>CM060353.1:190285803-190968303 GCA_030545235.1 Helianthus tuberosus | reverse complement strand
ATCTAAATTGATACGTTAAAATAAAGTACTTTTTTAGAAAGAAAATATTGTTATTTTATATGAATAATTTTTATTTATAAGTTGGTTATGAGACACTTTTGTTGAAAGTTTAGAAATTTTGCGTGTATGATTAATTAAATTTAAAAATATCAAGACAATTACACGTTTTCATCTTTTTTTTACGAGAACTTCACGGTGGGATGAAAACCCAGTTGGGCTTGGAAATCGAACTGACAACCTTACACACAAGGTCTAGTTCAAATCATTCATTGTTAATATTCACCCCAGATGTCACAAGTGAGAATTGAATTTGAGTCTTCATTGAAAAATCAAAGCCTCTTGTCACTAGGTCACAAGTAGAGGGACACACATTTTTATCTTTAGTTTTCATTTTCTATCAACTTGTTTTAACATGATCCTATTTTTGCATCCCTGACTTGAATTCCTAGACCCGCCACTGCATAAAGTAGCGATGGATCGTAGATTAGTCAATGTCACACGCACCATTAGAAATTTTCATGCCCATATATAGGGCTGATCATGAGTCGATCCGATCCGAGCGAGGGTCTGCTCGTGCTCGGATTGAATTACAACCGATCCGATTCAATCGGATCAAATTTGCAAAACCGAGCACAAAAGTGATGCTCGTGCTCGTATTGAATTTGAATCGAGCGGATCGTTTTCGCTCGGAATTTCTCAGCATCGAAATTAAAACATGTGTAGCAACAAAAAAAAACTGAAATCAAGACTATTACAAGGCTGCATTCAACAGAAACAAATCCTAACTTAATTAAAACATGTCCAACACCTTAGTAACAAAAGCAATACATAACTAAAATCATGATCCGTATGAGTGAACTTGAGCAGCAACGAGGTATGTGGCAGGAGGTATGTAGCAGAAGATTAGGTGCTCATTTGAATTTTTAGGAATTAGGGTTAGGTTTTGGTATTGAGTTGGGCTAGTATGTTTCTTGGGCTTTTAATTTTTCTTTGGCTACTTATCTATATAACTATACATAACTATATATATGTATATATATAGGGAGCCGCTAAAATGAAAACCACCCCCAGTTATGAGAACCATGAGAACCAGTATCCACCAATCAGATTATGCCACCCAAAAGGGTAGTTTGGTCATTTTCCCAAAATGTCAAATCTTCTCATCTCTCTCCATTTATTGCATCCAGAATTCTAAAAACCTCTCACCTCTTTCTCTCTCTTCAACAATATCATCCCTGCTCTCTTTCACTCTTGCAAACCCCTAACCCAAACACCTCTCTCTTCCTCAAGATCCTTCCCTCACCCCTCCGATGAACAGGTAGCCGGCAACCCCCCACCCTCGTCTTTCTGATCGGCGATCTCCCCCTGTCGTTTTCAGCCCGGAAACCACACGGAGGAGCTGGCTATGGCCGGTTTTTCCCCGTCGTTTGATGACGATGATACAGACAATGTTGATGATGAATATGACGGCGGCACGCGGCGGTGGCTGAGCAGGTTTTGGGGGAGACCGGTGCGGGTTTTGGGGGGTTGGAGGCGGCGGCGGGTGGCGTTGGGGATGGTGGGTGGCTGGAGAGGGCCGGCGGCAGTGGCTGAGCCGGTGATGCCGATGGTTTTTTTGGTATGTGTTCTTGATTTTTCTGGGTTTGATTTTTGGGTGTTCTTGAATCTGGGTTTGATTTTGGGTGTTCTTGAATCTGATGGGTGTTCTTGATTTTTCTGGGTTTGATTTTTCTGGGTTTTTTTGAATCTGATGGGTGTTCTTGAATCTGATGGGTGTTCTTGGGGGTTTGACTTTCTGGGTTTGATTCTGTTGAATCTGGGCTTGAATGTTGTTCATGTTGAATCTGGGTTTGAATGATGTTATTGTGACCTTTTTTGATCCTGTTGAATATGCGTTTGAATGATATTCTGTTTTTTGAATGATGTTCATGTTGAATCTGGGTTTGAATGTTGTTCATGTTGAATCTGGGTTGAATTTGGGTTTGAATGTTGTTCATGTTGATCTGTGGGTTTTGATTTGTGATATTTAAATCTGTGGGTTTTGATACGATCAACGGGGTGGCGATGATGCAAAAAAAAAAACCCGTAGATTTTGATGACGATGGCGCGGCAAGGACGGCGGAGGGTAGGGTTTTTGATCCTGCAACCCCACTTTTGCAGCCTCTTGATTATCGGATAATCTGAGCCAAACCCCATTTTTTTCGAGATACCCTTTGTTTTTTATGTTTGTTGGGTTTTTATATTTTTTTTGAGGCGTCGATGATGATAACAATATATCTGAGACACCTCCCGAGTTTGCGATTTCTGGGTGCGTTCGTTTTTGCGTAAAAAAAAATTGTTAAAAAAAAATAACCCGTAAACTTTTTTAACGTAAAACGTAAAAACGTGAAGCGTAAAAAGTTTTACGTAAAAAGTAAAAAGTTCTACGTAAAACGTAAAACGTAAATTTTTTTTTACTAAAACGAAAAAAACGTTAACGTAAAAACGTTAACGTAAAAAACCGTTAACGTAAAAATCGTTAACGTAAAACGTAAAAGGTTTTTCGTAAAACGTAAAAAGTTTTAGGTAAAACGTAAACGTAAAAATTTTAACGTAAAAAACCGGCGCGTAAAACGTAAAAAAAAACATTAACGTAAAAAACCGGCGCGTAAAACGTAAAAAAATGTTAACGTAAAAACCGGCGCGTAAAACGTAAAAAAAAGGCGTAAAAAACGACGCGTAAAAAGCGGCGTTAAAAAATAGGCGCGTAAAAAATGGCGCGTTAAAAAAACGGCGCGTAAAAAACGACTTGTAAAAAACGGCGTGTAAAAAACGGCGCGTTAAAAAAACGGCGTGTTAAAAAAACGTCGCTTGAAAAAGTCGGGCGTAAGACGGGTCGTAAAACGGCGTGAAAAAACGGAGCGTAAAAAAAAAACTGATTTTAGAAAGAAAAAAAAACTGATTGTAGAAAAAAAACAGATTTTAGAAAAATAAAAAACTGATGTTTGTTTAATATAAAAAAAAAACTGATTTAAGAAAAAAAAAACATTTAATGTAATAGGACAAAATTGTAATAAAAAACAATAAACTTAATAAGACAAAAAAAACAAAATTACTTAAATACCCTTTTGGATTATAATATTAAAGACATAATAAGACAAAAACATTTAATATTAATTTTTGTTACTTTTAATCTCATCCATCCATCAAGTTGATCTAAGGGCTAATAAGTGGTTCTCATGGTTCTCATAACTGGAGGTGGTTTTCATTTTAGCAGTCCCCTATATATATATATATATATATATATATATATATAGGGGAAAGATAAATCGAAAACCCACTCCAGTTGACTAAACCCTGAAAACCTTTGTAAAAAACCCTTGTAAACTCAAGATACATTTCTAAAAAAATAGGAAATGTAATATACATATATTTGAACATTTTTAAATAAGAAACACAAAAAAACACTGAGTAGTTTTTTTTTTTAAATGTTACAAATTTCAGGTTACATAATATGTTTGTCCAAAAAAAAATGTAACATACAAATTTTCAACATTTTAAAAAAAAAAAACTATTAAGCGTTTTTTACATTTTTTTTCATAAATAGGTCCGTATACATTTATATTACATTCCCTATTTTTTTTAGAAAAAAATAAAAATGTTACATAGGGTTTATTTGGGTTTTCTCAACTCAAGTGGGTTTTCTATATAGCCCTCCCCTATATATATATATATTAGGTTCAAGAGTGAACACTAGTGTAGTTTGTGAACTGAGCGAACTAATCCTGGCCATACATGTGTGTAGATTAATGGACATGATTTGATGATGAAATACACTAGTGTATTTTACGATTTTATGATAAAATCCTAGCCATCCACGTGTGTAAATCAATTGCCAAGATTTGTTCACTCAGTTCACAAATACATTAGTGTTCACTCTAGAACCCTACCCTATATATATATATATATATATATATATATATAGGGTAAGGTTCATGCGAGAACCACCCTTATTGCGAGAACCGCGAGAACCAATGTGAACACAAAATAAAATCTAAAAAAAATCAAAAAAGCACTCAAAATTTTTTTTTTATTTTTTTTAATATTTTTTAATAAAAAATCGCTATATTTCGTTACCATAAAAAAAAAAATAAAAAAAAAAAACTTTTTTTTTCGAGTAACAGTTATCCATGCACATGTGCATATGTATCATTACTTCAACAAATTCGGTAATACGTTATCAAGAATAGACAATTGCACTTTAATTTACAATACCATTAGTAATACATTACTTTTTACATTACCAATATTCAAAATGCACATGTGCATAATTAGGTATAACCATGATATAACGTGTTTTGGTACAAAAAGTTTGTGATTTTGAATGGAGAAGTAGGCCCATATACATGTTTTTGGTTAGTTATATCTAGTGGTTGATGGTTTGGTTATAGTTGTCAATTTTTTATGTAATATGTTGATTGGATGGTATAAATGGTGTTTACATACATGTAATAAAGTGAAAATATTGTTAATGGTATTGTATTATGGATGGTAGGAGGTAATGGTATTGTATTATGGATGGTAGGAGGTAATGGTAGTGTATTATGGATGGTATGATAGATGAAAGGGAAAGTGTATTCAAAGTGGTGTACCAAAACACCTTATTTCATGTTGATACATATAAATGCACATGTGCATTTCTAATATTGGTAATGTAAAAAGTAGTGTATTACATATGGTAGTGTAAATGAAAGTGCAATTGTCTAATATATGTAATGAATTACGGAATTTGTCAAAGAAATGACAAAAATGCACATGTGCATGCTTGTGTATTATGGATGGAATGATAGATGAAAGAGAAAGTAGTGTACCAAAACACCTTATATCCTGGTGATACATATAGATGCACATGTGCATTTCTAACATTGTTAACGTAAAAAGTAGTGTATTACACGTGGTAGTGTAAATGAAAGTGCAATTGACTATTATTTGTAATGAATTACGGAATTTGACAAAGAAACGATACATATGCATATGTGCATGGATAACTGTTACTCGAATTTTTTTTTTTTTTTTTTTTGAAAATTTTTTTTATTTTTTTTATTAACAAAATATTGCGATTTTTTCAAAAAAAATAGAAAAAAAATAAAAAAAAAAATTTTTGGGCGTTTTTTTAGATTTTTTTAGGAATTACTGTTTGTGTTCACACTGGTTCTCGCGGTTAGGGGTGCAAACGAGCCGAGCCGAGCCCGAGCAGGCTCGAGCTCGAGCTCGTTTAACATATGAAAGCTCGAGCTCGAGCTCGGCTCGATTCGAGCTTTATTTCTGAAGCTCGAGCTCGGCTCGAAGGTAATTTTAAAAAGCTCGAGCTCGGCTCGGGCTCGGGCTCGACTCGTTTAGTATTTATTATTTAATTTATATTAATTATAATTATTATTTTACATATAATTTAGTTATTTATTTATATTTAGGTAAATGATAATTATTATTATATAAATATATGTTTAATATATTAATAAAAAAATATATAAATAGAAAGCTCGATTAGGCTCGCGAGCCGGCTCGAGCTCGATAAGCGAAGCTCGGGCTCGTTTAGTAAACGAGCTTGTTTTTAGGCTCGGGCTCAAGCTCGAGCTCGTTTAAGCTCGGCTCGTTCGAGCTTTTTTTCGAGCCGAGCTCGAGTAGCTCACGAGTAGCTCGGCTCGTTTGCACCCCTACTCGCGGTTCTCGCAATAAAGGGTGGTTCCTAACGGATCTTTGTCCTATATATATATATATATAAATCATTAAAATCTATAATATATATTAATTATTTAATAAAATAATTCGAGCGAAACCGAGCGATTGACGAGCGAGCGGACCTTTGCTCATGCTTGGCTCGTTTTCAAATTGAACAGAGCCGAGCGGCTTATTTACAAACTGAGCAGGAATCGAACGAGAATTTTTCGAGGCATTTTTCAAGCGATCGTCGAGCAGTTTGGACAGCTGTACCCATATATCCTTCTTACTTTATATGTATAAACTTTGTCTATGAAAAACTCCTTAAAGGAATTGCTAACACTTTTCCCAACATAAAGGTGAGGATCGACATAAACTCTTTACTTTTCCAGCCTAAAATATAGCTAAAAAGTAGAAAAATGAAAAAGATATTGAACGAATGGCCAAAACATCTCTTTCTATAAGGATTTATAGTAATTATTACATTAAAAGGTTCCACTGAATTTTTGCAAGATCCAAAAATCAAGTCCCACCTCCAGCACATGCAAGTAGAAATTATAAATAATTACTACAAACACACACATGCAGCTATGGACCACTATCTGAATGTTAGCAGACCAAGTAGCTCCATATTATATATGTTACGATAACGAGAAAACACAGCTATAGAGTGGTCCAAGACCGGACATTGAACTCGTTATTTTGTCAACAGTGACAAAACTTAATTGAATGGTTACTTACTTTCCTCCACAAATTTATCTTTTACTAATTCATCTTTTTTTCTCTCTCTTTTAATAAAAATGTTATGCATGCAAACATACATGTGAGTTAACATCAGCGACATTGGTGGATCTTGGCATCATCTCCCGTTAATTTAGAAATACAAATATTTTGTTCCAAATTGATAGCAGCCATTTATTGCTTTCTATATTTAGTTCATTGTAATGCCATATAAATCATGGCTGTGTTTTTCTCATTGTATTCAATATTAAAAAGGGGTGAGATCAAATGAGAAGTTTATTTTGGTTAGGAAGGATAGGAAACAATATGATTATGACATTGTGACAAAATTTAAAATAAATAGAAAGGGTATTTTAGTCGATCGTATCATTTCTTCTTCCTTCTCCTCCCCAGTAACTTCAAAACCCACCATTTTCAAAACCCACCATCTTCAACATTTTCTTCACTTACTATCTCAATAATCACTACATTATAGTGCGATTTTCATCACTAATCAATGATTCAAACACCCGATCAACATGTTCTTCAACTTTTTTGAAGAAAACCCAGTTTAATTTCATACAAAATCTCGTTTTTTCCCGTGATTTTGAAGATAATCACTCGATCCGTTCGATTCGATCGCTGATAAGTGTTTCTATCATTCAAATTTCGTCAATCGTTGAAGACACTGGCTTCGATCCATGTAAGAAATTCTTTAATTTCATTTTTAGGATCTGGGTTTTTTATTTAGTCATTGCGTTTTACGACCTTGGCGGGGGTCCGGGGGCAGCGCCCCTGGTAGCAGGGTCCAAGGGGCGGCAGCCCCTGGCTGGGGTTGACAGTTTTTGTAAATTGCCTCTGGAAAACTGCATTCGTAGACAGTTTTTGATCTCCCACTTCCTGATTCAGACAATTCACAGACAAAACTATTGTCCTGGTTCAATACGTTTTAGAGAGAACACTTTCTTTGGTGTTTTTAGGCCATTGCGTTTTAGAACTAAGACATTTTTATGTGTTTTCTGGCCATTGCGTTTTAGAAAAACACATTTTTGAAGTGTTTTTAGTCATTGCGTTTTAGGTAAAACATATTTTTAGGTGTTTTCAGTCCATTGCGTTTTAGAGAGAACACTTTCTTTTGTTTTTTTAGGCCATTGCGTTTTAGAAAGGAGACATTTTTAAGCGTTTTCTGGCCATTGCGTTTTATAAATAAGACATTTGTTTGGGTTTTTGGTGCATTGCGTTTTAGGTAAAACACATTTTTATGTGTTTTCAGTCCATTGCATTTTAGAAAGTACACTTTCTTTTGTGTTTTTAGGCTATTGCGTTTTAGAAATAAGACATTTCTTTGTGTTTTCTGGCCATTGCGTTTTACAAATAAGACATTTCTTTGTGTTTTTTGTGCATTGCGTTTTAGAAAAAATGTCATTTTTTAGGTTTTTTTTCCATTGCGTTTTACGCAACTGGGTTTTCGAATTTTTTTTCAAAAATATAGTAATAGTACACTCGTTTTAAAGATAAAAAAGCGCTCGTTTTTTTGGTGCCATTTTTATAAAAAAATAATGTCGTATAAAAAAATTATTAACGTTTAAAAAATTTGGGGGTATTGGAGGAGAGAGAAACTATTGTCCTGGATTGACTAAAATGCCCTTACACAAACCCACGCGCATCTTTTGTTCCCTTCAATTTTTCTCATTTAATCTTAGCCCTTGATTAAATAAATGGATGGTCAAGATTACTTCCTAGCCTCCCTAGCCAAATTAACTTTCTATTATATCCTAACCCTCTATTTAATATTAAAAACATACGAAATAAAAAACCTCTCGAGATCATGGTATCAGAGCAGGTTTGATTTCCAGCCTCCTTAAACCAATAAACCCAAAACCAATCTACCATGTCCGGAGACGGCAACCCAGGTTCCGTCAATCTACTTCTATATGCTTTGTTCGATCATCCCGTACTGGATTTTCTGAAATTTGGATGGCTGCTTTATTACCACTTAAACTTGTTGATCTGTTAAAGAACAACCTTAATCACCAGCCCCATAACCCAAAACTATCCGACAATCTCCAAATCAACCTCAAACTCAACAGCCAAAACTACGCACTATGGACCCGAATGATCCGAGTCGCCATAGGCGGAAAATCAAAATCCTTGTTATCACATCTTACCTTTGATCCTCCCGATCCGACAAGTGAAAACTATGAGCGGTGGGAAGAAGAAGATTTAATTGTTTTTTTTTTTGCTCATCCAAAATGTTGAACCTGTTCTTGCAGGCAACCTAACCGATTATCCTACTGCGAAATCGTTGTGGGACGCTCTGGTGGTTACTTATAGCATCGGAAGCGACAAGTTACAAACCCTCAACATTCATGTCAAGGCTAACGACATCAAACAAAACCACAACCCTCTTGAGGATTTCTGGATCACATTACAGGGGGTATGGGGAGAAATTGACAGGATTGATCAGAACATCATCAAAACATACTTAAGAATCAGGTCAGAACAAAAAAAATTTCAATTTCCAAATGCTCTCGACCAAAAATATGAACCCATTAAACGGGAAATCCTCCAGTTGGACCCTCTTCCCTCGGCGGAGGCAGCCTGTGCCACTGTTCGTAAAGAAGCCGCTTACAAGAACATTCTGGGAGCAACTATAAACGAGTCACAGGGCATAGCAGCAGGTTTAATTACCACCAATACAGAAGGGGCGAGGCTTGTGACCAAGGGACACCATCGGTTTGAAGGGAAGAAAAATGGACCGCCGGGTAAGGAAGACAAAACACACCTGAAGTGTGACCACTGTGGCATGACAAGACACACCAAAGAACAATGCTTCCAGCTCGTAGGCTATCTCGATTGGTAGGCCGATGGCAACAAGAAAGGAACCAAGAAACATGGACCGATAAAAGACAGAGCCTCGGCTGATGTGAACAACAAAGAAAACATAGAGACAAGCACCGACCGGAAAAATCCTACCGGTTTTGGGGGGATGGCAGCAGCGACAACATCTAGTGAGGTAGAAGATGAAGTATGTCATTAGGATATAGGTATAGGGGGTGAAAGGCCTTGTGTCTCGAAACCCCCATCTTATTCTCCTAAAATTTACAAACTAACCCCTAGAGATCCTGAAATATTAAAAAAATGCATCTTTTATTTACTTTATAAAAGAAAGTTATACAAATTGCAAAAAAGGGTCTATCATTAGTGGTGTGGTAAATATGGCTTGGAATTACAATGCGAGACGAGAATTTTCATGGATATTTGATTGTGGATCCATGGAGACCATGTCGTATGATCGTCAGATTTTGTAACATCAACTAAGCCGACAAAATCATATATATACACACGACAAATGGTGAGGAGATGATTGTAAAAAATGGGGGAACTATCGAAAATTCACCGAAACTTAAGCTTTCAAATTGTCTTTATGTTCCCGCCCTATCACACAAACTCCTATCAATAAGCCAGGTAACAAAGGAGTTAAATTACTCTGTTCTTATGCACCCCACTTTTTGTATCTTACAGGATATCAGGAAGGGAGCGATCATTAGGCGTGGCACTAAAAGGCAAGGGTTATATTACGTGGATGAGGTGACTCAAAATGGTGCTTAATGCTTTCTCATAGAAAAGTACAACGAGAAGCATGGCTATGGAATAAGAGACTGGGCATCCATTCACTAGTTATTTGCATATGTTATTCCCTAAGTTAGTTTCTTCCAATTGTAAGTCACATTGTGAAACTTGCGTGTTAGCCAAAAGTCATCGTAAGACATTCAAACCTAATAACACATGGGTCCACTCACCTTTTTCATTAATTCACTCAGATGTGTGGGGTCCTGCTCCAATTATTGGGGGACAAAACTTTTGTTTTTTTTGTTATATTTATAGATGATTGCACACGTATGACCTGGGTGTATTTGTTAAGAAATAAATCTGAAGTTCTTGATAAATTCATCAATTTTACACCATGGTCCAAACCCAATTTCAGAAAAACATTCAGGTCTTTAGATCCGACAATGGAGGAGAATTTGTTAACTCCAAAATGAAACTTTTTTTCTAAAACAAAGGGATAACCCATCAAACCACATGCCCCCACACCCCAGAACAAAATGGTGTCGTAAAACAGAAAAACCGTATCCTGTTAGAAATAACTCGGGCCCTTCTCATAGAATCATAACTTCCAAAGTTTTGTTTTGGCCAGAAGCTCTCCTTACAACTGCGTATCTCATTAACCGACTTCCCACTGAAATTCTGAAATCAAAAACCCCATTGCAAGTCCTTACTAAATATACCAAACCACCGTCTGTTCTTGTCACGGCCCCCGTCCCGGTTTGACCCGGTTCAGGAGCCGCGAGACAGAAATTCCCGTGATATTTATTATGTGAGTTTGACAGCGGAAGATTTTACCAGGATCTTTTAAAACTTGAAATATGCCCAAATACTTTAATACATAATTTGGGATAAACCCCGTAATTTACACTGGAGGAATTTTACTAGGAAATTCCCTATTATTTCAAAACATGTTTATTTATTTTACTGAGCCACCACTTCAAGCCAGTTAGTGCTCCGTAGCACGTTATTCTTGGTTCACAGTAAGTCACCTGAAACATGTTTGAAAAAAATATTTTATCAGCGGGAAAATACTGGCGAGTCATTCAAGTTGCACAAAACGACACATTGTTCTAATATACAGTATTAAGGGTGATTACATTGCTTCTACCAAACAATTACCCCAAATTGGTATTTGTCACTCGACCACCCATTGGCTATCTCGTTGTCCAATGGTGACGGGAATAAAGTAATGTATACAAAACCCCACATACCGGCAGTAATTGAAGATTTCAAAGACTTAATCCCTGTAATTATAACTTTGAAATAAATAGGGTTTTGGAAATAATTTGATAAAAAGAGAATGACTCACATTGCAGATTTAAACGAGCAGAGTTTAGCCTACTGATTAGCCTTGATACCTAGTTTAAATAACAATGCACATGAAACTAGGTAAGTAACTGAATACAACTTTTTACGATAAGCTCACGAGATTAAAACCTTCACGACGAATGACAAAGTGCAATACTTAAACATCCAGCGGATTCGCAACGAATGACAGAGTGCAATACTTAAACATCCACCGGTTTTACGGCTAATGACAAAGTATAGCCCGAGTTCGGGCGGCACTCAAACATCCTGTCGGATTCACGACGATTGACAAAGTATAGCCCGAGTTTGGGCAGCACTTAAACATCCTGTCGGACTGATTTCAATCGATCGGATATTGCATCGTAGCAGTGATCGAGTTAATACCCGGTATCGTAGCAACACCTCCCTAATGTAAATTATGATTTTAGGCAGGAAATCTTCGTTTTGAGAGAATTTGTCGAACACAGACGAACTGCTTATGACCAAACTATTTATAGCTGATTTCTGGGGTTGTCGCGACCCGCGTGAGCCCAAAGACAAACCTTACACGGCTCGCGAGGAGGTCTAGTCTACGTGTAGGCTTGCTGGGTCACGAGTAGGTGTGCCACGTGGATGACACGTAGCCCCGGATGCTTATCCGATCAAACTTCAAGTTGACGCGGCCCGCGTGAGGGTCCTCTAATTATTTACGCGGCCCGCGAGAAGACCAAAAATCTGTTTTTCTTCGTTTTTCATGTACATTAGGGTTTCAGGGGTCCAGGTTTGCACTTACAAGTCATTTAGGGACAATTTTGATGGCCCTTACATCCTCCCTACCTTATTTGAAATCTCGTCCTCGAGATTTACTGAAATAAGTGAGGGTACTTTCGCTTCATTTCTGATTCCAGCTCCCACGTGTATTCCGGTCCTCTTTTTGAATTCCACTTGACTTTGACCAGTACCAGTCTTTTGTGTTTGAGAAACTTAATCTTTCTATCTTCGATCTTAAGCGGTTTCTCCACGAATTTCAACTTTTCATTTACCTCTATGTCTTGAAGAGGTACTACCAGTGATTCGTCTGATAAACATTTCTTGAGATTGGATACATGAAATACGTCATGTACTCCAGCTAGTTCTTCTGGTAGTTGTAAGTGATAAGCGACTGGTCCTATGCGTTGAAGTACTGGGAATGGTCCTACGTATCTTGGACTCAGTTTTCCTTTTTTACCGAATCGAACTACTCCTTTCCAAGGAGAAACTTTCAATAGTACTTTATCTCCAACCTGAAGTTCTAACGGCTTACGTCGATTGTCTGCATAGCTTTTCTGGCGATCTCGAGCCGTCTTTAGTCTTTCCTTGATTTGAGTGATCTTATCGGTAGTTTCTTGTACAATCTCTGGACCTGATAATTAACTTTCTCCTATTTCTGCCCAACAAACTGGAGTTCTACACTTACGCCCGTATAGTGCTTCAAATGGGGCAGCTTCGATGCTTGCATGATAACTATTGTTATAGGAGAATTCAATTAAAGGTAGATGGTCGTCCCAGTTTCCACCAAAATCTATCACACATGCCCTGAGCATGTCTTCCAGGGTTTGAATCGTCCTTTCAGTTTGCCCGTCTGTTTGGGGATGATATGCCGTACTTAAATTCAGTCGGGTCCCCATTGCTTCCTGGAAACTTGTCCAGAAGTGTGAAGTGAAACGACTATCTCTATCGGATACAATGGAGAGTGGGACTCCATGTAGTGATATGATTTCGTCTACGTATAACTTTGCTAACCTTTCCATGCTAAAGGTTTCTTTCATGGGTAGAAAATGAGCTGATTTGGTTAATCGATCCACAATTACCCAAATCGCGTCATTACCCTTTATGGTTTTGGGTAACTTAGTAACAAAGTCCATGGTGATGAGCTCCCATTTCCATACCGGCATTTCTAATTGTTGGAGTAACCCTGAAGGTTTCTGGTGTTCTGCCTTAACTTGTGAACAAGTTAAGCACTTAGATACATATCTAGCTATGTCCTTTTTCATATCGATCCACCAGAAATTGTTTCTTAAATCTTGGTACATCTTATTGTTACCAGGATGTATAGTATACCTAGATTTATGGGCTTCTTCTAAAATCTTATCTCTTAAATTTCCTTGCTTAGGTACCCAAATTCTTTTCTTGTGGAATCTCCAAATTCCATCAGTTCCTCGTTCTAATTCCTTAATTTGTCCTTTCATTCCTTCCGTATTATCCTCAATTGCTGTTTCCTGAACTTGTTTCAATTGTTCCATTAAATCTAATTGAAGATTTATTCTAAGAACACGAACTCGTCTTTGTTTCTCATGATACTTACGACTTAAAGCATCTGCAACTATGTTTGCTTTACCTTCGTGATATTGAATATCACAGTCGTAGTCACTTAGAATTTCAATCCATCTTCTTTGCCTCATGTTTAATTCTTTTTGCTCAAATGTGTATTTTAAACTTTTATGATCTGTATAAACAGTAAACTTACTTCCATACATATAGTGCCTCCAAATCTTAAGAGCAAAAATTATCGACCCTAATTCTAAGTCATGTGTCGTATAATTCTCTTCGTGCTTCTTCAATTGCCTTGAGGCATACGCAATTACCTTCTTGCGTTGCATCAATACACATCCTAGTCCTAACTTAGAAGCATCACAGTAAACTTCAAAATCTTCTGTTCCGTCTGGTAAGGCTAGAATATGGGCGTTTGTTAACCTTTGCTTTAAAATCTTCAAAGCCTCGTCTTGTTTAGGTCCCCACTCAAACTTTACTGTCTTACAGGTTAGCTTAGTTAATGGCACAACTATTTTAGAAAAATCCTTAATAAACCGTCTATAGTAACCAGCTAACCCTATAAAGCTTCTAACTTCCATGGCTGATTGCGGAACCTTCCATTTTATAATCGCTTCTATTTTCGAGGGATCTACGTGAATACCTTTGTGATTCACCATGTGTCCTAAAAATTGCACTTCTTGTAACCAAAATTCACATTTCGAGAATTTGGCGTAAAGCTTTTCCTTTCTTAACAAAGTTAAGAGTGCATGTAGGTGCTCACAATGTTCCTCCTGACTTTTGGAATAAATAAGTATATCGTCGATGAAGACAATTATAAATTTATCCAAGTACGGTTTACAGATCCTATTCATCATGTCCATAAATGCCGCAGGAGCATTCGTTAACCCAAAGGGCATGACTGTAAACTCGTAATGACCATACCTAGTTCTGAAGGCAGTTTTAGGTATGTCTTCCTCTTGTACCTTCAACTGATGATATCCGGAGCGTAAATCTATCTTAGAAAAATATCTAGCTCCCTGAAGTTGATCAAACAAATCATCAATCCTAAGTAACGGGTATCGATTCTTAATTGTAACTTTATTCAATTCCCTATAATCGATACACATTCTCATCGAACCATCCTTCTTTTTCACAAACAACACTGGAGCTCCTCACGGGGAAGAACTAGGTTGTATGAATCCTTTGCTTAGTAATCCATCTAACTGCTTTTTCAATTCTAACATTTCGGTGGGTGCTAACCGATAAGGTGCCTTAGTAATTGGCGTAGTTCCAGGAATTAGATGAATTCTAAATTCCACTTCCCTATCAGGTGGTAATCCAGGTAGTTCTTCTGGGAATACTTCCGGGTATTCTGATCCTACTGGAATTTCCTTAAGTTCCTTACCCTTAGTGCTAATGATTACCGAAATCATATACACTATTCCTTGCTTTTGTTCATAACTAGCAACTTTCATTACTGAAATGAACTTCATTGGTCTTCGCGGCTTATCTCCTGTAATTACTACTACTTCTCCTGTGGGTTTAAGAATTTCTATGGAATTTTTGTCACAAAGGATTCGAGCATGGTTGGCTACTAACCAATCCATCCCTAACACAACATCGAATCCAGCTAAATTCATAGGCAACAGGTTTGCAGAAAATTTATGGCCTAAGAGTTCTATTTTTACCTCTTGCAAAACCTTATCTATGTTAACAGAATTTCCCTCTGCCGTTTCTACCGTAAAAATTTGTCTAAGGTTGGTTACTGGTAGATTAAGAGCTTGGCAGAATGAAGTATTTATAAAACTTTGGTTTGCACCAGAGTCAAATAATACTTTTGCATAGACGTCATGAACTAGGAACGTACCAGCTATCACATCAGGAATGAGCTCTGCTTCCTGAGTAGTCAGTTGGAAGGCTCTTACGTTCTTCTTGGTAGTTCCTTCTGCAGGTTTAGCCTTGTTATCTGCTGGTTTGACCAATTTAGGGCATTCTGGTCTGAAATGCCCAGCTTCTCCACAGTTATAGCAGACCCTTGTTTTCTTTCTGCAATCTTCTTCACGATGCCCAGAGCTTTGCAAAAATTGCAGGTTTCATTACATTTTCCAAAATGTTTCTTTTTACAATTTCTGCACAACGGAGGGGTGTATGATTGCCCAGTACCCTTCCTTTTAAAGTTGCTATTATTACCCACACGAAATCCTTGGGTAATTTTCTGAGCCAATTCCTTTTTCCTGGTTTCTTCTCGTGTCCGCACCAGTTCGTCAGTCAGAGTGTTGGCTAATTCCACCGCATCATCGATCGTGCGTGGTCTCGCAGCTTTGACAACATTACGGATCTCGCTAATTAAACCCCAAATGTAGCGAGAAATCAGTACCGGTTCTGGCGAAGCCAGGGTAGGTACAACTCTAGCATATTCGAAGAATGTCGAAGTATACCCTCGACAGTCTACATCCACCATCTGGTGGTTCAAGAACTTATTCGCCATTTGTTCCTTTTCATACTCGGGACATAATTTTCTTTCCACCAGATTTTTAAATTCGTCCCATTTCATAGCATATGCCACATCACTTCCCTTGGCTTGTAGCACCGTGTTCCACCATTCTAGTGCCCCTTCTTTAAAAAGATTTGAAGCATACATAACTTTATCCTCCTCGGCACATTTACTTATTTTGATAACTGCTTCGGTTTTCTCCAACCAACGCAGTGCAGCAGTCGCCCCTTCATTGCCTGCAAATTCAACAGGTTTACAGGCAAGAAACTCTTTATAAGTGCAACCAGGCGTTGCAGCTTTCATTCTCTTACGATTTGGGGCTTGCGTCACATCATCATTATTGTAATTGTTATTGTTATGGTTGCCGCCTCCATTTACACTATTACTGAAATTGTCGTCACGAGTACGTTTGCTGTGAGTAAGTGGTGGAGGTTCAACGGGATTTCGGGCAGCAGCAAGGATTGCTGGAATAGCATTTGCTATCCCCTGGGCAACAATGTTTTCTATATCTTGCCTATTCAGAAATTGATATTCATTGTTTTGTTCGGATTGATTAACTTCGTTAACGGATTCATTGACTGGTTGATTATCAGCGTGTTCCATCTGAGTACTTATCAATAAATATATAAATTATTGACACTAAATAAATATTAACCAGAAATATCACACATAATCAATTTAACACGTATAGCCAAAATTGTCGACATTGCGACTTTTATATTTTATAGTATGCGTCCGTACACACCAGTTATCTTACAAAAGTTTTATTTTAGGTTATTTCACATAATTATACTATATTATTATTAAACACACAACCACACATCTCCCTCCGATCCCTGTCAGCTGGCACTTCAGAAACGACGTTCTCTCTTGTCGTATTTCCAGGAGATCTTCTCTCCCACATCCCGGATCCTATTTCCTGCATCTATCAGCTCCTCACCATAATGGCGGAGTTCAGCCAGGTTCTCGTTTCTCATTGGTGGGTTTGGTGCAGGTTCCGGGTCAAATTGGGAGAAAAAAGGTATTAGGGTTATTCAAAAGGTTCTGAAATTGCCAATCATTGGTCCACCATTCCTCCAGTTCTTCGGGTAGCAGTTGATGGCTAACGATGGGATCTAGGATAGCAGGTTCTAGGTTGACTGGAAGTTGTGCTTCAAGTGGGTAATTGAAAAGATCTTCATTGGCAGGTCCAATGAGGTCACAATTCGCCAGTTTACGATCCAGCTCCTCCCAGGGTGGCATTTCCTGGGCTTGCCCTAAACTCTCCCCAATCTCTTTTCCTTTTCCTTTATCCTTTGGGTCCACATCCTTTTTCACCCTCTGTGCGACAGGCTTTGTTTTCCTTACTTTCCTCCATCCTACGTATCTTTTTCTCTTTTTCAGTTTGGGTTTTTCCTGGGCTTGGGCTTGGAATATCAGGGGTTCTTTGGTGTCAGCTTGATAACCAGAAAAACCTCCGGAAACTTCCATACCAACAGTATGGATGTTGAGATTCTGAAGGGCTTCAGACAACTCATTCATGCTGTTAGCAGTTATAAGGAAACACAAAATCCTAATTAGAAAGTTAATTTCACAGAGTCACAGAATGGAAATTTCAAGAAATTAAATATTTCTGAATACTTAATTGGCTTAAATCAGTGGCTCTGATACCACCTTTTTCTGTCACGGCCCCCGTCCCGGTTTGACCCGGTTCAGGAGCCGCGGGACAGAAATTCCCGTGGTATTTATTATGTGAGTTTGACAGCGAAAGATTTTACCAGGATCTTTTAAAACTTGAAATATGCCCAAATACTTTAATACATAATTTGGGATAAACCCCTTAATTTACACCGGAGGAATTTTACTAGGAAATTCCCTATTATTTCAAAACATGTTTATTTATTTTACTGAGCCACCACTTCAAGCCTGTTAGTGCTCCGTAGCACGTTATTCTTGGTTCACAGTAAGTCACCTGAAACATGTTTGAAAAAAATATTTTATCAGCGGGGAAATACTGGCGAGTCATTCAAGTTGCACAAAACGACACATTGTTATAATATACAGTATTAAGGGTGATTACATTGCTTCTACCAAACAATTACCCCAAATTGGTATTTGTCACTCGACCACCCATTGGCTATCTCGTTGTCCAATGGTGACGGGAATAAAGTAATGTATACAAAACCCCACACACCGGCAGTAATTGAAGATTTCAAAGACTTAATCCCTGTAATTATAACTTTGAAATAAATTGGGTTTTGGAAATAATTTGATAAAAAGAGAATGACTCACATTGCAGATTTAAACGAGCAGAGTTTAGCCTACTGATTAGCCTTGATACCTAGTTTAAATAACAATGCACATGAAACTAGGTAAGTAACTGAATACAACTTTTTACGATAAGCTCACGAGATTAAAACCTTCACGACGAATGACAAAGTGCAATACTTAAACATCCAGCGGATTCGCAACGAATGACAGAGTGCAATACTTAAACATCCACCAGTTTTACGGCTAATGACAAAGTATAGCCCAAGTTCGGGCGGCACTCAAACATCCTGTCGGATTCACGACGAATGACAAAGTATAGCCCGAGTTTGGGCAGCACTTAAACATCCTGTCAGACTGATTTCAATCGATCGGATATTGCATCGTAGCAGTGATCGAGTTAATACCCGATATCGTAGCAACACCTCCCTAATGTAAATTATAATTTTAGGCAGGAAATCTTCGTTTTGAGAGAATTTGTCGAACACAGACGAACCGCTTATGACCAAACTATTTATAGCTGATTTCTGGGGTTGTCGCGGCCCGCGTGAGCCCTAAGACAAACCTTACGCGGCCCGCGAGGAGATCTAGTCTACGTGTAGGCTTGCTGGGTCACGAGTAGGTGTGCCACATGGATGACACGTAGCCCCGGATGCTTATCCGGTCAAACTTCAAGTTGACGCGGCCCGCGTGAGGGTCCTCTAATTATTTATGCGGCCCGCGAGAAGACCAAAAATATGTTTTTCTTGGTTTTTCATGTACATTAAGGTTTCAGGGGTCCGGGTTTGCACTTACAAGTCATTTAGGGACAATTTTGAAGGCCCTTACAGTTCTTACCCTTGAACCATGAATTTTTGGGTGCACTGTCTTTGTGCACATACCCAAATCAAACCGAACTAAAATCGATCCATGTGCTGAAAAATGTGTCTTTGTTGGATATGGAATAACTCAAAAGGGATATCGATGTTATAACCCAAAAACCCGTCACATGTTCACGACTATGAACTGTGATTTTCTAGAAACTGAGTATTATTATGCTTCCCAACACAGTAGTCAGGGGAGAGAGAATGTCTTGACACAGTAAGTTGGTCGAGATATGACGATATGTCACGTATGAAGAAAGGAAGAGCCACAGTACCCAAGATGAGTCTCCTATCTCCACATAACCTGAAGACCCAAACGTCAGTGTCACCCAAACCGCTCCCAACCTAATGCCCGAGGTAAGTAATTCTATACCCAATATAATTGAAACCGACACAATAGGGCAAGGTGGGAATGTACAAGAACAAGAGATGTTTATTACTTAATAAGATACACCAGCAGAGCATAATGAACATGTGCAAGAGCAAGAAGACTCTCTCACACACAATAAGATATATCAGGGAGGCATGTACTGCCACCAGGAGCAAATCGATATTCCCAAGAAAGGGAGTCCAGATGATGTAGATATCCAATGGCTAACATAGCCAAAGGAAATCTATCTGAGCAAACCAAGGCCTTTGCTGCATCTATATACTCTGAAGAAATCCTTGCTAATACAGAACAAGCCTTAAAATCAAGACAATGGAAAAACGTAATGGAAGAAGAAATGGAAGCTCTCACGAAAAACAACACCTGGGAGAAACGTGTCTTGCCACCAGGAAAGAAAACTGTTGGGTGTCGGTGGGTTTTTACAATAAAATACAAACCCAATGGTACAATTGAAAGATACAAAGCGAGACTGGTGGCTAAAGGCTATACACAAACATATGGAATTGATTACTCTGAAAATTTTTCTCCAGTTGCAAAAATTAACACAGTCAGAGTTCTCTATTCCGTGGCAGCAAATAAAGGATGACCCTTACACCAATTTGATGTGAAGAGTACTTTCTTACACGGAGAACTAAAAGAGGAAGTCCATATGGAATCTCCACATGGATTCATGGACGATTTTACAGAGAGAAGTTTGTCTTCTAAAAAAATCCCTCTGTGGTTTGAAACAATCCCCTAGAGCATGGTTTGGGAAATTCACCCTAGCTATGAAAAACTATGGGTTCACACAAAGTAACTCAGATCATACATCGTTTCTCAAAAGGAGAGGAAGTCTCACAACCTGTCTAATAATCTATGTTGATGATATGATTATTACAGGGGATGACAAAGAAGAAATATCCAAACTAAAGAAAAACTTGTTCACAGAATTTGAGATGAAAGACCTAGGGAGACTCAAATATTTCCTTGGGATTGAAGTTCTAAGATCAAAATAGGGGATCTTCATGTGCAAAAAGAAGTATGTCCTTGATCTACTGGCAGAAACTGGCATGATTAATTGCAAACCAGCAGACACTCCAATGATTACAAACCAGAAGTTGTACATGGAAGAAAAGGCAGATTTGATGGACAAAGAAAGATACTAGTGAATGGTAAGAAAACTGATTTACTTATCACACACCCGACCTGATATAACATATGATGTGGGAGTAGTTAGTCAATTTATGCATCAACCCCAAAAGCCCACATGAGATACACCGATGCAGATTGGGCAGGAGACTAGAAACTCAACTATACACTGATGCAGATTGGGCAGGAGATAAAGGTGACTGAAGATCCACTTCAGGCTACTTTACATTGGTTGGTGGGTGTTGGTGCACTTGTGTCTGTACTTTGTCTGTATTTCGTCATGATACAAAACGATGTCTTATGTTAGTCTAGGTTACGTCTTAGTTTGTTACAATGTGCGTTCGATGTAAGTTTGACCAAGTCAACCATCCTCCTGGTTTGACTTGGCCAAACAGTTAGCACATTGGTTGAAAGATGGCTGTGTCGAAGGATGGTCATCGAAGGATTACTTATATCCTTCGATGATGATGAGCTCGAAAGATGACCTCGAAGGATAGACCACGAAGGATATCATCCTTCGTGGTCGACAGATGATCTTTCGATGGCGTTCTGGTCGACAGATGATCTGTCGACCAATCTGTCTGATCCTTCGACCAGACCTGCTGTGTCGGGTATAAATACCCGTGTGTTGTGTTCACTTCAGTTAGTTGACAAAAGAGAGAGAGACAGGAGAGCACACACACTTTGAGAGTTTATAGAACATATCTGTAAACATTGAGCTTGTAACCGGACCTTTCATACGCATTAATACAAGTGGTGTTAATCGTTGAATGTTGTGTGTTGTGTTTGTGCTTGTTCTCGCATAAAATCTCGGTTGCATGCTAGCTTGGATTCCGCACTCGCTAGTGGGTTTGATATAACAAGGATAAGGTTTAATCTCATCCTCGGATAGGGACCTACAAGTGGTATCAGAGCTTTGGCTCTTTTCCTTGTTAAAACCGAGAGTTTTCGGACTGTTTTTCGGGTTTAAAAGGTTCACTTTTCTGAAAAACTTGTTAAAATCGGGTTTCGGTTTGTTGTCGGTTTGCAGAAATTTTCATATTTCTGGGTTTGTTCTTCTTATCTTCAACCGATATTCATAGTGTTCTTGATAAACTACACTTTTGATCTTAAAAATTTTAAATTACAAAGTGTTTGTGTGTTGGGAAGAGTATTTTGATTAAAATATTGGACCTTACCTGTTTGGTGAAACCTGCATATTCAGAAGATATGGTCTGAACATACTTTCTGCCGAAAGTACTCACCAACCCGTCAACTTTTCACCTACCTGTCACATTTGTCAACCGTGTCAGTAAGTTCGAAAGATATCCTTCGAAGTCGAAAGATCATCTTTCGACCTAAGGAGGTTCGACAGATAGTCATCCTTCGAGCATCCTTCGAAGTGTGAGACTTATCTTTCGGTCCAAGGAATATTTCGAAACATATATCTTTCGGTTTGCTGCTCTTTCTCGAAAGACAAGGATCCTTCGACTGGGGAGTCTTTCGAAGTCTTTCGAAGTCATCATTCGACATTCATCAGTGTTCATCTTTCGGTCTACAGTACATTTTCGAAGGATAAGGATCCTTCGTTGGAGAATCTTTCGAAAACATTGTTCGAAACTCAACAGTGATCTTTCGAACCCTGTTGATCTTTCGAACAGGTGTTGATCTTTCGATCCTTGTTTGTTTAAGCCTAACAGTTTGTGTTTTTCAGGTCTTTCGATCTAGGATCTTTCGGCTGTTTGTTATCTCTCGATAATTTAACATAGTTTGTGAAAATTAAATTTTTAAAGAGAAAACTTGTTTTCATTTTTAAATCAATTTTCACTTAATATATTAATTTTCATAAAATGGGAACAAACGGTCAGTGGGATCCAAGCGCGTGGACTCTAACTCCACAATCAGCAGCTACGCAATCATCAGCTACGCAATCTGCGTCAGATTTCAACAAAGCATGGTTGCAGGCTATTGTCCCACCTCAAGCAGCAATGATAACTGCAAATCAATGGGCATTGGTCACAAATCAAAGCAACAGCATTCAATCTATGATGCAGAACGACAGTGAAACTGGTACAAGCACGAAACCGCCAAAGCTAAATCATATCAATGATTGGGGATGGTGGAAAGAAAGGCTGAGAACTTATGTTCAGGGGCAAGGTCAAGATCTATGGATGTGCTTCTTCACAGCATTTGATAGTGATTTGGAAGTTGCAGGATCTAATCCAGAAACTTACAGCACTATGTCTGATGATGATAAGAAGAAGTTTGAATTAGAAAAGAAAGCATTCATGATTCTCACACAAGCTCTTCATAAAGACATTTACCACCAGTTTGTCTACTGCACGACTACTAAAAGCTTGTGGGATATGCTCACGTTACGGTGTGAAGGAAATGCTCAATCTAGAAAGATCAAGCAAGAATTACCGAAGAAAGAGTTTGAAGGTTTCACGTGTATGGAGAATGAGACTTTGGCAGAATTATCTACAAGGTTCCATCACTTGTTGAGCGAAATGTTTGGTTTTAGAGTCACTGCCACTCCACAAGAAATGGTGAAGAGATTTGCTGATAGCTTACCAGCAAAGTGGAGCAGTTATCTTGAAATCCTTAAAGAAAATGGTGTTCTAGACACAATCAACGTTTATGAGTTGATTCAAAAACTGGAGAACAAGGATGTAGAAGAAAAACTGAAGGCAAAAAGAACACAAACTCCTCAAAATCCAGAAATGTACTTTGGGATTGCAGGAGGTATCAGTGGAGAAAGACCAGCTTCTCAACATGCGAAGCTTCAAACAGCCTTTGTCTCTAACACCGGACCTTCAACAACAGATCAGTTTGATCCTTCAGCTTACACGATGTTTTCTGGACCGAATGTGCAACCGAAAGCTCAGCAGCAACAACCGCAACAGCAAGGGTTTTATGGAAGCTCCTCAAACTTTCAAGCCACTTCCAATCCTAACACAGTCAGACTAGACACTTCCAACTTTTCCAAAGTCAGTGTCGAAGTAGCCAAGGAGCATATGGAGATGTTGAACACCTTGGTTAGTGCTTATTGTGGATTGATCGCAGGTCAGATTGGGAATGTCAATCTCACCAATGAAGATTATCAGCAAGTGGATAAAGAAGAGTTTGAAATGATGGATATAAAATGGGCTCTTGCTAGTGCAATTCGAAGAGCAAAAGAGTTTATGGAAAGGACGGGGAGAACCAACTTGGAAAGCAAGAAAGACACCAAGTATGGGTTCGACAAGCAAGCTGTAACGTGCTTTAACTGTGGTGAACGGGGTCATTTCAAAAGGGAATGCACAAGACCAGCTCAGCATGGAAACCAAAACCCCTTCAGAAATCAAGGCAACCAGCAGAACCAGAGCAGGAACAATGTTCGTACGATGATACCTGTCAACAACCAAGGCCAAGCAGGGTCATCAAATACCAACCGGGGGCTGTTGGTTCAAATAGATGAGGGTTGTGATTGGTCGCTTCAGCTTGGAGAAGGAGGAAATGGTGGAACAGCATGTTTTGCTGAAGTCGTAAAGGATTTAAAGCACGCCAGTGGTGGAGAATCTTCCACCAATGGTGTTGCATCTTCTGGAGATGAAGACAGTTCTGGTTATAGTGGAAGCTCAGATGAAGAATCCTCCACTTCAGGAAATGATCATGTGGATGTGACATCAAGTGCGTCAGTCGATGCAGATATTGATGAGCTTTTGAAAGAAGCTGCAGCAGGAACTGAAAGAAGATCTAAATTGATGGATCAAGCTGCTTACTCTTCGTCTTCTCTCCATTCAGCCTTTATGGCTAATGTCGACAGTTCATCAGGTCAGGTATGTGTCGATGAACCCACTGTAGTTAGCTGTGAAAATTGTGATAGTTTAAATGTTAAATATGCTGAACAGGAAGGTCAGATTGAAATCCTATCCAAACACAATCAAGAATTGATTGTAAACCTTTCTAAAGCAGCTGAAGCTAACGTGTTTTTAACCAGAAATGAAAAGGAATTTAAAACCACAATTGCGTCATTAAGACATGATGTTACAGAATTACAAAAAGCTATTTTGCGAAAACAACATGCTAACAATGATCTTATAGACACAATTGAAAAGCAGATGGTAGAATTGGCCACCGCTCGATGTGAATGTGAAACAATCAAGCAGAAATTGGAAAGTTATTCCAATTCCCGCTATGTATTGGATCACATTATTGATGTTCAAAAGAAAAAGGGGGATAAGAAGTGTATGGGATTCAAATCATGTCCTCCCCCAATGAATCACAATTACTCCAAATTGCCTGATGACGAAGATATGCCCCGTTTTGAACCTACTGTGCCACTCGGTCTAGATGACTTTGCAGCAGGCCTCGGGTTCACAACTGGTACATCATCCTCAGGTCAATCTGAATCTGAATCTGAGAATGTGACAGATTCATCATGTGTTAAGGAACAGAGTCCTCCCACTGTTGAGGATGCTGATTCTTCGGATGATGAATCTGATGTAATTGTGAACCAACAGTCTAACTCGGTTACACCAGATATTCCAATCGAGAATCACATCCTGTGTGATCCACCAGTGAAACCGAGTGAGACTGAAATGTCAAAAGAAATGGAGTCGAGTGTATCAAGTGTTGAAGGGAGTAACGTGTTGTACACGCTCAAAGGAGATGACAAAATTTACTCTAACAAAGATTTTCCAATTAAAAATGTAAATCAAGATTTAATTGAGCAAATTTTTGAAGGATGTACTGACAAGTTTTTGGGAAACAAAAGTGGCAAAGTTACCGTCACTCAATGTGATCCAATTCCGTGTGAACAAATTAGAAAACAATACGGAAACCAAAAACCAACAGTTGAGCGAAAACAACAAGTCAACTCCGGAAAGGGTAAGGGACAGGGAAAGAAGGCTCAGAACAAGAATGTTCAAGCACCTAAGGTTCAACAACAATGGGTGCAAAACAAAAGAGCTCCTGTTAAGAAAAGAGAACCGAAAGTGAACTTTGTTGGATCCACGGGTTCAGACAAACTTGAAACATTTCAGGATAAATCTAACCTTGATTTTATAAAACAAGCTAGAATTTTGAAACGAAATGAACAGAATAATTACACCCAACACACCAACGGATGTGATTTAGGTCCAAGCACGTCTAGATCACAAAGTTCATGGTCTGGTTCTTCGTCTGGTCATCAACATGTTTCTCCGAGGTTTGTAGAGCGGAGAATGTGTTTTGAGTGTGGCACCATTGGGCATATTGTAAGATACTGCCCATACCTGCAAAAGTTAAAGCCAAAAACGAGTGCTCCCCAAGAAACCAATTACCAAAAACGTTCATTTTCCCCGAAACAAGACCCACGTGTCTTGAAAGAAAGGGAAAAGAAGTTAAAACAAAAGAATCAAAAGGTAATTGAAAAGGCCTTAAAATCAGAGGTCAAAGAAGAAAAACCTGTTCAAGCAAAACCTAAAACTGTAAAACCAGTAAATGCTAAAACACTTAATGCAAATACTGGTAAAGAACAAACAGCTTGGAAACAAAAACAGGTAATTCAGTCAGGGGGAGCACCACAGGTCCTTTTTCCTAATCATCGAGTGATTGAAATCACTTACCTTGATGATCAAGGACGACCCAAGTCCACAAAGGCTTGGGTCCCTCTCTCCAACTAATTTTTGAGTAAGTGTGTAGGATATTCCAGGAGGAACTTTCGATAGTCGTAAGATTGTTGATAGTGGAGCATCCTTGCACAAGATAGGCGACAGAAGAAATTGTTGCCTTTGATGGAGAGGAAGAGAAAAAGGAAAAAGAAATGGCTGATGAAAGAAATTGAAAGGCTTCGACAAAATGAAAATCATTTCAAAATGTGAATGTTCAAGGCTTTGATCGGGTCCCCGGGATAGATTCAGATGAAATGTATGCACCTGCAGCACGTCTGAAGTTCACAATCTACAAGATGAACGTGCAGTGTACATTTCTTCGTGGTGTGATTGAAGAAAATGTGTTTGTTGATGAAACCAACCAGGTGTGCGGACGCCTTGGCATGGGTTGAACAACCGCACACTACTTCTGAAAGAGAAAGACAAAGACCTTCGCTGGCGCAATGTGGACGACCAGTCGGACCCAAAGGTTTCTGATCTTGTTGCTGTCAAGAGATTTCTAAGTAGCTGCAAAGAATCGACTTTGAAATCCACACCGGGTGGATATCCAGTTTGGGAGAGCACTCAAATTCCTGGCAATGCACGATGCAGTTGCAGGATACGGTTTTAAATTTCTAATCTCTCCTATACTTGTCGATATTTAAGCTGCTTTGTGAATTATTATCTCGTTCAGCACTCTTTGGCCAGACAATGCTGTCTTGGTCCGCACCGCTTACCGACATGCCAACTGATTATGTTTTCCAAAATTCGCTAAATCATTTCTGATTAAAACTTATTTTTGGTAAACGGCATTGAGGTAAAACATGAGTTAACCAACATCGGAAAATCATTTTTGTAAATACCTTTGTATTTTTTAAATTTATTTTAGTTTGTTGATTTTAGGGGGAGTAAATCCAAAATTTGAAAATCCAAAAACATTGAAAAATTTCAAAAACACAAAAACAATAGAAAAACAAAAATGAGTTTCCTGGCGAGAAAAAGAGAAAATGATAGTACATCAGTGGTCTGTCTAAACCTCTTTAAACCTAAAATGAAAAACGATAAGCAGCTCTATATAAGATGTATCGGTAGGCTCACAATCATTTTAAAGTGTGCATGGTGATATAAACTTAAATCGACTGAAGACTGGGTGGGAACCATTCATTGGCATATGGTCTTAGTACCGAAATTTCGTTTGAGAAGATTGCCGAGGTTCTGAGATATTCGGTCTTTATGCTGCTTATCATCTGGGTATCATGGTTGTATCTTTTACCGAAAAATAACGGGGACGCAAGTCTAGATCTTCCATGATACTATACATACGTGTACATACTGCATACGACCTCAATAAGTGATCAACAATCACATGTCCAAACAAATAAGTGATAATATATCACAAATTCTTTCCGGGAGTCAAGTTCGTCTCTCTGCTGTACGAAAGTACTGACCTGTTCACGGACTTGCTCCTGTGCCCTCATGCATCGAAAATCAAGTTCCTCATCAATAAGTGATTATATCACATAGGGCTTGTTTTCAAATTCAAAATAAGTGAGAATCTCACATCATATACGGTCAAACAGATGATAATCGGTATACTCACCGGTAAGATGAACCCTCGTGCATACCTTGATACGGGAATGTGTCGTGATGTGGATGAACACCGGTCCGTAAGTATAAATTATACCTTAACGTATCCCCTCGCCATGATTACAAATGATAAGCTGAGCTTATGTGGACAACAATACCGATAATCGTTATAGAATGCTTATCTTAATGTTAACTAAAAGAACAACAAGAGCGTTTTGACATGACCGTACGCTGATATGATTCTCTTACCCTCGAAACTCGCAAAAAGAATGTCTGTAAATATTTATTTAATGTTTCCTGTTTATGTATCTTTGTATATATTTATTTATTGTTTTCCGTCTTTACATTGAAAAATGAAAATTTCAAAAAGATTTTAGGTGTGTTTTAATATAAACTTTATAAAATCCAAAAAGATTTTGCTTCTAGTTTATTTTTGATTGACCGATGTTGGAACTCGAGTCTATCCTACCCAAAATCCTGATCGTAAGCTGGAAAACAATTGTATCTTCATAAACAGTCGAAGTTAATGAGTTTTGAAAGTTAAAGGATTAAAATGAATATTTTTCTAAACTTTCAAACTGCTGTCGGTTGGTGGTTGATTGAGATTTGATCTCATACGTGTCGTTAGTTTAAATGTTAACTATATTCCAGGCGGTTGTTCTCATTATGCGTTTAGCTTTCTTGCATGTGCAGATGCTAAAGGCGAGGAGAACATGTTCGATGAAAAGATTCAAGAAATAAAATGTGGTTGCTCTTTCAAGTGCAGTAGCTGAATTCCGGGGAATTGCGAGGGGGTTAACTGAAGTGCTTTAGGTTTGAAGACTCCTAACCGAGATAGGATATCCACCAAAAGAAACCAACAAGATTTGGAGTGATAACAAAGCAGCCATCCGAATTTCAGAAAATCCAGTACAACGTGATCGAACAAAGCATATAGAAGTAGATCGACATTTCATCAAAGAAAAATTGGAGGCAAAGATCATCACATTTCCGTTTGTTTGGTCAGAATATCAACTCCCTGATATCTTAACAAAATCTGTGAATGAAAGAACCCTACACAAATGTCTGAGCAAGTTGAATTTCAGAAATCCCACTATTCAACTTGAGGGGGGTGTTAAAAGGAAAAGATTGAAAATTATATGGGGATCAACGACATTGGTGGATCTTGGCATCATCTCCCGTTAATTTAGAAATACAAATATTCTATTCCAAATTGATAGCAGCCATTATTGCTTTCTATGTTTAGTTCATTGTAATGCCATATAAATCATGGGTATGTTTTTCTCATTGTGTTCAATATTAAAAAGATACGAAATAAAAAACCTCTCGAGATCATGAAGAATAGAAAGGAATAATGAGCATTGATTTAGTAAATCAAAGTCGTCCAAAAATCTTATAATTATTGTTTTGGTCAAAAATCTAATTAAGGATAATGTAACCAAACTTTGATTGTGAGGTAGAGTGCTTGATGTGTTGAACAATTGTATGAACAAATATCGAATGTAAATGACAAGGAACACGGGGATTTGTACGAGGAAAAAGCCCTTGATCAATGAATGATCTTCGGCATAAAAAACCTCGGGTGATGTAAACTATCGATCACCAACTATATTACACAAAAAGGTTACAACTTTGGATGATATTGAACTTGTTACAAGGGAATTCTAATGTGTGTTTGAGAGCTGTGTTTGAGAGAGTATGTATGCGAGTGTGTGTAGTGTAATGTTGTTAACTATTCAAGCTCAATACCCCGTTCAAATATCTAGCTAATCCTAACCAACTAACTATCCGAACTTCATGCTAGTCACCCACGTTCATCATTAACGGTCACTAGCCTCATGCACGTGCTTGAATGGAAGCATATTCCCCGACATTCTAGGTTAGGCTAAGTCCACTCGTAATATACCTGCAAAAATGAAACTAATAACATAGGAAACAATCATTAGATGGTTAGAATAATAATAAGGATCCGGGATCCTCAGTCTTCCTGCACCATTCGCTGAGGATCAATGATCCAGGCTGACCCAAGGATATATGATCCATAATTATCAAAATTCTATCCCTAACATTTGCCCCCAAATATGACGAATTGGATTCCAATCGGATAAGTCATATTTCGTCAAAATCGGACTAGCCGTTGCAAGTTGAATAGAGACGTTACAATCCCTAACGTCAGCGAAGTGACTACCTGCAACAAACATGATTATAAATAGGGTAGAGACAGAGATGAGATTCCCTATTTAAGATCAAGATTTCTCATTTAAATCCCCATCCGGAGACTATTCAGGTATCCTCTCTCTCCCTTCTCTTTTCAATTTCCATTCTCAATCACCATCTCCTTCTCGCCATTCACCATGACCAAAATGATCATCCGATCCTCTCCAAGCAAGGATCCTGAGCGAAATAGCCCACCAAAGAGTCAAAACTTACTGAAAGAACCCTCCCAAGAGCTCTTTCATTTCACTGATCCTGAGATAGATGACAAATACCATTTTTGGTATGAATTATGCATTTTGCACATTTGAATAACTCTCTATGAGAGGTTCTTCATTTTCTGGGTTTTGGCATTTTTAGCTCTTTTAAGATATACTGGTTGTGCCTAGGTCAGCATGTATCTGGATGCAGCAGAAGGACACCCCTGATACCCCCGGATGAAATAACAGTATAAAGACCCAAAACCTCAGATTTTGGCAATCTATCAACGCAAGATTTAAGGTCATTAAACCATACGCCACTTATGTGTTACCCACTCATACTCAGTTCGTTAGGTTTATATCACATTGGTAAGTTGATTATTTCATGCTTTTTGCCTACTGGTACATCATATGATGAAGGTGATATCACACTTAATCAATTTAATTCATTTTCAGTGTGACAGTCTAACTTGCTGATGTACTATCATTTCTTCTTTTTCACATAATGAAATCTCTTTTTTCAATTTTTTTTAATTTTTTTTATATTTTTCATTTTCAATGTTTTTGTTTTTGGATTTTTAAAATTTTTTAACTTAGTCCCCCTAAACTCACGCACTATCTAAACTCTTTTTGGCTTAGGGAAATTTCTCCCCCTAAATTTTTGTTTTTATAGAGCAAGTTTCAAAAACACAAATTTAAACACAACCAGACTCCCACTTCAATCTGACAATAAGTTTTTCACTTTTAAAGTTTAAAATAATCATAACAATCACCGTAGTAAATAGTTCGTTACCAATTTTAACCTACTATTCACCTCAGATGCTTTACAGGAATAACCACTGTTGAACACGTCAACAGTTTTCTTGGTCATCCTGCACACACTCAACAACTTAGTTAGACTTGAGAACCCAAACCTTACCGGTTTTGGGTTGACCATAAATATCCACATAAGATGCTTCTAACCAATATCCATCACACCCTACTGGTGTCTTGGAAGTCTTCCCTGTTGTTGAACAAGATTTATAACTTCCACTAGGTCTTTGATTGCGAGAGTTCCAATAAACTCTCGGATTTTCCAACCTTTGAAAATCATTATCTCGAAACCTTCTTCTCCCGTTATCATACCATGAATTTTGGAAAAATTTTGGATTTTGTTGAACATTTGAGTTACTAAAACCCCTATATTCATTTCTTCTTTGAAAATTTCGATTACCAGAAGTCTGGTATCGATTTTGATATCCAAAATTTTTACTTTGACTTTGAAACCGATTTGATTTACCATTATAATGACTAAATTGTGGAGAAATACTTCTTGGTCTATCAAATCTTCCTGATGGTGAAGTCTTTGATTAAAACCTTGGTTGATTACTTTGACAATGTTGTTGAACATTACTATTCAAACCAACCCTATTCATATCCTTAACTTCATCAACTTTATGCTTATTTTTCTTCAAAGGACAACAACTCGCCACATGTCCTTTGTTGTGACATTTAAAACAAGATTTTTTCTTATAAATTCTCTTTTTGTTAAATCTCTTTTTAAATATTTTCTTCTTTTCATCTTTAGTATCCTCATCCAATTTATGAGGTGTACTGTTAGACTCAACAGATTCTTTCAAAGAAACTGGACTATTTGGCAAGTCCACAGTTATCGGATCCACTACATCTTGTGTAGTAGGCACAAAATCAGTTAACTCATTCTCATCAGGTAAAAAATAGTAGTCTTGATTCTTAGAAGGTGAAGCTTTACTAAACCCCACTCCTGTTGTATCATTACTCTTTATAGCCCTTTTTGAATGTGAGTCCTAACTAATAAGGATTTTCCAAATTTGTCTAACTTTCCTTTAAGTTCAACAATTTGGTCTTGTGTAATGGCCAATTCCCTGCACTTTTCAGAAAATTCATTAGTTTTATCCTTCACAGTTTCACGAGCCAAATCAATGATCTGTAACAGTTCATTGACTTTGCTTGTTAAACTGCTGATTTCTTGTTCATTTGATTTGAGTTTATTTAAACAATTTGACTCTCTTTTAATCAAAAGAACATTTGACTCTTTTCGTTTTTCCAATTCAGCTAACAGAATTTTGTTTTGCTCTGATAGTCTCTCAACTTTACCTTGGTAGTTCAGTGCAATTATGACATGTATGACTTACAAATTTTGATTTTACCTTTACCTCTGTTTTAAGTTCGTGCACACCATTCAAGCACTTTGAAACTTCTGCCTCCTTCTTCTTAACATTCTCCTCATCAACTTTCTTCTTCTCTTCTACCACAACATCTGCTTCTACATCTGAAGCACGAGCTCCTACACTTTGTCTAGATGAACTCTGATAACATTTTTCTAAAGCTTCCCACAGCTCTCTAGAAGACCCATACTTCTTGAAGGTATGTTTAATGCCCACAGGCAAGGACATCTTTATCACTGCTAAAGCTTTCTTCTCAGCATCAACCACCAGTTTCTCAGATTCATCCATCTTCTCATAAGAAATCACTATAACTCTTCCATCAACACGACGTGTAGGAGAAACGTATCCATCTATCATACAGCTCCACATCCTAGAATCTTCACTTTGAACATATGCTTCAAACTCCTTCTTCCATACAACATATATCGAGACTTTTATCAGTTATGGCGGTTTATTCACAGTCCCCCTTACATTATCCATTCTGACCATCTTTAAATACACAGCTTAAAAGTTTAAATGGATTTTGGTAACCTGTGTCAAAATCCAAATCTAACTTCTCTACTGGTCCTTGTCGCGTTTTTACCGTAACCGTACTGATAAAACCGTACAAAACTTTTCCGAAAACTGTTTTTAACAAATTATATTGTTAGACCCGTCTCGAGATTACGAATCCAATGATATATAATGTCAAACACCTATTTCGGGATTTTCCAGAGTTTTTTTGTCCTAAAAATCAACGGAGTCCAACGGTGCAAACGGTTTGCTGAGATGAGCTACGGATAATTTTCTATTCACGAAAACGTTAAATACTCTATACATATCTAAATACTCCACTTTTTTAATTCCTCCAACAAATACTCCACTTAGCCAAATAAATATGCTGGTCCAAGTTAATTATGCTGGCACTGAGTAAATATGCTGGATCAAGCTAATTATGCTGGCTCTGAATAAATATGCTGGCTGGTCAAATAAATACGCTAGCTAGACAATTAAATACCCCGGCAAAATTAAATACTCTGGCAGGTCAAATGCACTGAGAATTAAATACGCCGGTTAATTACGCTAGCTGATCAGTTCACTATTACGACGACTAGTAAATTCCCTGATCACCGTGATAATGTCGCTGAGAACTATTACCACAGTTATGAAAGTCGCCTTTGGATTTAAATACGCTGGTCAGTCGGTGTAATTGTTAAATACGCTGGTAATTACTCCGGGTCTCTTAAAAACGCTGGTCAGTCTGCAAATACGCCGGAAAAATGCTAAAAATCCATTCTTTTCAAATTTTGAAAAGATTTTATCCAGATTCTCCAAATCTTTTTAACACTTTCCTGCAAAATCAAACAACCAAAATCAGCAAAATTTTGATAAAAATATGAAGAACACGAAGAACAAATCTTCAAGTTTTTCTTCAAATCTTCAAGTTTTTCTTCAAAATCTTCAACTTTCCTGCAACCAAAAACACTCAAAACAGCAAAATTAAATACGCAATAAGATCAAAATACCCTAAAATTTTCGAAAATCCCAAGAACAAAACCAAAAATTTCGAAATTTCTTCCAAAACCCTAGTTTTCTGCAGCAGCCAATTCTAAACCGAGCCAATCAAGAGCCTAATGCTCTGATACTAATTGTAGGCCCCTTAATCCTATGGATCTTTTACAGAATTGTCAATCCAACCTAGAGTGCGGAATCCTCTAGATCAGATTTGCACAGAAACGAGTAGAAACAGAAATCATAATTAAACGGTCTTCTATTGATTATCCAAACAAGCAGTTTTACAATCAATTCAAGACTCACAACCTCACAACCACTTTCTGTGATCTTGCTTCAAACCCTAATTCGAAAATCTTCTCTCTCTAGACTTTCTCTCTCTAGCCTCCAAGAACTCTAAAACTCTAATCACAAAAACATGTTTATATACCACATGTCTGTGAACTGGGCTTCTAACTAGGCTAGGCCATTTTCCAAGCCCATTACAACAAATAACTCACTAACCAATATGCTAAGCCCATTACAAAGACTAAATAATCAAACTAATAAGCTGCTGTCACAGAATATGCACCAACAGAATTCATGTGGATCCCACAAAGATCGAAGCAATTACTAAATGGAAAGTCCCTGAATCACCAACAGAAGTAAGAAGTTTTCTTGGATTGGCAAGATATTATAGACGTTTTATTCAAGATTTCTCTAGAATAGCCATTCCATTAACCAGACTGACTTGCAAATCAGTTAAGTTTGAATGGGGACCAAGACAAGAGGAAGCCTTTAGGATTTTAAAACAAAGGTTAACCAACGCACCCATACTCGCGTTACTTGAAGGAATGGAAGACTTGATAATCTATTGTGACGCGTCTAAATTAGGATATGGATGTGTGTTGATGCTACGTCAAAAGGTTATAGCTTATGCCTCTAGACAGCTTAAGAAGCATGAAGAGAATTATACAACTCATGATCTAGAGTTAGGAGACATAATTTTTACCCTTAAACACTATCGTTACGGTAGTAAGTTTGTTGTTTTCACAAATCATAAGAGTTTAAGATATGTTTTTGGGCAAAAAGAATTAAATATGAGACAGAGACGCCAGATGGAGATTCTTAGTGATTATGATTGTGATATCCAGTATCATGCAGGAAAAGCTAATGTAGTAGCTGATCCTTTAAGTCGAAAGTATCATGAAAAGCCAAAACGAGTACGCTCTGTCAGATTAAATCTGAAGATAGATTTAAATGATCAAATTAGAGAGGTACATGAAACAGTAATCAAGGACGATGCTGAAGGTTTAAAAGGAATGATTAAGGAATTAGAACAAGCAACAGATGGAATTTGGAGATTCCATAAGAAAAGGATCTGGATACCTAAACAAGGAAACCTACGCCACAGAATTCTGGAAGAAGCCAATAAGTCTAAATATACGATACATCCTGGTAGTGATAAGATGTACCAAAATTTAAGAAAAAATTTCTGGTGGATAGGAATGAGAAAGGATATAGCAAATTATGTTGCTAAATATCTAACCTATTCACAAGTTAAAGCTGAACATCAGAAACCCTCATGGTTATTACAGCAATTAGAAATGCCAATATGGAAATGAGAATTGATAACAATGGTCTTTGTTACCTAATTACCCAAGACCCGAAAAGGTAATGATACAATCTGGGTGATTGTTGACAGATTAACCAAATCTGCTCATTTCTTACCTATGAAAGAAACTTTCAGTATGGAACAGTTAGCCAAGTTATATGTAAATGAAATAGTTTCAATTCATGGAATTCCTTTATCTATTGTATCTGATAGAGATAACCGTTTTACATCTCATTTTTGGAAAAGTTTCCAAAAAGCGATGGGAACCAGGATAAATCTAAGCACCGGTTATCATCCTCAAACAGACGAACAAAGCGAAAGGACAATTCAGACGATGGAAGATATTCTTAGAGCCTGTGTAATTGATTTTGGAGGAAATTGGGACGATCATTTACCATTAATAGAATTTTCCTACAATAACAGCTATCATACCAGTATCAATGCTGCACCGTTTGAAACACTTTATGGAAGAAAGTGCGAACTCCAGTCTATTGGGCAGAAATTGAAGAAAAGCAACTATCTGGACCAGAAATAGTGCAAGAAACAACGGACAAGATTATTCAAGTCAATGAAAGACTAAAAGCAGCACGAGATCGTCAAAAGAATTATGTAGATAACAGACGAAAACCATTGGAATTTCAAGTTGGAGATAAGGTATTGTTAAAAGTTTCTCCATGGAAAGGAGTGGTCAGATTCGTTAAAAGAGGAAAACTAAGCCCAAGGTATGTTGGACCTTTTGAGATTATCAAAAGAATAGGACCAGTAGCTTATCAGCTACAACTGCCAGAGGAAATGGCAGGAATACATGATGTGTTTCATGTATGTAACCTCAAGAAATGCTTAGCAGACGAATCATTAGTAATACCTCTTAAGGACATAGAGGTAAATGAGAAACTTAAATTCGTAGAAAAGCCACTACAGATTGAAGATAGAAAAATCAAGAATCTCAAGCACAAAAGGTTAGTTCTGGTCAAGGTGAAATGGGATTCCAAGAGAGGACCAGAATACACATGGGAACCTGAATCAGAGATGCAAAGGAAATATCCACACCTGTTCCAGTAGATCTCGAGGACGAGATTTAAATCAAGGCGGGGAGGATATAACAACCCCCTAGAACCCTTAACACGACACCCTAACCGTTCCTATTTTACCCCGAATACTCGTTAACGGCCCTATCATACCTTAATATTTATAAAAATTAAATAAAACAAAATTATGTGGGTCTCTCGGGCCGCGATCCAGTCAAGGGGTCGGTTCGCGGGGCGCGATGGAGTAAAACCAGTCGACACCGCCTTTAGCCACGTGTCCACATACGTGCGAGACCTACACCAATGACTGGCCAAGGCTAAGCCCTAGCCAGCCTAGCTCGCGGGCCACGAAAGAAGAAGGGCGAGCCGCCATCGTCCAGCCCTATAAAAGGAGGCCTCGGCCTCAGAAATCGTCGCTCAATTCTTTTTCTTTCTTTATCACTCTAAAAGCAAAAGTGTTGCACGAATAATACCCCTAATTAGCGAAGCTCCGCCTCATTGTTAGTATTATAACCCCCGGTTACGTATTAGTTACCCTACCCGATTGATCTAGGGCTCTGTAACGCATGTCATGGCTCTGCCTAACTCAGTTCGTTGGAGTTCTGTCTCGGTCGTATGGCTAATGTAATTTGGGTTATCTTACTAACACAAGTGCATTGTTTAATTATAATAGATAATAACCAGGAGAATCATCAGGAAGCTAAAGTATTAGCTAAGAAAACAAAATGAGTCATTCTCTTTTTCTACCAAAGTGTTTTACCAAAACCTCAAATATTTTAATCATACTTAATAGTGATTGAGTCTATGTATTCTACAATTACTGCCGGTATGCTGGGGTTTTGTACATTACTTAAAATCCATTACTATTGGACAAAGAGTTAGCCAATGAGTAACATGTCTACAAGTCAGGAATTGACCATACTGAATGAGTATATTGGTAGATATAAACATTGTAATCGCTCTCAATACTGTAAATTTATTTAAACTGTTTTGATTAAACTGGGATGCACTCGCCAGTATTTCTTACTGATAAAATCTTTTTAAAACGCGTTTCAGGTAACTTAATGTGAAAGCTATTAGAAGCCAGCTGGAGAGCACTGAAGGCTTAAAGAAGTGGCTATAAAAGTTACCTAAATAAAAGGAGCTTATGTTTTCAATAAAATAGGGTTTTATCCCTATAAATGTATTATCAGTAAAACTTGGGTTTTATCCCATTTGTCTGTTATAAAAGTTTGGTGTTTTGAAACTCTAATAACATTTCCTAACTACGGTTCTGATGTCTCATTTCCGCTGCCAAATTAATAAACACCGATACCACTTGATCTGAGCTTGCGACCGCCCGCTCCTGGGGCAGGGGTCGGGGGCTGCGACACTATGGATGGCAGCAATGGTTGATGGGATAGAGGCTTTAAAACAAAATCAAACCTGGACACATCCGTCCTATACAAATTTGCTCTAAATGGGTATTTCGTGTTAAATATCATTCAAATGCAACTATTGAGTGTTATCAGGCACGCTTGGTGGCTCAAGGTTTTACACAAGTATCGGGCGTGGATTATTCTCATACCTTCAGACCTGTAGTTAAAGCTTCCATGGTTCGTATTGTCCTATCACTTGCCATTCTTAATAACTGGAAGCCGCATCAGCTCGATGTCAAGAATGTCTTCTTGGATGGCGACTTGACTGAAACAGTCTTTATGGAGCAACCTCCTGGATTTGTACATTTTCAATATCCAAATCATGTTTGCAAGTTATTGAAGGCACTTTATGGACTAAAGCAAGCTCCACATGTTGGGTTCCAACGTTTAAGCATATTCCTTCTCTCTTATGGATTTACATGCAGCCGTGAGGATACATCTCTTTTTATTCTTTGAAAAAATTCTTGCATCATGTATCTGTTAGTCTATACTGATAATCTCATACTTACAGGAAATGATGGCAACGTCATCGGCACCTTTATTTCCCATCTTCATTAAGAGTTTGCTATCAAAGATCTTGGGAACCTAAACTATTTTTTGGGGCTTGAAGTTGTTTACACTGAATCTAGTCTTTTCCTCACACAAGCAAAGTATGCTAAAGACATTCTTTTATGTGCAAATCTCTATGATTCTAAATTGGTTGTCACTCCACTAGCCCTGCATGAATCCTTTACTGCTAATGGTATACCTTACTCTGATCCTACACTTTATCGTTCTTTAGTTGGTCCTTTGCAATACTTGACGATTACGAGACTAGATTTATCATATGCTGGCAATCAATTGTCTCAGTTTCTTCAAAGTCACACTATTGATCATTTTAGAGTTGTTAAACATCTTCTATCGTATGTCATCAGTACTACTACAGTCGCCCACACCAACGCACTATCCTTGGTTATTCCGATGCAGATTGGGTATGTTGTCTAGATACGCGACGCTCGACGTATGGTTATTCTATTTTTCTTGGGGGCAACCTAGTGTCTTGGGGTGCTAAGAAGCAACCTACGGTCTCTAGGTCGAGTTGTGAGTCTGAATATCAGGCTATGGCAAATACTCCTGTTGAACTTGTCAGGATAACTCATTTATTACAAGAGTTGCATGCCTTACCAGCTGGTCGTCCTACTCTACTATGCGATAATAAGAGTGCTTTGTTCATGACTCAAAACCCAGTTTCACATAAATGTGCAAAACACATCGACTTGGATTATCACTTTATTCGTGAACTGGTTCATTCTGGCAAGCTTCATACGAAATTTGTTCCAACGAATCTTCAGGTGGCTGACATTTTTACAAAAAGTCTTTCGTGCGCTCAGTTTGAAGTCTTTCGCACAATGCTATGCCTTGGACCGCCACCGTTCCGATTGAAGGGGGTGTTAAGTAAAAAAGATATTGTAGATATTATGGTTTATTGTAAATATATTATTTCCTTTTGTTTCTGATTCACTCTCCTTCATCACATGAGATGATTATGTAATTCTTGTGTATTAATAGAACACTCCATCCCTCAATCATTAGTGAGGTTGATTTCTAATAACTCTATATAATGATTGACAAACAAACTCAAAGATAGATGATAAATCAAATAATAATAACTATAAGGCGAATTGGAAATAAATAATCCCACCTACCTTAATTTGGCAGATAATAATCCCAAGTCAGTTATTGGCCGATAATAATCCGAACTGGTCAACCTTTTTTGTAAAATAGTCCGCCGTTAAAATAGCTTAACGGAGTTAAGTTTTTTTTCCAAATTACAAACCGATGATTTAGGGCTTTTGATCAGAACGACGATACGAGTCGATTGATGTAAAACTTACCTTGAAATTGTGCTCGAAATGGCTTGATTTTTGTTAATTGAAAGTTTAAACACCCGAATTGAAGCACCGTTTTCGTGGGTTGGGGCAGTATTTCGAGGTAAGTTTTACATCAATCGACTCGTATCCTTGTTCTGATCAAATGCCCTAAAACATCGGTTTATAATTCGGAAAAAAACTTAACTCCGTTAAGCTATTTTAACGGCGGACTATTTAACCAAAAAAATTGACCAGTTCGGATTATTATCGGCCAATAACTGACTTGCGATTATTATCGGCCAAATTGAGTTAGGTGGGATTATTTATTTCCAATTTGCCTAACTATAGTAGATATTAAAACATGTAACAGTTCATAACCCAGCAGACCGGTTTGCATACTCCTGAAACAATGCGCCAAACAGCGAAGGTCTCTCAATCAACCGTGAAGGTTTATCAAATTCTTTAGCGTAACCTGTTTCCATCAAACGAGTTCGAGTTTAAGTTCAAAGCCACAAATCTAACACGAACATGTTTTTAAGACAAGAACAAGATTTACCAGCATCAATGACTAGAACACGATCACAGTCCATAACGGTTGGTATTCTGTGAGCAATGCTGATGACGGTACAGTCAGCAAAGTCCTCGCGTATGATCTTCTGAATTACAGCATCTGTTTGTGAATCCACAGAAGCTGTTGCTTCGTCCATGAACAACAGCCTGCTGTGCTTCAGCATCACTCTTCCTAAACATAGAAGTTGTCGTTGTCCCACACTCCAGTTATCTCCATTATCAACAACTAAAGAACAAAAAAAACATGAGTTTTAATTCTATGAACTAAGAAAATGTATCTTCAGTTCGATTTCTAGTACCTGCAGAATCTAGTTTACCAGGTTTTGAAGCGACAACATCGTTAAGCTGGCACCGTTCAAGGCTCTGCAAAACAAACACTCGCATCAGATGAACCAATGGAGGATAGGGCATGGGGAAAGAATCTAGCAAGAATCTAAAAAAACAGGATATAAGATTACCCTCCAGATTTCATCATCAGAATGTTGACCAATGGGGTCAATATTGCTTCTAATTGTGCCTTCAAATAGGATTGGTTCTTGAGGAATGATCCCAAACCGTGACCTGAGATCATGTAATCCGAGGGTCGAGATGTTGATGCCATCAATGGTTATACTTCCACCAGATGGCTCCACCAACCTAAACAGAACTTGGATAAGAGTTGATTTCCCACCACCAGTTCTACCAACCATACCAATCTTTTCACCTCCTTTGATGCTTAGGTTGATCCCTTTGATCACTAAAGGCGTGTTTGGACGATATTTAACCTGTTATAAAAATTAAATGAGATTACTCTTAAAAACTAGTATGTAGTTTGATTTGCAACAAATTATTATGTTGGCATGTCACCTGCAAATCTTTGAGCTCTACATTGCCATGAGCAGGCCAGTTTGAAGGAGGGGTGTTATCTTTTTTCACCCATTCGGCTTCTGAGGGTATGTTTATGAACTGTTTAATTCTTTCAACAGAAACCATCCGGTTTTCGACCAAACAGCTCATGTATATAGCCCAAAACAAAGCTCCGTTGAGTGACAATCCGTATGAGAGTGATAATCCAACATTTTCTGTAATCCATTTCATGATTAATTATCTAAAGTAGCAAAAGAAACATGGTGTTTTGGATGCATATATACCTGGTTTAACAATGCTGCTAGGCAAGAGGATCATGAAAGTAGTGGAAATACATAGAAATAAGCTTCCAATTAACTCCAAATGAAACCCTAACCACTCATTGGATCCATTGTTGTGGAAATCCATTCTCAAATTTCCGTTCACTCGATCAACATTTTCTTGGACAAATCTGCCCTGCTTCCTAAAACACCTTATGGTCATAACACCTGAGATACTCTCTGAGAAATGGTGAATAACAGGTGCTTTTGTGATCGAGTCAAGTCGTGTTAGTTCACGAGATGTTGCAAGAAAGAAGCCCTGGAAAAATCAGTTCATAAGTTCAACAGTTCAGATCTAATTGTTCATTAACTGCATAACAATTATTAAACATACCCGGCACCAGATATTGAGCCAACCGAGTGGAATCAGTAAGAACACAGTAGGCCATGCGTACTGACAAGTGATGATAATAATGCCAATCAATGTTATGTACATAGAAAGAGCCATGCTCATTGCAAAAGGAAGGAAAACATCGATGTTGGTTTGATCACTTGATGCCTGAAAAGATTAAACAAATTAGCATAGGATCATTCAGTAACTGTTAATAACTGCTAGTTGTAAGTCCAACTTGAACTTGCCAAAAAAGGAATGTTATGAGAAACTTTACCCTAGTAAGAATCCTTCCAGAAGGTGTAGAGTCAAAAAATGACATGGGAGCATGAAGTATGCTATTAAGAATCTGCTTAAAGAAAATCTGACAGGTTTGAAGCCCAAGGACCATTGAAGAAATGACTCTACCAGATACCATAAGGAAAGAAACTCCCGCTATAGCTGTATAAACTTCTATAAACAGAGAAGGGTTGAAAGAGGCAGCGCGATCATCAGAAGTTTCATATGCCAACCAGTAATCGCTTGACATCTGTGCGGCTAGCCACAATAACGAGAACAACAAAACAATAAGCACAGCCCACCATCCAAACGCTTCAGTGACATAAACCTTATAGACGCCTAAGCTGATTCTTCCTGTTTCCCTCTCCTCTTCTTTGATCAGCTTTGATGTACCTATAATAGAACCAGATTTAGATCGTCCTATGGCCTTCTGATCTCCCTTCAGAGGTTGTAGGCTAGGGGATTTTTGAAGAGGTCTAGGTGCGGATTTATCTGATGTAATAAGCTCCATTTCAACTAGCTGCATAGAGGTCTCATGGGCAGAAACTAAACTTTTGAAATCCAAACCAGATTCTAGTAGTTCATCATACTTTCCTGATTGAACAATCATCCCATCTCGCATAACCTAACTCAGTTCAAGTTAAATTCAAGTATGAACATACAAACAGTAGATAAGATGAGAGATTATGATATTTACTAAGATCAGATCAACATTATGTAGGAAATTAACTTGGTGAGTGACCAGCAAGATTGTCTTGTTTTTAAGGGCTCCCCGCACACAGTCCTGCAAAGATCACGAAAAAATAAATTTTGTACATCTATAAAGAAACATAAACTTTAATCCTACAATAATCACCTTGAATATTTCTGAACCCGTGTGAGCATCAACGCCGCTAAAGATATCATCAAGAAGATAAATGTCACAATCTTGATAAACAGCACGTGCAAGTTGAATCCGCTGCTTCTGGCCACCACTGAGATTAATCCCACGCTCTCCGATCTCTGTTTGATCTCCAAGTTCCATCATTTCCAAGTCTTTCTCCAAGCAACAGTTTTTTATTACTTCCTTGTATTTCTGTCTGTCCATCGGTAAACCAAACATAATGTTGTCTTGGATTGTCCCATTTTGAATCCATGCTGTTTGTGCAACATATGCAGTGCTCCCACAAACCCTCACCTATTATAACGTCAGCAGTAGCAAAGTTTACACAATGTTTTCTTGAATTTGACAAAGTTTAATGGTTTACCTTTCCAGAGATTTTGTGCATTTCGCCAATAACGGATGAAAGAAGAGATGACTTCCCGGACCCCACAGATCCAACAATTGCTGCAAGTTCGCCATTCTTGATCACAAAGTTCAAATTCTTGACTACAGCAGTCAGCAGCTTCATCATCCCAGCTAAAAGAAGCATCTTTGACCTCCACCGCCATGCTGCCACTGCAACCCTCCTGCCTCTCCACCGCTCCCTCATCCAACTCCTTACTCAGCATGAACCTGTCCAATCTTCCCAACGAGATCATGGCCTGAGACAGGGCTATCATTGACTGAGGCAACGTACGAATAGGATCTTGCAAGTTCTTGAACAAGGACATGGCAGTGAAAACTGTCCCTGCATCAAGTGGGATCCCAAGCAATATTGCGCTTCCAAAGGTGAGCGAAGAAACAAACAAAGGGGTACTCCATAAAACAGTTACATTTCCACAAACAGAGAACATGAATTTGGTAAGCCAACCGTATTCAGACTCGCGAAAGGCTTGAATCCTCTTGTTGAAGTGTTCTTCCCATGCATGGAACTTAATCACCCTCATGTAATTAAGCATCTCATTTGTGGCTTTCATCCTCTGGTCGCGATTTTGCATTATACTGACCTGGAACCTGTTGTTCCGTCTCGTACCCATAACCACATAGATCACAGCCACCAAGAGTCCAATTAACGCGACCACAGTTGGCAGGCCAATGTATGAGTAAAGAATAGCTAATGTCACAGAAACTTGGAGGGGCAGAATCCAAATAACATGCAAATGAACCATCATATCAGAGAGCTGTTGAGCATCTACAGCCATGTAGTTCACTATCTGTCCAACACCATGTGATTGTCGAGCTGAACACGAGAGGTGTAACCCCTTTTTGTACAATGAAGTTATCAGCGTCGACCGAACCAACATTCCAAGCTTCTGGGAATGAAAATTGAACTGGTGGGATGTCAAAACTTCAATAAACTTTGCAACAAGAAGGGTTAGTATCAAGTAATACCCCTCGTATGGTGATGTTCTCTTTCCCGAAGTGTAATCCACGAATCTATGGATCAACAAAGGCCCAACATATGTGACAGACACTCTTACAAGTGCAAGAAATGCTGTGAACACGACATCTTTCCAGAAACAACGAATCAACGTGATCTGAACCGGATGTTTTGAGTTTTCTTGAGGCTTAGGCCAGTTTTGTTTAAACAGCTTAGACAATTTTTCTGCCCGATGTTCTGGCGAAAGCATTGGGATGTCCTCTAGTTTAAGAGGGGTTTCATATCCTTTCTTCAACAATGGGTTAATCCACAGCCAGAAGACTTTTGAAACGACTGAAGCTGATGCCCATCCAGTCACTTCTGTTAACTTGTGCAACTCATCAGCCTCTAATTCAGATTCATTCATCACAATGATTCCAGTTGATCCGGTTATGGATACAATCAATAGGAAAGCCGAAAAGGGTAGACATATTACTGAAATTATGTTGTCGGATTCGAAAGGTGAAGTGTTTTCGGTTCCAGAAACTAGCCAGACAATGCTGGAAGAAGCCAACAGAGCAATAACAATGAAATTAACTCCCCAAAACACCCTTAGAGACAGTGGATGAGTTGCAGCTTGAACTCTCTTTTCATGGATGATTAATATTGTGATTACAAAGAAAGATATAGCTTGAATTAACCAACAAATTCCATCTATCAGCTTCCATGTCATTTGGGTATCTTGTGTGAATGCCAAAATTGAAGAAACAATCGACAAAACAGTTAATATGGCTGTAACAAACACAGATAACTTAAACCAAATGTTGGTATTGACAGTGACTCTACTTTTAGTGATAAGAGGTTCATTAACAGAAAATGTGTTGGAGGTGAATCTTGAACAGAGCTTCTGAACAGCAAAAACAAAAAGGGTGAACAAGAAGATGAGATCAACGGTGGATAAGAGTGCTCTTTGTGGGCATGGTGAAAACAAGATGAATCTCAGCCATTGAAGTATGAGTGAAGCTCCTGACGCGTTTTCTGCCATAACGGAGCTTGAAGAAGAGGAACAGAAGTTATCCAAGCATCAACGTGACTAGTGGCAGTTCATTTGTAAATATAATCATGCAAAGCCCGGCAAGGGCAAAGGGGTCCTATCCTTTTTTCCATCGTTGACTTCTAAATGGGTTGGTTTACAGGTTAGGTGTAGATGGTTGGCATTGAAAAAAATATTAGTAACTTAATATATTAGTTATAGTTTATTTATTTTATAGGTTAGGTGTAAATAATTGATATTAAAAAAGTTTATTAGTAACTTAATATATTAGTTATAGTTTATTTATGTATTATAGATATTTTAATTAATGATTATACACCTTACAGAGTTTTTATTATTTTATATGGTATTACTCATAAGATATTAAGATATGGCTGCAGAAACCATTGAGTATTAGGGCCTTAAAGGAAGGGGCCGACAACCTATTAAGATATGGCTGCATAAGCCACAGAAGTGTGAACCAAAAAGAAGATTGACAAAAATCTTAAAGCTCTAATATATTGTATCTAATATATACCAATGTTGTATCTAATAATACGTACCCAAGTTTAATAAGTGGTATCAGAGCCACGGTTTTGAGAGTCATTTTCAGAGAAGGAGAGCAGCCCCCTTGCGGGGCTGCAATAGCGGTAAACTGATCGGAAAGTTTCGTGAGATCGAGAGTTAAAGGTGAAGGCAAAAGGAGTCGGAATTATCGGCCATATTTCTTTCAAATTAGTTGAAGAAAAAAGGGGTGTTGAACTAAACCGCGAAAGTGTGTCGCCAGTTAGTGCCGTGATCGGAAGTTAGTAATCGCTGCAAATTAGCCAGGTTCTAGCTTCTGGAGCTTGAAGGTTCTTAATTTTTTTTGTAAGTTAAAACAAAAATAAAGAAAAGTTATTCCTTGGTTTCTGAAATAAAACCGTGCATCGGGGAAGTTTTGATCCGTCGAAGTATTATCACTTGTGGGTTTAACAAGTGGTCATAGTCAAACATAGAAAATGATGTCATGCTACCCACGTTGGCATTGGACTTTGAATTAGGAAGTTTGAACCAAATCAAACAATAGTGGTATGAAGTTTTGTATTTTTGGAAGTCATCCAACAGAAGGGATCGTGAAGTGGATCTCAATTCTCATGTGAATAAATATATACCGACTGCTAGAAGATATGATTCAGAAGTTTTTTTGTGGTGAAGCAATACAACAACGGCTTGTACACGTATGGGTTTTCTAGCTGCCTTGTGATGATCGGGATAGTGGTATTCCAACGGAGTTCGAGAAACGCCAACAAGTGTTAACGATGGGGGTAAGCCAACAACGGTTCAATGTGGAACCAGTGACGGATCAGATTTTTTGGATTAACATTCTTAATACTGTTTGAGTTGGTTACAAATAATATTGTTTATTATTTGGGTTATTGTTCCGTTGCGTATTGGCTCCTTCGGTTACTTAGTTTGTTACTCGTGTCACGGGGAGTACCATTTAGGAAGGTTGGTGGTGACCGGTGATTAGTTTGGCGACGGCTTTTTTGGAACTAGAAAAACGAGTTTGTCGCAGAAGAAACGAAACAGCAGGAAGCTAACAAATTCGCCTGACAATCTAGGCTTGTATTTCTGTTGAATGTGACCCATCTGTTTCCGGTTTAGAGGTGTTTCCAATCGAAGGTGTCTAGGTACAAATCGCAGTAAGTTTCCGATCGCCGTAAGTTTCTGATCGCAGTAGTTTAGAAATAGATCGCAGTGAAGAACCAGTCAAGAAACCGAAACGATGGCAAAGTTACAAGTAGTAGGGTGAACAAAAGCAGAAGACTACCACTCTTTCAAAGGCAGTGGTAAAAGATCCTTATCAGATCTTGGTAAACCTTTTGATTCAAATTGATTGAAGGCAGTTGACAAGTTATCCCTTCTTCTAGTTGATAGAGTTCTGTTAATTGTCAAGTTGGTTCGATTGAAGTGGGTTTGAAGGATAGTTGGAATGCTACTTGAAAGGCGTTCGAGGGCCTCTTGAAGTCCAATCAAAAAGGTCACATAGTCTGTGACTACCAATCGAAGCCCAATGAAAAGACTTTTTTCGCCCAAAGCGAAGTGTGTTGCTCAGGTTTTCCCAGATGAAGTGGCGTTGTGACTACCGGAAGAAATGATGTTAGTACCGTTAATGATGTTATAACCAATAACGATAGTGGAGTGTGTCTACTAAAGATGTCAGCGTAGGTCACGTGTTTGCCAAAGATGGTGCGGCAAATCGAAGCAGAATAAGTCAACATTGAGAAGGAGACTTATGGAAGTTGATGTTGAGAAGGAGTGATAAAATTACAACATCAACAGGGATGTTCGGTTGATCTCAAAGGGTTGGTCCGGAGGAGATCTTAAGTCGAAGGACTAAACGAGTAAAATAATAATTAAATGTATTTAATTATTATTTGAATTATCTTAGTATTAGATTTGATTAGTGTCTAATTGTTTAGAGATAAGTATAAGTAAGAATAGGAGTTCTAGTAGAATTAGATTGTTTCTAGTATTTATATTCCTTAAGTCTTGTAGTGTTATTAATTCACAACAATTAATAGAAGAAATTTGTGAATCCAATTTGTAATCATCTCTCTGATCATGTACCAAATTTAACACGAAAAACCTACATTGCACTCTAAGCATAGAAATCCACCATTTTTACCAACTATAGCAACCCTAATGCCTTTTCCATCCATGTCTTCACTATGATAACAATGTTGATATCACCGGTTATCTCCTATTGAAGTTTGGCTTCCTCAATAACCTAACCTTCTTTTACATAACTCCAATCGATTATGTGGTACTATTCCCACCAAAGATGAGCTTGAAGTATTTGGAAATCCGAAATTATTTTATGTGCATCTTGATGAGGTTTACTAAATGAAAACTAGTTCTAAATTGGTAATGTAGTGAACATGGAATTTTGCAATCCATTATTATTCTCAGCGATTACATCCTGAGGAACACCCGGAAAAATGGCGTGATCTTTAAGATTGATTACTCTGGTGAATGGTAATCTAAAGGTGAATTGTCGTGTCATCTGGCCGGGGCGATGTCCAATAGTATTTGTAGATGAGTAAATTACAAGAATAGTCTTTTATGTTTGTATCGGATTGCAAAATGTGTCCTTTAACTTTGTTAATTACAGAAAACCTACTTAATGTTTACAAACCCTAACAAGTTAGATCCTTTACCTCAAACTCTGTTAATTTTTACAATAAACTCAGGTCAGGTAGGGCCCACATGAGAGCATTAAAGTCTTTTAACCTACCCTTCTTATTTCCCTCTATTTAAACCCCAAAAACCCCTCATTCATTCACATCATCCCCCAACTTGTCCTTTAGGTTTAAGAGCAACAATTATTTTATAATGTCGCAATAGGAGGGATGGTACTTACGAGAATCGATTAATCATGAACAAGTGTTGCTAATACGATAATGTACCCTCATTTTTTTCTTTTTGTTGTTGTTTTCATTGTAATCAGTGATGAAGTTGTAATACTGATAATGTTAAAAATTGTTGAAAAATGCAAATGGCTTCCCCAATCATTTCACTTTAAGGATTCATCATGGTGGTAGGTTAACAAATCCTCTAGGTCGTACTTATGTCGGAGGTAAGATTAACTATGTGGACCTTATTGATATCGACTTGTTCTCAGTGCATGAGGTTTCCTTAATGATGAATTTGTTAGGCTATTCCGGAACTGATCATATATTATACCATTACTTACATTCTGAAAAAGACTTAGATAATGGTCTTGAAGACCAAAGTAATGACAGTGATGTTTTAAGGTTGGTTGGTGTCACACCCCGGTTTTCGGTGGGCCCGGAAGGGTCAAGTCGTGACGGTTGGACATCTGTTACAATCACAGTTAATTAAATAACAATGCAGCGGAAGTATTAGGAGTAAAAATAAACATTCATTACATTCAAAGTGTTTAGTATTCAAATACAAAGATTGTTCAAGTGTTCATAAAACCAGCCCTAAACGTTGACCAAACAGGTCAGAATCAAAAGTCAAAGCAAAAGTCAAACTTTTTAACTTTTGACATAGAATAAGACCCTAAACTGAATTGAACAAGTTGAGCATGTTATGATCAGTTAATATTAGTTATAAAACTTGTATAAGTGATAAAACAACTGAGTTTTAAGTTATAAAAACCATTTATGCATTTTAGTCATAAAATTCAAGTCTTACGAAAAAATGCTCGACTTATAATTCGACTAGTAAAGGTGATTGTCTGAAGGTATGATCGCAGAGGGATCATACCAACGTTATTACGATCACATAGGAAAGTTCGGATCGAACTTAACCTTGACCAGAATGTTTAGAAGCTAAAGTCAAAAAGAAAGTCAACTATTTGACTTTTAGCTTAAAAATAACTAAATAGATGAAATTGCACTAAAGTAAACACTTACTTGGAAGTGTTTGAGCAGAAAGAACATTAGAAGGGAGTCCTCTTCTACAAAGGAAAGCTCCAAGCAGGTTTAGAACGAAAGAAGAGTGAATGAGCAAGTAATTTGGTTGATTATAAGGTCTATTTATACTTGGAGATGTTGAACAAGATCATTCCAAGTGTCATGATCAGTTGTAAGATGTCCCCAACTGTCCTAGGACGTGTAAGGATTAGAGGAAAGTGGCACAATTGCGAGATAGGTGTCACCATGAGAGAAATCCTTGGTCTCCAAGCAAAATCTGCCTCTGGCAGTCCCTTACGGATCGTAAGGGTTAAGGCCTTGCGGTCCATAAGGACCTAAGTAGCTTACGGACCGTAAGCGCATGGCTTTGCCATGTAAATGACACATCCTCTCTTTAAGCATCTGGATGCCTTAAGTAGGGAAGTTCCTTCAGGCAATCCGTAATGTCGATCCCCATTTATAGTGAGTATATCACCAGACGGGGATTTAATTTCGATAAGTTTCTTATCGCAGGTAATGCGGTCTTGGTTATTAGATAACCAATCAATGCCCAAAACTATATCGAATCCTGCGAGATTCATAGGCAATAGGTTAATAGGAATAGATTGATTCTTGATGTATATAGCGCATCCGTCAAGAATCGTGGAAGCTACTTCTATACTACCATCGGCCAAATCAACCTCATATGTGACATCTAAGGTTCTTAAGGGTAGGATTATAAGTTTGCTAAATTTATGGTCAACGAAGCTTTTATCGGCTCCAAAATAAAATAGGACTATAACAACTATGTCATTAACGAGAAACGTACCCGTAATGACAATAACATCATTCACTACCTCCCGTGCAGTGAGCTGAAAGGCTCTAGCGTTGCCTTTCTTAGCATCAACAGCTTTGTTCTTTGCCTCAGTTGCATACTTAGGGCAATGAGTCTTGATGTGCCATTTCTCGCCACACCCGAAGCAGGTGGCGTTCTTAAGATCCTTGCACTGATGGGATTTGTGGTCCATCTGCTTGCAGATACCAAAACCTTTGGGCTGGTTAAACAGGCATTTTCTAAAATGCCTTTTCCTCTAGGTTTTGCACTCGGGCTTGGCCTCAGCTGGCTTAGACTAGTTATAGTATGTACCAGTCTTGCCCTTCTTTAAATCCCTGGTAGGGGTGTCATCACGCTTTCTCTTGTGGTCATCATCAAACTTGGTGGCTCTCGCCCGTATCTCTTCCTCGGAGAGAGATAACGCTAGATCAACAGCCGATCTAAACGTTACAAGTTTAGAGGATTTAACCATCCCCTTGATTTCCGGAGCTAGTCCTCCAATGAATCACGCAATTCGCTTGGACTCGGGGGTAATCAGATACGATACGAGTCTTGAAATGGGGTTATAATTAGAGACATAAGCTCGACAGTTGAGGTTCTTCATGGTAAGCTTGAGACAATCAAATTCTACTTTCTCCACCTCGTGAGGTGGGCAGTACGTCTCACGGATAAGTTCCACAAACTTAGCCCAGCTTAGGTTGTAGAGTGCAACCTTTCCCGTGTATTGGATCATTGTCTTCCACCTGGTCAATGCTTCTTCTTTGAAAGATTGGAACACATATTTGATAGTGTCCTTGATAGCACAGTCGTTAATATCTTCTCCATCTCATCCAACCATTTTAGAGCATCAATAGCTCCCTTTTCGCCCGTAAAGTCACGGGGCTTACAAGAGACGAAGTATTTATAGGTGCACCCATCCTTAGAGCTGCGGTGCTGAGTTCGAACATTGTTCTTGACACTTTGCTCACTTTTAGTCGTGGAGTAGTGAGTCTTTTCAGTCCTCGAGTGAGGTTTAGAAACAGATTTATCTTTTGGTACTAATGGTTCTGGCCCTTTTAACTTAGCCATGAATTCGGCCATAGCTTTTCCAACTTCCTCAGCGATTATGGATCGAGAATATTTTCTCCGTCCGAACCGTCTCTGTGATCATAGTTGTCACTCTCGTTCTTATTACTAGATAGATTTCCAGTATTTCGGCTCGCCATTGATTCAGTCGGGAGCTATATCACCATCAGTAAGATTTTAGGATATTAGTAGCAGATCAAGAAAATAGAAAAGGAACTTGAAATTTGATTTCATTTAATCAAGAGACTACACCACAATGTCCTATAAGGACTTTTGGAATTTAAGTACAAGATTGTCCATAAGTGGACTTTTTGGAAAAACAACAAAACACAACAAAATAAAGAAATGAGTCTTCAGTCATCCTCTTTTCGTCATATAAGCTATTACTCTTCTTGATTTACTCCATTCATTGTTGGAGGGTTTAGTGATTCATTAAAGTTTTATGGGGGAGGAATAGAGGAAGTACTAGCGGGTTCCAACGATAACGAGTAGTAAGGATTAAGGGTTATATCAAAGGAATAAAAGAGATAATATTTGGTAACGAGGTTTAGCATCCTCGTATCGGAGTCATCAGCTCCAAAGTAGTGTAGTTCGCCATATGGAACTTCAGGCTTCCCAATACGTGATCCTTCATAAGTTCCTTGCCTCATCTACGGCGTCTCAACGACATTGTAAAGCGTTCATAAAATCAATGACTAAATATAATAAAGGAGTAGTCCTATGTTCAAGACTAGAACTCATAAAAGTATTATGGAATCTGCATATTGTGATATTTGAGTTTAGACACAAAAGACTAGTGTCTAATTTACTCAAATTGTAGCTCTGATACAAACTCTATCACACCCCGATTTCTAGTGGGCCCGGAAGGGTCAAGTCGTGACGGTTGGATACCAGTTACAATCACAGTTAATTAAATAACAATGCAGCGGAAGTATTAGGAGTAAAAATAAACATTCATTGCATTCAAAGTGTTTAATATTCAAATACAAGGATTGTTCAAGTGTTCATAAAAACAGCCTAAACGTTGACCAAACGGGTCAGAATCAAAAGTCAAAGCAAAAGTTAAACTGCTTGACTTTTGACATAGAATAAGACCCCTAAACTAAATTGAACAAGTTGAGCATGTTATGATCAGTTAATATTAGTTATAAAACTTGTATAAAAACCACTTATGCATTTTAGTCATAAAATTCAAGTTTTACGGAAAAATGCTCAACTTACAATTCGACTAGTAAACATGATTGTCCGAAGGTATGATCGCAGAGTGATCATACCAACGTTATTACAATCACATAGGAATATTTTGATCGAACTTAACCTTGACTAAAATGGTAAGAAGCTGAAGTCAAACAGAAAGTCAACTGTTTGACTTTTAGCTTAAAAATAACTAAATAAATGAAATTGCACTAAAGTAAACACTTACTTGGAAGTGTTTGAGCAGAAAGAACACTAGAAGGGAGTCCTCTTACGCAGAGGAAAGCTCCAAGCAGGTTTAGAAAGAAAGAAGAGTGAATGAGCAAGTAATTTGGTTGATTATGAGGTCTCTTTATACTTGGAGATGTTGTACAAGATCATTCCAAGTGCCATGATCAGTTGTAAGATGTCCCCAAGTGTCCTAGGACATGTGAGGATCAGAGGAAACTGGCACAATTGCGAGACAGGTGTCACCATGAGAGAAATCCTTGGTCTCCAAGCAAAATCTGCCTCTGCCAGTCCCTTACGGACCGTAAGGGGTATTTTTTGCGGTTCGTAAGGACCTAAGGCGCGCAGAAAATCAAGTAGCTTACGGACCGTAAACCGCATGGCTTTACGGTCCATATACGATCACTAGAAATCAAATTTTGAGAATTTTCCAAGTTTCGTCCTTGGACTTTACATCTTCGGCCATTTGGCATAATTTGTCCCCCTCCTTCCTCGTATTTGGGATTAGTCGGAGATCCGGGACGCATTTTAGCTAACGCAAAATTAAATTCCGTTTCTCCTTCCCAGATTCAGGATTAGTTGGAGATTCAAAGATACGTTTCAGTTAACGTTCAATGTACGTCCTTCCTCCTTCCACCTAGTCAGGATTAGTCGGAGGTTTCTCCCTCCACGTAGACGGGATTAGCTGGAGAATTGGACACGTGCCGTCACATAATTGGATGGAATTTTCGGGGTGTTACATCCTCACCCCGTTAAAGGAAATCTCGTCCTCGAGATTCATTCAAAAAGATTTGGGTATTTCCGTCTCATTTCAGATTCAACCTCCCAATTGAATTCTGGGCCACGACGGGAATCCCATTTCACCTTGACGATGGAAACCTTTTTCTTACGGAGCTTTTTGACATCACAGTCCCCAATGGACAAAGGTTTTTCAATAAACCTTAAGCTTTCGTCAATTTGTGCGTCATGATGAGACATGACAAGTGCTTCATCAGCCAAGCAGTTTTTCAGATTTGAGATATGGAACACATCATGGATTCCACTCAGCTCTTTAGGTGGTTTTAGTTTGTAAGCTACAGACCCGACACATTCTGTTTTTTCGAAAGGTCCTATATATCTCGGGCTTAATTTACCTTTCTTTCCAAATCTCATTACGCCTTTCCAAGGCGAGACCTTGATCATTACTCTGTCTCCGATTTAGAATTTAAGAGGCTTCCACCTTTTATATGTAACACCCTTACTATTTTAAGAGAGTTCTAGTACCAATAATGACAATTAGTTGTGCATTTACAAATACATATCACATATAAAAATACGGGTTTATTAAAAACTTTTACAGTTTAAAAGTTTTACAACAATGTAGTTGGGTTCGTCGTTTAAAAGTTACGACATAAGGCCGTGCGGAAGCTTTAATCTCGTGTGTTCGGTTCTTCGATTAGCTTGATCATCATCCGGCATCCTGTAATATACCTATGATCAAAACCAACATGAAAGTTAGTTCTGATAGCGTAAAATGAGTTTAACCAATTTCATAGCATCAACCAACTAAAACAAAATATATTTTTTTGTTTTACATTATATTTTTCTTTTCGGATTCATGCCTCTCGCGCGACGCGAGAGGCTTCTTCTCATCTTTCGCGTGCCGCGACATCCGTCGCGAGGCACGCCAGATTTACCACACTCCATCGCATGGCGCGAGGGAGACCATTTTCCAGCAGGTCCATTCCTGGAACCTGCATATCTGCCAGCTATGGTTATTAATCAAAAATCAACTTTAAAGTGCCATAAGTTTCGTTCTAGTTATCCGTTTTACACGATTCTTTTTCCTACGCGTCCATAATTAAATTACGGACCCGTTTATCACCTTGGTTTGCATAAAAATCTGATTTATCCAATGTTGGCTCATAAATCCTTTAGGTGATTATTTGACCCGTTTGGCATTGTTATTTCACTACATGCTCTAAAAAGAAAATAGTTAATTCCTATCATTTTACCCATCCCGGGCCTGTCAAACCTTAACGTTTTCGCTCCCATCCTAGAGTTTACGTAGGCATTTACATTCATCGATTCATTTGTATCTTTGTAAGCATTTAACCACAATTTACTTCTTAGTCTATTTTGACCCGTTTAGCGGACTTTTAAGCATCTAAGCATCGAACTCGCTATTTTCTTTTCGCACCTCGTCTTTTCTTGCTAAATAACTACTTATCTTCCAACACAACTATTTTTGTGGTGGATTTAACATAAGGAACCCAAAATCCCAAATTTTACCCTTCGGCTAGTCCTTTTTCGCAATTGACTATTTCTAGACATTCGACCCACAAACGTTTTTGCCTATACTTTTTATATGTATCTAAGGGTTTAAAAAATCAATAAACAAGTTTCTAAACAAACTCTAACGGTCGTTTACCCGGTTCTCCCGTTAAGGGCTTTTTGGTCAATTCTAGTCTCTTATTTTACGACAAAAGAGTCTCACCAATTATTGACCAAATTAGCACTTTTAACTACAACATAATTATACGTACCTGGCTCGGATCAATACATTGACCCGTTTTAATACCTTGTCTCGAAAATTTGCTAATTCATAGCAACGCTAATTCATAAGCTGCTTTATCCTGTAAGCATAAAACTCGACAAGTGCTTATTAGTCGATATTTGTCAAATGGTATCCACATTACCATTTGACCCGTTTTACTTTTTTTATTCATTAGGCTTACTTATAGTAACCGTTCAAAAACCCATTTTTATAATTAGCTTTTCATGGCTAATTTACCGTTCTATCTCTTTTACCATTAAACATGGTTTTTATCATTTATATTAGTTCCGACCCGTATTATTTCGCGTCGGGATCCATATCTTGAATATTATCCTTATTGTATTTGAAACTTATAGGATGAACATTTATTTTACTAAAAGGTGTAAGTTTCACTTACCTTGCATCCGGTTATGTCCTTTTTCCGCGTACTCGATCCGTTTGACCCGCTTCTTTCCCAAGTCTTCATCTAGCTTGTCTAGAGTCAAACTATCATCATCACAATTCGTAAGACGGTTAGATTAGTCATAATCGTTTATGACTATTCCATCCTACGGGTTTTATGTCGAATTTATCATTCGACCATATCAAAATTATCATTCGATCTAATCATTGGTCGGTTTGACTTTTTAAAAGTCAATTGACTTATCAACATATTCAAATGCACATTTGGTTCATTGAACTCACTTAGGCATATTTCATCCGAACTCTTACTGGAATCAAATTTTACACACAACCAAGTAGACCGCGATTTCATTCAGGCATTTCATATCACTGAAAAATGGGCTGTTTTTAGTGACTTGTTTAACCTATTTACAAGTCTTCAAAAATTATTATTTTTTTATGTGGCGTACCTTGTGTTAAAATTTCAAGATCTAACTCTTTACCAAAAATTCGTAAAAATTCATTTACTAAGCTGCAATCAGATTCGTCACTTCTGACTGCAGCTTACGGAAAAATTCATCTAAAATTCCTCGTTTATCCGATTGATGAAATTCCTATTGGTGATTTTGTTAATCACTTAATACTATCTACAGTAAAAATTTGAGATCATAACTAAATTCCTAAATTGAGTTATGACATTCGTAATGGGCTGTAAATTCTGCCAGAAAACGCAGCTTGAACCTTCGATACGGAAAAATTCATAAAACGCTCAATTTTCGTCGAAAAATGCGATTCCAGTGGGGTTTTAAAGATATTTCCTGGAATTACATATTAGACTCAAGAAATACATGTTTTGGTCACGTTTTGTCTATGTTACAGCCAATACAAGTCGGCTGTAAATTCTGATCAGAAGCTGTTTGAATTCAGCTTTCAATTAAAGCATGTTCATGACATCATAACACTAGTTTTAGCAATCAAAACCCTAAAAACATCACATACATGAATTTAGCATCAAAATTCTTAATTTACTTCATATTTCTACTTAGGGTTTGTTCCTAAGCAATCACACTTCATTAATTCGGCCATAGCCTCTACGATTCATACATAGATCGCATCATGCAAAGTTAACTAATTTTCACAACTTCATGAATGTCAAAAATTCGACATACCTTTCAATCTCCTTGACTTGGTGATCGTTTATGTGTATTCAAATCTGAGTTTAGCCTTCGTTTGATCCTTCAATTTGAAGATTTTGTTGATTTTAGGGTTAGGCTCCCATGGAGCTCTCTCTCTCTCTCCTGGTCGATCCTGCGCACACATAAGTGTGTGTTTCTTTTTTTTTTATTTAGTTAACTTCCAAGTTAACCCTTTTGGCCCCTCATGTTTAGTTTTGTTTCGAAAGAAGCTATAATTCGTTATTCATCACTTAATCACATATTATTAACTAGGTTAATTATTCCTAGTTAACTCAATGGGTTCGGGAAGTGATAACCCGTTTTATTTTATGTCCCGTTAATTCGGGCCTTCTATGTACTTTGTTTTCTCAAAGTATTTATTCTCATTTTAATTAATATTAGGTTTATGTATTTAAATTCTAATATTTACCGGGTTAATTTTTCCCACTAACGGTATTTCACCCGTCATTACTATTAACGTGGTTTGATTACCAAACCCATTTTTGGGGTGTTACATTATCAGCATAGCTCTTCTACCTATCTCAGGAAGCCTTAAGTCTATCTCTGATTTGCACAATCTTTTCAGTTGTTTCAAGGACAATCTCAGTTCCAGAGAGTTGGCTTTCACCAACTTCAGCCCAACAGACGGGCGTTCTACACTCTCTCCCGTATAAAGCCTCAAAAGGTGCGGCCTTTATACTAGTGTGATAGTTGTTATTATAAGAAAATTCGATCAGGGGTAGATGTTCATCCCAGCTACCTCCCAAATCGATCGTGCACGCGCGCAACATATTTTCCAAAGTTTGGATTATACGTTCACTCTGCCCATCAGTTTGAGGGTGATAAACCGTACTAAAGTTTAAGCACGTACCAAGAGCTTGTTGGGAACTTTTCTAGAAATGCGAAGTGTATCTAGTATCTCTATCCGATACTATGGACAACGGTACTCTATGAAGAGATACAATGTTGTCAACATACAACTTAGCTAACTTGTCAGAGCTGTAAGTTTCCTTTATAGGCAAGAAGTGAGCCGACTTAGTCAGTCTATCGACTATGACCCATATTGTGTCATTGCCATGACTGGTCTTGGGTAACTTGGTGATCAGGTCCATTGTTTCCATTTCCAACTTCCAAGTAGGAATCTCTAATTGTTGTAGCAGACCAGATGGTCTTTGATGTTCGGCCTTAACTTACGAACATGTTAAGCATTTTGCTACATGGGTGGCTATGGACTTTTCCATGCCCATCCACCAATAGTTCTTCTTCAGATCTTGGTACATCTTGTCCCCACTGGGATGTACCGAATATTTCGAGTTGTGTGATTCCTCAAGAATAAACTCTCTAAGTCCTTCGTAGATGGGAACCCAGATTCTAACATTTAGCCTTAGGATTCCATCCTTTCAAGGTGTCAATTGTTCCACAGTTCCACCTAATCCCTCAGTCGGAGCATTCGCCTCTATCTGGGCTTGCTTTTGAGCCTCTAGTAGCTTTTCAGTCAAGCTAGTACGTAGCTCAATTCTCTTGGCATTAACCCTAATTGGTTTAGCCCTTTCCTTGTGGCTTAGAGTGTCCGCAATGATGTTTGCCTTTCCTAGATGGTAACGAATCTCACATTCATAATCATTCAGAGTTTCCATCCATCGGCGTTGTCTCACATTAAGATCTTTCTAATTAAAGAGGTGTTGGAGACTTTTATGGTCAGTGTATATAATACACTTTGTGCCATACAAGTAATGTCTCAACAGTTTCAATGCAAACACCACTGCACCCAGTTCTAGATCATGGGTGGTGTAGTTTCTTTCGTGTACCTTGAGTTGGCGTGATGCATAGGCAATCGCTTTGCCTCTCTGCATAAGCACGCAACCCATTCCAGTGTGCGACGCATCGCAGTACACGACAAAATCTTCTATCCTTTCAAGTAGGGTTAGAATAGGAGCATTGTTTAGCTTCTGCTTCAGAATCTCAAAGGATTCCTTCTGTTTAGAACCCCAGTCAAACTTCACATTCTTTCGGGTCAACACAGTTAAAGGAGTGGCGATTCAAGAGAAGTTCTCAATGAATCTTCTATTGTAGCCTACCAATCCTAAGAAAATGCGGATCTCTGAAGGGGTTTTAGGTGGTTCCTGATGGAGAGTGTGAAACATGAGTGTTTAAGTGCGTATCTTATATGTTTTGTTCGGTTTTAGATGAGTATATGCTTGGAATTAGTTTATTGCGAGAGTTTGTATGTTTGCAGGTAAGAACGCATAAATTGGTGAAGTTAGGGTTTGAGATGTGGCTTACAGATTGAAAGATGGCAGAATTCAAAGGAGAATTGGTGGTTTGTTAGTCAACAACATCATCGTTATAATCATCATCACGTGAGCAGCATTATTACATCATCAATCATCATCATCAGAGGAGCCATCATCTAGAATTGGGAAAAAAGATTTTAGGAGGGAATTAATAAAACATCATCTCGAAACATTATCATATTGGTGGGCTTTTTGATGGCACATGCAAAAGACATTGAAAGAAGGGATCATTATTGTAAGGATAAAAAAAAACAATTTATTCTCATTTGTTGTTTTTGGAGGCAGTCAAAGAAAAAGAAACAAGGGACTTGCATGGGGCTTACGGATCTAGCATGTGGCCTACGGTCCGCAGGTGATGCTCACGTAAAAGAAACAGAATGTTGGACATGCAGTTTACGGCTTCAACATGGGACTTACGGCACGGAAGTTGGGCAGCAACATTAGTAATTTTGGGAACCATGTTACACACTTTTGGGCTCTCATAATCGGCCCAACATCATCATTATTACCATCGCTTAGGGGCAGCCGCACATGAACCTTTGGAGGAGTTCTAAAAATCAAAAACTTCATCACTCAACATCAATATCCTTCACAAGATCAACATGACGTCATCCTTCTACCAAGCTTTTGGGGATTGCACGCACGTCATGAGCGGCTAGTTCTCCCGTGACCGTCTCCGGGAATAGGGTTTGTGTTTAAACATTGGGTTACGTATTTTTACGATTGTTTTGGATTAGGATTTGATTAAACCTTCGGTTATTCGTTCCTATTGTTTCTTGTTTTGATTAAACAATTTTTTATTATCGTAATCATTCTTGTTCATCAATTATTTGGTTTGTTCATCAACAACCGGGATTAAATTCTAGGATGTCATTGTTTTAAACCTTTAATCATTGAACTGGAATATGTTTATGAAATCTTAAATTGATAATTAATTGGGTTACTATTCATTTGCATCAATCCTTCGGTTTCGATCGTGGATCATTGCAATCAAATATATTATCTGTTGATTATTTATCAAAACAAGTTTTCAAATCATGTCTATGTGATTTCCAACTGGTCGTAATTAAGTGACCTGATTTTTTGCATAACCTGAAAACCCGGAGATTGGTCCACTCTCTCTCATCATTGTTTACAATCACAATTTACTTTTGTTTTCATAATTATTCTCACAAACTGCAAAAAGCAATTAGTTTAGACATAATGATAATTAAAATAACGAGCTTTCATACTTTTCACTGATTCCTCGTGGATTCGACACCCTACTTGCCCTTTACTAGTAAAAGGTGAATAGGACACTTTTTAATTATATTTTTGACCGACCTTACGACATCGATCACTTCCTAGTTCAAGATAACTTCAATCTTGGCGGGATCCACTTGGATACCACGCTCACTGATCATGTGTCCTAATAATTGGACTTCGCTGAGCCAGAACTCGCATTTGGAGAATTTAGCGTAGAGCTTCTCCTGTTGTAGTAGTCCGGGTATACATCGAAGATGTTTTTCATAATCAATCTTGCTACGTGAGTAGATAAGTATGTCGTCTATGAAGACTGTGACAAACTTATCCAAGTACGGCTTGCAAACTCTATTCATGAGATCTATGAATGCCGCAGGCGCATTCGTGAGCTCAAAAGGCATCACGAGGAACTCATAGTGGTCGTATCTAGTTCGAAACACAGTCTTCGGAACATCTTTACTTCGGACCTTCAATTGATGATAGCCAGATCTCAAATAAATCTTTGAGAAATAACTGGCTCCTTGCAGTTGATTAAATAGATCATCGATCCTCGGCAAAGGATACCGATTTTTTATTGTGATTTTATTTAACTCGCGGTAATCGATGCACATTCGCATCGAACCGTCTTTCTTCTTAACAAATAGAAAAGGAGCTCCCCAGGGCGTGGAACTCGGCGGTATAAATCCCTTCTCTAAAAGTTCTTCAAGTTGCGCCTTCAACTCCTTCATCTCAGTGGGTGTCAGACGGTACGGTGCTCTGGCTACAGGAGCTGATCCAGGCAGGATGTCAATTCTAAACTCGACTTGCCTATCTGGGGGCAGACTGTCGCAACCCCCGTCCCCTAATTACCCGGGAACGGGCGGCCGCGGCCAGTATCAGTGGTATCGGTGTTTATCAATTTGGCAGCGAAAATTACATCAGGACCGTAGTTAGGAAATATTTTATCAGGGTAAAATACCACACTTTTATAATATTAAACACATGGGAAATTCCCAAATTTCCATTACAAACATTTTATAGGGGTAAACCCTATTTTATTTAATAAAAACATCTTCTTTATTTTAGGTAACTTTATAGCCATTTTTCCAAGCCTTCAGTGCTGTTCAGCTGGCTTCTATTTGACTTTCACATTTTGTTACATGAAACGCGTTTAAAAGCAATTTTTCAGTAGGAAATACTGGTGAGTGAATCCCAATTTAATCAAGACAGGTAAAACCGTTTACAGCATTGAGGGCGATCTCGCAATTACATTTGTTTATTTTTCTACTTTAATTACCACCCACGGTACTGTTAACCCGACTTGTGGTCATGTTACTACTCACAGTGTAGTAACAAATTTTGTATAGAAAGCCCCAACATACCGACGATAATTGTAGAATACAAATACTCAATCACTGTTTAGTATAATGTAAAACACTTGAGATTTTGTAAAACAATTTACAAAAAGAGGAATTACTCACATTGCTAACTTAGGATTTTCCTTTGTGATTTCCTGGTGATTATCTATTAATTACACAATGCACACGTGTTAGTATAATAACCCAAATTTACATTAGTTATACCCTCCCCAAGACAGAACTCCAAAAAACTACGTCGGGCAGAGCCTCGACAGCCGTTACGGAGCACTAGATCAATCGGGCAGCGTATCTAATACGTAACCGGGGGTTAAAATACTTACAACGAGGCAGGGCTTTGCTATGTTAGTGGGTATAATGCCCGAGAATTATTTCTACGCTATAGAAATTGAGAGAGATATTTGAGATTTGAACGACGTAAACTGAAGGCCGATCGAAGCAATTTATAGGGCTGATCGTCGACTTTGTCGCGGCCCGCGTAAAGGAATGATAGGGCCTTCGTGGCCCGCGAGGCCAACTAGGGTAGGCCCTAGCTTGGCTGACTCGAACCCTAGACCCAACACGTCCACGACACGTGGCAGCTCCGGGCTGCTCCTGGTGGCCTAGCTGTCGCGGCCCGCGTAAGACGAAAAGATGGTCTTCGCGGCCCGCGAGCGACACTCAGATTTTGTTTTTATTTTATTTTTAATTATGTAAAGGTATTTAGGGCCAATTTACGTATACGGGGTGTATTTTTGGACGTATAGGGGCACTCTAAATATATTAGGGGTGTCGGGAATATTTTAGGAAGGTTGTTATATCCTCCCCACCTTGTTTTAGAACTCGTCCTTGAGGTCTACTGGAACAGATGTGGGTATTTCCTCTGCATCTCTGATTAAAGCTCCCAAGTGTATTCTGGCCCTCTTTTGGAGTCCCATTTTACTTTGACCAGAACTAATCTCTTGTGTTTAAGATTCTTGACCTTTCTGTCTTCAATCTGTAGAGGCTTCTCTACAAACTTTAACTTTTCATTTACCTTTATGTCCTTAAGAGGCACTACCAGTGATTTATCGGCTAAGCACTTTTTGAGATTGCATACATGAAATACATCATGTATTCCTGCCATCTCCTCTGGCAGTTGTAGCTGATAGGCTAGAGATCTTATTCTTCTAATAATCTCAAAAGGTCCAACATAGCTGGGGCTTAGCTTTCCCCTTTTGATGAATCTTACTACTCCTTTCCAAGGAGAGACTTTCAATAACACCTTGTCTCCTACTTGAAACTCCAACGGCTTCCGCCTGTTATCAGCATAACTCTTTTGTTGATCACGTGTTGCTTTCAGTCGTTCCTTGACTTGAACAATCTTTTCGGTTGTTTCTTGCACTATCTCAGGTCCAGATAGTTGTTTTTCTCCAATTTCTGCCCAACAGACTTGTAACAACTCTCATCAAAAGTCATAATTATTAAATTAATTTGACTAATTGGAAACCCTAATTGAGACACCCAAGTGATTCTGCGCAAACCCTAAAATTTTCAGAAATTTCAGAATCAGGATCAGGGCCCCTAAAACTCAGGGGGGGTAAATCCTAGTTAACGATTATCCAAATTACGTGCTGTCCAAGTTGAATTTTCAGAAAGTGTCGACTCACCTGAGCTAGTCCCACACGTGGCCACCCTATACTAATTTCAAGACCCTTACGGACCGTAAGCATTATTTGTTACGGTCCGTAAGCAGTTCAAAATTCGTATATATATAACAGAGGTTGGCACTTGATTCTGGAAGTAGAAACGACGCTCAAATTCACTTTGTGCGCTGAGATAACTTCTGTATACCCCAATTAACACACACAGACACTAAATCAACGCCGCAATTAGGGTATTAGCACAATCGCTATTACGATTCATTTTCCGATCAATCAATATATCCAATGGATGTTTAAGTGCCGCCCACATTAGGGCTATACTTTGTCGTTCGTCGTTAAATCGATGGATGTTTAAGTATCGCACTTTGTCGTTCGTTGTGAGAATTTGATCTCGTGAGTTATCGTAAATGCTAGATTGATTACTAACCCCGAATTGTGTGCCTGTTATAAAAATTTAGGTTGAAAAGGCTAAATCAGTAGGCTAAACTCTGCCCGTATAAATCTACAATGTGAGTCATTCTCTTTTTATCAACTATTTTACAATACCTCAATCTATTTTTCAAGGTTATAATTACAGGGACTAAGTCGTGGATATCTTGAATTACTGGTTAGTGGGGTATTGTGCACATTACTAATTTCCTCCCAGTTAGGTTCATTGACCTACTCGGGATAATCACTGTTAGGTTCATTGACCTACAGGGATAATCGTCACTATTTAGGTTCATTGATCTAAATAGTGGTATGACCATCGTCACCATTGTGACATGTCACCATTGTGACATAGAGCCAGATAAAGATAAGATAGAAGCCATTGTAATCGCTCTTATGCTGTAATTTATAACTATGCATCATTATGCAAAATAGAATGATTCACTCAGTATTTCCCGCTGACAAAACCTTTTTCAAACATGTTTCAGGTGATCTGTTATGAATCAGGAAAAGTGCCATGTAGCACTACAAGCTCAAAGAAGTGGCTCAGTATAAAATAAAGAAACATGTTTTGTAAAATAAAAGATTTCTTCGTGAAATCAAACTATTGTAAATTACCGGGTTTTATCCCGAATTGTGAAATAAAATAATCGGGAAATATTTACATTTTAAAAGGTCCTGATGAAAACTTCCGCTGTCAAACTCAATTAATTAAATACCGCAGTATTTCTGTCCCGCGGCTCCTGAAACGGGTCAAACCGGGTCGGGGGCCGTGACAGAAAAAGGTGGTATCAGAGCCACTTATCGAGCCACTGATTTAAGCCAATTAAGTATTTAGAAATACTTAATAATTTTTATTAATTACTATTTTGTGATTATATGTTTTATTATCTGACTAATTTTATACAGTATGGGCAGATCTTTATATGCTAGCAAATGTAGCAATTAATACAAATCCTTAAATAATTTGATCAAGTTTAGCACCTTTATTATCTACAGTCTAGAAACCTTATTCAGTAAATAAATTTACAAATAAAACCTAGTATGTTTTCATATTCGGTTGTTTCATAGTTACCCAATATGAAATAATATTTAAAAGTTTTTTTTATAAAGTTTTGCTATGATTTTTAACTTAATAATTGTGTGTATTTTGCATAACAGCATGAGTGACTTATTTGACGTCCTCCAGAAATTAAATCTCTATCCAGTAAGAATAGAAGTTTCCAGAGATTTCAATAGGTATATACCAGACTTAGAAGAGCCTATAGAATTCGACGCTTTACCTCTCGAGAAACCTAAGCCTAAGAAAATGGAAATTGGGGAAAGCTCTAGACAAATTGAAGGGTTACCATCTCAAGAAGAACTAGATTTTATAATGGCAAACGATGATACTATTGAGCCTATTAATGAAAATGATAAAATCCAATCGAACCGCAACAAATTATTCCTAGTAAACGTATTTCTGAAGATAATTTCAGTAATAGCGTAAACGGAGGCAATAATCATGTTAATCATGATAATGAACCACGGCAAGCTCCGCTCCCTAAGAAAAGGAAAGTTGCAACGCCTGGTTGCACTTACAAAGAATTTCTTGCTTGTAAACCCACTGAGTTTGCAGGCAATGAAGGAGCGACTGCATCACTGCGTTGGTTAGAGAAAACTGAGGCAGTAATTGCCATAAGTAAATGTGCTCAGGATGATCAGGTCATGTATGCGTCAAATCTTTTCAAAGAAGTGGCGCTAGAATGGTGGAATACGGTGTTACAAGCAAAAGGAAGAAGGATGGCATATGCTATGAACTGGGAAGAATTTAAGAGTCTTGTAGAAAGAAAATTCTGTCCTGAGTATGAAAAGGAACAAATGGCAAATAAGTTTTTAACCCATCGGATGGTGGATGTAGATTGTCGAGGGTATACTTCGACATTCTTCGAATATGCTCGAGTGGTACCAACCCTGGCTTCGCCAGAGCCGGTACTTATTTCTCGTTATATTTGGAGATTAATTTCCGAAATCCGTAATATCGTCAAAGCTGCGAAACCTCGCACAATTGATGATGCGGTGGATTTAGCCAATACTCTGACTGACGAGCTAGTACGGACAAGAGAAGAAAATAGAAGGAAGAAAGTAGCCCAAAAGATTACCCAAGAATTCCGTTCGGGTAACCATAACAATTTCAAGAAAAGAGGGAATGGGCAATCTTCTACTAGTTCATTTTGCAATATTTGCAAAAGGAAGCATTTTGGAAGATGCAATGGATATTGCAATTTTTGCAAAATTCCGGGACATCAGGAAGAAGACTGCAGGAGGAAGAAATTTTCAGTTTGCTACAACTGTGGAGAAAATGGACATCTTAGGCCAAATTGTCCAAAACTGAATAAACCATTTGACAATAAAGTCAAACCAGCAGAAGGAGCAAAAAGGAATGTAAGAGCCTTCCAACTGACTGCTAAGGAAGCAGAGATGATTCCAGATGTGATAGCCGGTACGTTCTTAGTTCACAATGTTTACACAAAAGTATTATTTGACTCTGGTGCAAACCAAAGTTTTAAAAATACTTTATTCTGCCAAGCTCTTAATTTACTTTTAACCAGTATTAGGCAGATTTCTATATTAGAAACGGCAGATGGGAATTCCGTTAAAATAAATAAGGTTATGCAGAACATAGAAATAAGTCATAAGTTTTCTGCAATCCTATTATCTATGAAATTAGTCAAATTTGATATTGTGTTAGGAATGGATTGGTTAGTAAACAATCATGCTCGAATTATCTGTGATCAGAATTTTATAGAAATTCAATCACCCACCGGAGAAGTAATTATGATTATAGGAAATAAACCAAGTAAGCCATAAAGTTCATATTAGTAAAGAAAGTTGCTAAATTATGAACAAAAGCAAGGAATAGTATATATGATATCAGTAATCATTAATACTAAAGATAAAGAAATTAAGGAAATTTCTGTAATTTCAGAATACCCAAATGTATTTCCAGAAGATTTACCTGGATTACCACCAGATAGGGAGATAGAATTTAGAATTCATCTAATTCCAGGAATTTTACCGATAAGCCAGGGAACCTTATCGGTTAGCACCTATAGAAATATTAAAATTGAAAAAGCAATTAGATGAATTATTAAGTAAATGTTTCATACAACTTAGTTTATCCTCATGGGAGGCATCAGTGTTGTTTGTTAAGAAAAAGGATGGTTCGATGAGAAAGTGTATTGATTATAAGGAATTGAATAAGGTTACAATTAAGAATCAATACCTATTACCTAGAATTGATGATTTATTCAATCAAATTCCAGGGAAATAGATATTTTCCTAAGATCAACTTATGTTCCGGATGTCATCAATTGAAAGTACAAGAGGAAGACCTACCTAAAACTGTTTTCAAGATTAGGTATGGTCATTACGAGTTTACAGTCATACCCTTCGGATTAACGAATGCACTTGCAGCATTCATGGACATGATGAATAGGATCTGTAAACCGTATTTGAATAAATTATCTTCATAGATGATATACTTAATTATTCAAAAAAAGTCAGGACGAACATGGTCAGTATTTGCATATACTCTTAACTTTGTTAAGAAAAGAAAAGCTTTACGCCAAATTTTCGAAGAATGAATTTTGGCTGCTAGAAGTGCAATTTTAGGTCATATGGTGAATTCCGAAGGTATTCACATAAATCCTGATAAGATATTACCAAATGAAAGGTTCTCTAATCCGCAATGGAAATTAGAAGTTTAGTCGGATACTACAGACGGGTTATTAAGGATTTTTCCAAAATAGCTATACCATTAACCAAACTAACCTATAAAATGGTTAAGTTTGAATAGGGACTTAAACAAGAAGAAGTCTTTAGGATCTTAAAGCATAAGATAACAAATGCCTCAATCCTAGCTTTACCAGAAGGAATTGAAGATTTTGAAGTATACGGTAATGCTTCAAAGCTAGGAATTAGATGTATGTTAATGCAATGTAAAAAGGTAATTGCATATGCATCAAGACAATTGAAAAGGTATGAAGAAAACTATACCACTCATGAGTTAGAATTAGGAACTACAATTTTGCCTTAAGATTTGGAAACATTATCTGTATGGAAGTAAGTTTACTATCTATACGGATCATAAGAATTTAAGATATATATTTGGGCAAAAAGGATTAAACATAAGGCAAAGGATATGGATAAAAAAAAATCCTAAGTGATTAAGATTGTGATATTCAGTATCACGAAGGAAAGGCTGAAGACGGCTAAGGATCGCCAGAAGAGTTATACAGATAATAGATGAAAGCCGTTGGAGTTCGAGTTGAAGACAAAATGTTATTGAAAATATTTCCTTGGAAAAGAGTTATTAGATTCGGTAAGAAAAGAAAGCTAAGTCCAAGGTACGTAGGACCATTTCCAAGTGATCCAACGTATAAGACCAATTGCTTATCATTTACAACTACCAGAAGAATTAGCTAGAGTACATGATATATTTCATATATCTAATCTCAAGAAATGTCTATCATACGAATCTTTGGTAATACCTTTTCAAGATGTAAAGGTAAACGAAAAATTTAAGATTTATAAAGAAACCTATTAAGATAGAAGATAGAAAGATCAATTTTCTCAAGCACAAGTGATTAGTATTAGTTTAAGTAAAGTGGGATTCAAAGATAGGACCCTAATACACGTGGGAATTGGAATCAGAAAAGAAGCGAAAGTATTCTCATTTATTCCAGTAAATCTCGAGGACGAGATTTTTATTAAGGTGGGGAGAATGTAACAACTCTCAACAAAAGTCATAATTATTAAATTAATTTGACTAATTGGAAACCCTAATTGAGACACCCAAGTGATTCTGCGCAAACCCTAAAATTTTCAGAAATTTCAGAATCAGGATCAGGGCCCCTAAAACTCAGGGGGGGGGTAAATCCTAGTTAACGATTATCCAAATTACGTGCTGTCCAAGTTGAATTTTCAGAAAGTGTCGACTCACCTGAGCTAGTCCCACACGTGGCCACCCTATACTAATTTCAAGACCCTTACGGACCGTAAGCATTATTTGTTACGGTCCGTAAGCAGTTCAAAATTCGTATATATATAACAGAGGTTGGCACTTGATTCTGGAAGTTGAAACGACGCTCAAATTCACTTTGTGCGCTGAGATAACTTCTGTATACCCCAATTAACACAAACAGACACTAAATCAACGCCGCAATCAGGGTATTAGCACAATCGCTATTACGATTCATTTTCCGATCAATCAATATATCCAATGGATGTTTAAGTGCCGCCCACATTAGGGCTATACTTTGTCGTTCGTCGTTAAATCGATGGATGTTTAAGTATCGCACTTTGTCGTTCGTTGTGAGAATTTGATCTCGTGAGTTATCGTAAATGCTAGATTGATTACTAACCCCGAATTGTGTGCCTGTTATAAAAATTTAGGTTGAAAAGGATAAATCAGTAGGCTAAACTCTGCCCGTATAAATCTACAATGTGAGTCATTCTCTTTTTATCAACTATTTTACAATACCTCAATCTATTTTTCAAGGTTATAATTACAGGGACTAAGTCGTGGATATCTTGAATTACTGGTTAGTGGGGTATTGTGCACATTACTAATTTCCTCCCAGTTAGGTTCATTGACCTACTCGGGATAATCACTGTTAGGTTCATTGACCTACAGGGATAATCGTCACTATTTAGGTTCATTGATCTAAATAGTGGTATGACCATCGTCACCATTGTGACATGTCACCATTGTGACATGTCACCATTGTGACATAGAGCCAGATAAAGATAAGATAGAAGCCTTTGTAATCGCTCTTATGCTGTAATTTATAACTATGCATCATTATGCAAAATAGAATGATTCACTCAGTATTTCCCGCTGACAAAACCTTTTTCAAACATGTTTCAGGTGATCTGTTATGAATCAGGAAAAGTGCCATGTAGCACTACAAGCTCAAAGAAGTGGCTCAGTATAAAATAAAGAAACATGTTTTGTAAAATAAAAGATTTCTTCGTGAAATCAAACTATTGTAAATTACCGGGTTTTATCCCGAATTGTGAAATAAAATAATCGGGAAATATTTACATTTTAAAAGGTCCTGATGAAAACTTCCGCTGTCAAACTCAATTAATTAAATACCGCAGTATTTCTGTCCCGCAGCTCCTGAAACGGGTCAAACCGGGTCGGGGGCCGTGACAAGACTGGAGTTCGGCACTTTCGTCCATAAAGTGCTTTGAATGGTGCAGCGTTGATACTGGTATGATAGCTGTTGTTGTAGGAAAATTCTATTAATGGCAAATGATCATCCCAATTACCTCCGAAATCAATTACGCAAGATCTAAGCATATCTTCCATCGTCTGAATTGTCCTTTCGCTTTGTCCGTCAGTTTGAGGGTGATAAGCTGTGCTTATATTTAACTTGGTTCCCATTACTTTTTGGAAACTAGTCCAAAAATGAGAGGTAAAACGGCTATCTCTATCAGAAACAATTGATAAAGGAATTCCATGTAATGAAACTATTTCATTTACAAACAACTTAACTAACTGTTCCATCCTGAAAGTTTCCTTCATTGGTAAGAAATGAGCTGACTTGGTTAACCGGTCTACAATCACCCAGATTGTATCATTACCTTTCCTTGTCTTGGGTAATTTGGTAACAAAATCCATTGTTATCAATTCCCACTTCCACACCAGCATTTCTAATTGTTGCAACAAACCGGAGGGTTTCTAATGTTCAACTTTAACTTGTGAACATGTTAAACACTTAGAAACATAAGCTGCTATATCCTTTTTCATTCCTATCCACCAAAAATTCTTTCTTAAGTCTTGATACATCTTATCACTTCCAGGATGCATCGTTAGACTTATCAGCTTCTTCTAATATACGGTGGCGTAGGTTTCCTAGTTTGGGTATCCACATCCTTTCCTTATGGAATCTCCAAATTCCATCTGTTCCTTGTTCTAATTCCTTAATCGTTCCTTTCAATTTTTCAATATCATCTTTGATTACTGATTCTTGGGCTTTCCTAATCTGGTCATTTAAATCTACTTGTAGATTTAATTTAAGAGAACGTACTCTTTTTGGCCTTTCGTGATACTTTCGACTTAAAGCATCAGCAACTACATTTGCCTTTCCTGCATAATACGGGATATTACAATCATAATCACTAAGTATCTCCATCCAGCGTCTTTGTCTCATATTCAATTCCTTTTGTCCGAAGACATATCTTAAAGTCTTATGATCGGTGAAAATGGTAAACTTACTACCGTACAAATAATGTCTCCAAATCTTAAGGGCAAATATTATGGCTCCTAATTCCAAATCATGGGTTGAATAATTTTCTTCATGATTCTTAAGTTGTCTAGAGGCGTATGCTATAACCTTTTGACGTTGCATCAACACGCATCCATAACCTAACTTAGAAGCGTCACAATAGACTACAAAGTCTTCTGTTCCTTCTGGTAACGCTAGTATGGGTGCATTGGTTAATCTTTGCTTAAGAATTCTAAAGGCTTCTTCTTGTTTTGGTCTACATTCAAACTTAACGGATTTACAGGTTAACTTAGTTAAGGGAAAGGCTATTCTAGAAAAATCTCGAATAAATCTTCTATAGTAACCGGCCAATCCTAGGAAACTTCTAACTTCGGTTGGTGATTCAGGGGTTTTCCATTTGGTAATTGCCTCAATATTTGCAGGATCCACATGAATTCCTTCATGATTGACTAAATGTCCAAGAAACTGCACTTCTTCTAACCAAAATTCACATTTTGAAAACTTGACATAAAGCTTTTCTTTTCTTAATAAACTTAGGAGTGCATGCAGATGCACTGCATGTTCCTCTTTACTCTTAGAATAAATGAGAATACCATCTATAAAGACAATTATGAATTTATCCAAGTATGGCTTACATATTCGGTTCATCATGTCCATAAATGCGGTTGGGGCATTGGTTAAACCGAATGGCATGACAGTAAATTCATAATGGCCATACCTTGTTCTAAAAGCGGTCTTAGGAATGTCCTCTTCCCGTACCTTTAATTGATGATATCCCGAGCGTATATCGATTTTAGAGAAAAATCGAGCTCCTTGTAACTGATCAAACAAATCATCGATTCTCGGTAATGGGTACCGATTTTTAATCGTGACTTTGTTCAATTCACGGTAATCAATGCACATTCGCATTGACCCGTCTTTCTTTTTAACAAATAAGATCGGTGCTCCCCACGGCGATGAGCTTGACTATATAAATCCTTTCTCCAACAGTTCGTCCAGTTGTTTCTTTAACTCTTGCATTTCTGCTGGTGCTAAACGATAGGGTGCTTTGGCAATTGGTGCGGTCCCTGGTAGCAGATGAATTCTGAATTCAACTTCTCTGTCTGGCGGTAGTCCTGGTAATTCTTCTAGAAACACATCTGGAAACTGAGATACTACAGGAATATCTTTCAGTTTTTTTTTCTTTAGTGTTAATGATTATGGAAATCAAATACACTAATGATCATTTTCTTACATAACTAGCTGTTTTCATCACAGAGATAAATTTTGTGGATCTAGACGGCTTATCTCCTTTAATTGTGATCTTTTCACCCTTTGGTGAATTTACTTGGATTGACTTTCGATCACATAGAATACTAGCTTTATTGGCTATTAACCAATCCATTCCTAATACCACATCAAATCCTGCCAGATTCATTGGGTAAAGGTTTGCAATAAACTTTTGATTTAAAAATTTTATTCTTGCTCCCTGCAAGATTTCGGTGATCTTAATGGTTTCTCCATTTGCTGTCTCTACTAGACATTCTTGTGGGAGTTTAGTTAATGGTTGATTGAGAAGTTTGTAAAATGAAGTATTAATAAAACTTTGGTTTGCACCAGAGTCAAATAATACTTTAGCAAAAACAGCATTAACTAAAAACGTACCGGCAATCACGTCTGGAATCATTTTGGCTTCTTCTGCAGTGAGAACAAATGCTCTAGCATTTTTAGTAGTACTATTGTTTATGGCTGGAGCTAGTTTCGGACAATTTGGCTTGATATGCCCTTTTTCTCCACAGTTGAAGCACACTCCGTTACTTGGTTTCTTCCTACAATCTTCTTCTTTGTGTCCTAGTATCTTGCAGAAGTTGCAGTATGTGGAGCATCTTCCTGAATGCTTCCTTTTGCAGGCCTTACAGTAAGGTGCAAAGGTAGAACCTACATTTTTCCCACGGTTGGAATTTCCATAACGAAATTCTTGGCTAAGCCTTTGAGCTAGGTTCCTCCTCTGGTTCTCTTCTTGTGTACGCACTAATTCATCAGTCAAGGTATTTGCTAGTTCTACAGCTTCTTCTATGATTTGTGGTCTAACTGCCTTGACTACATGCCTAATCTCACTGATTAATCCCCAGATGTAACGGGAGATTAATACTGGTTCTTGCGATGCAAGAGTTGGCACTATTCTAGCATATTCAAAGAATGTAGTAGTGTAACCCTTACTATCCACTCCAGTCATTCTTAGGTTTAAGAACTTATTTGCTATCTGTTCTTTTTCATTAGGAGGACAGAATTTCCTTTCAACCATGTTCTTAAATTATTTCCATTCCATATTGTAAACCCTGTCACTTCCCCCAGACTGGAGGATAGTGTTCCGCCATTCTAAAGCTGAGTTCTTAAATAGATTGGAGGCAAACATTATCTTATCTTCTTCTGTGCACTTGCTTATTTTCAAGACTGCCTCAGTCTTTTCTATCCAGCGTAGAGCTGCAATGGGTCCTTCATTGCCCGAGAATTCTATTGGTTTACAAGACCAGAATTCTTTGTAAGAACAACCATAAGACGTGGTTCTTCTTCTTTTTGGAATGGGCACTTGAAGTATTGGTCCATTGTTTACGCTGTGTTCTGGTTCAGTAGGTGGTCGCTTACTGCCATTATTACTTTTATTATTATCTGCTTCCTTAACCGTTTTGATAATATATGGCATCACATCTGTAATCCCTTGTGCCACTATGTGTTGGATGGCACTGTTATCTACTTGGTTTCCATTATTATCGTTATTCTGGTTTTCTTGATTCACTTCGTTGTCCATCTGAATTTTAAACATTTACCACGTATTAATATCACAAGATAATATTTAATGCAAACAATCACACAACAAGCATATTGATCAAAATCGTCGAACATTGCGACCTTTACTCTATTTTATATTATGCATCTATATCTATTACAAATACAACTGGAATTGAAAACACAATACTAGCATGCATCCGTAGTTGTTATCTAGATATTTTCTTTCATACAAACATAATATATATATATATATATTATTATTACTATTAATGATACGGGTTCATCCAGAATTCCATGTTATGCTCGTCATATTTCCAGACGAGCCTTTCACCTATTTGTCTCATTCTCTCACTTCCTTCTAAAATCTCCTCACCAAAGGTTCTGAGTTCTTGCACATTCTCAGTGCTCATGGGTGGTGCTGGTGCTGGTATTGGGTCAGGAAACTGGGGCATGGGTTCTACGTGTGGGTACGGGTTTTCTAGGATTTCCCTGATGTATTGGTCATTATCAAAATATGGGTCCAGAGGGTCAAGGTTTGGATAGGGTGCTAGGTTTTGCATGGGTTCGTCTTCTAATGGGTAGCGTTGTTGATAATCCCTATGGTCATCAACCATGGGTCATAGTCTGGGGGATGGGGTGCTGGTACTCTAGGAATCTCAGCTGGGTCAAAATCAGGTATTGGTATTTGGTCTACTGGGTTTGGCTCCAATTCCATAGGTTGTGTGGGAAATAGTGGTAATGGTTGGGGTGCTATGAGTTGTTCTAGATTCGGATCTGCAACTGTGGTTGCTAGTATATGGAAGTTTGCTAGTCTCCTATTGATCATATCCTGTGTTTGAGCATTCATTTCTCTACTCGTGACTTCTAAAGCTCGCTGCTGCTGAAGTTTTCTCATCCTTTTTCTACGTTCATGAGCTCCTCTACTGAACCATCCTCTCTTCTTGGGAGGGAATGGCTCTTCAGATTGTGCTTTGAACACGAAAATCCCTTCTTCGGTGTCAGCCGAATACCCCAAGGGGGTAGGCTGTGAAGAGGTGCCTTCGTCCCTAGGTGAGCTGGACAACTGATGGTAAGCGTCTGAAGGTCCTTGGTCGCTCATACTGTAAACTAACAAGTAGTCAAATAACACAAGACAATAATATACAGATATGCATGTATCCATTTTAAGTATTTCCTAACATATTGAATAGTATTTTGGTGTCAGCAGAACACTTCTGTCGCTGAATCAGTGGTTGTAGCTCTGATACCACTTTCTGTCGCAACCCCCGTCCCCTAATTACCCGGGAACGGGCGGCCGCGGCCAGTATCAGTGGTATCGGTGTTTATCAATTTGGCAGGGGAAATTACATCAGGACCGTAGTTAGGCAATATTTTATCAGAGTAAAATACCACACTTTTATAATATTAAACACATGGGAAATTCCTAAGTTTCCATTACAAACATTTTATAGGGGTAAACCTTATTTTATTTAATAAAACATCTTCTTTATTTTAGGTAACTTTATAGCCACTTTTCCAAGCCTTCAGTGCTGTCCAGCTGGCTTTTATTTGGCTTTCACATTTTGTTACCTAAAACGCGTTAAAAACAATTTGTTAGTGGGGAATACTGGTGAGTGAATCCCAATTTAATCAAGACATGTAAAACCGTTTACAGCATTGAGGGCGATCTCGCAATTACATTTGTTTATTTTTCTACTTTAATTACCACCCACGGTACTGTCAACCCGACTTGTGGTCATGTTACTACTCACAGTGTAGTAACAAATTTTGTATACAAAACCCCAACATACCGACGATAATTGTAGAATACAAATACTCAATCACTGTTTAGTATAATGTAAAATACTTGAGGTTTTGTAAAACAGTTTACAAAAAAAGGAATTACTCACATTGCTAACTTAGGGTTTTCCTTTGTGATTTCCTGGTGATTATCTATTAATTACACAATGCACACGCGTTAGTATAATAACCCAAATTTACATTAGTTATACCATCCCCGAGACAGAACTCCAACGACTACGTCGGGCAGAGCCTCGACAGGCGTTACGGAGCACTAGATCAATCGGGCAGCGTATCTAATACGTAACCGGGGGTTAAAATACTTACAACGAGGCAGGGCTTTGCTATTTTAGTGGGTATAATGCCCGAGAATTATTTCTACACTATAGAAATTGAGAGAGAGATTTGAGATTTGAACGACGTAAACTGAAGGCCGGTCGAAGCAATTTATAAGGCTGATCGTCGACTTTGTCGCGGCTCGCGTAAAGGAAGGAAAGGGCCTTCGCGGCCCGCAAGGCCAACTAGGGTAGGCCCTAGCTTGGCTGACTCGAACCCTAGACCCAACATGTCCACGACACGTGGCAGCTCCGGGATGCTCCTGGTGGCCTAGCTGTCGCGGCCAGCGTAAGACGAAGAGATGGTCTTCGCGGCCCGCGTGCGACACTCAGATTTTTTTTTTATTTTTTTTTAATTATATAAAGGTATTTAGGGCCAATTTACGTATACGGGGTGTATTTTTGGATGCATAGGGGCACTCTAAATATATTAGGGGTGTCGGGAATATTTTAGGAGGGTTGTTATACAGACCAGGTAGGTCTTCAGGGAAAACATCAGGATACTCCGAGATAATGGGAATATCTTCAATCTTAGGCTTAGGCTCGTCAAGGGTCACCTGTGCCACGTAAATGACACATCCTCTCTTTAAGCATCTGGACGCCTTAAGCAGGGAAGTTTCTTCAGGCAATCCGTAATGTCGATCTCCATGGATAGTGAGTATATCACTAGATGGGGATTTAATTTCGATAAGTTTCTCATCGCAGACAATGCGGTCTTGGTTATTAGATAACCAATCCATGCCCAAAACTATATCGAATGCCACGAGATTCATATGCAAGAGATTAATAGGAATAGATTGATTCTTGATGGATATAGTGCTTCCGTCAAGGATCGTGGAAGCTACTTCTATACTACCATCGGCCATTTCGACCTTATATGTGAGATCTAAGGTTCCTAAGGGTAGGTTTAGAAGTTTGCTAAATTTATGGTCAACGAAGCTTTTATCGGCTCCAGAATTAAATAAGACTCTAGCAAATATGTCATTAACGATAAACGTACCCGCAATGACCTTGGCATCGTTCACTGCCTCCCGTGCAGTGAGTTGAAAGGCTCTAGCGTTGCCTTTCTTAGCATCAGCAGCTTTGCTCTTTTCCTCAGTTGCATTCTTAAGGCAATGAGTCTTAATGTGCCCCTTCTCACCACACCCGAAGCAGGTGGCATTCTTAAGATCCTTGCACTCTTGAAATTTGTGGTCCATCTGCTTACAGATACCACAACCTTTGGGCTGGTTAAACAGGCATTTTCCAAAATGCCTTTTCCTGTAGGTTTTGCACTTGGGCTTGGCCTCAGCTGGCTTAGACTGGTTATAGTTCATACCAGTCTTGCCCTTCTTTGAATCCTTAGCAGGGGTTTAATCACGCTTTCTCTTGTGGTCATCATCAAACTTGGCGGCTCTCGCCCGTATCTCATCCTCAGTGAGAGATAACGCTAAATCAACAACTGATCTAAACTTTGCAAGTTTAGAGGATTTAACCATCCCCTTGATTTCCGGAGCTAGTCCTCCAATGAATCGCGCAATGCGCTTGGACTCGGGGGTAATCAGATATGGTACGAGTCTTGAAAGGGAGTTATAATCAGAGACATAAGCTCGCTAGTTGAGGTTCTTCATGGTAAGCTTGAGACAGTCAGATTCAACTTTCTCCACCTCGTGAGGTGGGCAGTACGTCTCACAGATAAGTTCCACAAACTTAGACCAGCTTAGGTTGTACAGTGCAACCTTTCCCGTTGATTGGCTCATTGTCTTCCACCAGGTCAATGCTTCTTCTTAGAAAGATTTGGACACATACTTGATAGTGTCGTTGATAGCACAGCCGCTAATATCAATCACCGTCTCCATCTTATCCAACCATTTTAGAGCATCAATAGCTCCCTTTTCGCCTGTAAAGTCACGGGGCTTACATGAGACGAAGTATTTATAGGTGCACCCATCCTTAGAGCTGTGGTGCTCAATTCGAACGTTGTTCTTGACACTTTGCTCACTTTTAGTCGTGGAGTAGTGAGTCTTTTTAGTCCTCGAGTAAGGTTTAGAAACAGATTTATCTTTTGGTACTGATGGTTCTAGCCCTTTTAACTTAGCCATGAATTTGGCCATAGTTTTTCCAACTTCTTCAGCGATTATGGATCGAAGATTATTTTCTCCGTCCGAACCGTCTCTGTGATCATAGTTGTCACTATCGTTCTTATTACTAGATAGATTGCCAGTATATCGGCTCGCCATCGATTCAGTCGGGAGCTATATCACCATCAGTAAGATTTTGGGATATTAGAAGCATATCAATAAAATAGAAAAGTAACTTGAAATTTGATTTCATTTAATCAAGAGACTACAGTACAATGTCTTATAAGGACTTTTCGAATTTAAGTACAAGATTGTCCATAAGCGGGCTTTTTGGAAAAACAACAAAACAAAACAAAATAAAGAAATGAGTCTTCAGTCATCCTCTTTTCGTCATATAAGCTATTCCTATTCTTGCTTTACTCCATTCAGTGTTGGAGGGTTTAGTGATTCAATAAAGTTTTCTGGGGGAGGAATAGAGGAAGTACTAGCAGGTTCCAACGATAACGAGTAGTAAGGATCAAGGGTTATATCAAAGGAATAAAAGAGATAATATTTGTTGGACGAGGTTTAGCATCCTCGTATCGGAGTCATCAGCTCCAAAGTAGTGTAGTTCGACATATGGAACTTCAGGCTTCCCAATACGTGATCCTTCATAAGTTCCTTGCCTCATCTACGGCGTCTTAGCGACATTGTAAAGCGTTCATAAAATCAATGCTAAATATAATAAAGGAGTAGTCCTAGGTTCATGTCTAGAACTCAGAATAGCATTATGGAATCTGTATATTGTGATATTTGAGTTTAGACACAAAAGGCTAGTGTCTAATTCACTCAAATTGTAGCTCTGATACCAACTCTATCACACCCCGATTTCGGATGGGCCCCGAAGGGTCAAGTCGTGATGGTTGGATACCAGTTACAATCACAGTTAATTAAATAACAATACAGCGGAAGTATTAGGAGTAAAAATAAACATTCATTACATTCAAAGTGTTTAATATTCAAATACAAAGTATGTTCAAGTGTTCATAAAAACAGCCCTAAACGTTGACCAAACGGGTCAGAATCAAAAGTCAAACTGCTTGACTTTTGACATAGAATAAGACCCTAAATTGAATTGAACAAGTTGAGCATGTTATGATCAGTTAATATTTGTTATAAAACTTGTATAAGTGACAAAACAACTGAGTTTTAAGTTATAAAAACCATTTATGCATTTTAGTCATAAAATTCAAGTTTTACGGAAAAATGCTCAACTTACAATTCGACTAGTAAACGTGATTGTCCTAAGGTATGATCGCAGAGGGATCATACCAACGTTATTACGATCACATAGGAAAGTTCGGATCGAACTTAACCTTGACCAAAATGCTCAGAAGCTAAAGTCAAACAGAAAGTCAATTGTTTGACTTTTAGCTTAAAAATAACTAAATAAATGAAATTGCACTAAAGTAAACACTTACTTGGAAGTGTTTAAGTAGAAAGAACACTAGAAGGGAGTCCTCTTATGCAGAGGAAAGCTCAAAGCAGGTTTAGAAAGAAAGAAGAGTGAATGAGCAAGTAATTTGATTGATTATGAGGTCTATTTATACTTGGAGATGTTGAACAAGATCATTCCAAGTGTCATGATCAGTTGTAAGATGTCCCCAAGTGTCCTAGGACGTGTAAGGATCATAGGAAAGTGGCACAATTGCGAGATAGGTGTCACCATGAGAGAAATCCTTGGTCTCCAAGCAAAATCTGCCTCTGGCAGTCCCTTAAGAACCGTAAGGGTTAAGGCCTTGCGGTCAGTAAGGACCTAAGGTACGCACGAAATCAAGTAGCTTACGGACCGTAAGCCGCATGGCTTTGCGGCCCGTATACGATCACCAGAAATCAAATTTTGAGAATTTTGCAAGTTTAGTCCTTGGACTTTACATCTTCGGCCATTTGGCATAATTAGTCCATCTCCTTCCTCGTATTTGGGATTAGTCGGAGATCCGGGATGTGTTTTAGCTAACGCACAATAAAATTTCATTTCTCCTTCCCAGATTCGGGATTAGTTGGAGATTCAAAGATACGTTTCAGTTAACGTTCAATGTACGTCCTTCCTCCTTCCACATAATCGGGATTAGTCGGAGGTTTCTCCCTCCACGTAGACGGGATTTACTGGAGAATTGGACACGTGTCGTCACATAATTGGACAGAATTTTCGAGGTGTTACAGTTGGACATGTAGAAGAGCATAAGGTGTGTATACCCAACATGGGTTAAAGAACATAAAGGGGTATTTCACATCACCAACAAAAAGACAGCTTACTATTGAAGAGATTGATGATTGTAGGATCAAACCGAGCTAAAAGTCTGATTTTGATAAGAATTAAAGATGAACACACACACAAATATATATTAAGAACCCTTGGATAATGATTTGCAAATGATAATACAAGTTAGCCCCAAACCTCCCTAGATTATGTTTACTAAACCCTAATCATCTCTATCTATTTATAGCCTAAACCACTTAGGCTAATTACATTTAGGCCCATAGAGTATAATTAACAACTCACAAAAAAACTATCACTTAAACATGCTTAGTCTAGAATAATATTAAATATATTTTGTCTACACAAAATATATTTAATTAACCAAAACAATATAATGATCATATCCTGAGCTTTCACACGCCGATCTTTTTGCCAGATCTTCTAGTGTTGACTTGCACTTTGGACTCGTTGCGTTGACTTTGTTGACTTGACATTGTTGATAACATTAGACTACCAAATTAGACCCAACAATGATCCTGGACCTTATGCTTTTGTCCCAGCAGCAATAGTCTTTAAAAGTGTGGCTGGACAATCTAGTTGGACTGGTCAATCAGGTGGGGTTGGGCAATCAAGTAGTGGGATTGGGCAGCCAAGTGCATTTGAAGAAGAAGACACTGGTGACTTGGATTATGATGAAATGTTTCACATGATATCAAAGATGATATAGTAGAGGATAATGTCCAAGAGGATACTATGGTTGATGTCCAAGATGATCAGGAAGATGATAATGTCCAAGATGATCAGGAAGATGATAATGAGCATGGAAGTGATCAAGATAAACATGGAAGTGATTAGAATGATAGTGATAGTGATAGTGAATTCATTGTTGATGAAGATAATACTATGGTTGATTATGAAGTTATGTGACAGATTATAGGTTGAATATTGACTTAGATGTAGAAGACAATATCAATGTCTTTAATCAACAAGATTTAGATTTGGGAGATGATGTTAATACTAGCATTAGGAGTCCCAACTTAAAAACATTAAAAGGGCACATGAAAATAAGGCAATTAAATTTTTACCTAGGCCAAGTATTTGATACTAAACAAGAAGGGAAGAAGTTGGTTAAAAAGCATTCTCTAGAAAATAGAAGATTGATTCAAATTGTGAAGATGATACCACTAGGGTAAGGGTAGTTTGTCATGGACTTCTACCAGATTTTGATGTTGATGAGAATGGTGTCCATATTGATAGTCAAAGAAAAGGACGGTCACGCAAAGAAAAGGTGGCAGATCTGGACAAAGCAGATCCTAAACCAGCGAAGCGGTCTTGGAAATGGTTCAACACGATAAAGGTTGTTTCATTTGATTCCGGTACAATTGATAAAGCGTCAATGATTATCCTAATATTGAAACTAAAGATATAACAATGGCCGACAAACAAACTAAAAGATAAATGATAAATCAAATAATAATAACTATAATAGACATTAAACTCTGTATGTAACGGTTCATAACCCAGCAGACCGGTTTGCATACTCCTGAACCAATGCGCCAAACAGTGAAGGTCTCTCAATCAGCCGTGAAGGTTTATCAAATTCTTTAGCATAACCTGTTTCCAACAAACGAGTTCAAGTTCAAAACCACAGATTTAACATGAACGTGTATTTAAGACAAGAACAAGAGCTACCTGCATCAATGACTAGAACACGATCACAGTCCATAACGGTTGGTATTCTGTGAGCAATGCTGATGATGGTACAGTCAGCAAAGTCCTCGCGTATGATCTTCTGAATTACAGCATCTGTTTGTGAATCCACAGAAGCCGTTGCTTCGTCCATGAACAACAGCCTGCTATGCTTTAGCATCACTCTTCCTAAACATAGAAGTTGTCGTTGTCCCACGCTCCAGTTATCGCCATTATCAACAACTAAAGAACAAAAAAACATGAGTTTTGATTCTATGAACTAAGAAAATTATCTTCGGGTCGGTTTCTAGTACCTGCAGAATCTAGTTTACCAGGTTTTGAAGCGACAACTTCGTTAAGCTGGCATCGTTCAAGACTCTGCAAAACAAATTCTCACATCAGATGAACCAATGGAAAAAAGGCCATGGGGAAAGAATTTAGCAAGAATTTATAAAAACAGATTATATATAAGATTACCCTCCAGATTTCTTCATCAGAATGTTGACCAATGGGGTCAATATTGCTTCTGACAGTGCCTTCAAATAGGATGGGTTCTTGAGGAATGATTCCAAACCGTGACCTGAGATCATGCAATCCGAGGGTCGAGATGTTGATGCCATCAATGGTTATACTTCCACCAGATGGCTCCACCAACCTAAACAGAACTTGGATCAGAGTTGATTTCCCACCACCAGTTCTACCAACCACACCAATCTTTTCACCTCCTTTGATGCTTAGGGTGATCCCTTTGATCACTAAAGGCGTGTTTGGACGATATCTAACCTGTTATAAAATAACAAGCAATCAAGAACTTTAACTGAAATCACCCTTCAGAACTGATACGTGTTTGGATTTAAGATTACATATTATCATGTTGGCATGTTACCTGCAAATCTTTGAGCTCTACATTGCCATGAGAAGGCCACTTTGAAGGAGGGGCGTTGTTTTTTTTCACCCATTCGGCTTCTGAGGGTATGTTAGTGAACTGTTTAATTCTTTCAACAGAAACCATCCGGTTTTCTACAAAACAGCTCATGTATATAGCCCAAAACAATGCTCCGTTGAGTGACAATCCGTACGAGAGTGATAATCCAACATTTTCTGTAATCCATGTCATGATTAGTTATCTAAAGTAGCAGAAAGAAGATGGTGATTTAAATGCATATATACCTGGTTTAACAATGCTACTAGGCAAGAGGATCATAAAAGTAGTGGAAATACATAGAAATAAGCTTCCAATGAACTCCAAACGAAATCCTAACCACTCATTCGATGCGTTGTTGTGGAAATCATTTCGCAGATTTCCATTCACACGGTCAACATTTTCTTGAACAAATCTGTCCTGCTTCCTAAAACACCTTATCGTCATAACGCCTGAGATACTCTCTGAGAAATGGTGAATAACAGGTGCTTTTGTGATCGAGTCAAGTCGTGTTATTTCACGAGATGTTGCAAGAAAGAATCCCTGAAAAAATCAGTTCATAAGTTCAACTGTTCAAATCTAGTTATTGTTCACTAACTACATAACATAAATGAAACATACCCGGTACCAGATATTGAGCCAACCGAGTGGAATCAGTAAGAACACAGTTGGCCATGCGTACTGACAAGTGATGATAATAATGCCAATTAATGTTAGGTACATAGAAAGAGTCAGGGCCGTTGTGAAAGGAAGGAATATGTCGATGTTGGTTTGATCACTCGATGCCTGAAAAGAGTGAATGAAAAAGCGTAAGATCATTCAATAACTGTTTGTTGTTAGTCCGGCTTATATTTGAACAAAAAGGAAAGTTACGAATCTTTACCCTACTAAGGATCCTTCCAGAAGGTGTAGTGTCGAAAAATGACATTGGAGCATGAAGTATGCTGTTAAGAATCTTCTTAAAGAAAATCTGACAAGTTTGAAGCCCAAGGACTGTTGAAGAAATAACTCTACCAAATACCATAAGGAACGAAACGCCGGCTATAGCTGTATAAACTTCTATAAACAGTGAAGGGTTGAAGGAGGCGGCGCGATCATCAGAAGTTTCATATGCCAACCAGTAATCGCTTGACATCTGTGCGGCTTGCCACAGTAATGAGAACAACAAAACAATAAGCACACCCCACCATCCGAACGCCTCAGTGACATAAACCTTATAGACACCTAAGCTGATTCTTCCTGTTTCCCTCTCCTCTTCTTTGATTAGCTTTGATGTTCCTATGATAGAACTCGATTTGGATCGTTCTAACGCCTTTTGATCTTCTTCCCGAGGATGTAGACTTGGAGATTTTTGAAGAGGTCTAGGGGAGGTGTTATCTGATGTAGTAGGCTCCATTTCAACTAGCTGCATGGAGGTCTCGTGAGCGGAAACTAAATTTTTGAAATCCATACCAGATTCTAGTAGTTCATCATACTTTCCTGATTGAACAATCATCCCATCTCGCATAACCTGACACAGTTCAAGTTAAAACAAGAACATACAAACAATATCAGAGATTATGATACTTACTAAGATCAGATCAACATTATGGAGGAAATCGACTTGGTGAGTGACCAACAAGATAGTCTTGTTTCTAAGGGCTCCCCTCACACACTCCTGCAAAGATAAGATAAATAAATAAATAAATAAATAACAAAACATTAGATTTTGTACATCAGTATGAGTGCATGAACATTGATCCTACAATGACTACCTTGAATATTTCTGAACCCGTGTGAGCATCAACGGCGCTAAACACATCATCAAGAAGATAAATGTCACAATCTTGATAAACAGCGCGTGCAAGTTGAATCCTCTGCTTCTGACCACCACTGAGATTAATTCCACGCTCTCCGATCTCGGTTTGATCTCCAAATTCCATCATTTCCAAGTCTTTCTCCAAGCAACAGTTTTTCATTACTTCCTTGTATTTCTGTCTGTCCATTGGCAAACCAAACAAAATGTTCTCTTGGATCGTCCCATTTTGAATCCATGCTGTTTGTGCAACATATGCAGTGCTCCCACATACCCTCACCTGTTATAACATCAAAAGAAAGAAAGTTTACCCAATGTTTCCTTGAATTATGGTGAAGTTTGATTGTATACCTTTCCGGAGATTTTGTGCATTTCACCAATAACGGATGAAAGAAGAGACGACTTCCCAGACCCCACAGTTCCAACAATTGCTGCAAGTTCACCTTTCTTGATCTCAAAGTTCAAATTCTTGACTACAGCACCATCAGCAGCTTCATCATCCCAGCTAAAAGACCCATCTCTGACCTCAACCGCCATGCTGCCACTGCAACCCTCCTGCCTCTCCACCGCTCCCTCATCCAACTCCTTACTCAACATGAACCCGTCCAATCTTCCCAACGAGATCATGGCCTGTGACAGGGCTATCATTGACTGAGGGAACGTACGAATCGGCTCTTGCAAGTTCTTGAACAACGACATGGCAGTGAAAACTGTCCCTGCATCAAGTGGGATCCCAAGCCATATCGCGCTCCCAAAGGTGAGCGAAGAAATAAAAAAAGGAGTACTCCATAACACAATCATGTTTCCACCAATGGAGATCATGAATTTGGCAAGCCACCCGTATTCAGACTCGCGAAACGCTTGAATCCTTTTGTTGAAGTGTTCTTCCCATGCTTGGAACTTGATCACCCTCATGTAGTTAAGCATCTCATTTGTCGCTTTCATCCTCAAGTCGCGATTTTGCATTATATTGAACTGGAACCTGTTGTTCCTTCTAGTACCGAAAATCACATAGATCACAACCAGTAAGAGTCCGATCAACGCGACCACAGTTGGCAGGCCAATGTATGAGTAAAGAATAGCTAAAGCCACAGAAACTTGGAGAGGCATAAGCCATATAGCATGCAAATGAAGCATCATATCAGAGAGCTGTTGAGCATCTACAGCCATGTAGTTCACTATCTGTCCCACACCATGCGATTGTCGAGCTGAACACGAGAGGCGTAACCCCTTTTTGTACAATGAAGTTATCAGCGTCGACCGGATCAACATTCCAAGCTTCTGGGAATGGAAATTGAACTGGTGGGATGACAAAACTTCAACAAATTTTGCAACAAGAAGGGTTAGTATCAAGTAATACCCCTCATATGCCGATGTTCTCTTTCCCGAAGTGTAATCCACAAATCTTTGGATCAACAACGGTCCCACGTACATAACCGAGAGCCTTACTATTGCAAGGAACGCGTTGAAGGCGGCATGTTTCCAAAAACACCGAATCAGCGTGGTTCGAACAGGATGTTTTGAGTTTTCATGATCTTTAGGCCACTTTTCTTCAAAAAGCTTAGACATTTTCTCCGCCCGATGCTCTGGAGAAAGCGCCGGGATGTCTTCGATTTTCAGAGGCGTTCGGTACCCTTTCGTCAACAACGGGTTCATCCATATCCAGAAGAATTTCGACGCGATTGAAGCCGACGCCCATCCACTTACATTAGATGACTTATGAAACTCATCATCATCGGATACTTTACCATTACCGTTTCCATTTAGTGATACAGATTCTGTTGTCACTGTGATCCCAGTCGAGCCGGTTACTGAAACAATGAGCAGGAAAACCGAAAACGGTAGAGATACCACCGAAATAACATCGTCAGATACGAACGGTGAAGCAGTTCCGGTACCCGAAACTAACCGGATGATCCCGGAAAAAGCCAACAAAGCAATGACAATGAAATTTACTCCCCAGAAAACACGAACCGAGACCGGGTGAGTAACAGCATGAAACTTCTTCTCATGGATGATTAAAACAGTAACAACCAAATAAGAAACTGCTTGAACCAACCAAGAGATTCCATCTATCTGCTTCCATGGTGACTGTGTGTTTCCTATGAACCCCAAAACTGATGAAACACTAGACAAAACAGTTAAAACGGTTGTAACAACCAGAGACAACTTAAACCAAATGTTTGTAGTAACAGTGGTTCTCTTTTTAGCAATAAGAGGTTCATTAACAGAAGATGTGTTGGAGGTGAATCTTGAATAGAGTTTTTGAACAGCAAAAACAAAGAGGGTGAACAAGAAGATGAGATCAACGGTGGATAAGAGTGCTCTTTGTGGGCATGGTGAAAACAAGATGAATCTCAGCCATTGAAGTATGAGTGAAGCTCCTGAGATGTTTTCTGGTATGACAGAAGTTGAAGAACATGAAACAGAAGATACCCAAGATGAAGATGACGTCATGTTTGATTCAAGATCAAAATTTACATCTTCTGAAACTCATGAATCAATGGATGAAGTGCATTGTTTGAGTATATGTATAAGAAGCATAGTAAACACATGGGTCAACGAGTAGTACGACTATTCAAATGTGGCGTCGTTTAACTATGCTTCTATGAAACTCTCTTGTTTTATTTCAATTACAAATACAAGTATAACTTTGGAACCAAGAGACTGACAACAAAACAAGACAAAAGATGGCTATAAAAAATCTTTGGTGATTTTGTTGGTTAACGAAGATAATACTTCAAGCGGCAGAGTGATAACATATTTTGTTTGTTAATTCTTGTATATTATATGTTAACTTGTTTAAAATTAATACGAGTTTTGTTGACTCTTGGATGTTGTATACTAGGGTTGTAAACGAAATTGTGTTGAGAGTTAGTCTAGTTTGGCTTGTTTCAAGCTCTATTAATAAAGTTTGAACTTGATTTGGAAGTAGTTTTGGAAAAATTACCAAAATGTTGTTTGACCAACATGATTTACTAAAATGTCACCATCATGCGTTCTTGGAATGGCGCCTCAAGCATGGGATGCGTCGAAATGTCAGCTATTGCATCTGTTAAGATGGTGCTGACACGTGTCAAAGGCAAAAAGATGGCTGATGCGTCGGGCTGACTCCTCCTAGTAGCTTGGCTGACTCCTCGTTTTGGCTCCGCTGACCCCTCGTTTTGGCTAGGCTGACTCCTCAAATTTTATTTTCTTTTCCACATTTCTTTTTAATTTTATTTAATTTAGATATCTTATTATTTTGCCGAGTCTATAAATACGCAACCTTGTTGTTTGGTTCTTTAAAAAACGGTTTTCCAATGGTGGCTTAAGATGCATCAGCTTATTTTTATTAATTTTTTAAACCTAATCACAAAATTAAAAAGTTAATATCAAAAGTAGTCGTTTTCTTCAGACATGAACGAAAAAATAGACGTTTTGTTTTTCAACGTAAATGAAAAATCACTTATACTTCTATTTCCACATGACATTTTTCTAAGCTTTAAAATTGCAGGTACCGATTTTCTCTCTAGGTTGTTTGGATCAAGTTCTTTCAACGACTACTTTTGATATTAACTTTTTTTTATTTTGTGATTAGCTTAAAAAAATTAATAAAATAAGCTGATGCATCTCAAGCCACCATTGAAAAACCGTTTTTTTTTTTTTTTTTAAGAATCAAACAACAAGGTTGCGTATTTATAGACTTGACAAAATAATGAGATATCTAAATTAAATAAAATTAAAAAGAAATGTGGAAAAGAAAATAGTATTTGAGAAGTCAGCCAAGCCACAACAAGGAGTCAGCCAAACCAAAACGAGGAATCAGCCAAGCCACTAGGAGGAGTCAGCCCGACGCATCAGCCACTAGGAGGAGTCAGCCCGACGCATCAGCCACCTTTTCGCCTTTGATGCGTCAGCCGTCGACTCTATAAGAATATTGTGTTTGCCCTATTCTCATTAACAACATGAATATATATAGTACATACCAAATCTCCTATTGATAAGGAGATATACTATCAAAAAGATTTACAATCAATGCCTAAATTATATACGTAATATATTACACCCCCGCAATCGAAGCGAAGGGTGGCCGAATGCTGAGACTGGATCTGAAATCATCGAACAAGACACGCGGCAGTCCTTTAGTAAAAATGTCTGCAATCTGATGACGAGACGATACATGCAACACGCAAACATGACCTTTCTAAACTTGCTCCCGTACAAAATGAATGTCTAGTTCTATATGCTTGGTGCGTTGATGCTGAACAGGATTACCAGACAAATAAACAGCACTAACGTTGTCATAATAAACCAAAGTAGCACGTGAGAGTGGATGACATAACTCTAGAAGAAGGTTCCGAAGCGAGCAGACTTCAGCAACAACATTCACAACACCACGATATTCAGCTTCAGCACTAGAACGGGAGATGGTAGATTAACGTTTCGACGACCAAGAAATCAGATTGTCCCCAAGATAGACGTAGTAACCAGAGGTGGATCGTCGAGTGTCAGGGCAACCGGCCCAGTCAGCATCAATGTAAGCCCGCAAGGAAGACGTATCAGTCGCACCAAGATGAAGTCCCAAGTCAACCGTCCCCTGTATATATCGAACAACCCGCTTTAAAGCATTCCAATGAGCAGCTGTGGGAGAATGCATATGCATACAGATTTGCTGAACCGCGTAAGCAATGTCTGGGCGGGTAAAAGTCAGATACTGAAGCGCACCCACAAGGCTACGATATGCGGTCGGATCATCATGAAGCGGGCCGGAATCGGCACTGAGTTTAGACTGCGTATCCACTTGCGTTGCAACGGGCTTACAAGTATCCATGCCGGCTCGATGAATGATGTCCTTGGCGTATGCAGACTGAGAGAGAAACATATTGTTACCTGCGCGTGTCACCAGAATGCCCAAAAAATAAGATAAAGGCCCCAAGTCCTTCATAGCAAACTCCCCCGTGAGACATTGCATAAGCCGATTGCGAAGAGCATCCGATGAAGCGGTAAGAATGATATCGTCGACGTAAATGAGCAGGTAGGCAGTGTGACGACCATGAAGATAAACAAACAAAGAATTATCGAATTTACTCAGCTTGAACCCTTGTAAAACCATGAAATCCGTGAAACGCTGGTACCATGCACGAGGCGCCTGTTTGAGGCCATATAATGATTTCTTTAGAAGACAAACATGGTCTGGATAATCCGGATTACGAAAACCTATTGGCTGATACATGTAGACAGTCTCGTGCAAATTACTATGAAGAAACGCGTTCGTAACATCCAACTAATTAATAGTCCATGATTGTGCCAAAGCCAATGATAAAACCAACCGAATGGTAGCCGGTTTGACAACCAGACTAAATGTCTCGCCGCAGTCGATACCCGGTTGTTGACGGCGACCGTCACATACAAGACGGGCTTTATATCGCGCCAAACTCCCATCAGAGTTAAATTTATGTTTAAACAACCACATGCTACGTATAATATTCATATTCGGTTTCCGAGGAACCAACTCCCAGGTCTTGTTTTTAAGAAGTGCACTAAACTCATCGGTCATGGCACGATGCCATTCGGGAATGGTCAAGGCAACCTGTGGATTTCGGGATATGGGTGCAATAGTGGTGAGGGAGAGGTTAAACAACTGCTTAGGTTTAACAATGCCGCTCATGGAGCGTGATCGGATGGTGCGAGGGGGTATGTTTGGTGTGGGGTTAGCGACTGGGGAAGGAGTTGGGTTAGGGGTGTCGGAAGTAGACGGGGACTGGAAAGGGGAAGTGTGTGGGCCAGGTGAGGGAACGGGTGGAGGAGGTTGGGTGTGTTGAACTGGCGATGGGCTAGATGAGTGGGCAGATTGGAGTGTGGTGGTTGGGCTAGGCGATATGGGTGTGGGGGAAGTGTGGGCCGGTGATGAGGAGGTAGTGTGGGCCGGTGATGAGGAGGAGTGGGCCGGTGAAGTGGGTGGGTGGATGAGAGGGAAAGGGGTGGGCGGGTCTAAAGGTGGGTCGGTTGGGCCTGGTGGGGGGTGAATTGGCCTGATAGGTGGCTGTGAAAGAGGGACAGAAGTAGGATAAAGGAAATCATAGGATTGAGGGTTTGATGGATATTGTAGTTTGTAAGGGAAGATGGATTCTTCGAAGTATACATGGCGTGAAGTAAAAATTTGTCGGGTTTGTAGATCGAAACATGTGTAGCCACGGTTATTTTTGCGGGTAGCCAAGAAAAACACATGGTTGTGACCGGTTAACAAGTTTGTTTATAGTAGTGGAGGGTAGGAGGGGATAGCACAAGCACCCGAAGACACGAAGGTTTTGATATTCGGGGCGACAATTATATAATAGGGACGTTGGTGACAAAAAATCATGGTTTTTGCTTGGGAGAATGTTTAGAAGATACGTGGCGGTTTCGAGAGCATGGTGCCAAAAAGACGGCGGTAGGTTGGCTTGGGCTAGGAGAGTGCGTAGCATGTTTTTGATAGTGCGGATTTTGCGTTCCGCCTTACCATTTTGGGATGGGGTGTAGGGGCAAGAGAAACGGAAGTGCATACCATGAGCGTTGCAAAATGTCAAAAAATTGTTATTGGTATATTCCTTTCCGTTATCACATTGAAACTGTTTAATTTGGCGTTCAAATTGAGTGGTAATGTGATTATAGTATTTGACAAAGGTGGCAAACACTTGGGACTTTGTGGTGAGGGGAAACGTCCATAAAAATTTGTATGGTCATTAAGAAATAGGACATAATATCGATTGCCTCCCATGCTTAGGACAGGGGAGGTCCATAAGTCACTATGCACGATATCAAAAGGTAAACGAGTGTAATTAACATAATCATAAAACGCTAGTTTAACACTTTTACCAAACACACAAGGTTCACATAATTTATTGTTTTCTTTGCTAAAAGAAATACGAGAAGAAACTTTCAAAGAATGCAATAAATTGTCGCCAGGGTGGCCTAGACGTTGATGCCAGCGATCTTGAGTAACAGCAGCAAGTGCGGAAGGTTGAGAGATGGTGGATAGAGGTTGTGTCAGCGGGTAAAGATCGCCGGTGCTGTTGCATCTAAGGATAGGCGCCTGGGTTTTGAGATCCTTCACAAGAAAACCAAAAGGGTCAAACTCGATGGATACAAGGTTATCGGTGGTAAGGCGGCGTATAGAAATCAGATTTTTAATGATGTTGGGGGCAAAAAGGACATTATTTAGTTTTAAAGGTGGAAAGGGTGGCGGTAAAGTTTGGTTGCCTTGTGCCAAAACCGGAAGCCGGGTGTGTTTTAGTTTCCATGAGGGAAGGAGGGGAGGCAGAGTAGCAGGAGAACCATAGGTTGAGGAAGAGAAGAAGGTGAATCGGAGGTTGGGGAAGTGAGCCGGCGGCGGCGATCAGAGGTAGGGTAGGATCGATAGGTATGATACCATATAAGAATATTGTGCTTGCCCTATTCTCATTAACAACATGAATATATATAGTACAAACCAAATCTCCTATTCATAAGGAGATATACTATCAAAAATATTTACAATCAATGCCTAAATTATATACGTAATCTATTAGACTCAATCCATGATTCTTGACACCTGTCAGCACCACCTTAACGGACGCAATAGCTGACATATCGACGCATCCCATGCTTGGGGTGCCATTCCAAGAACGTATGAGGGTGACATCTTGGTAAATAATGTTGGTCAAACAACATTTTGGTAATTTCCCCAGTAGTTTTTCTAGCTCGAGCTCGGCTCATTTATTATTTACTAATTACTTTAGTATTTTATGACTTTGGCCACAGTTAGAACCGTGGAAACCATCACTGTGGAGGTAGGCCAAAATGACTTGGGATGGCAGGATTAGGCGACATTTGCTAGACTTACACCTTTCTAAGGATGTGGTCGAGGATAGGAGTTTTTAGAGACGTAGGATTAAGGTTAGCGACATTTAGGATGATAGTTTGGTTTTGTTTTAGATACTAGACTTAGGGGCTTAGCTTTTCATCTTATAGTGATAGCTTATGTGTGTTATTGTTGCTTTTGTGTTTTGTGCTTTGGTATGTTTATTTGACTCTTATGTCTGGGTATGGTTTAGGAACTGGGGTCTCACTAGAAGCAGTCTTTTTGTCATCTAGGATAGAGGTAAGGCTTGCCTACATCTCATACTCTTCAGAACCTACCAATAGCTTGACTATAGGTGGGATTATACTGGGTACGGTTGTTGTTGTTGTACTTTAGTATTTTATTAATATACATTTTATAATTATAGTTATATCTATATTGTCTGTTTATGTATTTGATTGCATTGCCTTTAGATAAGATAAGTAGCTATGCATTTTCATTTTTTTAATATTTTTAACTATTGATGGTTTAGTTCTTAGTATTGTGCTGTAGACACCATTCACTCTTGTAACCTTTTCAATTTCTCTTTGGCTTGTTAACATGATTGTTTCCTTAGTTCACAAGATATGGATTCACAAAGACCAAGAAATGTACTACAATAACCTTCTTAGCCAAGATGAATATCATGTGAGCCTTGATGACTCTCCATTATTACTCCTTAGTTAATAGTCCAACCAACGTTAACATAAGTGTGAGGGAAAGGGGGGTGAACTTAATACAAGAAAAGGACAAGTTACTTCTCTTTACATGGCTAAATTATAGTCGTGGTGCCATTTAAGAAGCGGATCAAAACACTCTCAATTATAGGGAAAATCTTTGATTACTTTTACCAGTTTAAAGAAACAACAATTGATTAGACAATAAAGTCTATTATATATCAATGGTCATGTATTCAGCATGCCACACATAAACTTTGTGCAAAACTAGCTCATCTTGAAGGGATAAATCAAAGTGGCATGATCGAGCAAAATAAAGTAGAAATTCCTCCCTCTTGTTTTAAGCAAAATTTATTTTTTTTACATTTTTAACATGTATTATATTCCTTTAAATGCAAGCTTGAGAAAGCAAAGATTATGTACAAATCACTATGAAAGGGCAAGGGCAACTTCCAATTAGAGCATTGTTGCCACCTATTAAAGGACTGTCCTAAGTGGATTTCTAACTACACAAATTAAGGATGTCCAAAAGCAAAGCAAGACGATGGTCGCATCCCCGACAACAACCTCATCCCAACGTGGAATGTGATCGAAAAAAAAAGTTATCGAATTGAACCAATGGGTACAAAAGCTGAAAACAAAAACAAGAGGCCGAATGTTGAGGATTGAAAATTGATAACAAAAGCAAGCCAAGGAAACACATCCAACTCAGAAAATGAAGTATATTCTTTAACAAAAGTCACAGGCTCAAAAGAAAGAGTTCTATCCTTTTAAGGCTAAGAAAATTGATAGAAAAGTTGAAGATGAAACATTGAAGTTGCATGCAATAAAGTTGAGGATTGAAGCTGAGAAAACAGACCTTGCAAAGAAGGAATCAGATCCAAAAAATATGATAATGGATGTGAGCGGCATGCCAAAAAATCAGCGATAATATTTTGAGGAACTTCAAAGGGTAATCATAAAGAGACGTAGTCATGCTTGTGATAATCAGCTTTGAAGGCCAAAGACTAATACATATATCTTGGTGCTACATGGAAATATTATTACCTATGTTTCCCGGAATGGTTTTAAACAGCTAAAAAAACTGTAACGTCTTTTGTCACGGCCCTCGATCCGTTTTACCGGTTCGGAAGTCGCGGGACAGAAACCCGTGGTTTGGTGTTTACTTGGCAACGGAAACTTTTAACAGGATTGTTTAAATGGAAAACACCGGATTATTTTATTATTAATATCGGGACAAACCCCGTACTTTACAGTAAAGGAATTTTTCTAGGAAATTCCCTGATTACAGAAAACATGTTTATTTATTTGCTGAGCCACTTCATTCAAGTTGTGGTGCTACGCGGCACTTTTCCTTGATCACAGTAAATCACTTGAAACATGTTTTAAAAAGATTTTATCAGCGGGAAATACTGGCGAGTGCATTCCATTTTATATAAAAAAGACACATTGCTATAATTCACAGTATTAAAAGCGATTACAATTGCCCCTATCTTATAATTATCTGGTCCAGTTGGCACTCTACCGGATCTGTGACTGTGGTCATACCACTATTGGGTCCTGTCACCCAATAGTGACGAGTATCACGAATTAGGTGCGCCCGCCTAAAAGTGATAAAACAGCAGTAATGTATACAATACCCCACTTACTGCCAGTAATTACAGATTTGCAAAGACTTAATCACTGTAATTATAACTAGAAAATAATTTGAGTTTTAGCAAAACTGTTTGATAAAAAGAGAATGACTCACATTGCAGATTTAAACGATCACATGTAGCCTACTGATTAAGCCGGTAACCTAGTTAAATAAAAATGCAAACGAAACTAGGTCAGTAACTTAATACAACTTTTACGATAGCTCACGAGATCGAAACCCTCATGACGAATGACAAAGTATAGCCCAAGATTTGGGCAGCACTTAAACATCCATCGGATCGGTTTTAATCGATCGGACATTGTATCGTAGCAGTGATCGAGTTATTACCCCGTTATCGTAGCAGTATCTCGATACTAAAATGCACTATTTTGAGCAGAATATGGTAGTTTTAAAAGAAATTTTCGAGCACAGAAGACTGCCCATGCAACGTCCTATTTATAGTTGATTTTTAGGTTTCTTGCGGCCCGCGACAACCTGAAGGGGGATTCTTCGCGCCCCGCGAGGGCCACCCTAGCTACGGCTAGGGCTGCCGTGTCATCCCCTAGGCCTGCCACGTGTGCGACACGTGGCCTTGATCATTATCCGGAACCTTAGAGCTGTCGCGCCCCGCGAAGACCCACCTTAACCCCTTCGCGGCCCGCGACCGAGTAATATTTCTTGTTTTTTTTTCATAAAAATTAGGGTTTTGTTGGTTCGGGTTTTTACTTGTGGAGTGTTTTATGACATTTTTGTGCAAGTCATTACAACCTCCCCACCTTGTTTAAAATCTCATCCTCGAGATTTACTGGAACAGGTAAGGATATTTTCTTTTCATTTCTGATTCCAACTCCCACGTATGTTCAAGTCCTCTTCTTAAATCCCATTTTACCTTAACCAGGATCAATCTCTTATGCTTGAGGTACTTAACCTTTCTGTCTTCTATTTGAATAGGTTTCTCAACGAACTTTAACTTTTCATTTACCTCTATATCTTGAAGAGGTACTACCAGTGATTCATCAGATAGACATTTCTTGAGATTAGATACATGAAATACATCATGTACACCTGTTAATTCTTCTGGTAGTTGTAATTGATATGCAACTGGTACTATTCGTTGGATAACTATAAATGGTCCTACGTACCTTGGACTCAGTTTTCCCTTTTTTACCGAATCGAACTACCCCTTTCCAAGGAGAAACTTTCAACAGTGCCTTATCTCCGACTTGAAATTCTAATGACTTGCGTCGATTGTCAGCATAACTCTTCTGGCGGTCTTGAGCCGTCTTCAGTCTCTCCTTGATTTGAGTTATCTTGTCGGTGGTTTCCTGTACAATCTCGGGACCTGATAACTGACTTTCTCCTATTTCTGCCCAACATATTGGAGTTCAGCACTTTCGTCCATAAAGTGCTTCGAATGGAGCAGCATTGATGCTTGTGTGAAGTAAACCTGAAGGTTTCTGATGTTCTACCTTAACTTGTGAACAAGTTAAACACTTAGAAACGTAACTAGCTATGTCCTTCTTCATCCCTATCCACCAAAAATTATTCCTCAAATCTTGATACATCTTATTATTACTAGGATGCATCGTATACCTAGATTTATGGGCTTCTTCTAATATCTTATTTCTTAAGTTTCCTTGTCTAGGTACCCAAATTCTTTTCTGATGGAATCTCCAAATTCCATCGGCTCCCTGATCTAATTCCTTTATCCTTCCTTTCATTCCTTCAGCATCATCCTTGATTGCTGTTTCTTGGACATTTCTCAGTTGTTCTATTAAATCTAACTGTAGATTTAATCTAAGAGCACGAACTCTCCTTCGGTTCTCATGATATTTACAACTTAGGGCATCGGCTACTACGTTTGCTTTTCCTTCGTGATATCTAATATCACAGTCATAATCACTTAAAATTTTCATCCATCTTCTTTGCCTCATGTTCAATTCTTTTTGCTCAAATATGTATCTTAAACTTTTATGATCTGTAAAGACAGTAAACTTCCTACCATATAGATAATGTCTCCAAATCTTAAGGGCAAAAATTATTGCTCCTAATTCTAAATCATGAGTCGTGTAATTTTCCTCGTGCTTTTTCAATTGCCTTGACGCATACGCAATTACTTTCTTACGTTGCATTAGCACACATCCTAATCTTAGCTTAGAAACATCGCAGTAGACTTCAAAATCAGTTCCTTCAGGAAGGGCAAGAATTGGGGCGTTTGTTAACCTTTGCTTTAAAATCATAAAAGCTTCCTCTTGCTTAGGTCCCCATTCAAACTTAACGGTTTTACAGGTTAGCTTAGTTAAAGGAACAGCTATTTTGGAAAAGTCTTGGATGAAACGCCTATAGTACCCAGCTAATCCTAGAAAACTTCTGACTTCTGTAGCTGACTGGGGGACTTTCCAACTTATGATCGTTTCTATCTTGGAAGGATCTACGTGAATGCCTTCGTGATTCACCATGTGTCCTAAAAATTGCACCTCTTGTAACCAAAATTCACATTTAGAGAATTTGGCATACAGCTTTTCTTTTCTTAACAGGGTTAAGAGTGCATGCAGGTGCTCACAATGTCCGTCCTAGCTTTTGGAATAAATAAGTATATCGTCGATGAAGACAATTACGAATTTATCCAAATACGGATTACAGATTCTATTCATCATATCCATGAATGCCGCAGGAGCATTTGTCAGCCCGAATGGCATGACGGTAAACTTGTAGTGGTTGTATCTAGTCCTGAAAGCAGTTTTAGGAATGTCCTCTTCCTGTACTTTCAGTTGATGGTATCCGGAGCGTAAATCTATCTTAGAGAAGTATCTAGCTCCTTGAAGTTGATCGAAAAGATCATCAATCCTAGGTAATGGGTATTGATACTTAATAGTAACTTTATTCAATTCTCTATAATCGATACACATTCGCATCGAAACGTCCTTCTTTTTCACGAACAACACTGGCGCTCCCCAAGGGGATGAACTAGGTTGTATGAATCCTTTTTCTTAACAATTCATCTAATTGCTTCTTCAGTTCTAACATTTCTGTTGGTGCTAATCGATAGGGTGCCTTAGCTATGGGTGCAGTTCCAGGGATTATATGAATTCTAAAGTCTACTTCTCTATCGGGTGGTAATCCCGGGGGATCTTCTAGGAATACATCGGAGTATTCGGATACTACTGGAATTTCTCTAAGTTCCTTACCTTTAGTGTTAATGATTACTGAAACCATATACATTATACCTTGCTTTCGTTCATAGCTAGCGACTTTTATTACTGAAATGAATTTCAGTGTCTTACGTGGTTTATCTCCGGTAATCAGAATTATTTCTCCTGTGGGCGTACGAATTTCTAAAGAATTCTGATCACATAGGATTCGAGCATGGTTGGCGACTAACCAATCCATTCCTAATACCACATCGAATCCTACTAAATTCATAGGTAAAAGGTTTGCTGAGAATTTATGTCCTGAGAGTTCTATTTTTCCTTCTTGCAGTACTTTATCGATACTGATAGAGTTTCCGTCTGCCGTTTCTATCGTATAAACTTGCCTAAGTTTGGTTAAAGGTTGCTTAAGAGCTTGACAGAATGAAGTATTTATAAAACTTTGGTTTGCACCAGAGTCAAATAATACTTTGGCGTAGTCATCATGAACAAGGAATGTACCAGCTATTATGTCCGATATCATATATGCCTCTTGCGTTGTCAACTGAAAGGCCCTTGCATTCTTTTTATTAGTTCCATCGGTTGCCTTTGCTTTATTGTCAGTTGCTTTGACCAATTTAGGGCAATTTGGCTTAAAATGCCCTGCTTCTCCGCAATTGTAGCAGACCATGGATTTCTTCCAGCATTCCTCCTCTCGGTGCCCCGGTCTTTTACGGAAATTGCAATATTCCTTACAATTTTCAAAGTGTTTCTTTTTACAATTACTGCAAAATGGAGCGGTGGAGGACTGCTCGGTTCCCTTTTTCTTGAAATTACTATTATTACCCACACGGAAACCTTGGGTAATCTTTTGAGCCAATTCCTTCCTCCTGTTCTCTTCTCTTGTACGCACCAATCCATCAGTTAAGGTGTTGGCTAACTCAACTGCATCGTCGATCGTCCTAGTTCTCGCAGCTTTAACTATGTCACGAATCTCGCTAATCAGTCCCCAAATATAGCGAGAAATAAGTACAGGTTCTGGCGAGGCCAGAGTCGGTACAATCATGGCATACTCAAAAAATTTCGAAGTATACTCACGACAATTAACATCCACCATTCGATAGTTCAGGAATTGATTTGTCATCTGTTCCTTTTCATAGGAAGGACAAAATTTCCTTTCTACCAATTCTTTAAATTCCTCCCAACTCATGGCATAGGCCACGTCACTTCCTTTAGCTTGTAGCACCGTGTTCCACCATTCTAACGCCTCTTCTTTAAAAAGGTGGGATGCATACATGATCCAGTCTTCTGTTGCGCACTTACTTATTTTGATCACCACTTCCGTCTTTTCTAACCAGCGAAGTGCAGCAGTGGCTCCTTCATTTCCTACAAATTCGTTTGGTTTGCAGGCGAGAAATTCTTTGTAAGTGCAACCAGTCGTCATCACTTTCATTTTCTTAAGTACTGGGGCTTGAATTGCATTATTATTATTATTATCGCCTCCATTCACACTATAACTGAAATTATCGTCTCGAGTGCGTTTGCTATTGTGGGTTTTGGAAGGTTCTATAGGATTTCTAGCAGCAGCAACAATTGTTGGGATAGCGTTGGCTATACCCTGAGCAACTATATTTTCTATATCTTCTTTATTGAGAAAACCTTCTTGATTATTTGGTTCAGATTGGTTAACTTCATTTTCCGGTTGGTTTACTGCGCCTGCCATCTATATTATTAATAATATTCATGGATTATTGTCACAAAATAGATAGAAACTGAACACAGTAGAGCAATCACAATCATAATTAAGTCAACACATATAACCAAAATCGTCGACATTGCGACATTTATATTTATATATATATATCGGGTGGGAGTTGGCTACAAAGTCTATTTTTCCTACAAAGTGTAAAAAGTCATAAAACACCATAATTTCAACCATACAACACACTCAAAACCCACAAATAACAAACTGAAGATTACTAAAACGCCATATTTTTGGGTTTTGTGTTGTGTTTTGGGATGACAAGGCTTTGATTATCGCATGACTAACATTAGTGTGTTTTATGTTGATTATCATATTGTGTTTTATATTCATAGTTCTACGATGGTGTGTTTGAAGTTTTTATGGACTGTTAGGGTTTGGATATTGTGTTTTAGTGATCTTCACTCCGTTATTTATGAGTTTTGAGTGTGTTTTATGGCTGAAATTGTGGTGTTTTATGACTTTGTACACTTTGTAGGAAAAATTGACTTTGTAGCCGAACCTCACCCTATATATATATATATGCATCCATACAAACCAGATATTTACAGCTGTTTTATTTTAGTATTATTATACAATATTATATTATTAATATTATTATTATATTATTATTATATTTTTTTCACATATTATTATTACACAACTAGCTATACTATCGTTAACAGCCTTCAAAAACGAAACTCCCGTTCGTCGTACTTCCAGGAGATGTTTTCTCCTACAGCCCGTATCCGGTTTCCTGCATCCATCAGCTCCTCGCCGTAACGGCGTAGTTCGGCAACATTCTCTGGGTTCATGGGTGGAAAAGGAGCAAGGGCTGGGTCAGGTTGTGGGAAGTACACATCTGGATTATTCATGAAGTTTTGGAAGTGCCAGTCGCTGGTCCACCATTCTTCCATTTGACCTAAAAGAAGTTGGGGGTTGACAATTGGTTCAGGGATGGCAGGTTCCAAATTGATAGGGAGTTCCAATTGTGCGGGAAAATTCAGAAGGGTTTCATCCACTAGGCCGAAAAGATCACAGTTTGCCAGTTTTCTATCTAGCTCCTCCCAAGGTAGTAAAGTTGGAGCTTGGCCAGCACTTTCTCCCACTTCTTTTTCTTTTCCCTTTGGGTCACCAGTTTTCTTCACTTTCTGTGCAGCAGGTTTCTTCCTTCTTCCTCTTTTCCAGTCCAAAAGCCTTCTTCTTTTCTTGGGTTTGGGCTTTTCCTGGGATTGAAACACTAGTGGCTCGTCTGCATCAGCCTAGTATCTGGCCTGGTCACCGGTAGCTTCCATTTCAGCACAATGTATTGAGAAGTTTTTGAGAGCCTCGGATAGTTCACTCATGCAGTTAGTCACATATATGGAAACACAAAATTTCCAAGTTAAAATTTTAAATTACTGTAAATAAATTTTCACAGAAGCACAAAATTCTTAATATTTAAGTATTTTTCAAATACTTAATTGGCTTAAACCAGTGGCTCTGATACCACATTTTTCTGTCACGACCCTCGATCCGTTTTACCGGTTCGGAAGCCGAGGGACAGAAACCCGTGGTATTGGTGTTTACTTGGCAGCGGAAACTTTTAACAGGATCGTCCAAATGGAAAACACCGGATTATTTTATTATTAATATCGGGACAAACCCCGTACTTTACAGTAAAGGATTTTTTCTAGGAAATTCCCTGATTACAGAAAACATGTTTATTAATTTACTAAGCCACTTCATTCAAACTGGGGTGCTACGCGGCACTTTTCCTTGATCACAGTAAATCACCTGAAACATGTTTTAAAAAGATTTTATCAGCAGGAAATACTGGCGAGTGCATTCCATTTTATACAAAAAAGACACATTGCTATAATTCACAGAGTTAAGAGCGATTACAATTGCCCCTATCTTATAATTATCTGGTCCAGTTGTCACTCGACCGGATCTGTGATTGTGGTCATACCACTATTGGGTCCTGTCACCCAATAGTGACGAGTATCATGAATTAGGTGTGCCCGCCTAAAAGTGATAAAACAGCAGTAATGTATATAAAACCCCACTTATTGCCAGTAATTACAGATTTGCAAAGACTTAATCACTATAATTATAACTGGAAAATAATTTGAGTTTTAGCAAAACTGTTTGATAAAAAGAGAATGACTCACATTGCAGATTTAAACGATCACAGGTAGCCTACAGATTAAGCCGGTAACCTAGTTAAATAAAAATGCAAACGAAACTAGGTCAGTAAGTTAATACAACTTTCACGATAGCTCACGAGATCAAAACCCTCACGACGAATGACAAAGTATAGCCCAAGATTTGGGCAGCACTTAAACATCCATCGAATCGGTTTTAATCGATCGGACATTGTATCATAGCAGTGATCTAGTTATTACCCCGTTATCGTAGCAGTATCTCGATACTAAAACGCACTATTTTGAGCAAAATATGGTAGTTTTAAAAGAAATTTGCGAGCACAGAAGACTGCCCATGCAACGTCCTATTTATAGCTGGTTTTTAGGTTTCTCGCGGCCCGCGACAACCAGAAGGGGGATTCTTCGCGTCCCGCAAGGGCCACCCAAGCTACGGCTGCCGTGTCATCCCCTAGGCCTGCCACGTGTGCGACATGTGGCCTAGATCATTATCCGGAACCTCAGAGCTGTCGCGCCCCGCGAAGACCCACTTTAACCCCTTCGACACCCGCGACCGGGTAATATTTCTTGTTTTTTCATAAAAATTAGGGTTTTGTTGGTTCGGGCTTCTACTTGTGGAGTGTTTTATGACATTTTTGTGCAAGTCGTTACATATTTGTATATATTTTTTTGTGTATTTTTACATTGAGGGAGAACCACTATATAAACAAAGTTCACAAAACTAAATATGGAAAGAATACAACCCATCGAGAGCTGTGTAGGAGTTGTGATTGAAGAGCTATTTTGGGAGAGATGTGAATAACCAAAACTTATCCCTCGAATTTCTCTTTTCCACCAAATCTTCTAACACTCCCCCTCAAGTTGAATGATGGGATTTCCGGAATTCAACTTGGATAAACAGTTGGTAAAGATTCTTTCATTAACAGCTTTGGTCAGGACATCTGCCAATTGATCTTCAGACCGAAAAAAAGGTAATTCAATGATTCTCGCTTCTAATGTTTCTTTGATAAAATGTCAATCAACCTCCACATGCTTTGTCCGGTCATGTTGAACTGGATTTTCTGATATTTGGATGGCTGCTTTGTTATCACATATAAGTCTGCTTGCTTCTTTACTGGAAGAACCAACTTCCTCAAGGAGCTTCTGTATCTAGAGAACTTCTGCTACACCACGAGCTACCCATCGGAATTCCGCTTCGGCACTGGACAAAGCTACTACCTTCTGTTTCTTACTCTTCCATGTCATAAGATTTCCGCCGACTAGTGTAAAGTAGCCAGAAGTAGATCTTCTATCTCCTCGATCTCCTGCCCAATCTGCATCTATATAAACCTGAGTCTTGAGATGCCCATTTGGTTTAAACAAAACTCCATGTCCAGGAGTTCCTTTTAAATACTTCATGATTCTCCAGACTGCTTCCATATGGGACTCTTGTGGTTGATGCATAAATTGGCTTACCACCCCTACAGCATATGCTATATCGGGGCGAGTATGGGATAAGTATATTAACTTCCCAACTAGTCTTTGATATCTTCCTTTATCTGTTAGTTGGACTCCTTCTTCCATAAACAGTTTTTGGTTTGCAACCATTGGAGTTTCTGCTGGTTTGCAATCAATCAATCATGTTTCTGCTAGTAAGTCAATGATGTATTTTTTCTGACAAATAAAAATTCCTTGTTTCGATCGTAAGACCTCAATTCCAAGAAAATACTTGAGCCTTCCCAAGTCTTTCACTTCAAATTATGTAAACAGATTCTCCTTTAATCTTGACATTTACTCATTCCCTGTAATTTTCATATCATCGACATAAATAATTAAACAGGTCACAAGGGCCCCCTCCTTTTTAAGAACAGGGTGTGGTCAGAGTTGCTTATTTGTAACCACATTTTTTCATAGCAACGGTGAACTTCCCAAACTAAGCCCGTGGAGACTGTTTAAGCCCATAGATTGACTTTTTCAATCGACACACTTCTTCTATTTTGAAGTCTCCAGTGGACCCTGGTGGGGCTGACATATAAACCTCTTCCTTTAATTCGCCGTGTAAAAAAGCATTCTTTACATCAAACTGGTGCAGTGGCCAATCCTTGTTAGCCGCAATGGAGAGAAGCACCCTAATTGTATCGAGTTTTGCTACTGGAGAGAAGGTTTCTGAGTAATCAATTCCATAAGTTTGTGTGTACCCTTTGGCCACCAATCGGGCCTTATACCTTTCAATGGTACCATCGGGTTTATGTTTAATAGAAAACACCCAACGACATCCTACCGGTTTCTTTCCTATTGGAAGCTCGCCTTTTTCCCATGTATCATTTTTAATTAGGGCCCTCATTTATGTCTCCATTGCATCCTTCCACACTTCTGATGTTAAGGCTTCCTCAGCACTGGCTGGAATTTCCTCTTTGTATAATGAGGAATCAAATGTCTTGGCTTCTTTGGACAAATTTCCTTTAGCAATGTTTGCCATAGGATATTTGGAGCTTCGAGACTCTTTTTCTGGAGAGTACCGTTTAGGTGGAACTCCTCTATTTACCCTTGGAGGTATCACATAACGGTCATTTGTTTCCTGTACTCCTTGCTCATTGTCATCAGCTGTTTGTTCCCCCTGTTTAACTATTGTTTGATGAATATCATGATTAGGAGTAAATGAGGAATTATCATTTGGTTCAAGTATGGGATATTCAAGTAGGGGAGATTCACTTACCTCGGGTATCAAGTCAGGAGGACCTTATTCAGTGGCACTAACCGATGGTCTCGCAGGCTGTGTGGATCTTAGTGACTCATTGTGAGAAGTTTCGTCTGACGAGGGCAACCAAACCAACCAATTTAATGGATCGACATGCTCCTTCTCCCCCTGACCATTATGTTGGGAGTTATAGAAATATTTTATTTCGAGGAAGTCACAGTCCATTGTAGTATACATGTGCCTCGTTTTCGGGTTGTAACAATGGTATCATTTTTTAGTAACTCCATATCCTACAAAGACACACTTTTCTGCACATGGCCCAAGTTTGTTTCGGTTGGTTTTGGGTATGTGAACAAAGACAGAACAACCAAATACCTTAGGTTCAAGAGTAAGAGGTGGAGGGAGTTTAGTGAACATGACTGGGGTTTCAATTGGGGTTTTAAGTTGGAGTGCTTTGGTTGGGAGGCGATTTATGAGATACGTAGCCATAACTAAAGCTTCGGGCCAGAATGATGTAGGAACTTGGGATTCTATCAGTAGGGCATGTGTTATTTCTAACAAGATTCGATTCTTTCGTTCCGACACACCATTTTGTTCAAGGGTGTGAGAACATGAAGTTTGGTGGATTATCCTTTTTTATTTACAAAAAAATTTCATGGAGTCATTAACAAATTCTCCTCCATTATCAGATCGGAGAATTTGAATGAGGCTACGGAATTGAGATTCGACCATAGTATGAAACTCCTTTAATTTTTTAAAGACTTCGGATTTATGCTTCAAAAAGTACCTCCACATCATACGAGTACAATCATCAACAAATATGACAAAGTAACGAAAGTCCCCCCCCCCTCCCCAACTTTCGCTGGTCCCCAAACATCAGAGTGAATCAACGAAAAAGGAATATCGACTCTAGTATTATTTGGTAAGTAGGTATGTCGATGGCTTTCGGCCAAAACACAAGCTTCACAAACTGAATTGGTTTTTGAAGGAAATAACCTTGGAAACAGAAGATGTTAGTAACTAGTGGATGGGTGTCCCAGCCTCTTTTGCCATAGCCATGCTTCTCTATTGATACTTCCGTGAGCTAACATCACAGTTCCCTGATGAGTCACTTCATCCACATAGTACAGCCCTTGGCCTTCAGTGCCACGCCCAATGATCACTCCTGTCCTCATATCCTGTAAGATGCAAAAAGGTAGGATGCATTAGAATGGTACAGTTTAACTCTTTCGTGATATGGCTAATAGACAAAAGTTAATGTGACAGGGAAGATATATAAAGATAATTTGACAACTTCATGTTGGTGATACTTCAACCGTTCTTCCCCCTTTAACTTCAATAATTTCTCCATTGGCAGTTTAGATATGATTTTTCATTGGTTTCCTCCTTGTTTTTATATCAGACGGATCAAACGTCATAGTATCTGTGGCGCCACAGTCGAATATCCAAGAGCCATTACAATTATCACAACCATTTACGACATTTACTTTTCCCATTGTTTCAAACTCATTGTTTTTAAAATACCTAACTTCCTGTAGTAAAAATGGTTCTTTTGACAGCTCTAAATCTAAAAAGGTGCCTTCAAGTAAACTATTCAGGTTTAAATATGTCGCAACCCCCGTCCCCCATCTATCCCGGGAACGGGCGGCCACGAGACCAGTTTTGGTGGTATCGGTGTTTATCATTTTGCCAGCGGAAATTACATCAGGACCGTAGTTAGGAAATATTTTATCAGAGTAAATACCATGCTTTTATAATATTAAACATATTGGGATAAAACCCAAGTTTTCATTACAACCATTTTCATAGGGAAAATCCCTATTTTATTGAATAAAACATCTTTTTTTATTTAGGTAACTTTTATAGCCACTTTTTCCAAGCCTTCAGTGCTGTCCAGCTGGCTTCTAGTTGGCTTTCACATTTTGTTACCTGAAACGCGTTTAAAAACATTTTGTCAGTGGGAAATACTGGTGAGTGAATCCCAGTTTAATCAAGAAGAGTTTTATCCTTTAACAGTATTGAGAGCTATTACAATGTTTATTTCTACACAATTACTCATTCAGTACTGTCAATCCTGACTGGTGGGTCATATTACACATTTGCTAACTCTTTGTCCAATGGTAACGTGTTCCACATTTTGTATACAAAACCCCAACATACCGGCAGTAATTGAAGAACTGCAAAGACTCAATCACTGCTTAATTGCATTGTAAAATATTTAAGGTTTTGTAAAAACAGTTTACAAAAAGGAGATTACTCACATTACTGTCTTAGGTTTTCTTTAAGGGTTTCCTGGTGATTATCTATAATTTACACAAATGCACACGGGTTAGTATAATAACCCAATATTTACATTAGCAATACCCTCCCCGAGACGGCATTCCAATGACTACGTCGGGCAGAACCACGACAGCCGTTACGGAACCCTAGATCAATCGGGCAGCGTATCTAATACGTAACCGTGGTTATGATACTTACAACGGGGCAGAACTTCGTTAATTAGGGTGGTATTATGCCCGAGAATAGCTTTATCTATGTGGAAATTCGAGAGAGAAAAGAAATTTGAACGGTTTGAATGTACTGCCGAACGCACCTATTTATAGTTGTGATTTCGGACTTCCTCGCGGCCCGCGTAAGCCGAAGGATAGTCCTTCGAGGCCCGCGTAGTAGGGTTGTAGGGCCTAGCTATGCTGATTCGTCAAGTTTAGCTTTGACACGATCATGACACGTGGCATGCTAGTGATGTGCACAAAATGCATCATATAAATTACATCAATTGTGGCATAAAACTAACCCTTTTTTAGTACTAATGTTGGAAAAAGTGTGTTTTTGTCTTCCTTTTGTATTTTCAGGATTAAATGAGCTCAAATGAAGAAAAGAAGCAAAAAGGCAGCTAAATCTAACATAAATACAAGAAAAGGAACAAACGTGGCATGCCCAGCCTCCCCGACAGCATCTTCCCAAGCAAAACAAGAGAACAGAAGGCTGAACACGCCCCGTGCTCAATGAGCACGGGGGCGTGCCCAAGTGTCAGCAGAAAAGACAAAGCTGTAGAAGCTTCTATCAGCCACCACGGGGTCGTGCTCAGCGGACACGGGGTCGTGGTCAACTCTAAGATTCGCATAATATGGGGAAATCTTGATAGTACAAATACGCTTCTGCACACGGGGTCGTGCCCAGCGGACACGGGGGCGTGGTCAACTAATGCAGACAAACTGCAATTAATGAAGACAGAGAAGAAGGATGGACACGGGGCCGTGCCCAATGGACACGGGGCCGTGCCCGAGCTGCTGTTCAGGCTATAAATAGGGGTGCTTGGCTCATTTGCAAACCATCCCTTGGCACACCACCTCTCTCACACTTCACCCACCACCATCACAACACCATCATCCACCACCATCATCCATCGTCCATCGTAGAGTGTGTGAGTCGTCTCGGGATCCAAGATTGATCGTAAGAGTTCTTGACAATCAAAGGCCATGTTTGCCTAAGTCTCTTACATCACTTGGTGAAGACAAGTATCTAGTGTAATACTTTTTATTTTTAATCTTTTCGCACTTTTTACTTGGTTATGTATTAATGACTTTAATAACTAGTTTCTTATGTTGAAGGTGATTCTTCCTTATCGTTTGTCCGTGGTGTCTTGGCATTATTTTACTGTCTATATAAAATAAAAGATTTTCACCATTCATATCTCCACGGTCTATATGGAGATATGTTGGCTACCTGGTCGGGGGTTAAGGGAACGGTTTGGTAAGAGTCTTGCCTTGTTCAGTGTATAGATCCTGCAAGGACCTGGGTCAAATTTAGTAGGACCTCCTTCAATACCCACCGGTATTGGATGGCGGGGGTCCAAACTCTTTGATCCCCTCATATGTAAGCTACTATTAATTCTTTAACCCGGCTATTTAGGACTGTATCCCTGCTGACTCAGACTACTTAGCCGAGGGTAACGTCACCTCCAAAAGAGGGGCCTACCATAATATGCATTAATAACTTAATTAATTATCTTTCAATAATCCGACCCTTTAGGATTGTATCCTTGCTGACTCAGACTACTGGGTTGAGGGTAACGTCACCTTCAAAAGAGGGGCCTACTACAATAACTAAGATAATCTCTTAAAAAGTGCAAAAGTGCGGAAATAATCAAAGGTTACACGAAACACGAGTCGGAGCCAAGTGATTCATCTTGTCTATCTGTTTTTACTTTTATTTTATTTTTCAGCATTTTAGTTAGTTTTATTTTTCTTATTTAAAAACCTTTTTCTAACTTTTGATTTGATTAGACGTTGAGGATAAACCGGTACTAAAAGCTCTTGTGTCCTTGGACGACCTCGGTATCTTGCCAACACTATACTACGCTCACGAGGGGTGCACTTGCCCATATGTGTGTTTGGTGTTAGTAAAATATCGTGTTTTATAAATTTAAAACTTGACTAACGTGTAAAAAGGGCTTAAAATATACTTAAACTTATATACACACTCGCACACATCAAGTTTTTTGGCGCCGTTGCCGGGGAACACAAGGATTTTAAGAAAGTTAGGAATCAACGGCCTAATCGTTTTTCTATTTTTTCTGTTTTTTTTTTAGGATTTTCTTAATTTTTCAGCTTCTGCAGAACTCAGCACGGGTCGTGCCTGCTGAACACGCCCCGTGCCCAATCATTGGAACTGGCAATCCTGTTTTAAGTCAGACAGTAAGCTGAACACGGGGCCGTGCCCACTCAACACACCCCGTGCCCAAGATTCAGTTACTGAAAACAGAACCGTAAGATTCCGACGGTTGGTAATTTCTGACACAAACATGAGAGATACTGATATTTTTTACTTCCGGCACTCTTATGGTACGTGGTGTCAAATATGTGGTGGCTCTCATAAAGAATTAGAATGTTATTTTCTAAATTATAAGCCCCACTATATAGACTCATTGTTTTCCTGTAGCCTTAAGAGGGGCGAAAGTAAATTATAAGCCCCACTATATAGACTCATTTCAAATGGAAGATCTAATTCTTAATTGGTTAAAAGAACTTAGGATAGATTTCAATAATTTATCTCAAGACGATAACCAAGAAGAATTGTTGGGATCGCATTCAAATAAAAACAACTTCGTTGTTCCCGATGTTACCTCTAACTCTAGCGAGGACTTGAGCGATAGTCGTCCCTGTGCCGATTGTACCGTGAAGGACTCTCCATCGACTTCATTCGGTGCATACATAGACCTGAGCGATTCGGCATACACCTTCTTTAACGAGAGCCCGGGAAAGGGTTGGACTTGTCCACCTACATTTAGCATAGGAATCACCCTCACCGACAACCTCTTGCGTTCTCGTCTTAATCTAGAGCAATGAAGGTATCTTAGGCACTTTGGCGTTGTTCCATCCAATAAGGAACCGCCCGATCCGGATAAGTTCCTTAGAAATAGACGAAACTTCATAAACATCCTCTAGACATGGGGCCGTGTCCAGGTCAACACGCCCCCGTGTCCACTAAAAGATTCCCGTCTGATTTCATGTTAGAATACGGACAAAATGTGTCAGGATCTTGCCTGCACACGGGGCCGTGTCCAGCCGACACGGGGCCGTGTGCAGCGTGCTGTCGTTTTCTATAAATGCAGCCAAGAATCCTGCACATTTGAACCATTCCAGGGACAGAGATTTGGGGAATCTTCTCACATACCATCCTAGGTATTTTCTAAAAGAAGTTTCTCAACAACCTTCTTGTCCTTTCCTCTTTTATCCACTTTCATCTTCTTCAATTTTTACTTCCATTAGAGCTTGAAATCTCCATAGTTTCAAGCTTTATTGAGATGTTCGTTAGATTTTTATTCATGGAATCTTGTTAAAAATAAGTTCTACAACAATGTTTTAAGTTGTTTTTGCTTACAAACGTTTTAAAAATCACGAAAACAATTTAAAACTCCATGATTCCTTGTTCCGAAAATCTGCAAACATCTGAACACGGGGCCGTGTTCATTGAACACGGGGCCGTGTCCGAAGTACTGCTCCCATAAAATTGAACTCTTTTCGGTATGTTATCCCAGAATGGCAAGCAGAACTAGCGGAACATCTTCATCGCAATCCAGAAACAACCGACAAGGGAGAAGATCGTCAACGGTTGAAGATTCTCTTGTAAACTACGTTTACGCCTTAAGAGAGGCCATTGATGAGATGACGGGGGTAGAAGAAGCATTGGTCGACCGTATTAATCATTTGACGGTGGGACTAGAGGGATGTCTTCGAGAGGTCAACCTTTTGCACCAAAGGTTGAACATTCTCGCCTCTCCTCCTTTAGTACCAATCATCACCCAAAGGGCATGGAATGTGATACCGGAAGTCATCATTCCAGCCGAATGGTACGCCATACATTCGGAACCCCCTCGAGACATACTACAAGGGGTTCCGGTTGGTGTCGCTCCTCCTCCACAAGATGTTGAGGAGAATGAAGCCGCCTTCTTCCTCCCAAGAGAGATAGAAGAATGGCTTTAACACCCCTCGGCTCGGAGTTCTACAAAGATTTTAGATACCGGAAAACTATTTCCGGAATTTTGGTTCTTATTGTAATAGTAGAGCTCCTTAAGATGATTTTATGTATCACTTGACCTATCTAGTTTAGGACCTTTAACTTTTATTTTCCTACTTTGTTTTAATTTTCTAGGATTATTATGTAATTCTCTCTATGTTTTAATAAATGATGGTTTTAGCTAATTTGGTGTTTGGATGATGTTGTAATGGATAAAACACACTCGGGATGGTGAAGGATAACAAGGGAAACTTGAACCAGCACCCCATGCATGAAAACAGGGCCACCCGACAAATTTTTCTTCATTACAGCAAGTTCAGCACGGGTCGTGCCCGCCCAACACGGCCCCGTGCTGCGCAATCTGCAGGAAATGCCCAGTTCAGGTAACTGGACACGGGGCGTGCTCAATGAACACGCCCCCGTGCCCAGGCTTCTGTTTCTTTTTGACAATTTCTGTTACTGGCGATCTGAACACGGGGCTGTGCCCGGACACCACGGGGCCGTGTCCAGATGCCCAGTAACATAAAATTTTGCTTTTTCACACCTTTTTACACATTCAATCAACCTAAAAACTTATTTTTGGGACACATTGAGGACAATGTGTAATTTAAGTGTGGGGGGGATGCTAAAACTTTGAATCTTGCAAGTCCTAATAACAAGCCTTACACAAAACTCTATTGGAACCGCTAATCACCCCAATTTTTTTCAAAAAAAAAATTCATTTTTTTTTACTTGTATAGGTTTAATTTGGGAATTTCAAGTTCTAAAAAGGTTATATTTTTACAAATTTACAACCGATAGCGTCGTGATAAAAAGAACCAACATAAGAAAATTATGAAACGGCATGACAAGTTTAGTTAAAATTTGATTATATATACTTGATCACATAAAAACTCATTCCCACAAAAACTGAGTTTTGAGCCTTTATTGAGCATACAAATATATATCTTTAAACTAAATGCTCATTTTTCGTTTCTCGTGTGAATAGCCGCTTGGTTCTTACGACTCTAGAACTTGCCACGACGATACATTCCCGGTCCTTACCAACTTAAACCCGAGTAAGTAAATGACGGAGGCATTAGGACTAACCCTTTTTTATTTCTACACCATTATTTTTCCTTTTTTTTACCACCTACCCAAAATCCCCCTAGTTAACCCCTTTGAGCCTAAACCTTTTCATTTCATAACCCAAAACAAACACCATTTCACCCACCAAAACCTTTTTAATTTTAAACCCTTTGTTTTAGTAACAAGCTCGGTTTTTCTTATGACTTTAAAAAAAAAATGATGATGATGAAGCAAAAGAGAAATAAACAAACAAGTTTATCAAAAATAACTTTGTTTGAATAATGGCTTCATCAAAATAAAAACTTCAAAAATAAAAAGTCTTACGAAAACCGACGCTTTTTACGCCTTTCGCCCTTTTACTAACCACTAACCCAACCACCTACCTTTAACCCAAGCCTAACCCTTCACCCCAAAAGTCTTCTTGATATTTACAAAGGCATTTTATGGTAGGAGTAAGTTCCATGCCGCTCTCGAGTGATCCACTAAAATACATCTTCGGCCGAGTGTTGAGTGATCCCCCGTGAGGTATGTGAACTTGTATATAAGTGGAATTTTAAAAAGGCATGTTATGCCCTAATAAGTAATTTATCTTATGTAATGTTTTAAATAAATCATGACGAATAGGATTGTAAATAAATAAAAATAAAACTTAATAAAGAATCTTGGAAATCCCGACACTCTACGACAAGCCCAAAAACCTTCTCTTCTACCCATTCCATTTGGGAGTGTAAAGCCACATTATAAAGAGTTTTGCTTGAGGACAAGCAAAGATTCAAGTGTGGGCGTATTTGATGTGCACAAAATGCAACATATAAATTACATCAATTCTGGCATAAAACTAACCCTTTTTTAGTACTAATGTTGGAAAAAGTGTGTTTTTGTCTTCCTTTTGTATTTTCAGGATTAAATGAGCTCAAATGAAGAAAAGAAGCAAAAATGCAGCTAAATCTAACATAAATACAAGAAAAGGAACAAACGTGGCATGCCCAGCCTCCCCGACAGCATCTTCCCAAGCAAAACAAGAGAACAGAAGGCTGAACACGCCCCGTGCTCAATGAGCACGGGGGCGTGCCCAAGTGTCAGCAGAAAAGACAAAGTTGTAGAAGCTTCTATCAGCCACCACGGGGTCGTGCTCAGCGGACACGGGGCCGTGGTCAACTCTAAGATTCGCATAATCTGGGGAAATCTTGATAGTATAAATACGCTTCTGCACACGGGGTCGTGCCCAGTGGACACGGGGGCGTGGTCAACTAATGCAGACAAACTACAATTAATGAAGACAGAGAAGAAGGATGGACACGGGGCCGTGCCCAATGGACACGGGGCCGTGCCCGAGCTGCTGTTCAGGCTATAAATAGGGGTGCTTGGCTCATTTGCAAACCATCCCTTGGCACACCACCTCTCTCAAACTTCACCCACCACCATCACAACACCATCATCCACCACCATCATCCATCGTCCATCGTAGAGTGTGTGAGTCGTCTCGGGATCCAAGATTGATCGTAAGAGTTCTTGACAATCAAAGGCCATGTTTGCCTAAGTCTCTTACATCACTTGGTGAAGACAAGTGTCTAGTGTAATACTTTTTATTTTTAATCTTTTCGCACTTTTTACTTGGTTATGTATTAATGACTTTAATAACTAGTTTCTTATGTTGAAGGTGATTCTTCCTTATCGTTTGTCCGTGGTGTCTTGGCATTATTTTACTGTCTATATAAAATAAAAGATTTTCACCATTCATATCTCCACGGTCTATATGGAGATATGTTGGCTACCTGGTCGGGGGTTAAGGGAACGGTTTGGTAAGAGTCTTGCCTTGTTCAGTGTATAGATCCTGCAAGGACCTGGGTCAAATTTAGTAGGACCTCCTTCAATACCCACCGGTATTGGATGGCGGGGGTCCAAACTCTTTGATCCCCTCATATGTAAGCTACTATTAATTCTTTAACCCGTCTATTTAGGACTGTATCCCTGCTGACTCAGACTACTTAGCCGAGGGTAACGTCACCTTCAAAAGAGGGGCCTACCATAATATGCATTAATAACTTAATTAATTATCTTTCAATAATCCGACCCTTTAGGATTGTATCCTTGCTGACTCAAACTACTGGGTTGAGGGTAACGTCACCTTCAAAAGAGTGGCCTACTACAATAACTAAGATAATCTCTTAAAAAGTGCAAAAATGCGGAAATAATCAAAGGTTACACGAAATACGAGTCGGAGCCCAAGTGATTCATCTTGTCTATCTGTTTTTACTTTTATTTTATTTTTCAGCATTTTAGTTAGTTTTATTTTTCTTACTTAAAAACCTTTTTCTAACTTTTGATTTGATTAGACGTTGAGGATAAACCGGTACTAAAAGCTCTTGTGTCCTTGGACGACCTCGGTATCTTGCCAACACTATACTACGCTCACGATGGGTGCATGTAGGATCGATTTGACCGATCAAATGAGTCAATTTGAATGTGTTTACACTATTTAGATGGCGGAAACATCTAAACAGCTTAGAATCAGACAGAAAAGAGTAGAAAACAGAATAGATTCACTTTTAACACTTGTTCTCTGTTATATAATGACTTGGAAATCCGGCAGCACTTCGTTACAACTTCTCGGAATGCGTACCAACTGAGAACTACACAAGCCTATTTATAGGCATTAAGATTTCGCTTCAACATGTCTCAAGCGAAATCTCATCACTTGATTTCGCTTGAGGCTTACATCACATACCCTGAAGCGAAACCCTATCAAACTAACTTAAACTTACATTTAGACCCCTACACTTTACATACTTGACACTTTTAGACCCTAGACTTATGACGTAGACTTTAGACATCATGTATCAACAAACTCCCCCTTGGATAAAGCCGGAGTCTTCAGTCTAGGTCTTCACATGGACTTGAACTTTTCTTCTCTAGGCTTAGGTTTTCTCAACAACATCTTCCTAAGCTTTTCATTATCATCAGCTCTTTTCTTTTCTTCAGCAGCTTGCCTTTGAGCAAATGTCTCCCGAAGATATCTATCTTTTTCTTCTCGAGCTTTACGTTCCTTTTCAGCTTTCCTTTTTACTTTCTCCTCCAAAGCCCACCAAGATGACTTCCATTTAGTTCCAGAATTGATATTCTTTTGAAAACACACATTCACAACTCTCTGAAACTGCATTGCTTGATCTTTATCTTTTGGCGAATAATGAATCTTGTTGATGAACAAGCATTCTATATCTTTTGCCGAGCAATTAACAAGCCACATTGGATCAAAGACACGAATTTCTCTCAGTTTACCTCCTGCTTGATACAAGATCACTGCTTCAGTAGACAGACAACTATATACCCAATGTATAAATCCTTTATAGAATTCTTGTTCCATTGGAGGTACTGGTATAATCTTCATTGTCTTTGGCTTCTTGATATTAAGAATCCTTTCTTCAACACCAGTATCAGGATTAACTCTTGGAATAATCTTTGGACGATGAGGCTTCCAGAATCTGAATCCCTTAAATGATTGAAATCTGATAAACCCCCACATTTTAATGTCATTCTTCCTCACAGGATATTCCAAAGCTTTAACCTGTGATAACTCCTCAACATCCCACCATGGGAGTGACATAAGATCAAATAATTTTTCAAAATACTGAACACCACATTCTCTTCTGACTGCATAAGCATTCACGTGTGGTAGAAAACCCCAACTAATAATATCTCCCAAAGAAATACTTCGATCCCGTTGATAAAACTTCAATGGTCTTTTGAACTTTCTGTCATGATCAACTTTGAACCATTTCTTTTTCTCTTCTTTATCCAGATCTTTCTTTGTACCATCAGGATTAAAATTTTTAAGAACTTCAGCAACTTTTCTTCTCAACTCATCACGATTTTCTTCAGAGAAAAATTCCATCAGTGTAGGCAACTGAGAAGTATCTTCATGTACACTTTCATCATCTTCCCAGTCTTCAACTTCTACACGATCATATAAATCAGCATCTTCAACATATCGATATTCATAATCATTATAATGATCAGCATCAAACTCATTCAGCTCTCTTTCTAAATCAGAATTCATTTCTTCTTCGAAATCAAACTTGAACTCTGGATGATCTCTTCGAGTCATTTCTTTTATGATTTCCAGTGTATAGTTATGAAAATGCTCTCCTTCTTCCCGATATGTATCCAGTCTAAGAATCAACTTTTCAGCTTGATCAACATTTTGATCATCACCACGCTCCCCCTCACTTGTTGCATTATCATATTCAACATTTACATCATCTTGTAATAAATCATCAATTGCTTCTTCAGTTGTTTTCTCAGAAATTTTCAAACCAGAAGCACCTTGATCTTGATCATCATCTCCATCATCATCATCACTACTACTTGCAGAGATCACATCATCATCTGCATCTTCTTCTTCATCTTCGTCATCATCTTCTTCATTCTCTCCAGTAAGAAGATCATCAATTTCAACATCAACATCAAAAATACCAGAAACTGCTGTAAGAGGACAAACATTCAGAATAATATCTTCAGAAACATCAACTGGAATAATAACTTTTTCTTCAATTTCAGGACCCTTTCCCTTATCCTTCATTTGCTTATCAATTTCAGCCTGTTTCTTAGCTTTCTCTTCATCACGAACAAATTCATTGTATTTCAACTCTAGAGATGTACCCACCAACTTTTCCAACACTTTCTTCATCATTTTGCTTTCATGTTCATTTCGTACTTTGATTTCCTCCAACTCTTGATTTTTCAACTCATAGTACTTGAGATGTTCATCCCTATTCTTCTTTTCTTCCAGTAATTCTGCAATCTGAACTTTCATAATATCCATCTCTGCTTCATTAGATTCTATTTTCTTCAGCAAAGACTTGTTTTCAGCTTCAGTTGCCTTTACTCTTAATTCAAGAACTTTCTCACGATTTTCCATCTTTTTATACTCAGCTACTAACTTCTTGTTTTCATCAGCTACAACATCAATTCTCTTTTCAACATGTATAATCTGTTCATCTGTTGCAAAAGTAATATTTCCAATATCATCAAGAGAAACATTTTCAGGAATACCAGCAAAACCTTTAAATCCAGAAGATCCAGGTGTTGTTTGAATGCTAGGTTGTGAAGATGGTGGAGTTTGAATATTAATTTGTGGAGTAGAAATAGGTTCATGTGGTGGTGAGAGATGTGGTGGTGAAGTTTGATGTGGTGGTGAAGTTTGATGTGGTGGTGAATGAGGTGGAATAGGTTCAGATGGTGGTATAGATTGACTGGTTCCTTTAGTTGTTTTCTTCTTCAAGACAATTTTTGGAATCTTGATTGTTGGACTAACAACTTGAGTCTTCTTCTGAGCAACTTTCTTTCGAGCTCCTCTCTTCTGTTTACCACTATCAGGAGTTTGTGATTCAGATACATGTTCCGGTGAAGGTTCATAAGCAGCATCATCTTTCTCTTGTCTCTTTCTCTTTTTTAACAACATTTCTTGTTCAGCTGCTTCTTTAATTCTTCTTTGACGTGCAACTTCATCAATAGCTTCACCTGAAGAACTAGAAGAACTTTCATCAACATCTTTAATCACTACATTGTCAGCAGCTTTACTTTGTTCAGGAACAGATTCAGAAAGTCCTTTCAAAAACTCTGTAGATCTTGGAGAAAAACGAATATCTCCTTCAACATTTGTTTCAATTTCAGTTTCAGCTTCAATGTTGATTTCAGCTTCAGTTTCAACATTAGCTTCTGCTACAGCTTCAACTACTTCATCTTCAGGTTCATCAATCAATAGTGTTTTAGCAACCTTCTTACGACGCTTCTTTGGTTGTGAAGATGAACCTTCTTCAGCTTGCACTTTAGGAGTTGTTTTCTTACTCCTATTCTTTTGTTCTTTTACAAACCACACACTTCTTGAAAGTTTAAACTTTTTCAACTTCTCCAACTCATCAGCATAACCAGTTTCAGTTCTTTCATCTTCATTCCTCCAGTGTTCATGATTAACTGGATCAGGATCTTGATAATCTGGATTGCTTATAAAACCAAAAAATGCAACTTCCTTCTCTGGTTCAGGATGATTTGTATGATATCTTGCTAATTGAACAATAGAATCATTATTCATGTGAGCTAGAACCAACAAGTCATTCTCCATATCTCGAACAATTCCTGGATAAGCATGGTCAATCATCATTTGAATGAATCTTGGATATATCCAGCTTCTCCTTTTTGATGTCACCTCTTCCACAAGGTAATGAAATACAATATGAGAGAAATTGTACTTCTTGTTTAAAACAAGAGCAACTACCATGTTCATGTGATAATCACGCATAGCATCGTAACTACCCTTTTGATGACTTAGAGCAATCAACACTGAATGAATAAAGAATTTGAACGGCTTTGTAAATTTTGATTTCAAAACATTAGCAGCATTCACATCTCCAATGTATCCCATTCTAAGCAAACATCCTTTCACCATTCTTTCAGGAAATGCTGTTGGTGATTTTTCAGTATCAGGAAAATCTAGAATCTCACGAACATATGCCTCCGTTATTAGAATTTGTTTCTTTTCATCAGCAACCTTAACAAGAGAAGTAATTAGTTTGTTTTTCTCATCATACACAGCATGTTTCCAAAAACGTTTGATGTGTGACTCATACACCATTCTTCTATCTGTTAAAGTTTTTTTGAATTGGCAATCTTCTCATGAATTCCAGAATGCTAGAGAACTCAGACAACTTTGAACTCCTTGTCACATCAAGATCACAACAAGAGTTGTGAAGAGCTTTGAATAGAATATTCGAAGGCTGCACATCAAATACCACATAAATTCAAACACATTAGACAATTTTTTATAAAATTTCAAATTTACTCATCATTTCAAGCGATATCCATGATTTCGCTTAAAGAACATCTGATCATATAACACTTTGTTCAAGTGAGATGGTATTTGATCATATGGCTTGAAGAAATAATAAACAACAACAAATGCTCAAGCGAAATAGTAACAGAATGCTTTGCCTAAAGCGACACTAACAACCCTTTGAAGCGACACTGACAACTCCTTGAAGCGACACTGTTCAAACACTTCAAAAAAAAATTTTAAACATATGATCAAATTGATCACACAGTCCTGTTCTACTTTCAATTCCGAGCAAACTGATATGAATTTCATACATTTTGACCCACACAAAAATTCTAGATCTACGATTAAAGATCTGTTCATCCGTCAAATTTTATAAACTCAGATCTGAATCAATCAAACAATACACATCAATCTACACATGATTCCGACAACACACATATGTTTTGATTTGATTTTATCCAGTTAAAAATCCTAAAACTATGTGTTCTAACCCTAACCGTCGCCGACACATCAAAAATCAACGAAAAATGGTACAAATCAACACCATCACTTACATTCACCATGTTAGTAGTTGTGTATGCCAACTAAAAACACAAGATTTGAGTGAATTTGGGCAGAGTAACGGCAGAAAAACGAAGATTCAGACAAGATCGCTTGAAATCGCTCTGAAAATACTTGAAGCGAAATTGTGTTACAACTGATGCTTCAAGCGAATACTTTGTCCTTTTATACTCCTGAAGGTCTCGCTTGAGACTTACTTAAAAAATTCTTGAAGCGAAAACATAACATGACGGTGTCGCTTGAAACAGATTTAAGCGCATTTTTTCTTGAAGCGAAAACCTTTAAAAAACTTGTTTTACTTTTTGATTTTTTTAACTTTTAATGTCACACCCAATTAACCAAGTCCAAATAAATGACCTTGGTCAACTGACTAGTCTGCCAAGTCCAACTCAATAACCTTGGCTAACCAAACTATGAAGATACCGGATTTTTTTTAAAAAAATAAGTTCAAATTAATGAACTTTTGAATCATTTTGATCTTTCAAACCCATTTTAATCAACAAATACTTGTACCAAACATTGTACTGCATCACAAGCTTACCCAATCCTCATCAATCTCAGACATGATCTGCACAAGACTTTGAACTTTCGATTCCCAATGTCAGTTGTCGAAAATAAAAAGAAAACTAAAATCTTTTTGGATTTTAAACTGAATAAGCTGAAACTATGTACACACAATCTTTTTGTGAACGTGTTAAGGGATCATATCAGCTGCCGACGAAATACAAGTACCGTTAAGCTGTTATTTCATTTTAAGCATTAAACAATTCACGTAGATTGCCGATATACTGATCCTTTTAAATTCTCACAAAACTTTCAATCTGCTCGGGATACAGAATTAATGTTTTAAGACTTAAACATCTACATGTGTCCCACCTCAGTATATACTCCCGTATCCAGACCCCAGTATTCAGTCTTACAGGTGAATATACCTAGATGATATCTGTAAGGGGTTAATTGCGAGGGCCGTGAGAGCTCAGGTCGATCTTTCGATACGCAGAGAGATGACGGCTTCGACTTTTGGTGGGTCCCCTTTGGGGATCTTCTTTACAACAGCACATGATTAACAATTTTGCAATGTGTTATCATTTTTTATGCTGAGGGGAGGCTTATATTTCAAAGCAGCGTAAAGTATTCTCCGGGGACTAGGCCATTGCTTCCGCAAAATCAGAAGTCCCGGGATAATACCCCAGATATCACTAAGCATAAAGACCTAGTATCTCAGAATATGGGACCCTTCAAACAGGATTTCAGGGGTTACCTATATATCCTGGAGGTGTTCCCCATGTAGATGCAAGTAAATTTTATGTTTATATCCCAAACTAATCTACTGATTTTGTGAAAACCTATCGGCACATCTTTAGTGAGACTGCTTAATTACATTTTATACATTCCAATTCTTTAGCGTACTGCACCTGTCTAGCTGATGTACTATCATTTCCCTTTTATACACAAACTCATTTTTACTTTTTCAAATGTTTTTGGTTTTTATAGATTTTATCATGTTTTTGTATTTTTCTGCAAACTTTCTCCCCCTAAAAAGAAAAAACATATTTTTGTGTTTTTGTTTTTATCGAAAAGCAGAAAATAAATTGTACAAAGAAAATTGACAACACGACAAAAGTTCACGTCAGATCGCCGTCCAATTCGGCATCACAATCAACAACCCTCCCAGATTGCAGATTTTTCATTCCATTCAATTTTAAAAGATAATAAAACCTCTTTTTATCAAATGGTTTGGTATAGAAATCCGCTTTCTGTTCATCGGTGTGCACATATTCAATCCGAATTAATTTTTTCTCGTTACAATCTCGAATAAAATGGTGACGGATCTCAATGTGTTTTGTTTTTGAATGGTGAACCGGATTTTTAGTAATGTTAATGGCTGCTTCATTGTCCACGAAAATTGGAGTATCTAAGAATTGCAAACCAAAGTCACGCATTTGCTGTTGGATCCAAAGGATCTGCGAACAGCAGCTGGAAGCTGAAACGTATTCAGCTTCACAAGTAGAAAGCGCTACAGTGGTTTGTTTCTTACACTGCCAGGTAACGAGTCGAGTTCCTAAGAACTGACACCCGGCAGTGGTGGACTTTGCGTTCTGCTTGCAGCTTCCAAAATCTGAATCAGCGAAACCGGATAAAGTAAAGTCACCTAATCTAGGATACCACAAACCGATGTTTGGGCAGCCTTTCAAATACCGTAGTATACGTTTCACGATTGTCAGGTGTGACTGCTTCGGATTCGACTGATATCTAGCACATAAGCATGTCGGATACATGATGTCCGGACGGGAAGCTGTTAGATACATCAGGGAACCAATGATTGATCGGTACAATGTTTCATCCATCTTCACTCCATTCTCATCTGGACAAATCCCATGATTTTGTGCAAGGGGAGTGGATGCTGGACTGCAATCTGCCATATCAAACTTGTCTAGCACATCCTTCACATACTTTGACTGATGAATGAAGATTCCGTCGGGCATTTGTTCTACCTGCAACCCGAGGAAAAACTTCATTTCGCCCATTGAGCTCATTTCAAACTTTTTCTTCATCACTAGCTCAAACTCTTTGCACATATCGTCGTTGGTGGATCCAAAAATAATATCATCCACGTAAATCTGCACAATCAACAAATGGTTTTCTTTTTCCTTAATAAACAAAGTGCTATCTACTGTACCTCTTGTGAACCCGTTGTCCAACAAGTATGTCGAGAGCGTTTCATACCAGGCTCTCGGGGCCTGGTGAAGTCCGTATAACGCCTTGTCCAGTAGAAACACCTTGTTTTTGTGCTGTGGGTCTGTAAAACCTGGCGGTTGCCCCACATACACTTCCTCTTTGATAGTTCCATAGAGAAAAGCAGATTTCACGTCAAGTTGATATACTTTAAAGTTCTTCCATGATGCAAAGGCCAGAAAAATCCGAATTGCCTCTAGCCTAGCAACTGGTGCGTAGACTTCATCGTAATCAATTCCTTCTTGTTGACTGAATCCTTGAACTACCAGTCTTGCTTTGTTTCTCACCACGACTCCTCTATCATCTCTTTTACATTTGAAAACCCACTTTGTCTTGATTAACTTCTGATTTGGTGGAAGATCAACAAGCTCCCAGACACCCAGCTTTTGAAACTGTTGTAGCTCCTCCTGCATTGCATTAACCCAGCTCTCCTCGGTCAATGCTTCTTTGTATGTCTTGGGCTCTATCTGCGAGATAAAACATTTTAAAGAAACCTATTTTTGCATGTCAGTAATAGATGAATAAAAACAAGTAAGAGCTTGATCTATTTGGTGTCGAGTTTTAACACCACTTTGCAAGTCGCCAATGATCTGTTCTGAGGGGTGATAAGACAGGGTCCGTGGCATCACAGAATCAGGCACGACAACTTCCGATTCCAGATTTGAAATGTCAGGATCAACGATTTGGTCAACAACGTCTTCTGTTGTCTCATTTGGTTCCTCGTCAAAGATAGGAGCGAGTTCCTCCTCTGAGTCGTCAGAAACATCAAATGATGGAGCTGGTTCCTCTGTTTCCTCTGGTGGTATATGAACGGTTCCACTTGGTCCGGATTCATCATCATTGATACCCACGGTGGGCGTAGGAACATCTAGCGATCTAGATTCTGGCTCTGACAAATGACTTTGTTGATACAAGTACATGAGAGCAAGTTCCTCCTCACTTGGCTCGGACGGCAGATGAAACGAATCCCAAAGTTTATCGTAGTCAAATAGGAATCTTTGTCCGGGAAGTTGTGGTGACGGAGTATGCTTCTGACAATCCACATGAAGCACCTGAATCACCTTGCTCAGACATGGTACGAACACTCTTTTTAGTGGGCTGGCGTAACCTACAAAGAAACCTTCATTTGATTTTGCCCCAAACTTTCCGTCTTCATCAATAAACGTACACGGTGATCCGAAAGGTTCCAAGAACTCAAGATTCGGCTTGTAACGATGCAGCAACTCAAAACATGTCTTTCCATACTTCTTGACAGTAAGAACTCTGTTTAGTGTATAGCATGCTGCAGATACGGCTTCACTCCAAAAGAAAATAGGTAACTTGGAATCTGCTAACATTGTACGTGCTGTCTCGATTAGGGTTCTATTCTTTCTTTCAGCTACGCCGTTTTGCTGTGGAGTATATGGCGCACTGAATTCATGAAAAATTCCCTTTTCATTGCAAAACTCGTACATTCTGTTGTTTTTAAATTCAGTTCCATTGTCGCTTCTAATTCTCCGGATAGGCAGTTTATATACAGTTTCCATCTTCTTGAAAAGTATCATCAAAGACTCAAATGTTTGATCTTTCCGTTCTAAGCACACAACCCAAGAAAATCTTGAAAAGTCATCTGTAACCACCAAGCAGTACAAATCCCGACTGATGCTCTTAACATTGACAGGCCCGAAGAGATCCATGTGCAATCTCTCAAGAGGTAACCTGATCGAATTCATGACCTTCAAAGGATGTGACTTCCGAACCTGTTTACCTTTCTTACATGCAATACAATCATCATTTAAATGAAAATTTTTAAAGTTCACGCCTTCAACTAAATCATTATGAACCAAAAAATTCATTTTTCGAACATGAATGTGGCCCATCTTACGATGCCACATGATTGAATCCTTTTCTGTTGCTTTGTTTTTAGACACAAAACACTGTTTCTGATGAGACGTTGGCGTTGCTGTGCTCATATCAAGATAATAAAGATCATACTCCCGTGGAGCACGCAACAACACCATCTCATCAGGGATTTTAAACCCTGGTTTCAAAACCACACATTCAGTTTTTGTAAAATGTACGCTGAAATTTTTATCACAAATCTGTGAAATACTGAGTAGATTGTTTGTCAACTCCACTATGTAGTTTACTTTGTCAAAAGATATCACACCATTTGTCAAAGTTCCTTGACCAACAATTCTTCCACCTTGACTCCCAGCAAACCCTACATGACCTCCATTGATGGATTTTACATCATAGAGCAAAGCAAGCGTCCCAGTCATATGCCTTGACGCACCACTATCCATGATCCATTTTGATAGAATTGACTTGGGCAGCCCCTGCACATATCATATCAACTTCATTCAAACAATGAACTCCATGACTTCTTAACTGATGACACACTCCCAAATACTAAATCACACTTCTCATCAGTTTTAGGAAAGTTAAACATGACATTTGGAACAGCAGATTCCACTTTTGATTTTAACATATTTTCTTTGATTGGAGGAAACTCTGCAAGAAACTTATCAAGCTCAGATTCAAATTCTTGTTTATCATTAGCACCAACTTTTGATGCATAAAATTCCTTTGTTCCTTTGACCTTTCTGTCAACCATTTTTCCAAAAATATTTTGAACAGTAGGATTAAAAACTTTTGAATCAAACTTTAACTCGTTCTCCATTTTCTTTACCTCAATTGATTGTGATTTGGTTTCAACACCTTTTGTTTCATTTTTCAAAATGTTTTCCATCTTTTTCTCCTTTACCGATGGTTTTGATTTTACAACCCAAAATTGATTTTCAAAAGTTTTCGTTTTTGGATAAATCTTTGAAGTCATTTGGGACTTTGAAGATTCACCAATCTCAAATGTCGATTTCGGCTTATCTTTCGACTTCAATGATTCTCCCTTTTTCAAAATTCGAATTGGTGAAACCATCGGCTTTTTGCCCTTTGTATTAGCTGATGATGTAGGTTGAGATTTTTTAACAAATGATTTAATGACAGGTTTTTCAAAAACTTTCTTGCATTGTTTTGCCATGTGTCCGATTTCATTGCAGCGATAGCAAACTCTTTTGTCGTATTCGACAAAAGTTGATTTGAACGACTCTTCTTTTAGTTTCTTCGCTGTATTGAAATCGTCAATTGCTTTTTGACTAAAAATGTATTCCTTTTCTTCATCAACACTTGGACCAGCAACAAAAACATCATTCATTTTATCTTTAGGCTTGACAACCTTCTTATCCAACTTTTTCTCAAAACCAATTCCTTTGTTTTTAAAATTGTTACCATTTTTCTTGTTACCAATACCTTTACATTCCTCATTCCCAAAGTTGTTGACACGTGTTGTAAAAAATGACTTTTTAGATTTTGAAAAGAATTCTTTGTTATTAACCTCATCAATGTTCATTTCAACCAACCTAAAAACTTTATCAACATTCTCAATTTTCACATTCTGAAGAGGATACTCGAAATCGGAATAAAGTTTGTCTGTTCCAATCATAGTATATACTACCATAATCGAATCATCATTCGCACTCTTGTCCGATTTCGGTATAAACCGTTCCAAGAAATTACTCTCATCTTCAGAATCTGTAACACCTTTCTCAGATTGTGACTTCTCAGAGTTATCAATCTCTTCATCTAACACCTGATCGACAACAGTTTTGATAATCTGTGATTCGTTGTCGGTGTCGGATGCAGAGAATGTAACATCGATGCTTTCAGGTAAATCATCCTCAATTGATCTCAATTTGAGATTCAAAGCAGCTTCCACCCCATCTGGATACTTTTGAGTATAATGATTCCACATTGGGGGTGGAACACTGTTAAAGACTGGTGTTTCATCAGGTTGTTTTGGGACAATCTGTTCAATCACATATGAAGATGCTATATAACTCATCAACTTCTTATCAATTCTTTCATTTTCAATTTTTGTTAACTCCAATTCCCTTTTTAATGAAGCAATGGTGTCCAAATGAAAATTGACTTCCACTTGTTTATCAAAAAGTGTTGCTTTTGCTAATTTTGTGGCTTTATCATTTTCGACACTTTCCTCTTTAATCATTTTAACTGTTCTAGCTAGAGTATCATATGCTTCTTTGACTTGTCCTAGATCAAATTTTAACATGTCAGCATGTTCTTTCAATTCCTGAAACTTAGTGTCTTTTTCAAGACACTCCATGCACGGTTGTAAACACTTTTGGCATGGTGTTTCAGATATTGAATCTACTATCTCATCACATTCTGCTTCATGAACAGTTTCTACTTCTAGTTTACCGACATTTTTCGATTCTGACTCAGACAGATTTACTGATTCTTTTCCCTGAACTCCAGATTCTTCTCGTTTAACAGACTCATTACTGACAGACTTAGACTCCTCAGATTCTGAGTCTACCTCTCTCAGTTTTGCCATGAGAGCCTTGTCAGCAATTTCTTTCAAAGTATCTTCAGTCATTTCCTTTGTCACATCGATCATTTCTTCAACAAATTCTTTCTTCTCATCATATCTTGGACACAATCCGGTCCTTGGTTCTTCAAAGAAACCTGCAAAAGATTCAAAAATTTTAGGCGGCATGATAGATCTCAAAGAACTAGTTAATACCTCCTGTTCAGATTGAGATTGATGAACTTCAGCAGCTATTTCTTCAAAATTATCTGCTTTTTCAACAAAAACCTCTTCAACAACTACAGAAACATTTTCAGTAACTGTTTCTGATTCAGACACTATCTCAGAGATTTCCACAACTTCAGCCATCATTGCCTGTCCATCGCTACCAGGAATATATTTATCCCAGTTGAACCCTGCAGCTACCTTCTCATCTTCTTGATTCACAATCATCGCTTTTTCCGGTTTATTTTCAATTTGTGGTCTTTGAACAGTAGGCTGTTGATTTGGTCGATGATAGATTGCTTGCTTGTAATAGTCGTTGGTGAACGGGTTTTGATGATTGTTTACTTCACGATTTGGACATTCTCTCTTGAAATGACCACGTTCTTTACACTTGAAGCACGTAACTTTCGATTTGTCGAACCCTAACTTCTGATCAGGACCTGAAAGACTATTTCTGCCTGTGATCTCCATAAACCGTTGTGCTCTTCTAACCAAACTTGCCATGCCCCATTTTATATCAATCAATTCAAGTTCCTCTGGGTCAATCTGGTCATAATCCTCTTTTGTCATATCAGGATTACCAATCCTACCCGCCACTAATCCTTCATAAGCCTCTAAAACGGAAGCAAGTACCGCAATGTGTTGTTTCGCAGCAGTTTCAGTAATTTCATTTCCATTCTTAATATTCACTGCGATGTTGCACTGCACCCCAGAAACATAAGCCTGATTACTTGAATTTGTAGAGCTTTGAGGTGAAAACTGTTCTTGAGCTTTGAAGTTTGGATCACAATTCGCGAATGGTGAAAAATTTCCAGATTGAGGAGTGTTTGAAGAAACACTTGAGGTGTTATCAGCAATGAACCCTGTTTGTATTTTTGGACTTTGATTTGTTGAAGCTGTAGAGTTGTTTTTGTAATACAACGATACATCTTGTTGAATATTAGCTGATTTCATCTTTTTGATCTTCAGCAACTCTAACTCATGAGCTTCAATCTTTTCTATGAATAGGCTAAGATTGTAATTTGCAAAGTCTGAATTGTTCTTTAGCATCATCAGGTATGTACCCCACTCGTCATAAGGTAATGCATCAGCTAGTTTGTCAATCCATTCTTCATCTGTCTTTTCAATCTTTAATCTATTCATCTCAAGTACCAAATGACAATATCTTTCAATTAGTTGCCTTGTAGTTTCACCCTTCATACTGGTAAAAATGTCAAACTCTTTCTTGAACAACGCCTTCTTATTCTTGATCATGGAATCACTACCTTCAAACTTTGATTTCAATGCAAACCACATAGATTGAGCATTATCTTCAAATTGCAACAATACTAGAATGTCTTCTTTGATAGCCTGCTGGAGAATACTAATCATCTTTTTCTCGGCTTTGAAATCATTCTGTTCTGATTCTGTCAGGCTCTGAATATTCTTCTTGTTGTTTAAACCATCAACTGGTGGAACATACTTCTTCTCTATTTTCATCCAACATTCAAAATGATTAGCCTGAACCCAGTTCTTAAATCTGCCTGACCATCCTGCATATTCATCTATGTTCATCAGTTTGGGAGGCTTTTGCATTGTTCCCAATTCGTTCTCCATGTTGACGTTTTGTATAACACTACCCGAGGTTTGTCCTGCTACCATACCACTGCCCGAGAAGAAATTATAGAACTCTTGGTTTTCCATTTTTAGAAATTTACCGAGTAGTTTTAAAATTTTCACACACACACTTTTCACAAAATCAGACTATCGAACAAATTCACGAACACTATGGACTATCAGTAATCTCAAGCGAAATCACTCAAATTTCAAGCGAAATCACAGAAAATTTCAAGCGAAATCCACAAATCAAACTCAGTATGATTTCGCTTCAAACAGCAAGATCTCAAGCGAAATCTATGGTTTCGCTTCAAACCAAAATTTTCAGCTAACCACAGACTCCTCAAGCGAAATATACGATTTCGCTTTAAGCAATCAGAAAATTTCAAGCGAAATCCACGTTTTCGCTTCAAAATACCAACAATCAATCTGCTCGCTCAAGCGAAATCTGTTTTTCAAGTCATTTTTGTCAATTTTAGTCCGAGTTTTAATCTGAATTTCTCAAGGCTTTGTTAAAACACACTTTTACACACACTGTGAAAGTCTTAGTCCATTTTGTCCGTGTTTTCATCCAGAAATCAATTTTTGTGAGTAAAAACCAACTGATTCAAGTTAACACACTCATAACTGGCTCTGATACCAATTGTAGGATCGATTTGACCGATCAAATGAGTCAATTTGAATGTGTTTACACTATTTAGATGGCGGAAACATCTAAACAGCTTAGAATCAGACAGAAAAGAGTAGAAAACAGAATAGATTCACTTTTAACACTTGTTCTCTGTTATATAATGACTTGGAAATCCGGCAGCACTTCGTTACAACTTCTCGGAATGCGTACCAACTGAGAACTACACAAGCCTATTTATAGGCATTAAGATTTCGCTTCAACATGTCTCAAGCGAAATCTCATCACTTGATTTCGCTTGAGGCTTACATCACATACCCTGAAGCGAAACCCTATCAAACTAACTTAAACTTACATTTAGACCCCTACACTTTACATACTTGACACTTTTAGACCCTAGACTTATGACGTAGACTTTAGACATCATGTATCAACAGTGCACTTGCCCATATGTGTGTTTGGTGTTAGTAAAATATCGTGTTTTATAAATTTAAAACTTGACTAACGTGTAAAAAGGGCTTAAAATATATTTAAACTTATATACACACTCGCACACATCACTAGGGTGTCGCCCTGACTTTGGGCTGTCGCGCCCCGCGTAGACCCTAGGGTGATCTTACGCGGCCCGCGAGAGACCCATTTTTCTTGTCTTTATTTAATTTTAATACAAATAAAGGTATTCGGGGCCCGTTTACGTATACGGGGTGTATTTTAGGACATATTGGGACATTTTAAATATTATCAGGGTGTCGAAAATGTTTTGGAGGGTTGTTATATCCTCCCCACCTTGAAATAGAGCTCGTCCTCGAGATCTATTGGAACAAGTGTGGATATTTCCTTTGCATTTCCGATTCAAGTTCCCATGTGTATTCTGGTCCTCTTTTGTAGAGGCTTTTCTACAAACTTAAGTTGTTCATTTACCTCTATATCCTGAAGAGGTACTACCAGTGATTCATCAGCTAAGCATTTCTTGAGATTGCATACATGAAATACATCATGTATTCCTACCATTTTCTCTGGCAGTTGTAGCTGATAGGCTACAGGTCCTATTCTTCTAATAATCTCAAAAGGTCCAACGTACCTGGGGCTTAGCTTTCCCCTTTTAATGAATTTTACCACTCCTTTCCAAGGAGAGACTTTTAATAACACTTTATCTCCTACCTGAAATTCCAACGGCTTCCGTCTGTTATCTGCATAACTCTTTTGTAGATCACGTGTTGCTTTTAGTTGTTCCTTGACTTGAATGATCTTGTCTGTCGTTTCTTGTACTATCTCAGGTCCAGATAGTTGTTTTCTCCAATTTCTGCCCAACAGACTGGTGTTCGGCACTTTCGTCCATAAACTGCTTCGAATGGTGCAGCATTGATACTTGTGTGATAACTGTTATTATAAGAAAATTCTATCAATGGTAAATGATCGTCCCAATTACCTAACTGGCATTTCTAATTGTTGCAATAAACCTAAGGGTTTCTGATGTTCAGCTTTGACTTGTGAACAAGTTAAACACTTTGCAACATATGCTGCTATATCCTTTTTCATTCCTATCCACCAAAAATTCTTTCTTAAGTCCTGATACATCTTATCACTTCCAGGATGCATCGTATACTTACACTTATGGGCTTCTTCTAATACACGGTGGCGTAGGTTTCCTAACTTAGGTATCCACATCCTTTTCTTATGGAATCTCCAAATTCCATCTGTTCCTTGTTCTAATTCCTTAATCATTCCTTTCAATTTTTCAGTATAATCCTTGATTACTGATTCTTGTGCCTTTTTAATCTGTTCATTTAAATCTACTTGCAGATTTAGGTTGAGTGAACGTACTCTTTTTGGTTTTTCATGATACTTTTGACTTAAAGCGTCAGCTACTACATTTTCCTTTCCTGCATGGTACTGGATATTACAATCATAATCACTAAGTATCTCCATCCAACGTCTTTGTCTCATATTCATTTCCTTTTGCCCGAAAACATACCTTAAACTCTTATGGTCGGTGAAAATGGTAAACTTACTACCGTAAAGGTAATGTCTCCAAATTTTAAGGGCAAAAATTATAGCTCCTAATTCTAAATCATGGGTTGAATAATTCTCTTCATGATTCTTAAGTTGTCTAGAGGCGTAAGCTATAACCTTTTGACGTTGCATCAATACACATCCATAACCTAACTTAGAAGCGTCACAATAGATTACAAAGTCTTCAGATCCTTCTGGTAACGCTAGTATGGGTGCATTGGTTAGTCTTTGCTTAAGAATTCTAAAGGCTTCTTCTTGTTTTGGTCCCCATTCAAACTTAACAGATTTACAGGTTACCTTAGTTAAGGGAATGGCTATTCTAGAAAAATCTCGAATAAATCTTCTATAATAACCGGCCAATCCTAAGAAACTTCTAACCTCAGTTGGTGACTCAGGGGTTTTCCATTTGGTAATCGCCTCGATCTTGGTAGGATCCACATGAATTCCTTCATGATTGACTAGATGTCCAAGAAATTGTACATGTTCTAACCAAAACTCACACTTCGAAAACTTAGCATAAAGCTTTTCTGTTCTTAATAAACTTAGAAGTGTGTGCAAATGCTTTGCATGTTCCTCTTTGCTCTTATAATAAATAAGAATATCATCTATAAAGACAATTATGAATTTATCCAAATATGGCTTACATATTTAGTTCATCATGTCCATAAATGCAGCTGGGGCATTGGTTAAACCAAATGGCATGACCGTAAATTCATAATGGCCAAACCTTGTTCTAAAAGCGGTCTTAGGAATGTCCTCTTCCTGTACCTTTAATTGATGATATCCTGATCGTAAATCGATTTTAGAGAAAAATCGTGCTCCTTGCAACTGGTCGAACAGATCATCGATTCTCGGTAGTGGATACCGATTCTTAATCGTGGCTTTGTTTAATTCACGGTAGTCAATGCACATACACATTGATCCGTCTTTCTTTTTAACGAATAAGATCGGTGCTCCCCATGGCGATGAGCTTGGTTGTATGAATCCTTTCTCCAACAATTCATCTAACTGTTTATTCAGTTCCTGCATTTCTGCGGGTGCTAAACGGTAAGGTGCTTTGGCAATTGGTGATGTCCCTGGTATCAAATGGATTATGAATTCAACTTCTCTGTCTGGAGGTTGTCCTGGTAATTCTTTGGGAAATACATCTGAAAACTGGGATACTACTGGAATATCCTTTAATTCTTTTCCTTTAGTGTTAGTGATTATAGAAATCAAATACACTAATGATCATTTTCTTACATAATTTGCTGTTTTCATTACAAAGATGAATTTTATGTAGGGCTGGCAATTGGGTACCTGTTAAGACACGATTAGACCTGTTTGACTGAAAAATACACCCTTTGACTTTTTTTAATTTTTAAAATAATTAAAATTACAATGTTAGGATCTATCATATATTCATCTTTGTACATAAAACATAAAACTGATTTATAAACATGAGGTAGAAAGTAGTTAAACGAGTCGTAATCATGTTTGAAACTTATGTTGTGCGCGCCGTCAGAAACCTGTTAAACCTGTTAAGACACAATTTGCCAGCCTTAATTTTGTGGATCTAGACGGGTTATCTCCTTTAATTGTGATCTTTTCACCCCTTGGTGAATTTACTTGGATTGACTTTTGATCACATAAAATACTGGCTTTATTGGCTATTAACCAATCCATTCCTAACACGACATCAAATCCTGCTAGATTCATTGGGTAAATGTTTGCAATAAATTTCTGATTTAAAATTTCTTTTCTTGCTCCCTGCAAGATTTCAGAAATCTTAATGGTTTCCCGTTTTGTAGTCTCTACTAGACATTCTTGTGGGAGTTTAGTTAATGGTTGATTGAGAAGTTTGCAAAATGAAGTATTAATAAAACTTTGGTTTGCACCAGAGTCAAATAATACTTTAGCAAAAGCATCATTAACTAAAAACGTACCGGCGATCACATCCGGGATCATCTTTGCTTCTTCTGCAGTCAGAACAAATGCTCTAGCATTTTTAGTATTCTTGGTGTTCGTGGCTGGAGCTAGTTTTGGACAGTTTGGCTTGATGTGACCTTGTTCTCCACAGTTGTAGCATATCCTGTTATTAGGTTTCTTCCTGCAGTCTTCTTCCTTGTGTCCAAATATTTTGCAGAAATTGCAGTATATGGAGCATCGTCCAGAATGCTTCCTTTTGTAATACTTGCAATAGGGTGAAGAAGTAGAACCTACATTTTTCCCACGATTAGAATTTCCAGAACGAAACTCTTGGGTAAGCTTCTGAGCTAGATTCCTCCTCTGATCCTCTTCTCGTGTACGGACTAATTCATCAGTCAAGATATTTGCTAGTTCTACAGCTTCTTCTATGGTTTGAGGTCTAGCTGCCTTGACTACATGCTTAATTTCACTGATTAATCCCCAAATATAGCGGGAGATTAATACTGGTTCGGGTGATGCAAGGGTTGGCACTATTCTAGTATATTCAAAGAATAATGTAGTATAATCCTTACTATCTACCCCGGTCATCCTAAGGTTTAGGAATTTATTTGCTATCTGTTACTTTTCATTGGGAGGGCAGAATTTCCTTTCTACCATGTTTTTAAATTCCTCCCATTCCATATTGTAAGTTCTATCACTTCCCCTAGACTAGAGGATAGTGTTCCACCATTCTAGTGTTGAATTCTTAAACAGATTGGAAGCAAACATTATTTTATCCTCTTCTGCACATTTGCTTATTCTTAAGACTGCCTCAGTCTTTTCTATCCAGCGTATAGATGCAACGACCCCTTCATTGCCCGAGAATTCCATTGGTTTACAAGACCAGAATTCTTTATAAGAACAACCATAAGACATGGTTCTTCTTCTTTTGGGAATGGGCACTTGAAGTATGGGTCCATTGTTTACGCTGTGTTCAGGTTCAGTTGGTCGTTTACTATCACGTTTACTTTTATTATCTGCTTCCTTAACCGTTTTGATAATATATGGCATCGCATCTATTATCCCTTGTGCCACTATGTGTTGCATGGCACTGTTATCCACTTGGTTTCCATTATTGTTGTTTGGGTTTTCGTTATCCGGGTTATTGTTACTCTGGTTATCATTATTCTGGTTTTCCTGGTTCACTTCGTTGTCCATCTGAATTTTAAACATTTGCCAATTATTAATATCACAAAATAATATTTTAAGGCAAACACTCACACAACACACATATTGGTCAAAAGCGTTGAGCATTGCGACTTACTCTTTCTTATAATATGCATCATTAACCACAAAGTGGTCTATACTACGATAGATATATTATTATTATATTATATATTATTAGTTTTTTTCATATACACATATTATATATATATATATATATATATATTATTAATATTATTATCTCCACCATCACCTTCACTGATATGGGTTCATCCAGAACTCCATATTACGCTCATCGTACTTCCAGACGAGTCGTTCTCCAACTTGTCTTATCCTCTCGCTACTTTCTAAAATTTCTTCTCCGAAAGTTCAGAGCTCTTGCACATTTTCTGCACTCATTGGGGTGCTGGTACTGGATCTAGGTACTGTGGCATGGGTTCTTCCTGAGGATATGGATTCTCTAAAATTTCCCTAATGTATTCATCATTATCATAGTAGGGATCTAGAGGGTCCAGACCTGGGTAGGCTGCTAGGTTTGGCATGGGTTCGTCTGTTAGGTGGTAGCGTTGCACATAATCCCTATGATCATCAAACCACGGATCGTAGTCTGGGTCTAAGGGATTGGGTGCTGGTACCCTAGGTATCTCCTCTGGGTTGAAATCATGCATTTGGACTTGGTTTTCTGGGTTGTTTTCAATCTCCATTGGCTGGGTAGGAAACAAGGGTAATGGTTGAGGGGCTACTAGTTGTTCCAGGTTTGGGTCGGCAGCTGTGGATGCTAAAATATGGAAGTTTGCTAAACTCCTATTAAGCATGTCTTAGGTGTGGGCATCTGTTTCTCTTTTAGCGGCTGCTAGCACTCGTTGCTGTTGTAACTTTTTCATTCTTTTCCTACGCTCGTGTGTTCCCCTACTAAACCATCATCTCTTTTTCTGAGGGAATGGCTCTTCAGACTGAGCCTTAAATATGAATATCCCATCTTCATTGTCAGCTGAATACCCTGAGAGGGCAGGCTGTGAAGAGGTGCCTTCGCTTCTAGGTGAGCCGGACAACTGACGATAAGCGTCAGAGGGTCCTTGATCGCTCATACTGTAAACTAACAAATAGTCAAATAACACACAACAATAAAATAAAGATATGCACGTATTTCCGTAATTAATTTCCCAACAATTTGAATAATATCTTGGTGTCAGCAGAACACTTCTGTGGCTGAATCAGTGGCTTAGCTCTGATACCACCTTCTGTCGCAACCCCTGTCCCCTATCTGTCCTGGGAACGGGCGGCAGCGAGACCAGTTTTGGTGGTATCGGTGTTTATCATTTTGGTAGCGGAAATTACATCAGGACCGTAGTTAGGAAATATTTTATCAGAGTAAATACCACGCTTTTATAATATTAAACATATTGGGATAAAACCCAAGTTTTCATTACAACCATTTTCATAAGGAAAATCCCTATTTTATTGAATAAAACATCTTCTTTTATTTAGGTAACTTTTATAGCCACTTTTTCTAAGCCTTCAGTGCTGTCCAGCTGGCTTCTAGTTGGCTTTCACATGTTGTTACCTGAAACGCGTTTAAAAACATTTTGTCAGTGGGAAATACTGGTGAGTGAATCCCAGTTTAATCAAGAAGAGTTTTATCCTTTAACAGTTTTGAGAGCTATTACAATGTTTGTTTCTACACAATTACTCATTCAGTACTGTCAATCCTAGCTGGTGGGTCATATTACACATTGGCTAACTCTTTGTCCAATGGTAACGTGTTCCACATTTTGTATACAAAACCCCAACATACCGGCAGTAATTGAAGAACTACAAAGACTCAATCACTGCTTAATCGCATTGTAAAATATTTAAGGTTTTGTAAAAACAGTTTACAAAAAGGAGATTACTCACATTGTTGTCTTAGGTTTTCTTTAAGGGTTTCCTGGTGATTATCTATAATTTACAAAAATGCACACGCGTTAGTATAATATCCCAATATTTACATTAGCAATACCCTCCCCGAGACGGCATTCCAACGACTTCGTCGGCCAGAACCACGACAGCCGTTACAGAACCCTGGATCAATCGGGCAGCGTATCTAATACGTAACCGGGGTTATGATACTTATAACGGGGCAGAACTTTGTTAATTAGGGGGTATTATGCCCGAGAATAGCTTTAGCTATGTGGAAATTCGAGAGAGAAAAGAAATTTGAACGGTTTGAATGAACTGCCGAACGCACCTATTTATAGTTGTGATTTCGGACTTCCTCGCGGCCCGCGTAGTAGGGTTGTAGGGCCTAGCTATATTGATTCGTCAAGTTTAGCTTTGACACGATCATGACACATGGCATGCTAGGGTGTCGCCCTGACTTTGGGTTGTCGCGCCCCGCGTAGACCCTGGGGTGGTCTTACGCGGCCCGCCAGATACCCATTTTTCTTGTTTTTATTTAATTTTAATAAAAATAAAGGTATCCGGGGCCCGTTTACGTATACGGGGTGTATTTTAGGACATATTGGGACATTTTAAATATTATCAAGGTATCGGAAATATTTTGGAGGGTTGTTATAAAATAAACTAGAGGGACTCAAATGGTAATTGCAAGAAAGTTGAGGATTACTAGTAGAAGGGCTTGAGGATATATCCCCAAACCCTTTACCTATGTCGTTCCCTGCTTTAGACACTCCAGAATAGCCGCCACACGTTGCCGCCTGTGCTGCTTTCCTAACGACAGAGTTCCTCTCGACCACCTCAACTTGTTAGTGCAGTAATGTCTATCGCCTCCGTCAATACGATCTGTAGCAAGAAACTGAATTAATCAAGTATTTTTATTATAATATCTAGTTAGTAAAGGCAAGGTGGCATAATTGTAAATAAGAAAACACTCCTTATTGCCTTGGCCTATAAATAGAAGCTTTAGGGCTTTTGTTTAGGACTTTTGCCATTTTGGAGATTTGGAGCTTAGGAGCTAGAGAGAGAGTCTAGAGAGAGAAAGTGGCAAGGTGATTCACGGTGCTTTGTACGATTTTAGATTATCAATAGAATCACGTTTATAGTACGTTCTCGTGTTCGGTCCACGCACGTGTACGGATTCCACACGTCACACGTGTCAATACGCAATCGTTTCCGAGTCGAAAACCGGTCCTACACAACTGCTCTCAGAATTTTCGTTTGACTGATGGATGAAGATGACGATGATGATAATTGATCCTCTGTTTCTTTGGTGATTGGATTGGTGTTATCTTCAAGGTTTTGATGATCTTGTTCGTTGTGTTGTTGAGAAATATGGTGGTTGTGATCTAGAGTTTCTGAATTCGTTGCTTATGTTGCTTCCATTCGTCTCAGTTTGTTCGTTTACTGGCTTCGGCTTGATTGAAGATTGGATCTGGGATAAGATTCTTTATCGAAGATGATCTCCGTTGATGGGTTTAAGCAGAAGTTGGATTTGGGTGAGTCTGGATTAAAAGTTGTAAATGATGAGCAGGTTAATCCAAAGATCGATTACCTTGCTCTGATACCATGTTTGCTGGAATGGTTTTAAACGGCTAAAAAAACTGTAACTTCTTTATATATATTTGGGTAAATTACTTTTTGAGTCCCTGTGTTTTATAGGTTTTAACTAGTTGAGTCCAAAAGCAAAAAGTTTAACGACCTGAGTCCCCATAAACATTTTCTTTAACCATTTGAGTCCAAATTTCTAACACCATCCACCAAGTTTGTTAACAATAAGGGCAATTTAGTCATTTACACACAAAGTACAACTCTTATATGCACAAGAGTATAAGGAACAAGTGTCTAATGCATATATATTTTAATATTATATAAAATAAATTATATATAATGTTATACACACCTACACACACAAACATTTCCCTCACACCTGTCATCCCTCATCTCTCTCTCTCATCTAGACCCTTACCACCACCGTTAACACCACCGTACCACCACTGCACCACCACCATCCCATCACACCTCCACCACTATCACCACCTTCCGTTGACCGTCAACCACCACTGTCACCGCCTGCAAACAGCACCGTCAACCACCACTATCAACCACAGCCTGCGTACGAGACCACCACCACCAACACCACCGCCGCCACGCCGACAGCCGGAGAATGTCTCTGTCGCCTCTCCCTCTCCACCTATCCAACAAAATTTCAACGAACCCCTAGAAAAATAAACCCTAATTTTTGATTTTCCCCAAATTGTTAACTATAAATCAGCAGGCTTTGGTTTTGTAAAGCCCCGACTGATGATGATGATGATGATGATGATGATGATGATGATGATGATGATATGAACAATCCTCCCCCAACTCCAGAACACCATCCGGCTGTCATGGCGGCGGAGGTGGTGGTGGTTGACGTGGCGGCGGTGTGTAGGACGGCCGTTGAGGAGACGGTGGTGGTTTACGGTAGAAGGAACGGCGGCAAATAGTGGAATTGACGACATGATCTAGGGCTTTTTTGTTTTTGAGCCAGAGGTTTGACCAGTTTAAGGGTGAGGATGGATTGTTAGGGTTTTGATTCTCAACTGAACACGAAGACATTTGGAAGTTGATGCAATTCACATTTGAATTGAAGATGAATTTGGTTGTTGAAATTTGTGTTGAAGAGTTGAGCTGTTTTTTTTTTTTGTTATTGTTTTGAGGGTTTTTGAATCGTGGGTCTAAGGGTGTCCGGGGCGCTTTGCGGGGAGGGGTGCGGTGAGCCAAGTCCCCGAGCGGGAACACCGCCGCCGACCCCTCGGGGAGGCTAAGCGGGGAGTGAGGAGCGGTGGGTGTTCACCGATGAGAGATGCCATTTTTTTGAGTTTCTCTTTTTTTTTTCCTTGTGAGAGATGTAGGAGGATGAAGAACAAAGTGCAGGTAATGAAGAAGAAGGGGAGGAGGAAGAAAGAGAAAGAGGAAGAAGAAGAGATGTATATTTTTGAGTTTTTTTTTTTTTCCTTCTTTTTTTTTTTTGTTTTTTCCTTGTGATTTTTTCCTTCTGATTTTTTCCTTGTGATTTTTTCCTTGTGATTTTTTTATTACTTTTAAAAATACCTCTCAAACTTGTTTTTAATTAAATGAAATGTTCTATTTTTTATTTTTATTTAGTTTTAATTTATTTAAATTATGTTTTACTTTTATAAAAATATTTATATTGTTGGTGCAGAATGTCTAAAGCCTGCGTCTTAGTCTTAGTCAAGCTTGTATAGGGTCTAGGGGTCGGAAATGTCATTTATGTATAGTGTAGGGGGCTGATTGTAAAAGTTATGTTTTTATGTTGTGATTCCGCTCCTAATGACATTGTGTCATTTGGGGCGAAATCAGAAGGTTGTGATTCCACCAGAAATGACATGGTGTCATTAGGAGTGGAATCAGCCTCCCTATATATAGTGGTTCTAGTTTCTCATTTGGTATCGATTTGTCAAGTTGAATACCGTCATGCTGCCGGATTTTTGAGCAACAAATTAATGAGAAACAGTGTTTAAAGTGATATTCTTCTATTTTCTACTCCATTCTCTTTGATTCAAGCTGTTTACGTGTTTCCGCCACATAAACAGTGGTATTTGGTTCTGATTAACTCACTAGATCGGTCAAATCGATCCTACAATTGGTATCAGAGCCAGTTATGAGCTAAAATACCTGAATCAAAGCATTTTTACTACATTTTTTTGGATTTCTGGACATTGTCACGGACAAAATGATCTGAGTTTTTGACATACTGTGTAAAAGTGACATTTAACAAACCCTTGAGAGTATCAGCTTAAAATTCGGCTTAAAATTGGTAAAAAATGGCTTGAAACCTGATTCCGCTCGTAATGACATTCGGTTGATTCCGCTCGTAATTCTGAGCGAAATCAGGTCTCTCACCTGAAAATTCTAATTCCGCTCCTACATTTGGAGCGAAATCAAAATTTTTCTGATTCCACTCAAGTGAAGTTTCTTATTCCGCTCCTAGTGTTAACTTCTGATTCCGCTCCTGTGGAAAAGCGTGATTTCGCTCTTACTTAAAAATTCTGATTTCGCTCTTAAGTGTTCAAACGGGATTTCGCTCTTAAGTGATAAAACGGGATTTCGCTCTTAAGTGATAAAACGTGATTTCGATCTTACTTAGAAATTCTGTTTTCGCTCGAAATTATATTCAGCATTAAAAATCATGGTCTGAGGGTTAAGGTCCATTTCGTTCGTGATATTTCGTCTGAAGTTCAGTTTGTGTAGAACGTGTTTTCAGCAAAGTCACCTGTTTACAAAAGTTAAAACATTTTTCAGTAATCAAAGTTCTAAAAATGGAAAACCAAGATTTTTACAACTTCTTCGCCGGCAGTGGTGTTTTGGTCAAAAATTACCGAAGCAATTTAGTGATCAAATTAGTAATGTGAGGTAGTGTGCTAGAAAGTGTATGGGAAATATGCTTGTTGAATTATTTAGAAAATTAGTATTCAGGATACGGCTCAGGATATTGAGCTGTATCAACGATCAAACAATGAGCAAACAATGAGCAAAAAGTAAAGGAAATGACACGAGATATACGAGGAAAGCCCTTGATCAATCTAGATCGCCGGCATAAAACCTCGGGAGCTGACAATCGCAGCTGCCTTATTCTTCTTATTGCTTTAAACTTCAGGATACAGTGCAGGATATAGACCAGATCGCTAAGTGTTACAATGATTTTGTGAAAATTGCTAGAGAGCAAGTTTTAGAGTGTAGCGAGTGTAATTGTGATGTCCTAGTTGATCTGATATACCCACCTATTTATAGTAATGAATTACAAACAATAATCCCTACAAATATGGGCTACTCCGAATATTCCATTATGAACGTTATGGACCGAGTAATACGGCTCCAACGTCTTCATTTGAACGACTTGGACCGAGTCTTCCGCGGAATAAGTCTTGTTAACGTTGCTAGCTTCTGACCCACGCACCTGCACATAATCCATTAGTAATCCTGAGGATACCTTTCAGGATATTACCAATATCCTGAACCAGCATCCCGGACGTAAACAGATATTACACAACCAAGATATAAATCAAGATATTTTCCAGGATATGGGCTCAGAATTTCACCCATAACAATTGTCCCCAAAAATGTTACCGTTTGATATCCTAAGGGTTACATTTTTTCACAGTGGCCGAGGCAATTAAGAGATAAGACTTCTGATGCGACAGCTTTCAACCACCCGGCCTATATTTACTCATCATACCCTATATCTTCTCATCCTCATCTCCTTTTTTACCCACAATCGATAAGAAAAAGGTAATATTCTCTCTCTCATCTTCATAACCATCTTTCATCTTACTCCGGCAAGAATTCAGGCAACCAAATGCCTAGGCAAACGAGGTCCAGTTCAGGCGACTCGGCTCCCACATTCATCCAACAGAATCTTCTCCAAGAACCGGAGAATGAAACATGCACCTTTGATAGTGCTCATCTGTCGGCTTTGAAATCCTCCGGTATCTTTCCGGATGGAACCATATTCCGACCCTTTGACAGAGAAATCCGGTCAGATATGGTTTCCACCGAGTGGATTTGTTTCAATGCTTTCCCCTTTACCTTAGGGCTACGATTCCCCTTTCCGGACTTTATTACCGAGTTTTTTAACATCACTAAAATTTCTTTTAGCCAAACCATGCCAATGCTTTGGCGTGTTTTGTCTATTCTTGACCAAATCAAGAGAAAGCACATACCTGACCTTTCCGTCCATGACCTCCCTTTAGCCTACAAGCTTAGATGCCATGGCTCATCTAGGTTTCTGTTTTACTCTAGTTCCGGTCCCCCATTGATACTTCGTGCCACCAAAAACGAGGATGGTTGGCAATCCAAGTTTTTCTTCGTAAAAAGGGATTCAATCCCCGGTGGAACGGATTATCCGATGAGATGGTTAAGAAAGGGTAGGACTTAGGGTTTAAGAATGATCTTGTCTCTTATCCTGTCTCATATTCTGAACTAACAAATTTTCATTTTTGTGCAGCTGATTTCAGGAAGATTGCACCTCCTCTTGCAAATTCTCAAGAAAGAATAGACGCCATCAGACTCCTTCCAGAGGCAGAGAGAAGTTTCAATCCATCTCCACCGACTCCAAGCCCTCTTTCCAGTGCCAACATGTCTGGTAAGGATCCTGCAAGATATCCTGCACACATATGTTTTTCATCTGTTATTCATAGGAGGGATTTAGAATTTACTCCCTGTGTGCAGATTCCAGCAAAGTCCCAGTCTATCTAGACCTTGATGAGCTTGACAGCTATCCAACTCCAGCCACAGTCAAGAAGGAGACTCCTGCCGCTACTAGCTCCAAACCACTCCCGGCTCACAAGGCCAATCCAAGAACCCGTGCTTCCGCAGCGAAAAAGAGAAAGGGTCTCGAGGTCAGTGCTCCAGGCTCAGAAGGGTTCTCCTATGACGTTTCTCTGACTCCTTAGAGCCAATGACATCCTTCCTCAACAAGGTAATATCCTGACGCATATCCTTCATGTATATCCTGCACATATATCCCGCACGTATATCCTAACAGGATATCCTGGTAGGACGTCTTAGTCAGCATACATTCTAACTCCATACCTGTAATTAATGTGCAGGGCCTCCAGCATTTGCTCCACATGTACAATGACGCCTGTGGTACTGTGGCACTTCATGAAGCCAGGATCAAGCAGCTCGAGAGCAGCGTTGCTGACCAAGGTGCTATTGCTGAAGCGAAGAGCCGGCACTATGAAAGCTTGCTAAAGAAAGTCACCCAAGACGCTGAGGTCAAACTTGCCAGCGTTCAAATGGATCATAATCAGGCTTTGATCAGCTTTCGAGAGGGAATCAAGGCTTCTGCTATCGTCTCCCTGCTACAAGCACGCATCAAGATGGCCTACGAGGCCAAGGAGACGGGCCTTGTTTGTCCATCTTGGCCAGTTGAATCCTGGGTGGCTAAGTTAAAGGAGCTCGGAGGCAAAGCCGTGCCACTTCCTGCTGAAGCCGGTGAGTCTTCTAAGTCAGCAGAGGTGGTGGTCCAAGCTGGAGAAAAGAAGGATGCTGGAGCTGATGCTGAGATGGTCATTGGTCAGGATGCTGCGCAGGATGCTGGTCAGGATGCTGGAGCGGAGAAGTCTGAGAAAGTTGGAGGAGATGCCGCTGTGTGAGGGCATTTAGGTGGGCGATGACGGATATACGTGCCAAGGCCAGAGCCCACCTTTTTGAGTTTGAATGTTGGTTTGTAGTTCCACAAACAATTTACTTTTCTGCATTTTACTTTCCCGTACCTGAACAATTTACATTTCCTGCACGCTTTTTGAACAATACAACAGTTGAAGGTGGATGGGTCTCGGTTTGAGATGAAGCCTTCAACTGTTGGGTAAATATGGTTATGAACTATTAGTGCTCTTAGTGGATGGGCCTTGTTTTGAGGTGAAACTAAGAGCACATCTTTTGGTATGTTAATAATATAACTACTCTTTTGACTTTATTATTATTGTCACACAAATTCTACTTGTGAAAATTGTTTGGTTTGAACATTCTTAGGAACACATATCATAAATGTATCCTGGGAGATATCCTGAAAGATATCTTAAAAGGGATATTGAAATATAACCTATAAATTGTCCAAAAAGGAGAGATCATACCAGAGATTCTTAGAGAATCAGTTCCAATCCTTTATCATAAATTTGTCCCCAGTGCATACTTATAAACTTGGATCCATCCTTTGAATCAGAATAATGTGTGTCCCCTGTGTTCGACAAAAGCACAAATGTATTTACATTTTGACTCGAATGAATTCCGAATGCCCAAGGGCAGAACCCCTGATATCCTGAAATGAATCCTTAGCATACTGGGGATAAACCCTAAATTTCATGCGCTACAGGCGAGAGTGTATAAACTCCAATTCTTAGAAAGGTGAAAACCTTTAAACCTTTGAGAGTATGAAAATACTCTTTCGTGAGAGAGGGTGATCAATCCTCATATACCTTTAGGATCCAGGATATAGCCAATAGTAACGAAATTGTCAGCCACTTTTACATGAACTGGTCCCGCTACCTTGAACTATACCTAGATAACTTGCGCTCCAGGCGAGGTGTTTAAACCCAATTCGAGAGAAAGGTGAATACCTTTAAACCTTTGAAGGGACCAGGATCCCTTAAACGTGAGAGAGGGGGCCAATCCTCTAATCTTTCGACTTATCCTGAGCATATATCCTGGAGCTATATCCTGAAAGATATTCTGCAAAACAATTGTAAACTAAGGTGGGTGTTAGCTTGGCTAACACCCCTCCGATGCTTAAGTCAGTATTGAGTTTCAAAGGGTAAATTAAACCAAAACATATTTAAAAAAGATAGAATTCATACCATTCTGAGTTAGAAATTGAATTCTAAACTCACTTGAAGTAAAGCTTGAGATGTATAGCATTCCAAGATCTCGGTAGCATATCCCCTTCCATATTCCTGAGCCGATATGCTCCTTTCCCTGCTTCTGACTCGACTTCATAAGGTCCTTCCCATTTCGGAGCTAGCTTGCCATCGGCAGGATTAGTGGTATTTTGAAAAGCCTTTCTTAGCACCCAATCACCAACTCGAAATCTTCTAGTCCTTATGTTTTTATTATATGCTCTGGATATTCTTTGTTGATATGCTGCTATCCTTAGCCTTGTTGCATCTCTTTTTTCGTCTATAGTATCCAAATCCTGACATAAGGCTTCAGGATTCTGTTCAGGATCCTGCAACATAGATCTTGCAGTAGGTATCGTCATTTCTGTTGGAATCATCGCCTCCGCTCCAAATACCAAGGAAAACGGGGTTTGGCCGGTTGCATTCTTTACCGTTGTCCTATCAGCCCACAAAACAAAGGGTAACTCATCTGCCCATCTTCCTTTTTTGGCCCCAAGTCTCTTCTTTAAGTTATTGACTATTATCTTGTTTGAAGATTCAGGTTGTCCATTCGCTTGAGGATGTACTGGGGTAGATGTGATCATTTTGATTCCCCAACTTTTGCAAAAGTCAGTAGTTCTTTTGCTTATAAACTGGGACCCATTATCACAAATGATCTCAGCTGGTACTCCAAACCTAGTCAGGATATTCCTTTTTATAAAGGATACTACTTCTTGGTCTCTTACTTGGACAAATGCTTCAGCCTCAACCCACTTGGAGAAATAGTCTGTCATAGCTAACATAAAAACTTTTCCTCCCGGAGCTTTTGGTAACTTCCCTACTATATCCATCCCCCACTTCATGAATGGCCAAGGGGAAACTACAGGATATAATGGTTCAGCTGGTTGATGTAGTATGTTACTATGCCTTTGACATGCATCACATCTTCGAGCATATTCTGCAGCATCTTTCCTCATCGTTGGCCAATAATATCCTGTCCTTAATACTTTCGAGAACAATGATCTGCCCCCGGTGTGATTACCACAATCCCCTTCATGTATATCCTGGAGTACTTCTTTGGCTTCAGGATCCTCCAAGCACCTCAAATACGGTCTTGCAAGAGATTTCTTGTATAAAACATTATTTATAATAGTGAACCGTGATACCTTCATCCTAAATGCCTTAGGATTTTCATTTTCGGGGATATGTCCTTCTTTGAGATATCTCATAATTGGAGCCGTCCAATATTTAGGATCCTGTTCAGGATATTCCACTTCAGGATCCTGAATACCCGCTACTGCTTTATCCTGAGGATTCGTTGCAGGATATAAGACATGTAATATTGGTATTTGGGTCCCTTCAGGTATCCTGATTGATGATCCCAAATTTGCCAAGGCATCTGCTTCAGCATTATCCTCCCTTGGTACCTGTTCAAGTGTAAAAATATCGAAATATCCTGCTAATTTTTTTAGAATATCAAGATATTCTATTAACTTCTCACCCTTAACTGCATAGGATCCATTAAAATGGTTAGTAATTAACAAAGAATCAACATATACTTGTAAATTTTTGATATTCATGCTTTTAGCCAATTCTAATCCTGCAATTAAAGCCTCATATTCTGCTTCATTATTGGTAGCAGGAAATTCACACCTAATAGCCTGGGGTAATATGTCCCCCTGTGGCGATTTTAGTAGTATTCCTAATCCTACTCCTCTTATATTAGATGCACCATCAGTATATAATATCCAGGATCCTGAGGATTCTCCTAGCTGTTGAACTTCTAGGTCTACCTCATCCTGAATGTCACTACTAAAATCAGCCACAAAGTCAGCTAAAGCCTGAGACTTTATGGCATTCCTAGGTTCATATACTAAATCATAGGCACTTAACTTTACTTACCACTTGGCCATTCTACCCGACATTTCCGGTTTCCTAAGTACACTTTTGACAGGATAATTTGTTTTAACGTGTATCCTATGTGTCTCAAAGTAGTGTCTAAGTTTGGTTGATGCCATAACTAATGCTAGTATTAATTTTTCTAAATGAGAGTACCTAGTTTCAGCATCTAACAAACTTTTGCTAACATAATAAACAGGATATTGCTGACCTTCATGGTCTTTTATAAGAACGGCACTTACAGCATTCCCTGATACAGCAAGGTACAGGGATAGTGGTTCACCATTTTCAGGTTTCATCAGTAGAGGTGCGGTTGAGAGATATCGTTTCAAATCCTGTAGGGCTGCTTCATGCTTCTCTCCCCACTCGAATTTTTTGTTCTTCTTCAGGATATCATAAAAATCCCTGCATTTCTCTGAAGACCTTGAGATAAATCTATTCAATGCTGCCACTCGCCCTGTTAATCGTTGAACATCCTTCATATTTGAGGGTGATTTAATATCCAAGATAGCTCTAATCTGTTCCGGGCTTGCTTCTATTCCTCTTTTGGTCACCATATATCCTAGGAATTTTCCTGCTCCTACTCCAAAATGGCACTTAGCGGGATTCAGCTTCATATTATACTGATCCAGGATATCAAACGCTCCTTTAATATCCTGGAGGTGATCCTGAGCTTTCTTTGACTTTACCACCATATCGTCAATGTACACCTCCATGGTGTCCCCCAGTTTGTCTTTGAACATCATGTTTACCAATCTTTGGTATGTTGCACCTGCATTTTTCAAACCAAAAGGCATAGCTGTATAACAATAAATACCTGTTGGTGTCATGAAGGCAGTATCCTCCTGGTCAGAAGGCTCCATTTGGATCTGTTGAAATCCTGAGGATGCATCCATGAAAGTCAGCATTTCATGCCCAGCAGTGGCATCTACCATTGCATCAATGTGGGGGAGAGGAAATGGGTCTTTAGGACAAGCTTTGTTCAAGTCTGTGTAATCTACACAGACTCTCCATTTCCCGTTTTTCTTCTGTACCACAACCACGTTTGCTAGCCACCTTGGGAACTTGACTTCTCTAATCATTTTGGACTTCAACAATCTTTCAACTTCCTCTTGAATAATTGTATTGCGTTCAGGAGAAAACTTCCTTCTTTTTTGTTGCACGGGCTTGAATGATTTATCAATTCCAAGCTTGTGGGTGATAATATCTTTGGATATGCCTGTCATATCCTCATGCTTCCATGCAAACGTCGACATCCTGCATTTTAAAAAGTTAATTAACTGCTCTTCAATATCCTGAGGGATATTGGTTCCCACGAGCACCGAAATATCGGGATTATCCTGGTCTAGGATAATTTTCTTCACATCCTGCTCCGGATCCTCCACGATATCCTGGGCCCGCGTCTTTAATTGCTATGCTGCACTAGGTTTGATTGAGGATTTCATCGAGGATGAGTAGCATTCTTTCGCCTCCTGCTGATCGCTATCAACTTTAACAACTCCCCAAGGGGTAGGTATCTTGATGCATTGGTGATATGTTGATGGCACGGCCTTCATATCGTGAATCCACGGTCTTCCCAGTATAATGTTATAGTAGGATAGAGAGTCCATTACACAGAAACGTTGTATCGAGTTGACTCCTTCAACGTACACCGGCAACTTTATCTCTCCCACTGTGTTTCTAGCCTCTCCACTGAACCCAACAAGCACAGTAGACTTTGAAGTGATATCCATTGGAGATACATTCATTCTTTTAAGCGTCTCTAGTTGGATTATGTTGACGGAGCTGCCATTATCAACCAATATCCTGCGTACAAAATGGTTAGCCACATATAACGTTATTACCAGAGCATCATGGTGAGGATCCTGGACAGTATCCCTGTCATCAGCATCGAATGTGATCACTTTGTCAGTTGTGAGTGTAGTCATCCTGACAGGTTTGTCTCCCCTTTCGGCCTTAGCTTCTTTTGCGTGTCTCTTTGCTGCCGAATACGAAGTCCCACAAATGTCGGATCCTCCCGAAATGAAGTTGATTATCTTGGCATCCGCGGGAGGCGATGCTGCTCGCTCAGGATCCTTCTCAGTATCCTGACCCTTATTCTTCTTTCTTCCTAAGAGATCTTTCAAATATCCCTTGCTTAGAAGATAGCTTATTTCTTTCCTCAAAGCAATGCAATCCTCAGTCATATGTCCGAAATCTTCGTGGAAAGCACACCATTTTGATTTGTCTTTCCAATCCGCTTTTTGTTGATTCTTTCGAGGCCATCTTGCCTTGTCCCCTAGACCCTGCATGGCATACATCAATTCAGGAATGTTAACAGAAAAGCAATATTCAGATAATTCAGGATACTCTTCAGGATCCTCATCTTCGACAGCATTTACTCTCTTGTTCTCATTTCTGCCATATGGCTTAGGCCGATACGACTTGAATGAGGATTCCGACTTCCTGTTAGTTGACTCATAAGTGTTGGATGAGTTCATCCTTTCTTGCATCTTTCTGTCATCTTCCAACCGAATGTATCTTAGGGCCCTGTTCCGAGCTTCATCCAGGTTCCTGCATGGGTTCATTGCAAGGTCCTGGTAAAATTGAGAATCCTTTTGCAACCCCATCTTGAAAGCTTGCACAGCTGTTGCAACATCAAGATGAGGAATGTCTAGTGATTCCCGGCTAAACTTGTTCACATAATCCCTAAGGGATTCCTGAGGCCCTTGTGTTATCCTGTAGAGATCACTTGTTAATTTTTCGAAGCTTCTACTACAAGAAAACTGACTATTAAATAAATTTACTAAGTGAGCAAAAGATGTAATTGAATGTGGAGGAACATTCAAGAGCCATTTCAAAGCTGATCCGGTCAAGGTTGAACCAAAACCCTTGCACAAGCATGCTTCCTTGAGATCCGGAGGGATAGGGTTAATCTCCATCCTTTCCCTATACTGAGCAATATGCTCTTCAGGATCCGTTGTTCCGTCATAAAGCTTCATGTTGGGGGTTTGGAACCTCTTTGGGATCTCAGCATCACAGATAGGATATGCAAAACGAGATATCTTGTGGCTGTCTTGAGACACTTCCGGGATTGGCTGGACCACTCCGGGTACACTTGATATCATGTCCTTCAACTTCTGAAGTTCCCTAGTAAGTGCCGATGTCACACCTGTATCCTGCAAAGATCCACTATTGTTAGTAGCGTGAGTATTATTATTATTTGACACGTTACCCGTTGGAGGATTTTGCCCATATCCTGAAGCATATCCTGAGCTCCTTATGGTCGACATCCTGACCGAGGAGGGTATTTCAGGAGTATGATTTTGAGGAAGGCTGGGCACAATATTCCCCCTGTTATCCTCAGTATACACAGCCGAGCTGAAGTTCAACATTCTGGGATGTAATGGAGTGACAATATCCTCAGCAGATCTGCTCGAGCCAGACTTTAGGAGTTGTATTTCCCTTAAAAGCATTTGGTTTGTTTCCTGTTGTTGCCTCATTTGTTCCTGCACACTTCCAAATAAGGTTAAAATTTCATCGTTAGAAGCTAAAACGGGAGCAGATCCCTGGACACTCCGAGTAGGGATAACATCTTGAGATTGCGTAGAAGCTGGCATCCTTGGAGGAGGTGGTGGAAGCACCGAACCGGTAGTGGCAGAAGTCATAGCAGACATAGTAGAAGAACTCATGTTTGATCTTGAGGCCATTATGGACAATGTAGCAAAAAGTTTTGAAAATAAAAAACTGATTAGCGATTTAACAAAAATTTTTAGTAAAGAGAGCACCACTTGCCCCACGGTGGGCGCCAAATTGTTTTGGTCAAAAATTACCGAAGCAATTTAGTGATCAAATTAGTAATGTGAGGTAGTGTGCTAGAAAGTGTATGGGAAATATGCTTGTTGAGTTATTTAGAAAATTAGTATTCAGGATACGGCTCAGGATATTGAGCTGTATCAACGATCAAACAATGAGCAAACAATGAGCAAAAAGTAAAGGAAATGACACGAGATATACGAGGAAAGCCCTTGATCAATCTAGATCGCCGGCATAAAACCTCGGGAGCTGACAATCGCAGCTGCCTTGTTCTTCTTATTGCTTTAAACTTCAGGATACAGTGCAGGATATAGACCAGATCGCTAAGTGTTACAATGATTTTGTGAAAATTGCTAGAGAGCAAGTTTTAGAGTGTAGCGAGTGTAATTGTGATGTCCTAGTTGATCTGATATACCCACCTATTTATAGTAATGAATTACAAACAATAATCCCTACAAATATGGGCTACTCCGAATATTCCATTATGAACGTTATGGACCGAGTAATACGGCTCCAACGTCTTCATTTGAACGACTTGGACCGAGTCTTCCGCGGAATAAGTCTTGTTAACGTTGCTAGCTTCTGACCCACGCACCTGCACATAATCCATTAGTAATCCTGAGGATACCTTTCAGGATATTACCAATATACTGAACCAGCATCCCGGACGTAAACAGATATCACACAACCAAGATATAAATCAAGATATTTTCCAGGATATGGGCTCAGAATTTCACCCATAACAAGTGGTATGGTAGCCGGACAAACCTCGGGTAGTGTTATACAAAACGTCAACATGGAGAACGAATTGGGAACAATGCAAAAGCCCCCTAAACTCATGAACATCGACGAATATTCGAGTTGGGCAGGAAGATTTAAAACGTGGGTTCAAGCTAACCATTTTGAAAGCTGGTTGAAGATTGATACAAAATATGTACCTCCTGTAGATGGTATGGGTCATGCAAAAGTGATTGGAAGTTTGACCCAAACGGAACAAGCAGACTTTAAGGCTGAAAAAAAGATGATGAGCATCCTTCAACAAGCAATTAAGGAGGATATCCTGGTACTGTTACAGCACGAAGATAATTCAAAATCCATTTGGGATAAATTGTTGTTAAAGTTTGAAGGAAGTGGAGAGATGATGAAAAGCAAGAAGGCATTGATAAACAAGCAGTTTGACATTTTCACGGGAATGAAAGGGGAAACAACAAAGCAATTGATTGAACGATACTGCCATTTGGTTTTGGAGATGGGAAGATTGAAGATAACCAAGACAAATGAAGAGTGGATCGACAAATTAGCAGACGCATTACCTTATGATGAGTGGGGAACATATCTGATGGTGTTAAAGAACAATACAAGTTTTGCTAATATGAATCTGAGTGGTTTCATTGAGAAAATTGAAGCACATGAATTGGAACTAACAAAGATTAAACAAATGAATTCAGCAAATGTGCAGCAAGACATATCTTTGTATTACAAAGGAAGTATTTCTGTAGCAACAAATCAAAGTCCAAAGATACAGACGGGTTTTAGTGCTGATGCAAATTCGAGTGGTTCCACAAACACTCCACAATCAAACAAGCCTTCACCATTTGTGAACTATGATCCAAACTTCAAAGCTCAAGAGCAGCCTTCACCTCAAAGTTCTACAAGTTCAAATAATCAGGCTTATGTTTCTGGGGTGCAGTGCAACATCGCGGTGAATATTAAGAATGGAAATGAAATTACTGAAACTGCCGCGAGACAACACATTGCGGTACTTGCTTCCGTTCTAGAGGCTTATGAAGGCTTAGTGGCTGGTAGGATTGGTAATCCTGATATGACAAAAGAGGATTACGACCAGATCGACCCCGAAGAGCTTGAATTGATTGATATAAAATGGGGCATGGCAAGTTTGGTTAGAAGGGCACAACGCTTCATGGAAATTACAGGCCGAAACAGTCTATCAGGCCCCGATCAAAAGTTAGGGTTTGACAAATCGAAAGTTACGTGTTTCAAGTGTAAAGAACGTGGTCATTTCAAGAGAGAATGCCCGAACCGTGAAGTAAATAATCATCAAAACCCGTTCACCAACGACTACTACAAGCAAGCAATATATCACCGACCAAATCAACAGCCAACTGTTCAAAGACCACAAATTGAGCATAAACCGGAAAAAGCGCTGATTGTGAATCAAGACGATGAAAAGGTAGCTGCAGGCTTCAGCTGGGATAAGTATATCCCCGGTAGCGATGGACAGGCCATGATGGCTGAAGTTGTTGAAATATCTGAGACAGTGTCTGAGCCGGAAATAGTGGCTGAAGAGGTTTATGTGGGTGTTGAAGAGGTTTCTGCTGATAATGCGATCGATATTGAAGAATTAGCTGCTGAAGTGTATTATTATCAGTCTGAACAAGAGGTTTTGGGAAGTTTAATGAAATCTGTATTGCCTCCTAACATTTCTGAATCTTTTGCAGGATATTTTGAAGAACCAAGAACCGGATCATGTCCGAGGTTTGAAGAGAAGAAAGAAGTCGTTGAAGAAATGATAGATGTGTCGAAAGAGTTGACTGAAGAAACTTTGAAAGATATAGCTGACAAAGCTCTCATGGCAAAGATAAGAGAGGTAGATTCAGAACTCGAGAAGTCAGAGTCTGTCAGTACTGTGTCAGTCCAACAGGAGTCTGATCAGAAATCTGGAGTTCAGGAAGTCAAAGTGTCTGAGTCTGAATTGGAAAATGTCGGTAAACAAGATGTGAAAACTGTGTGTCATGAACAGGTTGTTGAGAAAGTCGTTTCAATTCCTGAAACACCATGCCAGAAGTGTTTACAACCATGCATGGAGTGTCTTGAGAAAGACACTAAGTATCAGGAAATGAAACATCATGCAGACATGCTAAAATTTGATCTGAGCGAAGTAAAAGAAGCATATGACAAATTGGCTAACTCTATCAAAATGATTCAAGATGAAAGTCTTGAAAATGACAAAGCCACGAAATTGTTGAAATCAACTGTTATGGATAAACAAAAAGAAATCAATTTTCATCTGGACACCATTGCTTCATTAAAAAAGGAATTGGAGTTAACAAGAATTGAAAATGAAAGAATTGATAAAAAGTTGATGAGTTATGTTGCATCTTCATATGTGATTGAACAGATTGTCCCGAAACAGCCTGATGAAACACCAGTCTTTAAGAACGTTCCACCCCCAATGTGGAATCATTACACACAGAAATATCCAGATGGGGTGGAAGCTGCTTTGAATCTCAAATTGAGATCAATTGAGGATAATTTTCCTGAAAGCATCGATGTTACATTCTCTGCATCCGACACCGACAATGAATCACAGGTTATCAAAACCGTTGTCGATCAGGTGTTAGATGAAGAGATTGATAACTCTGAAAAGTCTCAATCTGAGAAAGGTGTTACAGATTCTGAAGATGAGGGTAATTTCTTGGAACGGTTTATACCGAAATCGGACAAGAGTGCAAATGATGATCCGATTATGGTAGTATATACTATGATTGGAACAGACAAACTTTATTCCGATTTCGAGTATCCTCTTCAGAATGTGAAAATTGAGAATGTTGAGAAAGTTTTTAGGTTGGTTGAAATGAACATTGATGAGGTTAATAACAAAGAATTCTTTTCAAAACCTAAAAATTCGTTTGTTACATTACATCCTACCAGCTTGGGAAAGAAAGAATGGGAGGGTAAGGGTAATAACAAGAAAAACAATTTTAAGAACAAAGGAATTGGTTTTGAGAAGAAGATGGGTAAGCAGGTGTTTAAATCAAAAGAGAAAATCAATGATATCTTTGTTGCTGGTCCAAGTGTGAACGATGAGAAGAACTACATCTTTAGTCAAAAGGCCATTGACGATTTCAATGCAGCAAAGAAACTGAAAGAAGAATTAGACAAATCAATTTTTGTTGAATATGATAAAAGAGTGTGTTATCGCTGCAATGAAATCGGACACATGGCAAAACAATGCAAGAAAGTTTTCGAAAAACCCATCATTAAACCTGTTGTTCAAAAACCTCGACCTAAGTCACCAGATGACAAAAAGGGTAAAAAACCAATGGTTTCACCAATCCGCATCTTGAAGAGGGGTGAATCGTTGAAGTCGGAAGATAAGCTGAAATCGACATTCGAGATTGGCGAATCTTCAAAGTCTCAAAAGACTTCAAAGATTTATCCAAAAACAAAAATTTTTGAAAATCAATCATGGGTTGCAAAGTCGAAACCATCAGTCGAGGAGAAAAGGATGGAAAACATTTTGAAAAATGAAACAAAGGTTTTTGAAACTCAATCATGGGTGGTTAAACCAAAACAATCAGTCGAGGTGAAGAAAATGGAGAATGAGTTAAAGTTTGAATCAAAAGCTATTAATCCAAAAGTTTTAAATATTTTTGGAAAAATGGTTGACAGAAAAGTCAAAGGGACAAAGGAATTTTATGCATCAAAAGTGGGTGCTAATGATAAACAAGAATTTGAATTTGAACTTGATAGATTTCTTGCAGAATTTCCCCCAATAAAAAATGAAGTAAAACCAAAAGCTAAAACTGATGTTCCAAATGTCACGTTTACTTTTCCAAAGATTGATGAGAAATGTGATGTAGAGTTTGGAAGTGTCTCAACAGTTAAAAAGCCATGGGTCTCATTGTTTGAATAAATTGATGTGATGTTTGCAGGGGCTGCCCAAGTCAATTATGTAAAAATGGATTATGGATAGTGGCGCTTCAAGGCATATGACTGGGACGCTTGCTCTGCTTTATGATGTCAAATCTGTATATGGAAGCTATGTTGGATTTGCTGGGAACCAAGGTGGAAGGATCGTTGGTCAAGGAACGCTGTCAAATGGCGTAATTTCGTTCGACGAAGTGAACTACATCGTGGAGTTAACAAACAATTTACTTAGTATTTCACAAATCTGTGATAAAGCGTTTAGTGTACACTTTACTAAAACTGAATGTGTTGTGTTGAAACCAGGGTTTAAAATCCCTGATGAGATGGTGCTGTTGTGTGCTCCGTGAGAGAATGATCTTTATTATCTAGATAGGAACGTCGCAACGCCAACATCTCATCAGAAACAGTGTTTTGTGTCTAAAACCAAAGCGACAGAAAAAGATTCGATAATGTGGCATCGTAAGATGGGTCACATTCATGTTCGCAAAATGAACTTTTTGGTTCATAATGATTTAGTTGATGGTGTAAATTTGAAGAATTTTTACTTAAATGATGATTGTGTAGCGTGTAAGAAAGGAAAGCAGACTAGGAAGTCTCACCCATTGAAGATGATGAATACAATCAGGTTACCTCTTGAGAGATTGCACATGGATCTCTTCGGGCCTGTCAACGTAAAGAGTATCAGCGGAGACTTATATTGCTTGGTGGTGACTGATGACTTTACAAGATTTTCTTGGGTAGTGTGCTTGGAACGAAAAGATCAAACTTTTGAGTCTTTGATGGTGCTTTTCAAGAAGATGGAAACGGTGTAAAAACTGCCAATCCAGAGGATTCGGAGCGACAACGGAACGGAATTCAAGAACAACAAGATGTACGAGTTCTGCAACGAGAAGGGAATTCTTCATGAATTCAGTGCGCCATATACTCCACAGCAAAATGGCGTAGCTGAACGAAAGAATCGGACCCTGATTGAGACAGCCCGTACAATGTTAGCCGATTCCAAGCTACCAATCTTTTTCTGGAGTGAAGCAGTATCAGCAGCTTGTTACACATTGAATAGAGTTCTCACTGTCAAGAAGTACAAAAAGACTTGCTTTGAGCTGCTGCACCGTTATAAGCCGAATCTTGAGTTCTTGGAACCATTCGGGTCTCCTTGTACTTTTATTGATGAAAATGGTAAATTTGGCGCTAAAGCTAATGAGGGTTTCTTTGTAGGTTACGCTAGCCCACTCAAGAGGGTGTTTGTACCATGTCTGAGTAAGGTGATTCAAGTCCAACACGTGGATTGTCAGAAGCACACTTCATCACCACAACTTCCCGGACAAAGATTCATGTTTGACTACGATAAGCTCTGGGAGTCGTTTCATTTACCGATCGAGCCGAGTGAGGAGGAACTAGCTCTTATGTATCTGTATCAGCAAACTTTGTCAGAGGAGCAAGTATCTAGACCGATAGAATTTTCTCAACCCACCGTGGGTACTCCGATCTACGTTTCAATCAGAACCGATCTAGTGAGTCAATCAGAACCAAATACCACTGTTTATGTGGCGGAAACACGTAAACAGCTTGAATCAAAGAGAATGGAGTAGAAAATAGAAGAATATCACTTTAAACACTGTTTCTCATTAATTTGGTGCAGAAATCCGGCAGCATGACGGTATTCAACTTAATGAGAAACAGTGTTTAAAGTGATATTCTTCTATTTTCTACTCCATTCTCTTTGATTCAAGTTGTTTACGTGTTTCCGCCACATAAACAGTGGTATTTGGTTCTGATTGACTCACTAGATCGGTTCTGATTGAAACGTAGATCGGAGTACCCACGGTGGGTTGAGAAAATTCTATCGGTCTAGATACTTGCTCCTCTGACAAAGTTTGCTGATACAGATACATAAGAGCTAGTTCCTCCTCACTCGGCTCGATCGGTAAATGAAACGACTCCCAGAGCTTATCGTAGTCAAACATGAATCTTTGTCCGGGAAGTTGTGGTGATGAAGTGTGCTTCTGACAATCCACGTGTTGGACTTGAATCACCTTACTCAGACATGGTACAAACACCCTCTTGAGTGGGCTAGCGTAACCTACAAAGAAACCCTCATTAGCTTTAGCGCCAAATTTACCATTTTCATCAATAAAAGTACAAGGAGACCCGAATGGCTCCAAGAACTCAAGATTCGGCTTATAATGGTGCAGCAGCTCAAAGCAAGTCTTTTTGTACTTCTTGACAGTGAGAACTCTATTCAATGTGTAACAAGCTGCTGATACTGCTTCACTCCAGAAAAAGATTGGTAGCTTGGAATCGGCTAACATTGTACGGGCTGTCTCAATCAGGGTCCGATTCTTTCGTTCAGCTACGCCATTTTGCTGTGGAGTATATGGCGCACTGAATTCATGAAGAATTCCCTTCTCGTTGCAGAACTCGTACATCTTGTTGTTCTTGAATTCCGTTCCGTTGTCGCTCCGAATCCTCCGGATTGGCAGTTTATACACCGTTTCCATCTTCTTGAAAAGCACCATCAAAGACTCAAAAGTTTGATCTTTTTGTTCCAAGCACACTACCCAAGAAAATCTTGTAAAGTCATCAGTCACCACCAAGCAATATAAGTCTCCGCTGATACTCTTTACGTTGACAGGCCCGAAGAGATCCATGTGCAATCTCTCAAGAGGTAACCTGATTGTATTCATCATCTTCAATGGGTGAGACTTCCTAGTCTGCTTTCCTTTCTTACACGCTACACAATCATCATTTAAGTAAAAATTCTTCAAATTTACACCATCAACTAAATCATTATGAACCAAAAAGTTCATTTTGCAAACATGAATGTGACCCATCTTACGATGCCACATTATCGAATCTTTTTCTGTCGCTTTGGTTTTAGACACAAAACACTGTTTCTGATGAGATGTTGGCGTTGCGACGTTCATATCTAGATAATAAAGATCATTCTCTCGCGGAGCACACAACAGCACCATCTCATCAGGGATTTTAAACCCTGGTTTCAACACAACACATTCAGTTTTAGTAAAGTGTACACTAAACGCTTCATCACAGATTTGTGAAATACTAAGTAAATTGTTTGTTAAATCCACGATGTAGTTCACTTCGTCGAACGAAATTACGCCATTTGACAGCGTTCCTTGACCAACGATCCTTCCACCTTGGTTCCCAGCAAATCCAACATAGCTTCCATTTACAGATTTGACATCATAAAGCAGAGCAAGCGTCCCAGTCATATGCCTTGAAGCGCCACTATCCATAATCCATTTTGACATAATTGACTTGGGCAGCCCCTGCAAACATCACATCAATTTATTCAAACAATGAGACCCATGGCTTTTTAACTGTTGAGACACTTCCAAACTCTACATCACATTTCTCATCAATCTTTGGAAAAGTAAACGTGACATTTGGAACATCAGTTTTAGCTTTTGGTTTTACTTCATTTTTTATTGGGGGAAATTCTGCAAGAAATCTATCAAGTTCAAATTCAAATTCTTGTTTATCATTAGCACCCACTTTTGATGCATAAAATTCCTTTGTCCCTTTGACTTTTCTGTCAACCATTTTTCCAAAAATATTTAAAACTTTTGGATTAATAGCTTTTGATTCAAACTTTAACTCATTCTCCATTTTCTTCACCTCGACTGATTGTTTTGGTTTAACCACCCATGATTGAGTTTCAAAAACCTTTGTTTCATTTTTCAAAATGTTTTCCATCCTTTTCTCCTCGACTGATGGTTTCGACTTTGCAACCCATGATTGATTTTCAAAAATTTTTGTTTTTGGATAAATCTTTGAAGTCTTTTGAGACTTTGAAGATTCGCCAATCTCGAATGTCGATTTCAACTTATCTTCCGACTTCAACGATTCACCCCTCTTCATGATGCGGATTGGTGAAACCATTGGTTTTTTACCCTTTTTGTCATCTGGTGACTTAGGTCGAGGTTATTGAACAACAGGTTTAATGATGGGTTTTTCGAAAACTTTCTTGCATTGTTTTGCCATGTGTCCGATTTCATTGCAGCGATAACACACTCTTTTATCATATTCAACAAAAATTGATTTGTCTAATTCTTCTTTCAGTTTCTTTGCTGCATTGAAATCGTCAATGGCCTTTTGACTAAAGATGTAGTTCTTCTCATCGTTCACACTTGGACCAGCAACAAAGATATCATTGATTTTCTCTTTTGATTTAAACACCTGCTTACCCATCTTCTTCTCAAAACCAATTCCTTTGTTCTTAAAATTGTTTTTCTTGTTATTACCCTTACCCTCCCATTCTTTCTTTCCCAAGCTGGTAGGATGTAATGTAACAAACGAATTTTTAGGTTTTGAAAAGAATTCTTTGTTATTAACCTCATCAATGTTCATTTCAACCAACCTAAAAACTTTCTCAACATTCTCAATTTTCACATTCTGAAGAGGATACTCGAAATCGGAATAAAGTTTGTCTGTTCCAATCATAGTATATACTACCATAATCGGATCATCATTTGCACTCTTGTCCGATTTCGGTATAAACCGTTCCAAGAAATTACCCTCATCTTCAGAATCTGTAATACCTTTCTCAGATTGAGACTTTTCAGAGTTATCAATCTCTTCATCTAACACCTGATCGAAAACGGTTTTGATAACCTGTGATTCATTGTCGGTGTCGGATGCAGAGAATGTAACATCGATGCTTTCAGGCAAATTATCCTCAATTGATCTCAATTTGAGATTCAAAGCAGCTTCCACCCCATCTGGATATTTCTGTGTGTAATGATTCCACATTGGGGGTGGAACATTCTTAAAGACTGGTATTTCATCAGGCTGTTTCGGGACAATCTGTTCAATCACATATGAAGATGCAACATAACTCATCAACTTTTTATCAATTCTTTCATTTTCAATTCTTGTTAACTCCAATTCCTTTTTTAATGAAGCAATGGTGTCCAGATGAAAATTGATTTCTTTTTGTTTATCCATAACAGTTGATTTCAACAATTTCATGGCTTTGTCATTTTCAAGACTTTCATCTTGAATCATTTTGATAGAGTTAGCCAATTTGTCATATGCTTCTTTTACTTCGCTCAGATCAAATTTTAGCATGTCTGCATGATGTTTCATTTCCTGATACTTAGTGTCTTTCGCAAGACACTCCATGCACGGTTGTAAACACTTCTGGCATGGTGTTTCAGGAATTGAAACGACTTTCTCAACAACCTGTTCATGACACACAGTTTTCACATCTTGTTTACCGACATTTTCCAATTCAGACTCAGACACTTTGACTTCCTGAACTCTAGATTTCTGATCAGACTCCTGTTGGACTGACACAGTACTGACAGACTCTGACTTCTCGAGTTCTGAATCTACCTCTCTTATCTTTGCCATGAGAGCTTTGTCAGCTATATCTTTCAAAGTTTCTTCAGTCAACTCTTTCGACACATCTATCAATTCTTCAACGACTTCTTTCTTCTATTCAAACCTCGGACATGATCCGGTTCTTGGTTCTTCAAAATATCCTGCAAAAGATTCAGAAATGTTAGGAGGCAATACAGATTTCATTAAACTTCCCAAAACCTCTTGTTCAGACTGATAATAATACACTTCAGCAGCTAATTCTTCAATATCGATCGCATTATCAGCAGAAACCTCTTCAACACCCACAGAAACCTCTTCAGCCAATATTTCCGGCTCAGACACTGTCTCAGATATTTCAACAACTTCAGCCATCATGGCCTGTCCATCGCTACCGGGGATATACTTATCCCAGCTGAAGCCTGCAGCTACCTTTTCATCGTCTTGATTCACAATCAGCGCTTTTTCCGGTTTATGCTCAATTTGTGGTCTTTGAACAGTTGGCTGTTGATTTGGTCGGTGATATATTGCTTGCTTGTAGTAGTCGTTGGTGAACGGGTTTTGATGATTATTTACTTCACGGTTCGGGCATTCTCTCTTGAAATGACCACGTTCTTTACACTTGAAACACGTAACTTTCGATTTGTCGAACCCTAACTTTTGATCGGGGCCTGATAGACTGTTTCGGCCTGTAATTTCCATGAAGCGTTGTGCCCTTCTAACCAAACTTGCCATGCCCCATTTTATATCAATCAATTCAAGCTCTTCCGGGTCGATCTGGTCGTAATCCTCTTTTGTCATATCAGGATTACCAATCCTACCAGCCACTAAGCCTTCATAAGCCTCTAGAACGGAAGCAAGTACCGCAATGTGTTGTCTCGCGGCAGTTTCAGTAATTTCATTTCCATTCTTAATATTCACCGCGATGTTGCACTGCACCCCAGAAACATAAGCCTGATTATTTGAACTTGTAGAACTTTGAGGTGAAGGCTGCTCTTGAGCTTTGAAGTTTGGATCATAGTTCACAAATGGTGAAGGCTTGTTTGATTGTGGAGTGTTTGTGGAACCACTCGAATTTGCATCAGCACTAAAACCCGTCTGTATCTTTGGACTTTGATTTGTTGCTACAGAAATACTTCCTTTGTAATACAGAGATATGTCTTGCTGCACATTTGCTGAATTCATTTGTTTAATCTTTGTTAGTTCCAATTCATGTGCTTCAATTTTCTCAATGAAACCACTCAGATTCATATTAGCAAAACTTGTATTGTTCTTTAACACCATCAGATATGTTCCCCACTCATCATAAGGTAATGTGTCTGCTAATTTGTCGATCCACTCTTCATTTGTCTTGGTTATCTTCAATCTTCCCATCTCCAAAACCAAATGGCAGTATCGTTCAATCAATTGCTTTGTGGTTTCCCCTTTCATTCCCGTGAAAATGTCAAACTGCTTGTTTATCAATGCCTTCTTGCTTTTTATCATCTCTCCACTTCCTTCAAACTTTAACAACAATTTATCCCAAATGGATTTTGAATTATCTTCGTGCTGTAACAGTACCAGGATATCCTCCTTAATTGCTTGTTGAAGGATGCTCATCATCTTTTTTTCAGCCTTAAAGTCTGCTTGTTCCGTTTGGGTCAAACTTCCAATCACTTTTGCATGACCCATACCATCTACAGGAGGTACATATTTTGTATCAATCTTCAACCAGCTTTCAAAATGGTTAGCTTGAACCCACGTTTTAAATCTTCCTGCCCAACTCGAATATTCGTCGATGTTCATGAGTTTAGGGGGCTTTTGCATTGTTCCCAATTCGTTCTCCATGTTGACGTTTTGTATAACACTACCCGAGGTTTGTCCGACTACCATACCACTGCCGGCGAAGAAGTTGTAAAAATCTTGGTTTTCCATTTTTAGAACTTTGATTACTGAAAAATGTTTTAACTTTTGTAAACAGGTGACTTTGCTGAAAACACGTTCTACACAAACTGAACTTCAGACGAAATATCACGAACGAAATGGACCTTAACCCTCAGACCATGATTTTTAATGCTGAATATAATTTCGAGCGAAAACAGAATTTCTAAGTAAGATCGAAATCACGTTTTATCACTTAAGAGCGAAATCCCGTTTTATCACTTAAGAGCGAAATCCCGTTTGAACACTTAAGAGCGAAATCAGAATTTTTAAGTAAGAGCGAAATCACGCTTTTCCACAGGAGCGGAATCAGAAGTTAACACTAGGAGCGGAATAAGAACCTTCACTTGAGTGGAATCAGAAAAATTTTGATTTCGCTCCAAATGTAGGAGCGGAATTAGAATTTTCAGGTGAGAGACCTGATTTCGCTCAGAATTACGAGCGGAATCAACCGAATGTCATTACGAGCGGAATCAGGTTTCGAGCCATTTTTTACCAATTTTAAGCCGAATTTTAAGCTGATACTCTCAAGGGTTTGTTAAATGTCACTTTTACACAGTATGTCAAAAACTCAGTTCATTTTGTCCGTGACAATGTCCAAAAATCCAAAAAAATGTAGTAAAAATGCTTTGATTCAGGTATTTTAGCTCATAACTGGCTCTGATACTAATTGTAGGATCGATTTGACCGATCTAGTGAGTCAATCAGAACCAAATACCACTGTTTATGTGGCGGAAACACGTAAACAGCTTGAATCAAAGAGAATGGAGTAGAAAATAGAAGAATATCACTTTAAACACTGTTTCTCATTAATTTGTTGCTCAAAAATCCGGCAGCATGACGGTATTCAACTTGACAAATCGATACCAAATGAGAAACTAGAACCACTATATATAGGGAGGCTGATTCCACTCCTAATGACACCATGTCATTTCGGGTGGAATCTGATTCCACTCCTAATGACACCATGTCATTTCGGGTGGAATCACAACCTTCTGATTTCGCCCCAAATGACACAATGTCATTAGGAGCGGAATCACAACATAAAAACATAACTTTTACAATCAGCCCCCTACACTATACATAAATGACATTTCCGACCCCTAGACCCTATACAAGCTTGACTAAGACTAAGACGCAGGCTTTAGACATTCTGCACCAACATATATAAAATAAAAATAAAACCAAGTCCCCCAAGAGAGGAGTGCCGCCATCAAATTGAGGGTGTGGGGGGAGTTGACGTGGCGTGTGCTGATTGGGTGTGTGTAAGAGAGGTCACTCCCCTCTTAGGCTATGAGGAGTGGATGGAGCCCCATGGGGCTTTATCAAGTCCACATAGGATCCAACTCATCTATGGAGCCCCCCTTTAATTTAGAGTGTGTAGATGGAGCCCCTATAGAGCCCCCCCCCCCTTTAATTTTGATTGGTTTAAAACTAGTGGGTCCCACCTGAATTAACCAAAGTTGGCGTTAAAGGGCTTTACCACCATGGAGCCCCCACTTGGAGGGTGTGGTGATGGATGCTGATGTGGCATGGATGGAGCCCCATAGAGCCCCCACACCTCATAGCCTTAGAGGAGTGCCCCTCTCACCCTAAGTGAGATAAGATTTGTTATTTATTTATATTTCTATTTTTTAAATATAGGGGTATTTTAGTCTTTTCATTAGAAACTAACAGAATATTCAAACGGAGTTAGAAATTTGGACTCAATTGGTTAAAGAAAATGCTTATGCGGACTCAGGTCGTTAAACTTTTTGCTTTTGGACTCAACTAGTTAAAACTCATAAAACACAGGGACTCAAAAAGTAATTTACCCTTTTTTTGTGTATTTTTACATTGAGGGGGAACCAACTATATAAACAAAGTTCAAAAAACTAAATATGGAAAGAATACAACCCATCGAGAGCTGTGTAGGAGCTGTGATTGAAGAGCTATTTTGGGAGAGATGTGAATAACCAAAACTGATCCCTCGAATTTCTTTTTTCCGTCAAATCTTCTAACAACCTATATTTTGGTGTTACATGTAAAATCATTTTGTAGCCTTGCTTAGCCTTGTGGATACGTATGTATGTGGTAAATTCATTTTGTTTGTATGTTGCAAACAAGTTTTTTGGTAAACTTTGTTTGGTTACTTTTGATTGGAAGCAATTGAAAGATGTGGTGCATAAACTTGATTTCTTCGTGTTACTTATCTACTACTAATAATAATAAATTAATATACACAACTAATTATGAGGTTATAAATGATCAGATGCCTTTATGCATAACACAACTGTGGTTAGTTCTTCACTTTACTTGTAATCATAAGTCAATTAGGTTAATTTTCTATATTTGGTGGGTCAAACTAATAATTATTTGTTGTTGGAAGTGGACTTTGGTTGCAAGGTTCTGACTGTTGTAGTGTTGTTCATATAATATGGATCATATTGTGGGTTATAATGATATGTGCCAAATAAGCTGTAGTGGCACGTTGGTATGTCTCTACTTATATTCTTTTTTTTTCATAATAGTTAGGTATATGTGGCACATTGGGACAACTGTAGAAGGCTACTCATCAAAAACAGTGAAAGTGAGTTCATTTTCTTGCCCCATTTTCTCTTCTGCCAATCAAGGTCGATCTCCTTAAATCATTAAAAAAAATTGACCCTATCCAGATAAAAATCTTTGGCCATATAAACTCATCAATTAATTACTAAAATTTATGTAAAAGTAATTTAAATAATTATTTTTAGCTAAGTTTAGGTAGTAATTTATTAATTAAAAGGAAAGATGTAGTTGACAAAATTAGGCATTAAATATCATGTGAAGCTAACAAAAAAGAACCAAAAAATAAAGCTAAAATAGAAAATTTGGAGACGCCGGGATTAGAACCCGCGTCTCCTTGTTGTTTAAAAGGGTGTTTGGGATTACGTTTTGAATTGATTATTTGATTATTGCGTTTGTAAAACATAAATGATCTAAAAAAGTGTTTGGATGAAAAAGTGATTATCTGCCTTCAAAACGCAATTTTGGAAGCATGTACTTACTTGCTTTTTGAAAACGCAAAATCTATTTTGAAAAAGTATAATCTATTTTGAAAAAGCAACACTAAACCCCCCAAGCAAGGCATTAACCACCCTTACAAAAGCTTGTTTGTGTCATCTATTAATTCAGTACATGGATATTTCAGCTTATACAACGTAAATTCTATACAAAATTAAAAGGATTTGGGCCCCCGGAGGGTTTACGCCTTGTGCCATCGCCCACCCTGCACCCCCTCCGGGCCGGCCTTGCTGCCAATGCTATTATTTACTAGACATCTATTCTTATGCCTTTTTTAACGGCTAACGAACCTTTCAAATTGGGTACTTGTCAGGTGCGGCCTTAGGGATGAGCGGGGAGGATTAAAGGCCAGGACAAGTTATTTTTTTTTTTTAAAAAAACCCCGATATATATATGTAAAAAAATTAATTGGGTATATCCATACAAACACCAACATAGAACCACTTACAAAATTATTCTTTTGGTTTAGATTAGTTATTAGTCCATTGGCATTAGATTTAGACATTTATTGTATATTTCGTTAAGGCCTAAGTGCACGTTTTTTCGAGCTCAAACATGGTACACGAATTCTCAAGGCCGGCCCTGGTACTGGTGAAACTCATCACATCATAATACAATCGCCTCCGAACCGAGGAAAACCCTCACCTAAGGCTGAAGCCCATAAACACTCGCCCAAAGGCACGACAGTGCGTTGAGGTGAAAACATGCTCAGTTCAAGAGTCGAACTAGCGATCGCCGCCTACTCACCTAGTCTCTCATCATCACCAAGTCTCTCTCTTACCACTCCACCACCAGCTCATTGGCTTTGTTATCATGCCATTAGCTGTTTTTTTTTTGGAAAGGATGCCTTTAGTCAGTAGTAGACCTTTCAAAATTTGTTGCATTTCAAATTGGTATTATACTCGATTAATCCGAAACCCAAAAATAATAATTAGTAGTAAAAATTCTAAAAATAATTATTAGAGATTAATTTAAAAGAAAAATATAATAAGATAAAAAAAAGTTAGTAGTTAAGATTGTATAAGGAAGAGAAAGAAATTAAAATAATAATATAAGAATAGATATAGAGAAGAAGATGTGAGAGGTTATAAAAAAATAAGAGATAAATTTAAGAAATAGTGATTTTTAGTTAAATTATATGGATAATGATAAAAAATGGGTGTGAAGGTTTTTTAAAAGATCCTTAAATTTTACCGAAACTAGATGACCCGCAGAGTGAAGTACTCTTGCTTGGATCTTGTATGGGCATTGCAAAACTTCACTTTGGCTTGAGGACATGCCAACCTTTACAGGTGGAAGATGCAGCTTTATTCTTTGACAAAGGTTTGCGTGAGGCGATTGAGGAATTTGTTGTTTGTAGATGTCCTTTCTTTGGAGACTTCCAGTGGCGACTTGCTTCCTTACCTATTAGGTTTGGGGTTGTGTTTGGCTGTAAAGGCTTCATCCTGTACCTTTGTGGCCTCAGGGCCCAATCTTGGGTGCTACAAGACCACATCTTACGAGACATTGACTTATGGGTATGGATTCTGATTATGTTTGTGTTTTGGCTTGTCTTCGTGATACAATTACATGTTTCGACTTTAGCGGTTTCACTAATAAGGAAACCCCCCTCCCCGACGCCCTTAAAGGCCAACATGCATTATCAAGTGCTCTTTTTAGTAAAATTGTCCATAACATTGAAGTACAGTTTCACTTGATTCTTAGACAAAAAACCATTTTTAAGTGTCTACGAGCACCACATGCCCAAGATTTTCTTCTTGTTATACCTATAGATGCGTTAGGCTAGCATATGTCGTCGATGGAGTACCATACTATCCTTAAGTATCGCCTCATGATTCCTTTATTTCCATATGATAAGATATGCATTGTTTATCATAGGGCGTGTTTGGACTCTTTTAAGGAGCATGAAGTTCATTGTAGAGAGCTCCCGGGGTTCAAGTACCGACATGATTTGGTTAGGGATGTTCTTTTTGACAAATTCAGGTGTGCTGAGATTTCTGCTAAAAAAAAAAAAGCACCCATGAATTTCTTAACTTACCCATTGGAAAGGAATATCTACCCTTAGACCAACCGATATTTTGGTCTTCGGGTGGATATGAGGAAAACACGTGTGTGAAGATCTAACAGGGGTTTCTCTCCTTATGGGCTTAGGGGGGGGTGCTTTCACGGTTGATCAAGCTGCTTTAAAGGTTTCTTCGGGCAAAGTGACTAAACACGAGAAAGCGTGTCTTGACAACCAGCACGTGTTTATCCCATTTGCTTTTGATACTTTTGGTTTTCTTGTGCTAGAGGCTATGGACCTACTTAGTTGAGTTCAAAGGGTCATGCATAGAAATATTATGAACCCGAGATCTATGGATGCAGTTTTTAAAAGAATTAGTTTTGCTATTCAAAAATGGGTAGCGCATAGCTTGTTACCCGTTTACCTTCTATCTCGATGTAATTTGCATTTGGAAACTTTGTAATAAGATTGGGTTTCTATTTTAACGATAAATGTGTTTTTTTATTACATTAGTAGAAAACTACTGTGAATTACTTCATTATATTTTAAGTTATTCAAAGAGTAAAATAGCAAAATTGTCCCTGAGGTTTGGTCATTTTTGTCACTTCAATCCAAAATTGAAACTTTGTATAACTAGACCTTGAGGTTTCATTTTTGTTACCATTTTCATCTAAATCACTAACTAATTTAAAATGTATCGTTAACTCCCATCGACGATTTTGGCAAATTCTCAAACCTCATGGACGATTTTGACGCTTTCCCATTTATTATTCTGTTTTTTAATTTTATAAATTTTATTATTATCTTTAAATCAAAAAACAACAAAAAAAATTATAAACAGTATATATATAAATATACTCACACTTATATAGAGAGAGGGGGGTCGGTGTACAATATTCCTTAACGTACGAGCTTACGCTGTGAAATTACCCACGTTGTAAAACTCAAAACCTAACCATGCATGTTGAAAAACCATAATTACGCATGTTGAAAAGACATAATCATGCATGTTGAAAACCATAACATGCTTCATTACATAGTTATAATATGTTTCATTACATAAATATAACATGCGTGATTATGGTTTTTCAACATGCGTGATTAGGGTTTTGAATTTTACAACATGCTTAATTTCACAGCGTACGCTTGTACATTAAGCAATATTGTATTTTACACTTTCACTATATATATATATATATATATATATATATGCACATTTATATATTCACACGCTTATTTTTTTAATTTTCTTTTTACATTTAAATAATAAATAAAAAATTAATGATATTTGGTTCGACATAAGAGACGGGTGGTACTGATGTTTGGTACGATGGGTCGACGTGGGGAGATGAGGTACGAGTGCCGAGATATGCGGGGTGGTTGTGGCGGTGATAGTGATGGTGGTGGTGTTGGAGATGAAGTAGAGAGAAGGATAGAAGAGAGAGTTTGTATGGTGTGTGCATACAGTGGTGGCGCTTGAACGAAAACTCAGTGACGGTCAGACTCTCAAAACCCAAATCAATGGGGCCGGACTCTTAAAAAATCCAAGATTTTATAGTAAAAATTTTCAGAAATTCTCGGTAAAATCATCACTACGAGCGAAAAATCGGTGGGGCTCAGGCTACCCTCAGCCATAATAAAGCTTCGCAAATGTGTTTATATACATATAATTATAAATGTGTGTATATATGTGTATATATTATGGTTAATTTATTATTTTTATTTTTAAAGGTAAAAAAGAAAATTAAAAAATATAAGTGTGTATATACAAATGTGTGTGTTTATGTACATGTATTATATTTATAATTTTTTTATTTAATGATTAAAAGGAAAATTTAAAAATAAAAGAATAAAAGGTAAATTGTCAAAATCGTCCCTGAGGTTTGTGAATTGCCAAAATCGTCCATAAATTAACGATAAATTTTAACAAAGTTATTGATTTGAATGGAAATGAAACCTCATGAACGATTTTAACATTTTACTCATATTCAAATTCAATGGTGGCAAATTATTTCTTTTAGTTTATAAGTTCTTATACTCTATATAGGTTGAAAGATTTTAATCTATTAAATTTACGTTAAAATACCTTACATCGAATATAAAAATGACTTTCAAAAACATTATAAATAAAAATGTTAATCTTTTTAGATATTAAAAACTTTGCCGTTTTAATGTGAAGTTGAGTGTTATTCCATTTGATTGTAGATCATTATGATAAAGACAAAATATAAGTGGTTGAAAGTTGATCACATTTGTTATAAGAAAATTAAATGTTGGATCCATGGTATATATCGGTATTATTGCTATTATTTGTGTAACTTTAGATCCATTCTCATTACCGGTAACTACATTCACCATATAGAGGAATAGTGTGAGGTTTGGCAATTTTCCATTAGTAAAGTTAAATTACGCTTTTGCTTCGTTTAACTTTACAATTTTACCATTAATTTTGTTTTTTCTTTTTCTCCCAGCCAAATTACGATTTTGCTCTTAGTTCAAATTTATAGTTTTGCCATCGTCTTTTGTTTTTTTTTGTCAAATTACGATTTTGCCCCATTGTAAAATTATAATCATACCATCGTTTTAGTTATTTATTTTTTTACAAAACTATGGTAGTGTTTTGTTTTAATCGATTGACTCAATGTAATTTTATTTGTGCCAGGCGGCTACCTGGCACACGCTCATTTAGCCTGAAAAGTTACAATTATGCCCCCAGTTTAAAATTATAGTCTTTCTATCGTTTTGGTTTTTTTTAGCAAAAGTATGGTAATGTTTTGTTTTAATTGGTTGACTTAATATACATTAGTTTTGTAGATGAACACCTAAATCTACATTATAAAATAATAAACCAATTTTGAGTTTGACCCTAGCATCTTTTTCATGCTTACATTATAAAATATTATACGTGGTACGAACTCAGGCGTAACCCTTTTGCTTGCAAGTTTAAAAAAAAACAATATAATGATAGTGTATCATTAATACTAAAAACCTTCATTTTGTTATAAAACTAGCCTAAAAGCTGAATAATATAGAAGATAAGTAGAGAGGATTTCTTATATATAATTCTTGGTACACCAAAACTATAATATTACATGAGTTTATATAGACAGAAGAAATAAACTATGTTGTACTGTGCGTCAATAATTCGAACGAATTATTGAAATTACTGTGTCAATAATTCGAATGAATTATTTCCTTTACTATGCGCTTTTACTGTGCATCTAGTTGTCATCCACTATTGCAATGATTCATAACACCCCCCCTTGGATGACACTTTGCAAACTTTGGGGTAATTAAGTACTGCCTCATTAAAAACCTTGCTAAAGAAAAACCCACTGGGAAAAAAAAACTTAGCTAAAGGAAAAAGAGTGCAGTCTATAGCTCCCCCTCAAGTTGCAATTTGTAAGGCATCACATTCTCCGTAAGTGACGCATGCCAATGTCATGAACGTGTTTCCTGAAAGTTGTTGTAGGTAGTGCTTTTGTGAAAAGATCGGCTGAATTGTTGCTGGATTGGACATATCTCATCTCGACTTGATTGTCTTTAATAAGGTCTCGAGTATATTCAAAGAATCTTGGTGGTATATGCTTTGTTCTATCACTTTTGATATACCCTTCCTTCATTTGCGCGATACAAGCTGCATTATCTTCATAGATTGGAGTTGGATTTATGTTTTTCTCTAGTCCACAAGATGTTAGTATGTGTTGTGTCATAGATCTTAACCATACACATTCTCTTGAAGCTTCATGTAGTGCAATGACTTCGGCATGATTTGAAGATGTTGCAACAAGTGTTTGTTTCTTAGAACGCCATGAAATTGCAGTTCCTCCAGTCTTGAATATGTATCCAGTTTGAGATTTTGCTTTATGGGGATCAGATAAATAACCTGCATCTGCATAACCAACTCGAAGATATCGAAAAATATGTTTAATCCCATTCCAGTGTCTTTTAGTGGGAGCTGAACTAAATCTTGCTAACAAATTAACTACAAAAGAAATGTCAGGTCTCGTACAGTTAGTAAGATACATAAGTGCTCCAATTGCACTAAGGTATGGTGTCTCTGGACCAAGAACTTCTTCGTTGTCCTCACAAGGACGAAAATGATCATTTTCAACATTAAGTGATCTAACGACCATTGGGGTGCTCAAAGGATTTGCCTTGTCCATATTGAAACGTTTCAATAGTTTTTCAGTATAATTCATCTGATGAACAAGTATTCCATTGTTCATATGTTCAATTTGTAAACCAAGACAATATTTGGTTTTTCCAAGGTCTTTCGTTTCAAATTCTTTCTTTAAAAGAATAATTGCTTCATGAATTTCCTTTTGAGTCCCAATTATATTTAGATCATCAACATATACAGCTATGATCACATATCCTGACGTTGTCTTCTTAATAAAGACACATGGACAGATAAGATTATTTATATAACCTTTACTTATCAAGTAATCGCTCAAACGATTGTACCACATCCTCCCATATTGTTTCAACCCATATAAAGACCTTTGTAATTTGATCGAATACATTTCTTTGGGTTTTGAACTTAACGCTTCAGGGAGTTTAAATCCTTCAGGAATTTTCATATATATGTCACTATCAAGTGATCCATATAAGTAAGCTGTAACAACATCCATAAGATGCATTTCTAACTTTTTAGATATTGCTAAGCTGATTAAGTATCGAAAGGTTATCGCGTCTATCACGGGAGAATATGTTTCTTCATAGTCAATCCCTGGCCTTTGTGAAAAACCTTGAGCTACAAGTCTCGCTTTATACCTTGTAATCTCATTTTTCTCATTTCGTTTCCGTACGAAAACCCATTTATACCCTACAGGCTTTATTGCCTTAGGTGTGATAACAATAGGCCCAAAAACCTTTCGTTTGTTTAATGAATTTAATTCGGCTTGCATTGCATCTTTCCATTTTCCCCAGTCATGTCTATTTTTACAATCATTGACAGACTTTGGTTCAGGAGCATCATCTCCGCTCATAATCTCTCTGGTAACCGAATATGAAAATATTTCATCCATATTTTCCATTTCATCTCGGTTCCATATTATATGTGTATGACCATAGTTGATTGATATCTCTTTGTTAGTATCATCAACATCTTCCTCATGAGAGGTTTCGGTATTTACCGCTTGATCAAGATTTTTATCTTTTTGGTCAATTTCATTTATAAGCGCTTTTCTTTTTCGAGGATTTTTATCCTTCGAACCAATTGGCCTTCCACGTTTTAAACGTTTCTGAGACTCATGAGTCATATTATTATCTATTGCCTTATTAGGGATCTCAACTCGAGCTGGAGCATTAGCAGCTGGTATATGAGATTTAGTAACCCTATTTATATCAGTAAATGCATCAGGCAATTGATTTGCAATTTCTTGCAAGTGTATTATCTTTTGAACCTCTGTCTCACATTGTTTAGTTCTTGGATCCAGATATAATAATGAAGGTTCACACTATGTGACATCCTTTTCCTTATTTTTATCTTTATTCTCCCCCCCCCCCCTAATATAGAGAAAGTTGTTTCATTAAATTTACAATCAGCAAACCGTGCTGTAAAGACAACACCTGTTAAAGGTTCAAGATATCTTATTATAGAAGGTGAATCATATCCAACATATATTCCCAATCTTCTTTGAGGTCCCATTTTTGTGCGTTGTGGTGGTGCAATTGGGACATAAACTGCACATCCAAAAATTCTAATATGGGAAATATTTGGTTGTTGGCCAGATGCAATTTGTTGGGGAGAGTATTCATGATTTGCACTTGGTCTTATGCGAATTAATGATTCAGCATGTAAGATTGCATGACCCCAAACGGATACAGGAAGTTTTGTCCTCATTATTAATGGTCGAGCTATTAGTTGTAGACGTTTAATTAATGATTCAGCTAAACCATTTTGTGTGTGCACATGAGCAACAGGGTGCTCAACAATAATTCCTACAGACATGCAATAATCATTAAAAGCATGTGATGTAAATTCACCAGCATTGTCGAGTCTCACCCTTTTAATAGTATGATCTGGGAAATGTGTTCGCAATTTAATAACTTGTGCAAGAAATTTTGCAAAAGCCATATTGCGAGTTGATAACAAAGACACATGAGACCATCTACTTGATGCAACTATTAGAACCATGAAGTATCTAAATGGTCCACATGGTGGATGGATTGCTCCACATATATCTCCTTGAATTCTTTCAAGGAACATTGGAATTTCCTTTTCAACTTTTACAAGCGAATGTCTTGTAATTAATTTTCCCAGAGAACAAGATACACATAAAGGAATTTTATCAGATTTTGGGATCTTTTTATACTTCAATGGATGTCCATGAGTATTTTCAATCACTCTTTTCATCATTGTAGATCCTGGATGGCCTAATCTGTCATGCCATAAGTTAAATGTTTCAGGATCACAAAAATTTTCTTTTACTGCCATATGTGCTTGAGGCACATCAATATATGTATAATGCAAACCAGATTGAAACATTGGCAGTTTTTCCAATATCTGATCTTTGCTCATGATATACAAATATTTTTCATTATCAACAGTCTTTGACTGAGTATCATATCCATTATGATATATGTTTTTGTAACTTAACAAATTTCTTGTTGATTTGGGGGAAAATAAAGCATTTTCTATTTCAAATGTTGTTCCATTTGGTAGTGCTATATTAGCTTTTCCCACTCCTTCTGTCAAGTTCTTAGGACCTGATATTGTATTGACAGTTCCCCTTGTTGGTTTCAATTCATAAAATATTTTTTAGATTTAAATATAGTGTGTGTGGCTCCACTATCCGCTATACAAATATTCGCTTCATTCATTCGATCTTGAGCTTCAATGATATCCATTTTAATCTTACAATTATAAAAAGAAAAATAATAAGAGTATGATTAACATAATATAATTATTAATAATAACTTTATTAAAAAAAATTATATGAAAGAAAGACATAATAAAAATACACATTTAATTGTTACATAAAATCATTGATATCAAACAACATTTTGTTTAAATGTCTTCATCAAAATCCGCTGCGTTTAGCTCAACATTTTTATCGAATTTATCCAAATAGTTTACTTCCTTCTCTTTTCCTTTAAAAGAGGCTTTGTAAAGCTCACATAGATGTGGATCTGTTCTACAAGTTTTTTACCAGTGATTTATACTTCCACATCTATAACAAGAATTATCATTTTTTTCGGACACACCGGCTTCATTCCTTTGATTATGAAAATTGGAAGTATTATCTTGTGGAGCATGATAATTTGTAGTTCTTTGATTTCGGCCACGGCCACGACCGCGTCCACGACCTCGGTAATTTTTATTACCTTTGAAAGTATGGTTGTGACCATTATAATGACCTTTACCAAAATACCCATGACCGCGGCCACGGCCTCGTCCTTGGCCTCGCCCACGGCCTTGTTCCCTTTTATTTTGATAATTATTAACAACATTTGCTTCAGGTATAGTTAATGATCCTGTGGGACGGGCTTCATGATTTTTCATCAGAAGTATGTTATGCTGTTCTGCTACGAGGAGATGTGCATTCAAATCAGAGTATCTGTAAAATCTCAACAATCGATATTGTTGTGCTAAACTTATATGTGATGCATGAAATGTGGAGTAAGTTTTCTCCAATTTTTCTTCCTCAGTAACAGGATGCCCACAAAACTCTAATTTTGAGCATATTTTAAATAAAACAGATGTGTAATCATTTACTTTTGTAAAATCTTGGAACCTCAGATTGTTCCATTCATTTTTAGCTGTAGGAAGTAAAACTTCCTTTTGATTATCAAATATGTTCTTCAAATCCGTCCATAATTCATATGGATCATCAGAATTGAAATATTCATGTTGTAGTAAATTATCAATGTGTTTATGAATAAACACATCAGCTTTGGCCTTTTCCTGATCCGAACAATTATTCTCTTCATTTATGACTTCTATTACACCCATTGCTTTTAGGTGTCTTTTGACATTTGCTGTCCAAGTCATATAATTTTCTCCGGAGATATTCAATGCTGGAAATTCAAGTTTCGCGATGTTTGTCATTTTGTTACTAAATACAAATATATAAATATTAGGATTACATACTTATTAAAATGAGATAAAATATAACAATACACATAATTAAAATGTTAGTTGCATAAATAAATGTTAGCTTGCATAAATGAATGTTAGATGCGTAAATAAACGTTAGATGTATAAATGTTAAATTCATAAATAAATGTTAGATGGTTAGTAGTCCCATTATTATTATATTCCCATAGCAATAGGTACCCTGTACTCATTTTTATTTATCAAAGAACTATATTATAAATATACATATATATAAAGGAGAAACGGGATCTAAAAGATCATCCTAAAGGTGTATGGTTTTACAATCCACGGGTGCACCCTTACGCTTTCAACCTATATATATATATATATATATATATATATATATATATATATATATATATATATATATGTACACATATGTATGTATTTAAATGTATGAAATTCTTACATTGAGTATGGTAATAACTCATTTGCTTTTGTTGATTTGCTTGGTAGAGAACCCTCGTGCTGATAACGTGTTATAAAACTAGCCTAAAAGCTGAATAATATAGAAGATAAGTAGAGAGAATTTTCAGAGGATTTCTTATATATATTTCTTGGTACACCAAAACTATAATATTACATGAGTTTATATAGACAGAAGAAAGAAACTATGTTGTACTGTGCGTCAATAATTCAAACGAATTATTGAAGTTACTGTGTCAATAATTCGAATGAATTATTTCCTTTACTGTGCGTTTTTACTGTGCATCTAGTTGTCATCCACTATTGCAAAGATTCATAACACATTTGCTATAATAAAAAAGTTAAACAATATTACAAACTATGTTCACATATTGAACCTACATAAGAATCTTGTCATACAGCAAATCGTAAATGGTGTTGCTAAAGTAATGGATTATATGTTCAACAACAATCAAAAGGTTAAACCTTATAAAATCCATAAGTTGTAACTATATTAGAGAATGGTTTTCTTTATACTCCCGCTACAAACAACCCCCTGCTAATCGATTTATATAATTCTACTACAAAAACCCAGTCTATTTTTTTCTAAATAACTATATTATGAAAAAAATGAATACATACCAAGAACGCTCAACTAATTAGAACTATAATGAAAATTCAAAGTTGCACTAAATTGTTTTTTCAAGGTCTTTCTTAATCTCCTTTCAATCAGTGCAAAAAAAAAATTGATAGATTTGTTCATATATATATATATATATGAATAGCACGTATATCTCAATATTCAAATTATGGCAAGTAAATAAACGCCTATAAAAACAGGGATGCTTCCTAATCCATTTAAAAAAAATTGAAAATACAACGGTTGATTGTACTTATTACAAACCACAAGGGGGGAGTGCAATCAGTAAAATTTAAAAAAAAAGGGAAATGCATTTAGCAACAACCGTTGTTATAAGAAAACTAAATGTTGGGTCAATGGTATATATCGGTATCATTGCTATTATTTTTGTAACTTTAGATCCATTCTCATTACCGGTAACTACATTCACCATATAGGGGAATAGTGTCAGGTTTGGCACTTTTTCATTAGTACAGTCAAATTATGATTTTGTCCCGTTTAACTTTACAGTTTTGCCATTGATTTTGTTTTTTTTTTTTTTCTTCCAGCTAAATTACGATTTTGCTCTTAGTTCAAATTTACAGTTTTGCCATCGTCTTTTGTTTTTTCTTTGTCAAATTACGATTTTGCCCCATTGTAAAATTACAATCATGCCATCGTTTTAGGGTTTTTTTTTTTTACAAAACTATAGTAGTGTTTTGTTTTAATCGATTGACTCAATGTAATTTTATTTGTGCCAGGCGGCTACCTGGCACACGCTCATTTAGCCTGAAAAATTACAATTATGCCTCCAGTTTAAAATTATAGTTTTTCTATCGTTTTGATTTTTTTTAGCAAAAGTATGGTAGTGTTTTTTTTAATTGGTTGACTCGATGTAATTGTTTTAGATCGTGTTATGAGTAGTATGTATAAGTAACCGAAACACAGACATACATATTATGAGAGAGAAATATTCGGCTTAGTGTCCCGCAACACGAGCGGGTCAAAAACTAGATCTATAACCAACGTGTACTTTTTTAACGGCTAAATGTCACACTTTCCGGACATTAAACTAATGACCTCCTTATTTGAAAATGCGTTATACATAAATAATCTATTTATGGAAATGTTACCATTGCAACAATTTTTTTTAAGGGCAAATTTGGATTACTGGCGGACCACTGGAATATCATTGTGCCACCAGCGGAACCACCCGTTCATATTTGTCTCCACTAGGCATAATATCTATACACAAATTCAGAAGAAACCCAATAAATATAGAAAAACCCACCTTCTAAAAATCAAACCCAGAACCTATTTATTAAAGAAACAATACTAAAATTTATAATTTTGATCAACTTTGTAGAAGTGATATTGTATGTACTTTTAAAATGATTTTTAAAAAATATATTTTATACGATATCTACTTTTTAAATGATATTTAAAAAATAAATTTTTATACGCTATCTACTTATTTAATACTAACAATGAGATTTTATATAGAATAGAAAGATGACTAGATGGTTAGCATTTTCACTAGATGTTTGGTGAATAACTAGACAATTTAGATAAACATGTGATGTTTCTTAAAACTTAGTAATAGTTGTGTTGATATATCTAATTATAGTTTGTACCCAATGACCGACCAATGATCATACGTGTTATCAATGTTGAAAAAATCGGGATTAACTGGCGACTAGTTGGCGATTAATCACTAGTCAGCCGGCCACTGTCTAATTTTTAGGTAACTGGTGAATTAATCGTTAGTTAGTCCTAATCTGCCCTAGTCGGCCAGAAACTGGTCTTAGTCGGCCGGAAATCGGTCCTAGTCGACCAGAAATCGGCCATAGTCGACTGGAAATAGGCGATTCCGGTCAGACTAAGACCACGACCAAAACCTATAAATTCCGGTGATTAATCCTATAGGAGGGGTTAAAACATGTCTACTTAAAAAAAATTACATATAAAAATATGTGTGTATATCTATAACACTAAAAATTACATATAAATCTCAATCTCGTAACTCTTGATTACACAACTAATCCCGATTAATTGCTAGTTGCTACCCCGCCGACCAACTAACGCCTAGCAATTCTTACAAAAACAAACTCGTATTCTTTCAAACAAAATGATCAAAACTATAAGATGACCTTAATACCGAGATCACTCATGTAATTAATTTTAAATTATATAATAAAAAATATCCTAAGTTGAATTGAAGTTATATATGTGTTATATAAAGACGGATAACGAGAATAAATTAGTCAAATCAATAATGCTTGAGAAACAACTAAAAATAAATGATCTTAGTATTCTTTTTCTCTTTCTCTATCATGCTTGAGAAACAAGTAAATCGCACAAAAATAAATATCTTTGTATTCTTTTTCTCTTTCTCTATCAAGGTGTTTTGGTGAACTTGAAACTAAAAAACACCAAAGTCAATATTGTCCTTTTAAATAGAGAAATGATTGGTTGTTGATATTGAATATTCTACATGGAAAAAGAGGTAGAAAATTACACATCCTTACGGTCTCGACACTCGTCGTAGCAACTAAAAAAATCAAAATAATAAAGTCATTATATGCCTAAAAGAATATCGACACGTCAATCAAAAACCACAAAAACGAATACCGGTTCTAATAATACCGATGTTGTTCGGTTGAAATCGGTTAGGTTTATCGCAGTACTAGTATAGTTTCCGCACTCGTATAGTTTACGATAAAAAAAAATATTATACTTTGAATACTATGGTTTATAAATATCAAAAGTTTTAAAATCATATAAGAAATGACTAATTCCTTTACAACTTGATATATATCTAGCTATAGTTCAAATTTGTTTTACATGAAACTGTCAGAATTTAGACATTTACAGCTAACGAATGTGACATTCTAACAACTTAGATTACAAAAGATTGTAAAATGAAAAGTCCAAAATATAGTTACTACAAAGATAAAAAGACAGAAAAAATATTTTTAAGACCGTCTATACACCAATACAAGTAATTATTTTATTTTAATGGTAAATAACAAAATAATTGATATTAAATAAAGTAATGGAGGGATGTGGTCAGGCGTGATGTCAGCTTGATTGGGACCGAGTGCAGTACACCAAGGAAGAACAGAACCGGTCGTATTCATGCATGAACCATAACCACTTTCGTGGGGAACAAGAGTCGTGTTGGAATTCTAGAAAATAATGTAAACTAATATTAAGCCTCTTCGTATTGCGGTGGGAGTGTAAAACCATGACAAATAGCACTAACGCCACAGCACCGCCAACGAACATCAACACTGAAGTTGCGACGCATGAGAAGAAATTAGATCGAAACATAAAACATAGAAAATAATAACTAAGTCGATTAGGACCCGCGCGTCTCGATGAACCTATCAAACGGGAAAAATAGACGGCCATAAAAACGTTGAACCACACACGCACGTTGCGTAATATTAACTTGCAAAATTTAAAATGAAGCGTAAAACAAAACATAAAAACGTTGAAACACACACAAACGTTACGCCGTGTTAACTTGCAAAATTTAGAACAAAGCGTAAAACAAACATTTTGCGAATTATAAAAAGTGTAGGGTACCAAAGTTGAAAGTAAAAAAGTTGTGAGGTTACATTTGCAAAGATAGAAAGCTGTTGGGTTAAAAGTAAAAAACCAAAGTAGCTTTGAGTTAAAAGTGTAAATATATAAATTTTTTTTGAAAAACTCCCTAAACATATAATACAACTTAACTATACACCACAATGTTGTTAATTTATAATTTATAATGGGTTAATTTGTTTAGATTTTTATAATAATTAAAAAAATAGAAAGAAAATTGAACGGTTAAAAAATATTTTATTTAAAAAAGACATGGTAGCAACTAGCAAGTAACTAGAACATGCGAAACCACCAAGGTTCATATACAACGAATCTGGAATAGAAAAATTACAGCAATCTACCTGACGACGGGTAGCCCAAGACCAAATATAAATGACTTAAATACGAAAATGCTCATAAGGCAAAATGATTCAAAGGTTAAAAACCTGGGGAAATGGAACAAAGTAACACGGAACAGTAAGTAGTCATGTCTCTGGATTACTTCACCAACTCGCCAGCCGCAAAAGCAATGCAGGTCCACAGAGCACACTCTATTATCCAGGGGTCAAAATGCTCCAACCCCCGAAAGGGTAAGCCCCTCACTGCAAGCATGGTCACTAGTCAAATGCATTCTTCTTTGGGAGATGTCTTCTCCTATATATTAGACACTTCATTTACTAAGCAAGACATTCCTGGCCAGCCTTGATTCCTGAAATCTCTGGTCATTCACTTCGAGTACTTGCTTCATGCGAGTTACTCCCTTTCACATCCAACACACACATTCTGTTTGCTCCTTCATCCGAATCTGAACACATTTCAGAGGAGGATCCTTAGCAAACAATAAAAATAAACTAGTGAACCTCCTTCCACGTCTTGCAAACGTAGGGGGACCCCACGACCTGCGTTAGGCAAAGTTGAACCCTTCAACCCTTTTGCCTAACCAGCCCAGCTACCATCCTTGGTCTGTTATTTGTTGCATCAACAAGTTGGCGCCCACCGTGGGGCTACGCCGCTATTTCTCCTAAAAAGACCTAGTAGTGTAGCTCTTTCCTCTTGAAACTACCATGTCAGAGAGTGGATCCCCGGGAGAAGTAAATCAGGTCCCAAACGCCTCAACCCCGGGTACTAGCCAAGCTCATGTGGCTATACCAACTTCTTTCTCAACTCCGGGGAGCACTCCCGAGTTTCTCACTTTCAACACTCCAACTCCGTCCAGATCCGGAGTCCCTTCCCCCAATGTTGGTGTCTCTGACACCCCAGCACGTGTTGAACTTACCCCAGAGGGGGTTGCCAACAATTTCCTTGAGTTGAGGTCTCTCCTCAGCCAATATGTGAGTAGGGAAAGGGACAAGGGAGTGAGGATTTGTCTAGACTATGATGAGCCAGAACCAACGCTGTCTCCCGGACCTCCCATCCCACCTTTTACAACTAGGAATGAGGCTGGTCCCAGTAATCCTCCAAACCCTAATCCATATATGTCCGCAATGGCAAATCCTATAGCACATCCTCTCTTTTCATCTCAACCAGCTACAAGTGGTGCTCCTCTGGGCCATGAGCTAACCCTAGATCAGCTCCTACAATCCCCAGTAACAAGCCTTCCAGCTTCTACAACAACTTCGTGGGAACAAGCTTTGTCCGTGCTCCCCTTGGCACGAAGTGCTGTTATGAGCACCCCCTTTGGAGTTAGCTGCTCAGCTGCACCCGGAAGCCTTCAAGGCTTCAACCTCATGCCCCAGATGATGGCCCAGATGATGGCCAGCTTCCCATGGCAGCACTTTATTAATCAAGTGCTGGCCACTCAGGGAAACAGCAACAATGGCAATGACATAGGTGCAAGGGCTGAAGAAGATCTGGCCAAACCTTATAAGCCAAGTAACCTCTCATGCTTTTCACAGCAAATAGCCGATTATGATTTTCAAACGAAGATCAAGATGTCGTCCCACATCAAAACATACGATGGGACTGAAGATCCTAAGGACCATCTTCAGATCTTCACCGGTGCAGCAAGGATTGAGAAGTGGTCAAATGCTGAATGTTGTCTAATGTCCATGCAAACTCTTGTCGGATCAGCCAGGATTTGGTTCAATGATTTACCTGCTCGAAGCATTCGAAGCTTCGATGACCTCAGCAAAGGTTTTCTGGCCAACTTCTCCCAACAAAGGCGATATGTCAAAGATGCAACTGTGATCTTTCAGATAAAACAACGTGACGATGAAAGTCTTCGAGAGTTTATTGAACGATACAAGAAGGAAGGTCTCACATACGTAGGGGCAGATGAGAAAATGAGGGTAGCTGGTTTCATGAATGCTATCACCTCAAAATACCTCACAAGAGATTTCAATAAATCCCTGCCCAAGACCTTGGAAGAAGCTCTCGAAAGGGCAGAAGCCCATATCCGGGGAGAGGAGGCAGTAGATATTAAAGAGCAAAGGAAAAGAGGATCCAGTTGGCGAAGCAACAGCCCAGCCAGAAAAAGAGGGAACTTTAACTCCTATGACAGGGGTCAAAAGGGTTCAGACCATCGAAGGCCTGAAAGTCGGAACCCTCCCACCAGGGAGAAAGGCATGAGTTTCACACCCCTCACAAAGACTCCTCAAGAAATCCTTGCAACGGAAGAAGTCAAGCAGAACTTCCGGCCTCCTAAGCCTCTCCCCAAGAGTAGGAAGAATAAAAACTCCACACAATATTGTGAATTTCATGAAGAAAAGGGACACCATACCAATGATTGCTTCCAACTTAAAAAGAGGATCGAAGAAGCCGTCAAGTCCGGGGAACTTGCTCACTTGGTAAAGGGAGTAAGGGACAAAATGGCTGAAGGAAAAGGCAAGGAAGTCAATATGGTGGATTTCGATGGAAGGGTTCCACACAAAAGACAGCGGTTGGAAGCTTGGGAGCTTCAGTGTGTTTGCTTCCCCCCAACAGAAAAAGACATTCTTTCAAGCCCTCTTGTGGTTGAGGCTACTGTGGGAACGTTACAGACAAGTAAAGCTTACATAGACACTGGTGCTACCACGGAAATCATGTTTGAGAAGTTCTTCAACCGTCTGAGCGATGAAGAGCGTTCAAGGCTTCAACCCTCCGGAACCTCCATAAAAAGTATTGCTGATATACCCCTCAAGCCTTTAGGGCAACTGACACTTGACGTTCGTTTCAGTGAAGGACAGAAGGAAAGAATCCAACCGCTCACCTTTGTGGTTATCAATATTCCCTCAAAATATGACGTGATCATCGGGAGGCCAGGACAGTGTGCATTTTACATGGCTGTGTCTGTTGGCCATGGCACTGTCAAGTTTCCTACCGAAAGGGGAATAGCAACCCTTCAACCTTCCTAGGAAGCCTACATGGTTGAAGGTGAGAGCTCCAAAAGTGAAGAAGACAGGCAAAGGCTTACTATAAATCCTAAGTACCCCGAGCAGAAGATAAGAGTCAATCCTAGCCTTTCACAAGAAACCCTGTCATACCTTGAGAAGCTGTTGAAACATTACAGTGATGTCTTCGCTTGGTGCCCGGAAGACATGACAGGCATCCCTCGAAGTATTGCTGAGCACGAGTTGAAAATACCATCTCATGTCAAGCCCGTGGTCCAAAAGAAACGAAGTCTAGCACCCGAAAGAAGCTTGGCTGCATGCCAAGAGGTTGAAAAGCTTGTGTCAGCCGGCATTCTCCGCGAAGTCAAATATCAATTGTCACGGCCCCCGACCCAACCTGGACGGAATCGGGAGCCGCGAACAGCCAAGTGGTACCGGTGATTATTTTGAAAAATATTGCAGCGGAAATTTCATCAGGACCGTGAGTTAGGAAAAATATCAGAGTTTAGAAAACACCGAATTTTATTTATTAAATAGATGGGATAAACTCATTCTTTACAAAGGTAGCTTTAATAAGGGATAAACCCAATTACATAAAACAATATTTCTTAATTTGATTTAAGTAATAAAATAAGCCACTTCTTGAAGCCTTTCAGTGTCATATCCATCTCTTACTCCAATCTACTGTAATTACCTGAAACGCGTTTTAAAAAGGTTTTGTCAGCAAGAAATACTGGTGAGTTCATTCATTTTGCTTAAAACGATGCATTTGTTATAATCTACAGTATTAAGAGCGATTACAATGTTTCCATATATCAACCAACTACCCACGATATTTGTCACTCAACCATCCATTGGTAACCTCATTGTCCAATGGTGTCTGTGACTATGGTCATATCACCCCTTGGCTAACTCGTTGTTCAATGGTGACGGTTATCAAGTAATGTATACAAAACCCCACATACCGGCTGTAATTTGGTGATTACAAAGACTTAATCCCTGTAATTATAACCTTGAAAATAAATAGGGTTTTGGAAATAATTTGATAAAAAGAGAATGACTCACATTATAAGCATGCATATTTATACAGGCAGAGCTTAGCCTATTGATTAGTCTTGTAACCTAGTGCACACGAACTCGGTAAGTAACTAATACAGCATTTACGATAACTCACTAGATAAAAACCCTCACGACAAATGACAAAGTGCAATCACTTAAACATCCATCGGATTCACAACGAATGACAGAGTATTCCCTGAGTTCGGGTGGTACTCAGTCACACCCCCAAAATCCACACGCGGAGTATCACCGCTTGGAGGCGTGACTGACCAGGATCAAGCCACCAATCATATTGAACAAACATGTAAGTAAACATAATTCAACCAACAATATGAAAGGTGTTCAAAAACCAAAGCATAGTTAAGTGTTTAGCGGAAGCATAATTGTAAAACTCACTGTAAGTATAAAATACGAAATAAAGTAATGTTTATAGCATGGCACACACTGCCATGTCCCACAACGACCGTTCCTCCCTGTGCAAGCTCCATAAGTACCTATTGACCTGCAAGGCATGTAGCAACGAATCAACAACAAAGTTGAGCGAGTTCACAGTTGGTTGTTTGGTTATAGTATTCATTTCGTAAATCGTTTGTTCGTTTTGTAAACCATGTATTGTATTAGTTCGTATCGCGGCCATTCCAGGCATGTTTGCGAAGATTAGTGGGGGCTTCCCATGTGTTACTAGACCATGCGTATCGACTGCTACGTAAATGTAAGAGGTGCCCTAAGTCAATGTCTATCAGCATTGACCCTTTGCCCATAGTCCATTAGTACACGCCCGTCCGACTGGCACGGTGTGAGGTTTGTTAAACCTAATAGCGCTATTAACTAATGACCCGCTCGCCATAGGCCTCGGCGATTAAGTCGATAAATGAGGGACTTCATTTGATAGAGTTGATGGTCTTATAGTCGTGTACGTAGGTTTTACGTACGTGCCCTTCAATCCGAGGACAGTAGTCAGTATAAGTGTACGTAGGTTTTACGTACGTGCCCTTCAATCCGAGGACAGTAGTCAGTATAAGTGTACGTAGGTTTTACGTACGTGCCCTTCAATCCGAGGACAGTAGTCAGTATAAGTGTACGTAGGTTTTACGTACGTGCCCTTCAATCCGAGGACAGTAGTAAGTAGTTTAATAGTAATAGTTGTACGAGTAGTTATTCAATCTCATTCCCAACCCACCGGGAATCCCATGCCTTGGCTAGTGTGAACTCACCTTGGTTTGCTCGGCAGATACACAGAAAGGTCAAGTCTAGCTGCTAGTGGTCAACCACGTCCTAACATTGTTACCATACAAGTCAGGTTTCGGTTTCGAGTAGAGCACACAAGTATCACATAAACTAGCAGATAAGGAACACATACAATCATGGAAATTACACATCATCACGTTTAACAGTCATAATGTATTCAACTTGTGCGATTAAAAGATTGGGCTCGCACAAGTCTAATGGCCTTGTGCGAGTCATCCGTTGGAGCCCAATACTACCCGGCCCAATAACAAGAAACCCAACAGAACTATAAACATGAACACGGCCCAAATAACATGTCTTGTGTGATCCGGATAGCATGTACGATCCGGTCGACTTGTGTGATCCGAACTAGCCCAGCCCAACATGAATATCCGGCCCAACATTACAACTTGTGCGATCCAACAGTCTTGTGCGACTGGGGACCTCTTGTGCGATCAGGTCAGCTTGTGCGACCAGATCAGCTTGTGCGACTGGACTTCTTGTGCGAATGGACCTCTTGTGCGACCAAGAGGTCTTGTGCGAATGGTTTTAAATTCCTATTTTCATGCACATCAGTTACAATCATTCAATAGTTTCCAATTGCACAATTTGTCAATAAATGCTAACAACTTCCATACCAAACAGAAATCGATCAAACAAGGTTTTTAATATCAATTTCTTATGAACTCTATCATAATCAAACATGAACAATCACAACACTTAAACATACCCATCTAGGGGTTTCCAATCATCATGTAACACTTCATACTCGATTCTACAACCAACCCGATTTCCACATACATGCAGCCGATTAACAAACAATCAAATTCTTAGAACAATAATATGAAATCCGATTCACATGAACAATATCTAATACACATATGCAAGCCGATTTCATGAACACTATAATCAAACCCTTCGGATTCGAATAAAATACATATATGGCCGATTACATTCATCCATGCTTAATCACATATTATTCGAACCAATCATAACAATACATCATCAATCATGTCGAGCATATATAGCATAACATCATACAATCATAAAACAATAGTTAACATACTAACCGAATAGAGAAAGAACAAGGATTGATTCGAATAGAAAGCTTTAGAGATGAAGGTGTTGCCGTCGGTTTTGAGAGAGAGAGAGAATTAGGGTTTGTGTGTTTAGAGTGTTTGACAAACAAATGAGGAGTATACCCCTACTCCTAACTATTATGCGCAAAAGAGAAAGAGTGGGCCGAACCCTCCTAATGGCTGCCCATTCGGTTCAAGTTCAAGAGAAATGGGCCGAGAGTAGTAAAGCCCAAAGGCTTGTGCGGTTGGGTTGTGTTGTGCGATTACATCATACATACATTCACATAAACACATAATCAAACATAACATTCATTAATCAATCACTTGCATACAATCACATCACGTTCACATACGTTACATCAAAGTACAAAGATAGGTTCGGAAATACGAGTTGTCACAACTCAAACATCCTGTCGGAATCACGACTAATGACAAAGGATAGCACTTAAACATCCTGTCGGATAGTTTTAATCGATCGGACATTGAATCGTAGCAGTGATCGAGTTATTACCCTGTTTTGCGGCAGCGTTTAGTATTGTGTGTGTTTGGTAGTAATCTGGTGAATATCTGGACGTACGAAATGAATTTGAACGTCAAACTAATGCCAGAAATCAAGTCCCACACCCCTCTATTTATATCTGGAAAACAGCGCGGTCGCGCCATGTCACGACCCCCGACCCACCCTGGACGGAATCGGAAGTCGCGAACAGCCCGTGGTACCGGTGATTTAATTTTGAAAACGTTGCAGCGGAAATTTCATCAGAACCGTGAGTTAGGAAAAATATCAGAGTTTAGAAACACCGGATTTTATTTATTAAATAGATGGGATAAACCCATGTTTTACAATGGTAGCTTAAATAAAGATAAATTTGATTATATAAAACAATATTTCTTAATTTGATTTAATTAATAAAATAAGCCACTTCTTGATGCCTTTCAGTTCCGTATCCATCTCTTATTCCAATCTACTGTAATTACCTGAAACGCGTTTTAAAAAGGTTTTGTCAGCGGGAAATACTGAGTGAATCATTCTATTTACTAAAATGACACATTTGTTATAATTTACAGTATTAAGAGCGATTACAATGTTTCTGATATCAAGCCAACTACCCACGGTATTTGTCACTCGACCCATTGGCCCATTCGTCCAATGGTGTCTGTGACTATGGTCATATCCCCCATTGGCTGCCCCAATGGTGACGATTATCAAGTAATGTATACAAAACCCACATACCGGCTGTAATTTGGTGATTACAAAGACTTAATCCCCGTAATTATAACTTTGAAAATAAACATGATTTTGTAAATAGATTTGATAAAAAGAGAATGACTCACAAACTGTGAGAAAAGAAGAATGACTCACAAATAATCATGCAGATTCATACGGCCAAAGTTTAGTCTACAGATAAGCCTTGATATATTGCAGATTTATATAGGCAGAGTTTAGCCTACTGATTTTGCCTTGTAACCTAGTGCATACGAACTAGGTAGGTAACTTAATACAGCAATTACGATAACTCACGAGATCAAATTCTCACAATGAACAACAAAGTGCAATACTTCATCCATCGAATTAACGATGATCCGTCAAATTAATGACGAACGACAAAGTATAATACTTCATCCATCGAATTAACGATGATCCGTCAAATTAATGAAGAACGATAAAGTATAACCCTAATGTGGGCGGCACTTAAACATCCATTGGATATATTGATCGGTCGGAAAATGAATCGTAATAGCGATTAAGTTAATACCCTGTATCGTAGCAGCACCCCCCTACTAATTAGTGTTTTTGATAGTAATCGGACGATAACTCAGCGTAATTTTGGAGTTTGATCGTCGTTTTTGTGCCCATAATCAAGTCCCAACATCCTCTATTTATACTGAAATTTTGACCCTTAGGCGGCCCGCGTGAGTTTTAAGCTAACCTTAGGCGGCCCGCGAGAGAACTTATTTTATGTATAGGGTTGCCACGTGTGGGACTAGGCTAGCTGAGTCGACGATTTCTGAAATTTCAACTTCGTCCGCAAGTTATTAAGATAATCGTCAAGTAGGGAATACCCCCCCTGAGTTTTAGGGGCCCTAATCCTGATTCTGAAAATTCTGAAAATTTTAGGGTTTGTGCAGAATCACTTGGGTGTCTCAATTAGGGTTTCCTATTGGTCAAATTAATTTAATAATTATGACTTTTGATGAGAGTCGTTACATTCTCCCCACCTTAATAAAAATCTCGTCCTCGAGATTTATTGGAATAAGTAGGAATACTTCTTCTTCATCTCAGATTCCAGCTTCCAAGTGTATTTGGGTTATGATATTTCTTTTAGACTTATGTTACCTTTTAGTTAATAAAAATAATATTAAGGTAGATGATACAGAATTTAAAATATCGAATTTTGTGAATACGAGTTGTATCATAAGTAGGATTCAATGATTCAACTGAATTAGCTCGAGAAATCGATGATAAACGAATGAGATGAAATGATATAATTTTCAAAGTGACTAGGTTCAAGCCAAAAGATATATGATCAATAGATATTTAAAATGAATCTGAAGAACTTTTAGAATCAATAAAATTCTTTGTCAAAAGAAAGCTTACTTTGATTGGTAACTGAGGAAGACTTTGACAGTTTTCCAAATGAAATCAAAGCATGAAAAATGATTTGTCAAATAATTATGATATGAGAAATCAAAGTGTTGAGAGGAGTGAATTGCAAAGATACACCAAAAGACGATAAAGTTAGTGTATCATTTTAGAGTTTCAAGTTGTTTTATTTGTTGAAATAATATAATAGCACACTATTAGTGACTATGTTTTTTTTTATACTATCTCCTAGAAATTGAAATATAATAAGAACAAATTATTTTGGCCTGATCAACCATTATATTATATTTGTAAAATAATTGTAATATATATTATTTGTGTCCCTGTCTGAACTGTATCTTACATAAATATAAATGCTATGTAATGTGCATTTTTACTATATGTAAATGATCACTGTTTTTAAATAAATATTATTTTAGTATTTTACTATACTATGTAAAATAACTTATATTTACTATGTAATATATATTACAAAATACCGTAATGAAGTTATTTATATTATATTACAAAATATTTTAGTAATATTATTTTGTAAAAGAAATCACTATTATTTACAACGTTAAATTAAAGTTGTAAATAAAGGTGTAAAAATATTTATTGTACAAAATATTCGTACAAATACTTTTGTACATATATTATACTTAATGGGTCGATTCTATAGGATTATTTATTTTCATTTTGAAACCATATAATGTTGTGAATGTATTTACAAATGTTTGTAAATAAGTGAAAACGAAGACTATTCTTATATTGTTTTATGAAAATATATCTTTCTCCAATGTATATATATTTTCATATATAATTAAAATTTACTAAATACGTATGACGACTTATTTTATATATATTAACTAGTCATTATCATGGTGGATATTGGTTAGTGCTTCCTTATTTAAGCATAGGTGATCAGTCCATGCCTAATTAAGGCTAGGCTATCCAATACCTACCCTTGATAATAATCCTAGTAAAAATAATACCAACACTATTATTATTAATATTTTCTTACTAATAATAAAACTGATATTAGTAATACATAACTAAACATACACTTAAATGGAAAAATTTCTAATAAAATGGTGAGACTGGCCGTCCCCAGGATCGAACCCGGGTCTAGGCCACACCCTTTCGCGCATCTAACCAACCAAGCTAGGTGCCTAGTTTATGAAATTTCCATTTTGATTAAATATAAGCACATGTACAATAAATTCTGTACTTCTTATTATAAGTCACCTACTTATATTGACTAAGTATTTACTTATCCTCCTTATGGTGACTAATAAGAATATAGTAATACTATTAGGTAATCACTTATGTAAGTTTCCATATATAAAATAAATTTTATATAATGTTTTTCGATTGAAGATGTTAAAGTAATAATTTATCACGAAAGGCTAGATTGATGTTGTAAAAATCATTTAAGAGATACATTAAAATATGACAAGAATTTGTGTATCATTATCTTATCACATGATTTGTGTTAAGATAACTTTTATAAATATCCGTATATGATATATATAAATGAAATTAGTGCAAGCTTTAGATTTTATGAAAACGTTAGTACAAGGTGATCGTGATCAAAGAAATGATTTAGTGAAGTCGAAGACCAAATAAACATTTTATAGTTCTAAAGAATTGAAGTGTTTGTTGGGATTATGTTGAATATGATAGCTTCAATCCATCATATGGGAATTTGAAATGAATATGTAATGCGAGCAAGTTCAAACAATTGAACTTGGTTTGATCACAACGAGTTCATGTATTAATAAGAAAGTTCGGACATGGTTACAGCAAAATCATGTATGTCAAAGAAAATTGAGTTTCTCAAGAAATTTATTGACTTGATATAAAAGGGTCATCGTTTTGCCTTACTGCGGTATATAGTGCCAAAAATCAAGTATAGCGAAATGATATTTGAGTTTGGATAAAACAACAAATTAGAATGAAACCCTTCAGTGGTCTTCATAAATTAAACGAACCACATGCGCAACAAACGGTGCATGTGTAACGTGTGGATTTACCAAGAAATGAAATGAATCAATATTCGTTACTATGAAATAAATCCTCCTGGTATGATGACCGTTTAGGAAAAGTAGAAATGCGAAAGTCAACTTATTATATGCAGAAGTCAGAATTTTCAACAAAAGAAATATAAGAACTTCTATCTGGAATTTCGAGTGATAATCGTTGTTAAGTGACATTACCAGAAATGTCGAATAAAATGAAATAGGGAATTTGCAAAAGTATATGATTCATTTTTCAGTGCTAATACCTATGACTCCGATTAGACTGTGCACTGATGGTTGTGAAATCTTGTTAAAACATATCTCAGCGAAATTTCATGTTGCTTGTAGGATCATGTGGCAAAGTGCTGCTTTTAGTTCTTCTACTGACAGAATTTAACATTGGTGTCATCGTGCCCAATTTATATTTTTCCAAAGATCTTGCCTCGAAAGTTGTGTGTGATATACTTCAACTTTTGTGGACTTATAATTAAATGTGTTTTCTTGTACTTTCTTACTTGCGTTACTAGTTTATGGTAATGCGTTAGAAATTCTTTACACTTTTGATGATATCCCAACTTAATATTGTTGCTCGAGTTACTAGGCAGATAATCAAACGAAATAATGTTTGATGTCGGAAAAGAGATTCCTAATAAAGAAATCTAGACACAGATGCTTGTGCTTTATTCCAAATTGTCAATCCTTATGGTTTTTGAATTTCCTTATAGATATACATATCTATTAAATCATATATTTCACATACTGAATTAAACATACCATCTATCAGGTCAATGTATTTAACAGATTCATATTTCCATAAACCAGTCAAATATCTGGTCATGATACTATTTAGGGAAATCTTGTCACTCGTTTGACATATTATATATCCCGTCTTATCCGATTCGCGCCGGAGCGGTAACCTCAGTATATCTGGACAAACTGGAGAGTCTACCACACCATACCCAGTCTTGCCAGAGAAAATTTCTATTTCCCATAAATAGTATATTTTCAAAAGTGCCTATCTTATTAGGGCTTTTATTCAGAATTAAGGAAATTTGTATTTCCATAACATATCTTATTATTATATTGATCAATAGACGATTCTTGTGACAGTGTCAATTTGATCATTCTTTCAACTAGTAATTCTAATCATAACACTGTTGATCATTCTCTCAACTAGTGATTCTGGACTTAGTTGTCCCGTGATATTACTTTATCAAATATATTACTTATGGCACACCAAAATCTATCATATTTATTTACACATATACTTAGCTTATCGTGAAGCTAATACTAAGGCATCTTTTCTTAAGTTCAAGTCTAAATGCTATCATGTGTGCTACCAGTAATAACAATCTCCTAACTCTTTTATATAAAATTAGGTATTAGTGTCATAACACCTAAAGGCTTAAAGCAGTGGCTCTGATACCACCTTCTGTCACGACCCCCGACCCACCCTGGACGGAATCGGAAGTCGCGAACAGCCCGTGGTACCGGTGATTTAATTTTGAAAACGTTGCAGCGGAAATTTTCATCAGAACCGTGAGTTAGGAAAAATATCAGAGTTTAGAAACACCGGATTTTATTTATTAAATAGATGGGATAAACCCATGTTTTACAATGGTAGCTTAAATAAAGATAAATTTGATTATATAAAACAATATTTCTTAATTTGATTTAATTAATAAAATAAGCCACTTCTTGATGCCTTTCAGTGCCGTATCCATCTCTTATTCCAATCTACTGTAATTACCTGAAACGCGTTTTAAAAAGGTTTTGTCAGCGGGAAATACTGAGTGAATCATTCTATTTACTAAAATGACACATTTGTTATAATTTACAGTATTAAGAGCGATTACAATGTTTCTGATATCAAGCCAAGTACCCACGGTATTTGTCACTCGACCCATTGGCCCATTCGTCCAATGGTGTCTGTGACTATGGTCATATCCCCCATTGGCTGCCCCAATGGTGACGATTATCAAGTAATGTATACAAAACCCCACATACCGGCTGTAATTTGGTGATTACAAAGACTTAATCCCCGTAATTATAACTTTGAAAATAAACATGATTTTGTAAATAGATTTGATAAAAAGAGAATGACTCACAAACTGTGAGAAAAGAAGAATGACTCACAAATAATCATGCAGATTCATACGGCCAAAGTTTAGTCTACAGATAAGCCTTGATATATTGCAGATTTATATAGGCAGAGTTTAGCCTACTGATTTTGCCTTGTAACCTAGTGCATACGAACTAGGTAGGTAACTTAATACAGCAATTACGATAACTCACGAGATCAAATTCTCACAATGAACAACAAAGTGCAATACTTCATCCATCGAATTAACGATGATCCGTCAAATTAATGACGAACGACAAAGTATAATACTTCATCCATCGAATTAACGATGATCCGTCAAATTAATGACGAACGATAAAGTATAACCCTAATGTGGGCGGCACTTAAACATCCATTGGATATATTGATCGGTCGGAAAATGAATCGTAATAGCGATTAAGTTAATACCCTGTATCGTAGCAGCACCCCCCCCCTACTAATTAGTGTTTTTAATAGTAATCGGACGATAACTCAGCGTAATTTTGGAGTTTGATCGTCGTTTTTGTGCCCAGAATCAAGTCCCAACATCCTCTATTTATACTGAAATTTTGACCCTTAGGCGGCCCGCGTGAGTTTTAAGCTAACCTTAGGCGGCCCGCGAGAGAACTTATTTTATGTATAGGGTTGCCACGTGTGGGACTAGGCTAGCTGAGTCGACGATTTCTGAAATTTCAACTTCGTCCGCAAGTTATTAAGATAATCGTCAAGTAGGGAATACCCCCCCCCCTGAGTTTTAGGGGCCCTAATCCTGATTCTGAAAATTCTGAAAATTTTAGGGTTTGTGCAGAATCACTTGGGTGTCTCAATTAGGGTTTCCTATTGGTCAAATTAATTTAATAATTATGACTTTTGATGAGAGTCGTTACACGCCACGCGACGGGGACCCTTTTTGCATAGGGTAGCCACGTGTGTTTCTAGCCTAGCTGAGTCGACGGAACTAGAAAATTCAATTTAGACAGCAAGATATGTGGATAATCGTCAATAGGGAATACCCCCCCTCTGAGTTTTAGGGCCCTGATCCTGATTCTGATTGTTCTGAAAATTTTAGGGTTTATGTAGGATCACTTAGGGGTCTTAATTAGGGTTTCTTATTTGTATAAAATATAATATATATAATAAGAAAATAATAGTTTTGATGAGAGTTGTTATGGTTTGGGACAAAAAGGGAATAAAACGATGAGAAAAGAAAATAGACCCACTTTGTAACTTTAGGGTTCAACTAGAAAACCTCCTGGTAGAAATTTGGGTATAACTTCTGAGCTATTTTAAAAATACATATATATATATATATAATGCACTTGTGTTAAGTATAGTACCCCTAATTCAACCTTGTCCCGATGTCCCGAGACCGAATCCCAACAACTTAGTCGGGCAGAGCCCCGACATACGTTATGAGGCTCAGATCAATCGGAAAGGGTAACGGTGATCGGTAGTTAAGATACTTAAAACGAGGCATGGCTTTATTATTATTATTATTGGTATAATATAAAAGAAAATTCGAATTAGACATAGAAAGAGGCGATCTCTAGCAGAATCCTTTGAAGTGATGTTGTTCTATTTATAATGCAAAATTTGATAACTTCTTTTCTTTGTTGACACGGTTGCATACACCTATATAGGCATTAAATGATTTCAATTTATACAAACACACGTAGCAGGTAAGGTTTGTTTATTTTTATTATTTTATATTTTATTTTGAGTCTATCTTCGACATGCATACATATAAACAAAATTTCAATTGTTAATTATTTTATTTTCATTCATAAGTTTATTATTATTATTTATATATTATAATTAATTCAACAGCTTCAGTTATTTGGCGCGTATAACTTCTAAAATATGGCGTTCTAGAAAATAATAAATATGTTATTAGAACGAGAATATTTTCGTCTACATTTTGAACCAAGTTTCATTAAAAATAGAGTAGGTTCAAATATAATGTATTTTTATAGTTTAATTAGTAAACGGTTCCTGGGCCCGTCCAGGTACTTCATATTTCTTACAGTCAACTTACCCGTAATCTACCAGTCTAATTATATGAGTTTATATATACTTTTATTTTATTTAGAAATGTCACTTATATACAGGCCAATTAATTAATATAATATTTCAACCAATTATATAAAATAGTGTTTAAAACTATTTAGGTTGAATATTTATATTAAAAATAAACTAGTTACTAGTTACTAGTGGTTAATAAATTTAACCAAACCTATAATTCTTATATAAAAATAGGAATGTTACATCCTCCCCACCTTGTTTTAAATCTCGTCCTCGAGATTTGGGTTACGATATTTCTTTTAAACTTATGTCATATTTTAGTCAATAAAAACAATATTAAGGTAGATGACACATAATTAAAATATCTAATTTTGTGAATACGAATTGTACAATAAGTAGGATTCAATGGTTTAACTGAATTAGTTCAAGAAATCGATGACAAATGAATGAGATGAAATGATATAATTTCCAAAGTGACTAGGTTCAAGCCAAAAGATATATGATCAATAGATATTTAAAATGAATGTGAAGAACTTTTAGAATCAATAAAATTCTTTGTCAAAAGAAAGCTTACTTTGATTGGCAACTGAGGAAGACTTAGAATCAACAGGTTCAAAATGAAATAAAAGCATGAAAATGATTTGTCAAATATTGAGTTATGATATGAGAAAATCAATGTGCTGAGATGAGTGAATTGCAAGGATACACAAAAAGACAATAGAGTTAGTGTATTATTGTCTTAATACATAATTGCATTAAGACGATTAATGATGAGTTGAAAGACAGATGTGGTTTTGAATGATTCGAATGATTGTGATTAGCCCAAGCTATAAGTTTATACCGATATCGCAAGGTGTCCTAATGATTGAAATAGTTCAATAATTATGGTGATCGAACAAATTCACCGTGTAATCAACTGAAAGCTTTTTAATAAAATTTCTAGGGGTTTATGTCTCTAATCTGCATAACTCTTTTGTCGATCTTGATACATAATACTTCTATAAGTATTTTTGTTGAATATTTCAATAATTACTTATAAGTATAAAATGTCTTGTCCATGAATACTTAGACAGTTATTTAGATGATTTTATTCGTTCTTCTAATTCTTGTATTGTTTTATGAAAATATGTCTTCTCCTTTTAGTACAAAGTATATATATTTTTATATATATATAAAATATTTTTACATATAATTAAAATTTACTAAATAAGTATGATGATTTAATTTATATACATTAACTAGTCATTATCATGGTTGGATATTGGTTAGTGCTGCCTTGTTTAAGCATAGGTGATCAGTCCATGCCTAATTAAGGCTAGGCTATCCAATACCTGCCCCTGACAATAACCCTAGTACCTAAAAATGATACTAACACTACTACTATTGATATATTATTGATAATAAAACTAATATTAATTACCAATAATAAATAACTAAACATAAATTTAAATTAGAGTATACCTTAAACAAAATTTTATAAAAATATAAATTCTTCACCTCAATGGTTTAAATTTTTTTTTTTTATCAACTGAAAGTTTTAAATGAAGGAATTTTGGATATTCATTTTAAATAAATTTTATAGGATTTTCAATTGATGATGAAAGACTAAATGAATATTATAGAATTTTCAATGAAAGAATCTTTAGAGGTATACAGGAATATAATATGAATTTGTGTACTCTTATCTTAACACATAATTGTATTAAGAATGTTTAAGATAATGAACCAACAAAATTTAAATAAATAAATCCATACATTAGGTGTGAAAAGAAGATTAACTCAAGTTTCAAATTAAAGAAAATGCCACCACAAGGTGATCGTGATTAAAGAATTGATTTAATGAAGTCGAAGACCAAACAAGCATGTTATAGTTCAAGAGAATTGAAGTGCTGGTTGGAATTATTTCGAATATGATGGCTTTAATTCATCATATGGGACCTTGAATTGATAAAATAACAAATTGGAATGAAGCCCTCCAGTGGTCTTCATAAATCAAACGAACCACATGCGTAACAAACAGTGCATGTGTAACATGTGGATTTACCAAGAAATGAAATAGATCAATATTCACTACTATGAAAGAAATCCTCATGGTATGATGACCGTTAGAGGAAGTAGAAACACGAAAGTCAACTCATTATATGCAGAAGTCAGAAAAAGAAATATAAGAACTTTATCTGGAATTTCGTGTGATAACCGTTGTTAAGTGACATTACCAGGGAATGTCGAATAAAATGAAATAGGGAATTTGCAAAGGTATGTGACTTCTTTTGCAGCGTCAAGAATTAGATTTAGACTACGCACCGATTGTTGTGAAATCTTGTTACAACGTACCTCAGCGAGATTCATGTTGTTTGTAGGATCACGTGGCAAAGTGCTTCTTTTTTATTAGTAGTTCTTCTACTGACGAAATTAGCATTGGTCTCATCGTGCCCAATTTATATTTTCCAAAGATCTTGCCTTGGAAGTCGTGTGTGATATACTTCGACGTCTGTGGACGTATAATTTAAGTTTCATGTGTTTTCTTGTGTACTAGCACAACTTTACAAGCTTCTTACTTGCGTTAATAGTCTATGATAATGCATTTAGAAATTCTTATACTTTTGATGGTGTCCCAACTTAAAGGGTTTCCATTGCACGAGTTACGAGGTAGATGATCAAACGAAATAATGTTTGATATCGAAATTATAGATATATGCAAGAGATTCCTGATAAAGAAATCTAGATTTATCATTGACACTTATGTTCGTGATTTATTTTAAATTGTCAATCGTTATGGCTTTTGGAATTCCTTATAGATATACATATCTATATAATTATATATTTCACATGCTGTAATATACATACCCTCTATAAGGTCAATGTATTTAACAGATTCATATTTTCAAAAACAAGTCAGATATCAGATCATGATACTATTTAGGGAAATCTTGTCACTTGTTTGAAATATTATATACCCCGTCTTATCCGGTTCTCGCCGGAGAGGTAACCCCGTTATATCCGGACAAGCTGGAGAGTCTGCTACACCATACCCAGTCTTGCCGGAGAAAATTTTTAGATTTTCCCATAAATAGATCTTTCTTAAATCATGATTTGGAAAGTGCATTATGACTTTCAACAAAGACTAAGCAAATTAGTCTTCATATGATAGATCATATTCTAGAACAAAGTAGTACCAATTAGGGAAATCTCCTAATTGTTATTTCTTATTTATTATACTTACAATTTTCTAGTTATAATATTTTACGGCATACCAAAATCCATTACATTTTATTTTCACAAGTAGTTAGCTTAGCTTATACTAAGGCAACTTTTCTTAAGTTCAAGTCTAAATGCTATCATGTGCGCTACCAGTTAATAGCAATCTCCTAACTCTTTTATATAAACTTAGGTATTATTATCACAACACCTATAGGCTTAAATCAGTGGCTCTGATACCACCTTCTGTCACGACCCCCGACCCACCCTGGACGGAATCGGGAGCCGCGAACAGCCAAGTGATACCGGTGATTATTTTGAAAAATATTGCAGCGGAAATTTCATCAGGACCGTGAGTTAGGAAAAATATCAGAGTTTAGAAAACACCGAATTTTATTTATTAAATAGATGGGATAAACTTATTCTTTACAAAGGTAACTTTAATAAGGGATAAACCCAATTACATAAAACAATATTTCTTAATTTGATTTAATTAATAAAATAAGCCACTTCTTGAAGCCTTTCAGTGTCATATCCATCTCTTACTCCAATCTACTGTAATTACCTGAAACGCGTTTTAAAAAGGTTTTGTCAGCAGGAAATACTGGTGAGTTCGTTCATTTTGCTTAAAACGATGCATTTGTTATAATCTACAGTATTAAGAGCGATTACAATGTTTCCATATATCAACCAACTACCCACGATATTTGTCACTCGACCATCCATTGGTAACCTCATTGTCCAATGGTGTCTGTGACTATGGTCATATCACCCCTTGGCTAACTCGTTGTCCAATGGTGACGGTTATCAAGTAATGTATACAAAACCCCACATACCGGCTGTAATTTGGTGATTACAAAGACTTAATCCCTGTAATTATAACCTTGAAAATAAATAGGGTTTTGGAAATAATTTGATAAAAAGAGAATGACTCACATTATAAGCATGCAGATTTATACAGGTAGAGCTTAGCCTATTGATTAGTCTTGTAACCTAGTGCACACGAACTCGGTAAGTAACTAATACAGCATTTATGATAACTCACGAGATAAAAACCCTCACGACAAATGACAAAGTGCAATCACTTAAACATCCATCGGATTCACAACGAATGACAGAGTATTCCCCGAGTTCGGGTGGTACTGAAACATCCTGTCGGAATCACGACTAATGACAAAGGATAGCACTTAAACATCATGTCGGATAGTTTCAATCGATCGGACATTGAATCGTAGCAGCGATCGAGTTATTACCCTGTTTTGCGGCAGCGTTTAGTATTGTGTGTGTTTGGTAGTAATCTGGTGAATATCTGGACGTACGAAATGAATTTGAAGATCGAACTAATGCCAGAAATCAAGTCCCACCCCCCTCTATTTATATCTGGAAAACAGCGCGGTCGCGCCAAGCGACACCCTGTCGCGTCACGCGACGGGGAACCTTTTTGCATAGGGTAGCCACGTGTGTTTCTAGCCTAGCTGAGTCGACGGAACTAGAAAATTCAATTTAGACAGCAAGATATGTGGATAATCGTCAATAGGGAATACCCCCCTCTGAGTTTTAGGGCCCTGATCCTGATTCTAATTGTTCTGGAAATTTTAGGGTTTATGTAGGATCACTTAGGGGTCTTAATTAGGCTTTCTTATTTGTACAAAATATAATATATATAATAAGAAAATAATAGTTTTGATGAGAGTTGTTATGGTTTGGGACGAAAAGGGAATAAAACGATGAGAAAAGGAAATAGACCCACTTTGTAACTTTAGGGTTCAACTAGAAAACCTCCTGGTAGAAATTTGGGTATAACTTCTGAGCTATTTAAAAAAATATATATATATATATATATATATATATATATGCACTTGTGTTAAGTATAGTACCCCTAATTCAACCTTGTCCCGATGTCCCGAGACCGAATCCCAACAACTTAGTCGGGCAGAGCCCTGACATACGTTATGAGGCTCAGATCAATCGGAAAGGGTAACGGTGATCGGGAGTTAAGACACTTAAAACGAGGCATGGCTTTATTATTATTATTATTGGTATAATATAAAAGAAAATTTGAATTAGACATAGAAAGAGGCGATCTCTAGCAGAATCCTTTGAAGTGATGTTGTTCTATTTATAATGCAAAATTTGATAACTTCTTTTCTTTTCTTTGTTGACACGGATGCATACACCTATATAGGCATTAAATTATTTCAATTTATACAAACACACGTAGCAGGTAAGGTTTGTTTATTTTTATTATTTTATATTTTATTTTGAGTCTATCTTCGACATGCATACATATAAACAAAATTTCAATTGTTAATTATTTTATTTTCATTCATAAGTTTATTATTATTATTTATATATTATAATTAATTCAACAGCTTCAGTTATTTGGCGCGTATAACTTCTAAAATATGGCGTTCTAGAAAATAATAAATATGTTATTAGAACGAGAATATTTTCGTCTACATTTTGAACCAAGTTTCATTAAAAATAGAGTAGGTTCAAATATAATGTATTTTTATAGTTTAATTAGTAAACGGTTCCTGGGCCCGTCCAGGTACTTCATATTTCTTACAGTCAACTTACCCGTAATCTACCCGTCTAATTATATGAGTTTATATATACTTTTATTTTATTTAGAAATGTCACTTATATACAGGCCAATTAATTAATATAATATTTCAACCAATTATATAAAATAGTGTTTAAAACTATTTAGGTTGAATATTTATATTAAAAATAAACTAGTTACTAGTTACTAGTGGTTAATAAATTTAACCAAACCTATAATTCTTATATAAAAATAGGAATGTTACATCAATCTTGGGTTGCAAACCCGGTGATGGTCCGAAAGCCAGACAACTCGTGGAGAATGTGCATAGACTTCAAGGACCTTAACAAGGCTTGTCCCAAAGACTGCTACCCGTTACCTGAAATTGATCTCAAGGTGGACTCCCTCACCGGTTACCCGTTCAAGTGCTTTCTTGATGCATACAAAGGTTACCACCAAATCCTCATGAAGGAAGAAGATGAGGAAAAAACAGCCTTTCACACGGACAAATGGATCTTTTGTTATCAAAAGATACCTTTTGGCCTCAAAAACGCCGGAGCGACCTACCAACGACTCGTTGACAAGGCCTTCTCAAGTCAAATCGGTCGAAACATGGAGGCATATGTCGACGATTTGGTGATTAAAAGCAAGACGGAATATCAAATGCTCGATGACATCCAAGAAACCTTCAAGAACCTAAGGAATGTCAACATGAAGCTCAACCCCGAAAAGTGTTCCTTTGGGTTTGAGGAAGGTAAATTCCTTGGGCATATTGTGGGGAAACAAAGCATTAAAGCCAATCCGAGCAAAGTGAAAGCTGTTCTAGAAACCAAACCGCCAAGAAGCAAGAAAGAGGTTGAAAGCTTAAACGGGAAGCTTGCAGCCTTGAAGCGTTTTACCTCCAAGTTGGCTGAAAGGTCTTTACCCTTTTTCAAAACGCTCAAAGGCTGCTCTGATAAGAAGGACTTCAAATGGACTGAGGAGGCTGAAGAAGCCTTCAATCAGATGAAACAGCATCTAGCTTCCTTACCAGACATCGCAGCTCCCGAAACGGGAGAGTTAATCTCAGTCTATCTTTCAGTTGCTGAAGAGGCCATAAGTGCAGTCCTCACCATCGAACGAGACAAGGTTCAGGTACCCGTTTATTTCTTCAGCAAAACCCTAAAATTGGCTGAAACCAAATATCCTCCCCTTGAAAAACTTGCCCTAGCCCTGGTTCAAACAGCTAGAAGGCTTCAAAGGTATTTCCAAGCACACCCTATACAAGTGGTTACCGACCAACCTATTAGGAGTGTGCTTGTAAAACCAGAAAACTCGGGACGATTAGCCAAATGGGCCATAGAACTAGGTGAGCATAACATCACCTACGTCCCAAGAAAAGCTATCAAAGCCCAAGTCTTGGCCGATTTCATTGTATAAATTCCAAAGCAAACAGTCACTGAAGTGAACACTACAACCACTGAACCCTCTGACCCTGAAGCCTGGAAGCTTTTCATCGACGGGGCTTCAAGCGTTGAAGGGTCAGGGGCTGGACTCATTTTGATCAACCCAGAAGGGTTGGAATTCACGTATGCTCTCCGTTTTGATTTTCAGACCACCAATAACGAGACTGAATACGAGGCATTGATCGCCGGTTTAAGGCTGGCCAAAGAGATGAAGGTCCAGAAGCTTGAAGTGTTCACAGATTCATTACTGGTCTCAAGCCAAGTAAATGATAGCTATGTTGCCAAAGAGCCCAACATGAAAAGATACAAAGAAAAATCCAAGGAGCTGATGAATACCTTTCAAACGTGCAACATCAAACAAATTCCCAGATCTCAAAACAAAAGGGCTGATGCCTTAAGTAAGCTGGCATCTCTCACTTTTGCCCACCTCACCAAGAAGGTGTTGGTAGAAGTGTTAAAGGCTCCATCAATCGATGAATTGGAAGTTCAAGACGTAGTCACCGAGGAAGATCCAAACTGGATGACTCCCATCAAAAAGTTCCTAAAAAACGGTGAACTACCCAATGATCAAGTAGAAGCTGAAAGGGTTAAAATCAAGGCAAGGCAGTACGTACTACAAGGAGAAACCCTTTACAAAAAGGGTTACCTTGCCCCCTTGCTAAGATGTGTTGGTCCTGAGCAAAGTAAGTATTTGATCAAAGAGATTCACGAAGGCATATGCGGAGCTCATTTTGGAGCTAGGTCGGTGGTTGCAAAACTCATGAACCTTGGGTATTTATGGCCCTCAATGCATCGTGATATCGCTGAGCAATTGAGGAAATGTGATGCTTGCCAGATTCATGCACCGATCCCAAAAAGTCCCAAGCATGACCTTGTCCCAATAACCTCGGCATGGCCATTCCATAAATGGGGAATGGACATTGTTGGTCCATTTCCCCCAAGCAAAGGAGGAGTAAAATTCTTGCTGGTGGCAATAGATTATTTCACCAAGTGGGCCGAGGTTAAACCACTTGCAAAGATCACGGGCAAACAGGTCATCGACTTTGTTTGGGAGAACATTATTTGCCGTTATGGATTGCCAGGAGTACTTGTCACTGATAATGGGAAGCAATTTGCTGAGAAGCCTTTCAGCATTTGGTGTAAAGAATACAGGATCAATCAGGTCTTCAGCTCAGTGGCTTACCCGCAATCAAACGGTCAGGTTGAAAGGACAAATCGAAGCATAGTGGAAGGTATCAAAACAAGATTGGGAAGGTAGGAAAGCAACTGGCTCGATGAATTGCCTAGTGTTCTATGGGCCATAAGAACAACCGAAAAAACAAGCCATAAGAGAACACCCTATAGCTTAGTATTTGGATCCGAGGCTGTGATCCCAGCCGAAGTGGGAGTTGTAACACAACGAATTGTCAACATGGATCCCGAAACAAACCAAAAAGAGACCATGTTGAACTTACAACTCCTAGAAGAAGCACGAGACCAAGCTGCAATTCAAGAAGCCAAGTACAAGCAACGAATGGAAGCCTACTACAACAAGAGAGTCAAGAACGAACGTTTCAAGCCAGGAGACCTGGTCCTTATAAACAATGAAGCTAGCAAAAAAGAAAATCAAGGAAAGCTTGGCCCAAAATGGGAAGGCCCATACACCATCCTTGAAGCACATAAGGGTGGATCTTACAAGCTAGCAGACTCAGAAGGTAAAAGGCTTCCAAGGCATTGGAATGGAAAGACCTTGAAAAGGTTCCATGTCTAAACAGGAAAAATTGGTTTGTATTTCACAAGTTGTACTTCGAAAATGACACTACGAAAACCTTTTGTAAGAACAAGTATCTATTGAATGAATGAAGTTGTTTTATCAAACTTGTCTTTCTATCCTAAGATCAGGTTGAGAACCTAGCAAAAAACTCCATGGCAGGGGCCATGTAAGGGGATGAGCTCCCAGGCCACATCGCTCAATAGGTTCAAGGGTTGAATGAACCTATATAAGGGGTGAGTTCCTAAATCAATACAACTCCATGAGACTTATTAATTAAAAACAAAATTGTCTCATAGACGGGTTTGAACAGCCTACACCAAATGTTCCTTAAGCCTTAGAAGAATAATCAACAAACAGGCTTACGAAATCAAACAAAAACAAGAAAACAAATAGGATAGGTGCTATGTCTTCTTGTTAAAAAATACCAAGGCTAAGTGACTGCAGCACTGAACCCTTTAAGGTATAAAAAACATAAAGGCAACACAAACTCGACAAAGACAAAGTTACGAGAAGACAAAAATGATGCAACTTAAACGAAAAATTATAAAGACACAAACCAGGTCAAAAAAAAAAAAAAAAAAAAACTAAGAAGCCTTCAAGGCTTCAAGCCTCCTAGGCGACAACTCGAAACCCCAATGGCTTCAACGTACCTACGGATGACCAAAAAGCTTAAGGGGTTGAAGCCAACCAAGTTGCCTTAACGAAATAGGCACAAGTATAAAAACACAACACAAAGAAAATAGTTAAACATAATATCATATCAAAGAAAGCCCTGAAAGACTTTCAAGCACAAGTTAAAACAAGTCCTAGTGACCTGCAAGTTTAGATATTGTTCAAACGGCCACGTAGGCCTAAAACACAACCAACAGGAACCTTAAGGGTTCCTGGAAACCTAATATTGTTTGAAGTTAACATTACAAACCACAAATTGTTTTAAAAGTGCTAAGAAAGCTACGAATTTCATGCATCAGTAGAAGGCTTAGAGGCCCCAGAGCTGTTACCTTTAGCCTTCTTAGTCTTCTTAACCTTCTTAGCCTTAGGGCCCTGATCACCAACAGCTGAACCCTCCAAGCTGGCATCCTTAGGAGCATCAGGTTCTCCCGGAAAGGTATCTTCACTATCTCCCGAGTAGGAACGTTTCCTTGAAAGGGAACTAAGTATTTCAACACATACCTTTTCATTCAAACCATCCGGCTTCAGTTCCTGCAAGACGGAGAGAGACTTACCATAACAAGAAGCAACCTGACTCACATACGGGTATGATAACCTCTCCATTTGCTCGACAGAACTCTTGAAAATGTCGGAAGCCTCGGGACGGTACAAAGGAGATTTTTCCAAAGGATGGCCAGACTCGTGAAGCTTATAACCCGCAATAAGACCTTGATGTTTTCCCAGATTGAGCAGTTTAGTGTAAACCTCGCCAAGAGCGGAGTTAAACTCTTTAGAATGAAGAAGATAGGTAACAACCTGATGAAAACCCTGCTCAATAAGCTATTGGTTATCCCCAGTGGCCTGGGCAACCAAAGTCTTCAAACCATCTTTCTCCTCATCAAAAGCCTTCTGTTGAACAGCCAAGGCCTCTCTATCATATTTCAGCTTCAATCGGTCAGCTTCAAAACTCTTTTTGAGATCACCCATCTCAATCTCGTGCCTCTTTGTTAACTCGCCCACTTTCTTGGCCCAAGCCAGCTCTTTCTCAGAGAAGCTATCAATCTCCTTCTTCATTGCAGCAATCGAAGCTTTCATTTTTTCCTTCTTCTTGGAAGCTTCCTCATATTCCTGCATCCCTTTAGCAAAACGAGTGACTCCTTCAGCCAAAAAGGCAGAAAGGTTGCAGGAACTGAGCATCATCCTAGAAATAAGATGATCAGCCTCCATCTCAGATATGGCGCTTTGAACACCGGGAGGAGCAAAATGAGCTAAGGTGTAACGCCCCAAAATTCGAACGCATATATTCGCCCTATGTTTCCACATATGATATGTGTAACACCCCAAAAAATTTATAAGAGATTATTTTGGTGATTAAGAGTTTAATTTAATTAGTTAATTTTAATAACTATGATATAAGTTATAAAGAATGAAACATTTATACTAGAATGACAATAAAAGTATGTGCAAGGGCTGAAAGTGTAAATGTTATAGTTAAAACAAGAAACAAAACTCAGTGTTTTGTGTGGGGGTGTGGTCGCGCTCAAGAAATTAAACCTGATTTAGGGCAAAAATCGAATGCATGAGTCAAGATACCCTTTAATCTAAGTGTATTGAACATAAGGTGAGTTCAATTTTATGTTTTGAAGCTTTTGTTAAGTGGGTTTCGATTAATCAGTGAAAGTTGTATGAATCTGAGTTTGTATGTGAATTAATATCATCATGTAGAATGTGATTTGTGTTCGAATTTCTGATTATATTGATGTTTTAATGAAAACCCACTTGTAGAAGTAATGTTATGAAGATGATGATGTTGCATGTGCTAAATCAAGTATAGTTTTGATATATATGAAGTTGGATATGGTGGATTATTGTTAATAACCTTGATTTAGGATGAAAGTTATGTGAGGTTAGTGGAATTTGATGATCTTGATATGAACTAGTAAGGATATGCGAAGAATGCTTGTACAATATGCTTCGTTAGTAGTACGCACACCAAGTGTATGATGAAATGTCTAAATGAAGTTAGGAGGTGAAATTATGTGAAACGGCTTGACGTATATAGTGTCGTTCGTATAGCCTATTGGAATATTACGGATATATATATATATATATATATATATATATATATATATAATGATAAGCCGAAAGCTCATATGATGAATTATTGACTTCTGAAAGTCAACTATACACATAAAAAGCATGATATGGTTTGTTGTCGTAAAGGTAGGATTATAGGAAGTTGTATGGTACATGTTACATTAATATGCGTTATTTGTGATTACATGATGAATTTCATGAGTTTGAAAGGATATGAATTGGACTATATGTCATATGTTTGTTAGAAATGACTAATGAAAGTTTAGTGTGAAATATGCGATTTATATGATAGTTAACATGTACAAATGAGTATGCTAATAAGGGCGTGATTTTGATGAAATGGAAGTAAAGGAATCACGTCGAGACGGACTCAAGCACGAGGTGTTAACGGGTCAAGAAGAAGCAAGGAAGCAGATACGAGCATGGACGCATAAGGTAAGTGATTTTTGGAATCACTTCTCATGTTATTTAAGTAAAGTTATGTGCTAGTATATCAACATGATAATTGAATTCAAGTAAGGTTTTACATATATGGTTATTTAGAATGATAGCTAGATGTGATAATGTGGTCATAAGATATAAGGAAAGGAAAGCAAGATTTAAGTTTAAAGTGTTTGAATCCTTTAGCGGATTACAATACGTTTACACGTAGAAATTGGTAACGGGCGCATAAACTTCATGATTAAGGTCCGAGTATTAGGGAACATTCATGGTTATGAAGCTAGTACGAAATTATAGTAATCACACAAGTTTGTGGATTTAAAACATGAACGGGTCGAATAAGTGAAAAAGGGTATTTAAAGCCGAGAGATTAAGTTAATATTTTCCTTAAACCGGATGTTGGATTTCAAGTGCATATGATAGAATGTGAATTTACAAGCATGTAGGAAGAAACGGGAAGTTAAACGGGTAAACGGTTCAAAAGTTATGCGAGTTTTAGTGCGTACGAACGACAAAACAACACAGCAAGAAAACTGATGTTTCTGGAGGGCGTCGCCGACGCCCTAGGGGCCGTCACCGACGCCCCCTGGAAACATCAGTTTTGCCAAACGCCTTATTTAACTGTCTACGGGTGTTTCTGGCTACGGGTAAATGCAAGGCCCGTCGCCGACGCCTCTAGGGCCGTCGCCGACGGCCTCCCCAAGTCTCAAAAGCTGAAATCTTGTTATTTAAGTTGATTTATGTATCGTAGGCTTTGGTTTGTAACCCCTGGACTACGGCGGGCTTTTTAAACATGATTTTGATCGATCCTTAGATGTTTATGGGCTATAAATCAAAGTCTAAGTCCCATGTAATTAACGTATGACTATGTAAGTGGTATGCAAGATTTTGTACGTGTATGTAGATGTGTATTGATGTATATATGGAAGGAATGTATGAGTGTATGCATGCATGTAGAGACGTATGAATGTAGGTACGTATGTAGAAGCGTATTTATGTATATATGAAGATATGTATGATAGTATGTATATATGTGAAGGCGTAGGAATGTATGTACGTATGCAGATGTGTATTTATTTATGTATGAAGATACGTATGAGTGTGCATGTATGTAGAAACGTACGAATGTAGGTACATATGTAGAAGTGTATTTGAGAATATATGAAGATACGGATGAGTGTATGCATGTATGTAGAGAGGTATGGATGTATGCACGTGTATATGTAAGTATGATTTTGGATACGTTGAGTGTTAATGATATTAATCGTGTGCCTGGAAAACGAAGATTAATGCAGGTACATTATTGAAGGCTCACCAGGGAATGGATATGCGAATGATATGCTTAAAAGTGGAGAGAAAGCTGAATGGAAAGTGTACATGTATGAATCTTGTTTATATGTATAACGTATGCTAATGTTATAAATGTATATGGTGAGTGCAGGTTGTACGAGAGTACGGACGATTATTACAAGGAATAGAGATAGAAGACCGAGTCACAAGGTAGATTGTACGGGCATAATCGATTGTGTACCTTAGCAAACAGGAAGTTTGCCTTTGTTTAGTAAAAGAGTTATTTTTAAAACGGACTTTCAAGTAAGTCAAGACGTTTGTAATAAAAGAAATTTTATGGCACGAATTTCCACTGCAATTTTTGTCAAATACGTTTTAGGGCTTTACAAGTTGGTATCAGAGCCCTGGTTTGAGAGAAATCAAGTATGAGGAGGTAAATACTTGAACTCAAACTCGTGTGCTCTCGTGACCAGGAACCCGTACAATCCAAGACTCGATCAAGATCTAAGGGTAAAAGCCAAGGTAAGTACGTGCTTAAGTATGTATTGGAAGATAACTAACAATATGTTATGTGTAAGGTAAGCATGGTTGCTTGGAAAGAATGATTTGTGGATGCGGTCTAGCACCGGCACCAAGGTATTTAATATGACATGTTGACCCAGGTACATATATTTAATATATGTAAGTACATGTGATGGTAAAACCTATCAATGAAATGAAAATTTTAAATGAAAAATAATGATAAGAATGGTAATGAAGTTTTGGAAATGTTACACGTGCCGAAACCTAATTCTTCGGACATAAGGTGACAATTACACGAAGACACGAGATTAGTATGTGGATTGTGTACCTGGCCAGTCCACAAGAAACATATGACGTTCGTGAGCCTGTGATAATTGTTACAGGTGTGTCCATTAGAATTGGGTAGCAGGTGGGCGTATGGGTGAAATGGGTAGTAAGACTATCAGGAGATTGAGAGTACTACGTAAGAGTGAAAAGTGCGAATGATAAGAATGAAAGATATGAATGCAATGCTTGAATCCGAGAGACGGATTCAAGGGATGAAAAGCGTAAATGCAATGTTTGAATCCGCGAGACGGATTCAAAGAATGAAAGATATGAATGCAATACTTGAATCCGCGAAACGGATTCAAGGGATGAAAAGCGTAAATGCAATGTTTGAATCCGCGAGACGGATTCAAAGAATGAAAGATATGAATGCAATACTTGAATCCGCGAAACGGATTCAAGGGATGAAAGGCGTAAATGCAATGTTTGAATCCGAGAGACGGATTCAAAGAATGAAAGATGTGAATGCAATGTTTGAATCCGCGAGACGGATTCAAAACATAGAAGGTACGAAAGGTATGTAATAATGAGTTCGAATCCGCGAAACAGATTTAAGATATAAAAGACGGAACTAGTCTACATAAGAAGAAGTCGATAGCTTGACCATGTATGCGTCAAACAAGTCATATAAGTAAATATAAAGTAAATGAACAAAAGAATGATAGGAATGAAAATATCCGAATGTGTAAGTAATTACGGACCAGACAAGTAAATATTTCTTAAGTGATATGATTCAAATTATGCTTAAACTTTCATGTATATATATATGAATATATTTATGCAAATGCGTTGCATGCAAGAATGGTCGAAAGGATAAATGGGTCATACGGGTCAGATGGCGATTGCCATTTGAACTCGTTAGTTAATGTTTTGATATGTTAAGTTTTGTACTCATAGGTGAGCTTGATGAATAGACACGCAATGTCACCAATCGGAAAGGAATGATCACCGTAAGATAAGGATGACGAATCAATAGAATCTACTTCCATCAGATATCATAGTGTGATAAACCTATCAAGATCAGTGAAAGAATTCTCATGAGCGGAAGCTCATTACACGGATGAATGAGATCAATCCTGGGATGGTTTGGATTTGTAATGAAGTGGTCGGTTTGCTTTCGCGGGTCGTGGCATTATGCCAAAATAGTAAGGTTAGTGAGTTGTTTAATATGTGAATTTAAGTATAAAGTTATGAATTGAATAAGTACTTCCGCACGAACCAGTGGTAACGCAAGATGTGATATGATAAGGAAGGATTGACTTTTAGAAGTAGGCTTAGAATGAGTTTTAAATCTGGCTTAAGTAGTAGACAGTGCATGTACGAGTAAGAAGGTAGAAGTAAAACTCCAAGTATATACGAAATTATTAGAACTAATACTAACGGTGAATGTGGTAGCAAATTCATATGAACTTCATTTTGCTTTTATGTAAATTATGGTAGTAAACCCTTGGGTTTGCTTCTAGTTCGCACACTTTAGTTCTAGTACAATAATGTGATGGTATGATTATATTTATTCATGAATATGACTTTTGCAAAGATCCTGAATGTATTCATGTTGTATTGAGCATCGTGAATGGATAGATGAAAAAGTAAGAGTAGTATTGGTCTACTAAGAATGAGAAAGGTTTCGGGGACGAAACCTTCTTTAAGGGAGGTAGACTTGTAACGCCCCAAAATTCGAACGCATATATTCGCCCTATGTTTCCACATATGATATGTGTAACACCCCAAAAATTTATAAGAGATTATTTTGGTGATTAAGAGTTTAATTTAATTAGTTAATTTTAATAACTATGATATAAGTTATAAAGAATGAAACATTTATACTAGAATGACAATAAAAGTATGTGCAAGGGCTGAAAGTGTAAATGTTATAGTTAAAACAAGAAACAAAACTCAGTGTTTTGTGTGGGGGTGTGGTCGCGAGAAAGGGCAGGGGGAAAGGAGAAACCCTTCTCCTTCATTCCAACTCAAGAACTCAAGAAATTAAACCTGATTTAGGGCAAAAATCGAATGCATGAGTCAAGATACCCTTTAATCTAAGTGTATTGAACATAAGGTGAGTTCAATTTTATGTTTTGAAGCTTTTGTTAAGTGGGTTTCGATTAATCAGTGAAAGTTGTATGAATCTGAGTTTGTATGTGAATTAATATCATCATGTAGAATGTGATTTGTGTTCGAATTTCTGATTATATTGATGTTTTAATGAAAACCCACTTGTAGAAGTAATGTTATGAAGATGATGATGTTGCATGTGCTAAATCAAGTATAGTTTTGATATATATGAAGTTGGATATGGTGGATTATTGTTAATAACCTTGATTTAGGATGAAAGTTATGTGAGGTTAGTGGAATTTGATGATCTTGATATGAACTAGTAAGGATATGCGAAGAATGCTTGTACAATATGCTTCGTTAGTAGAACGCACACCAAGTGTATGATGAAATGTCTAAATGAAGTTAGGAGGTGAAATTATGTGAAACGGCTTGACGTATATAGTGTCGTTCGTATAGCCTATTGGAATATTACGGATATATATATATAATGATAAGCCGAAAGCTCATATGATGAATTATTGACTTCTGAAAGTCAACTATACACATAAAAAGCATGATATGGTTTGTTGTCGTAAAGGTAGGATTATAGGAAGTTGTATGGTACATGTTACGTTAATATGCGTTATTTGTGATTACATGATGAATTTCATGAGTTTGAAAGGATATGAATTGGACTATATGTCATATGTTTGTTAGAAATGACTAATGAAAGTTTAGTGTGAAATATGCGATTTATATGATAGTTAACATGTACAAATGAGTATGCTAATAAGGGCGTGATTTTGATGAAATGGTAGTAAAGGAATCACGTCGAGACGGACTCAAGCACGAGGTGTTAACGGGTCAAGAAGAAGCAAGGAAGCAGATACGAGCATGGACGCATATGGTAAGTGATTTTTGGAATCACTTCTCATGTTATTTAAGTAAAGTTATGTGCTAGTATATCAACATGATAATTGAATTCAAGTAAGGTTTTACATATATGGTTATTTAGAATGATAGCTAGATGTGATAATGTGGTCATAAGATATAAGGAAAGGAAAGCAAGATTTAAGTTTAAAGTGTTTGAATCCTTTAGCGGATTACAATACGTTTACACGTAGAAATTGGTAACGGGCGCATAAACTTCATGATTAAGGTCCGAGTATTAGGGAACATTCCTGGTTATGAAGCTAGTGCGAAATTATAGTAATCACACAAGTTTGTGGATTTAAAACATGAACGGGTCGAATAAGTGAAAAAGGGTATTTAAAGCCGAGAGATTAAGTTAATATTTTCCTTAAACCGGATGTTGGATTTCAAGTTCATATGATAGAATGTGAATTTACAAGCATGTAGGAAGAAACGGGAGGTTAAACGGGTAAACGGTTCAAAAGTTATGCGAGTTTTAGTGCGTACGAACGACAAAACAACACAGCAAGAAAACTGATGTTTCTGGAGGCCGTCGCCGACGCCCCCTGGAAACATCAGTTTTGCCAAACGCCTTATTTAACTGTCTACGGGTGTTTCTGGCTACGGGTAAATGCAAGGCCCGTCGCCGACGCCTCTAGGGCCGTCGCCGACGGCCTCCCCAAGTCTCAAAAGCTGAAATCTTGTTATTTAAGTTGATTTATGTATCGTAGGCTTCGGTTTGTTACCCGTGGACTACGGCGGGCTTTCTAAACATGATTTTGATCGATCCTTAGATGTTTATGGGCTATAAATCAAAGTCTAAGTCCCATGTAATTAACGTATGAGTATGTAAGTGGTATGCAAGATTTTGTACGTGTATGTAGATGTGTATTGATGTAGATATGGAAGGAATGTATGAGTGTATGCATGCATGTAGAGACGTATGAATGTAGGTACGTATGTAGAAGCGTATTTATGTATATATGAAGATATGTATGATAGTATGTATATATGTGAAGGCGTAGGAATGTATGTACGTATGCAGATGTGTATTTATTTATGTATGAAGATACGTATGAGTGTAGGCATGTATGTAGAAACGTATGAATGTAGGTACATATGTAGAAGTGTATTTGAGAATATATGAAGATACGGATGAGTGTATGCATGTATGTGGAGAGGTATGGATGTATGCACGTGTATATGTAAGTATGATTTTGGATACGTTGAGTGTTAATGATATTAATCGTGTGCCTGGAAAACGAAGATTAATGCAGGTACATTATTGAAGGCTCACCAGGGAATGGATATGTGAATGATATGCTTAAAAGTGGAGAGAAAGCTGAATGGAAAGTGTACATGTATGAATCTTGTTTATATGTATAACGTATGCTAATGTTATAAATGTATATGGTGAGTGCAGGTTGTACGAGAGTACGGACGATTATTACAAGGAATAGAGATAGTAGACCGAGTCACAAGGTAGATTGTACGGGCATAATCGATTGTGTACCTTAGCAAACAGGAAGTTTGCCTTTGTTTAGTAAAAGAGTTATTTTTAAAACGGACTTTCAAGTAAGTCAAGACGTTTGTAATAAAAGAAATTTTATGGCACGAATTTCCGCTGCAATTTTTGTCAAATACGTTTTAGGGCTTTACATAAGGCCTCAGCACAAACAGCCGGGTCTTTAAAATTATCACCAACCTTAACCCCCCAGTTAGGCACATAAACGTCCTGACCCTCTGAACCTTCGAAGCTCTCAACGCTTTTGACTGACGAACCTTGAATAACAGGAGTGGTACCTTTCTTAATCAATTTCTTCTTCTTGCTTGAAACAATTAACTCCTTCTCCTTACCCTTGCCAACATCCATAGCTTGATCCGCTGATACCTCAATATCATCACTAACATCGATAGGCTCCGAACCAGAAGGCTGATCAACACCTTTCAGATGGCGTTGGGAACGACGAGTGGAACCCTTGGAAGCAGTAGCCTTGGTAAAGCCTTTAACATTCGGAACATTCACGTACCCAGAACCCTCAAACCTGTAATCAGAACCCCTAACAACCGCATTCTCGCCAGGAGTAGCAGCAACATCATCAAAGGCAACGTCAGAGGTATCATCGCTTTTGATAAAATCAAGAGCAGACATAACTGCAACACAAATATAAAAGCACATAAGCAAACAAAGAAACAGGAACAAAAGAGCAAGAGAAGAATAAATGCATACCCTTCCCATCTCTAATAAGCACCGGATCCCGGTTGGCCTTTTCCCACACTTTACTTAGACCCAACAACACCAACAAATGCTCAGGGAAGGGACAAAGCCTCGAAGGGCACTCCCTGAGAATTTCTAAAAAACGAGTGTTTATGTCAGAAGCAGAAGGCTCCGATTCGTTCAGAACGGCATCCGGGTGTCTCCAAACAAGTTTGAAAGGAACAATCTCCTCCGACACCCAGAAAAACCGGTCTTTCCAGACCCCAAGTGTAGAAACCATGGACGAAATTAAACAAGTATCAACCTGAGTGGTCTCAAAGGTGAACCAATCACCATTCTTAGCAAGCCGGAAGAAGCGGCGGAAGGACAACAGAGATGGGTCATACCCGGAGGCCCGAGAAAAAATTTCAAAATGTAAAACCCTAGCCATGCCAAGGGGGTGAATCTGACCAAAAGACACTCGGTAATATTCCAAAATATTCAAAACAAAGTTTGAAAACGGGTAACGAAGATTGGAGAACTCAAAATGACGACAATATAAGGCAATCAAACCAGGAGGACATTCATTGATAGATTTATCACAGGCCGGTGCAACCGGTCTATACTTCGTCCCTATACCCCATTCCATACAAAACAAATCGACTTCCTCTTGAGTCAGTCGAGAAAATGACTTTGCCATATCCTTACGAGCACCCATGATATGAACAATTAAAAAGAAAATAAGCAAAGCGAAACTGACCTGATTTGAAAAAGGGGGAAACTTGAGAGAAAAAATGAGCAAGTAATGTTCTTCTAATAAAATATGTGTAAATAAATGAGATAACGGATAATTATTAAGAGGCAGAATTAAAAACCGCCGCCTGACAAACTGCCACAAGTCTTGTCAACCGTCTTGTCAAATTCCGAAATTCAAAAACCCCAACCGTTTTCAACCTCCAAACCTTTGAACCTTTGAAGCCTTTGGGCAGTAAAATACACGTATAAAAGTCAGAAGTCTTTGAGCTCATTTCTCAAAAACCTCTGACTTGGGAGGCTGACGACGGGGGTAGCCCAAGACCAAATATAAATGACTTAAATACGAAAATGCTCATAAGACAAAATGGTTCAAAGGTTAAAAACCTGGGGAAATGGAACAAAGTAACACGGAACAGTAAGTAGTCATGTCTCTGGATTACTTCACCAACTCGCCAGCCGCAAAAGCAATGCAGGTCCACAGAGCACACTCTATTATCCAGGGGTCAAAAGGCTTCAACCCCCGAAAGGGTAAGCCCCTCACTGCAAGCATGGTCACTAGTCAAATGCATTCTTCTTTGGGAGATGTCTTCTCCTATATATTAGACACTTCATTTACTAAGCAAGACATTCCTGGCCAGCCTTGATTCCTGAAATCTCTGGTCATTCACTTCGAGTACTTGCTTCATGCGAGTTACTCCCTTTCACATCCAACACACACATTCTGTTTGCTCCTTCATCCGAATCTGAACACATTTCAGAGGAGGATCCTTAGCAAACAATAAAAATAAACTAGTGAACCTCCTTCCACGTCTTGCAAACGTGGGGGGACTCCACGACCTGCGTTAGGCAAAGTTGAACCTTTCAACCATTTTGCCTAACCAGCCCAGCTACCATCCTTGGTCTGTTATTTGTTGCATCAACACTACCCAACAAAGTGAACTTAATTTTTCTTTAGAGTAAACTGTTAAAATGATCCCTAAAGTTTGGAAATTTTTGTCACTTAGTCCAAAACTCAAACCTTTTAAATCTGAGTCTCTGTGGTTTCAATTTTGTTGTCATTTTCATCCAAAAGCAAAATCTGATTAGATTTTTTAGTTAACATCCAATTTTTTTTGTCTTTTTCCTCCTTTTTAATGAAGGGCAAAATGGTCAGATTCTTTAAATTTTTTTATAATAAAACGTTAAAAAACCATTTAACCCTTCATTAAAAGAGAGGAAAAAGACAAAAAAAAATGGATGTTAACTGAAAAATCTGACGAGATTTTGATTTTGGATGACAATGGCAACAAAACTGAAACCACATGGACCAAGATTAAAAAGGTTTGAATTTTGGACTAAAGTAGCAAAAGTGACCAAACCTCAGAGACCATTTTGACAGTTTATTCTTTTCTTTACAACAATCTACCCAACGAAAATAATTTAATTTTGCCTTTGACTGGTCTGCTTTTCCAAAATAGTCAGCTGAAACCACACCATGAGTCTTCTCACCAAAATCGAGGTTGTTGTAGCGGCTTTGAAAATCCTTTCAGCATTAACCAACCACATTGCGTCACGTGTATTCTAAAGTCTCTAAACCGTTTCATCCTTCTCTAGAGAGGCTTTAACATTTTCCTTTTTTATATATTTACCACCATGATTTTTAAACGGGTATAACTTTTTCATACGGTAACGTCTTTTAAAAAAATGATACCAAATTAAAGATAACTTTATCATCTTTAATTTGGTGTAATTTAAAAAAAAACATCGTATGAAAAAAGTTATACCCATTTAAAAATCTTTGTGGAAAATATATAAAAAATGAAAATGTTGAAGCCTCTCTAGAGATGGCTGAAACGACTTAAAGCCTTTAGAATACACGTGACGCAATGTGGTTGGTTAATACTAAAAGAATTTTCAAAGCCACTACAGCAACCTCGATTTCGATGAAAATGTTCATGGTGGGGTTTCAGTTCACTATTTTGGAAAAGTGGACCAGGGCTAATTTCGTTATTTTCAATGTCACTACAGCAGCCTCGATTTCGATGAAAATGTTCAGACCACCCGTAGTGGCAATTGTTTTGGGCGTTTTTGAGCCAAACAATGCCACCCTACGCCCACTTCTCCACCCCCTTGGGCGTTTTTTCAACCAAAAATGTGTTGGAGCGTGAAATATTCCACGTCGGAGAGAACTTTCAATTGACCAATCACATGCAGGTTTAAACATAATGCCCAATAAAATATTTTTGATGTTTTTTTTATTTAATTTTATTTACACCCCTTTTTAACATAATGCCTCACATCCCCACTACACCCATTTTAGAAAACGCCACATAATGCTCCATCGCTGACTGTATCGTCACATGGCGCAAAACACCCAAAAGTTGGGTGTTAACTACTACACATGGTCTCATGGTTGGGTTTAGGGGTGTGCACGGACCGGTTCGGTTCGGTTTTGAGCCGAAACAGAAACCGTAACCGCTATAATCGGTTTTTACATTTCTATAACCGATCGGTTTCGGTTATTACGGTTCGGTTTTTTTCGGTTATTTTTCGGTTTCGGTTCGGTTTCGGTTAAATAACCGTTTTTTTTTTTCTTTCTCCTGTTGAGTTTCACTGTGTTGTTGCTTGGAAACTGTGATATGCAATATTACTAGAAAGTGAAACTAATAAGAAACAACAAGTAACAGTTGCTGCTAAGAAATTGTGAACTATGCAATATTACTAAAAACTAACATGCAAGTAACAAGGATTAATGAGTTTTTTATTAATGTTATGTATTGGGCTGGGCTACTAGTATTGATTAAAGTACGTAACTTGTTCAACCCTCCAGGGTTTCAACTTTCAAATAGTGTTCCAGCCTAATTTAGGATTAATGAGTCTTTTATTAATGTTATGTATTGGGTTGGGCTACTAGTATTGATTAAAGGCTAGCATATTAACAACTAGTATGGGTTAAAGGCTTAAGGCTAACAGATCCAACTTAAACATAAAACATATGGATTGGGCTTTGTAACCTATCGGTTCGGTTCGGTTTTTATCGGTTATTGGAAATGGATATCCAAAAACCGAACAGAAATTTTCGGTTATTAAAAATCCGAAACCGAACCGTCGGTTTTTGTTTCGGTTCGGTTATTCGGTTACGGTTCGGTTATTTCGGTTTTCTTGCTCACCCCTAGTGGGGTTTCAACTCACTATTTTGGAAAATGGACCAGTGATAGGCTAATTTCGTTATTTTCCCTTTAATTTTTCTCTAGTTTTAACCCCACATAAAGCTTGTGGATTTAACCTCCTTTTTTACCGTCGTCATAGTTACTCTTTTGTTTTTTAACACAACCTCGCTTCTAGCTCTCTAACTTCGCTTTTAAATTAATAATTATATTAGTCTTCTTATAATCATACTAACTACAACTTTTGAAATAAACTTAAACTTTAACGACTTTTAGGTTTCAATTTCAAACATCCAGCTTCCAAACAATGACTTTTATTACTTTAACTTGTGGAAAAATAATCTAAATAAACAGTTTGACCATAAACTTTGTCTAACGAGGCGATTCACTATGTTTTAACGTTTTATAAACTATAGTCGTTTATTGTCTAAAAGTAACATGTCTTGATTTTTTAATTAATAATAATAATAATAATATAAGCACGTGAGAAAAAGTAGATAGTTGACAAAAAATCACACAAATATGAGAAATTGCAAAACCATTTCTGATTATACCCCGAACAATAAGTTAAAAATTTTGGGAATTGGCCTGTAATAATTCTAACTAGACGTCATTGGCCATTGTTAGTCCATCTTTGAATATTCCCCATGCCAGTCTCACATTTCACTTATTTTTCCTCCACCGGTCCTCAGTTAAAAAAACTTAACTCCATTAAGTTTTTTCTGAATTACAAGCTGACGTTTTAGGGCTTTTGATCAGAACGAGGATACAAGTCGAATGATGTAAAACTTAACTTGAAATTGTGCTTCAAGCGATGAAAACATTGCTTCATTTCGAATGTTTAAACTTCCAATTAACAAAAATCAAGTCGTTTGGAGCACCGTTTCAAGGTAAATTTTACAGCAATAGACTCGTATCCTCGTTCTGATCAAAAGTCCTAATACGTCAGTTTGTAATTCGGAAAAAAAGCTTAACTGCGTTAAGTTTTTTTAACTAAGGACCGGTAGAGGAAAAATAAGTGAAAGGTGGAACTCGCATTAGGAATATTCAAAGATGGGGCTGGCAATGACAATGACGTGTAGTTGGGATTAGAGGTGCACAAAATAACCGGTTAATTAACCGTAACCGGTTATTAACCAAAACCGTAACCGGTTAATAACCGATTTAGGAATAACCGGTCCAGCCGGTTATTTAACCGTAGGTTAGTAACCGGTTACAAGTTTTTAGTATAATAACCGGTTATTAACCGGTTTTTTTAAACCGGTTTTTTAACCGATAGACTGGTTAACCGAAAAAATAACCGAAAAATTCAAAAAAAAGGCAAAAAAACCGGTTTTTAACCGAAAATAACCGGTTAAATAACCGAACCGGTTAAAGTAATTAACCGGACCAGTTAAAAAAATAACCGGTTAAAGTAATAACCGGTTAAAGCATTAACCGGTTAAAGTCAAAAAGTCAAATTAACCGGTATAACCGGTTAACCGATCCGGTTATTAAAATTAACCGGTTTGTGCACCTCTAGTTGGGATTATTATTGGCCAATTCCAAAAAAAAAATTGTCTCATAAACAGTAACCTTATTTTGGTGGAATCTTTTGTTTAAAATACACAAGAATAAAACAGTTTCCAATCTTGCTAATTATTCAACCTTTTCTTGGTGAGAATTACACCATCTATTTTCAAATATTTTTCTCTAAAATCAGCATAAATACTAATTAAACAGAACTACAAAATTTGGGCTTCAAATAATACTCCTGATGTAAACTAAAACCTACATCCCAGTTGGTGAGACAAATGCTGTTATATAACACACATGTGAACAAAGCAAAAGATAGAACACCAGAAGATCACAGAACCAACCTTCCTGAACTATATACATCTTACAAAAATAAAATCTCAACCACAATAGTTGATAACACTATAATACTATATCGTCTTCGTTTGACCTTTTGCGCAGGGTCCTTAAATCCACCAAGTGTCGCATTGTCGGTCGGCCATGTGGACAATTCCATGGTGATCTTAGGCCCCTCAAATGTTCAACTATCTACATACAAGCATAAAAAACAAGCCAAAGAGAACAAAATTTATATATAAAAAATATATTTTATTAAAACTGAGTTGTATTCAAAGTAAAATATTATTAGATCTCATAACGTTTAATAAAAATACTTTATGTTGGATACAGGCTACAGCTAGGGGTGTAAACAAGCCCAGCCCAGCCCAGCCCAGTCCAAGAGCTCGAGCCTGAAATACAGCTCGTTTCGTTATCGAGCCCGAGCTCGAGCATAAAATACAAAGCTCGTTTAGGCTAGCTGTCCTAAACAAGCCCAAACAAAATTTTAGTATTTTTCATATATATTATTATAATGATAATGATGATTATAACCCAATCCTAAAAAGCCCAAGTCGGTTTCAACTTAGGCCCATATGATTTAAACTGATAACATTGGTGAGCCGAACTTTGGCTCGTTTATGCAATATCGAAGCGAACTCAAGCCGAGATTTTAGCTCGTTTGAGATTGTTCTCAAAATAGCTCGAGTTGAGCCGAGCCCTAGCTTTAGGTTTTACTGGCAAGCCGAGCTCGAGCTCAAATAAGTAGACTTGACCCGAGCCGGGCTTGAGCTAATAAAAACATGACGAGCCGAGCTTGGGCTCGGACCAGCTTGTTTACACCCCTAGATACAGCTAAGCTTTTAATAAAATTTATATCAAAATGTAAAAAAAGGACAACATTGTTTATTAAAAGTTATAACAAATATTAACTATTACAATTACTAAAGAAAAACCAAATTATACCGTAGATTAAAAAATAAAAATAAATAAGTAAAGCTTTTCAATGCAATATACAAGATCGAGAACACACGGTTAAAAACCCCTTCTACAACATTTTATAAAAACCAAAAAGAATACATCACTTTTACAAATTGTTATAAGAATTACCATATTTTTGGAAGAAAAAAAAATACAGTTCTGACTCCATTTATGTTAACCTTTCCTATTCAAACTAAATTGAAATTTTACTCATTCCTCTACTCTTAAGTCACATGATTAGAGATCCGTAATTGTAACTCATTTAATTACAGATGGGTCAGGGTTACGTTTAATCTCTAACTGGTCAAACAAGTTGAAAAAGAGAAGTACCTTTTGCATCTCGTTTCTTCCAAGTGGATCTCCAATCCTAACAGACGATTTACAGGCACGTGATGCCAACATTGCACGTACTCTTGGAGGACACACCGAATCCGTAGTGTCCATCTTATAAGTACCCATAATTGAACATTCGCCTTCACTATCAGCCAAAATAGATATAAGCTCCTTCACATCTGCAAAAACGAACAAAGACAAATATAAACAAAAATAGAAACAATATATGCATATTATGTTGGAAAAATTACAAGTTTTGTCCTTTATCTTTATACCACTTTTCAGGCGGTGTCCTTTTTAACGAATGTTGACAGGCGGTGTCCTTTACTAGGTATTTTGTTGCAAGTTTAGTCCTTTACACCCAACCCAGTTAAAAAACCCTGTTAATTATTGGGTGTAAATGACTAAACTTGCAACAAAATACCTAGGTAAAGGACTAAACTTGCAACAAAATACCTAGTAAAGGACACCGCCTGTCAACAATTAACATGGTTTTTTTAACTGGGTTGGGTGTAAAGGACTAAACTTGCAACAAAATACCTAGTAAAGGACACCGCCTGAAAAGTGGTATAAAGATAAAGGACAAAACTTGTAATTTTTCCTATTATGTTATGCTTTTTGCTAAAACAAAAAATAATATTGTAGGTAACCTGCAACACCAAAAGTTATGTTTTTACTAAAAGGGACGGCTTTTAATTTATAGCGGTTCCCAGGAGGAGCATCTGCGTCTTCTTCTAACGAAAACCCATTTTTCCTGGATGATGTTAAAGAGTGGCAAATATAAGCATTGATTATAAAATACTTAAGCGGCACTTAAAGCGGTATTTAGCAAATTTCATAATATACTTAAGCGGCACTTAAAGTCCCCGGCCAACAAATCTAAAGATAGATAGGGACTAAATGCGTTACAAAGTGCAAAACACAGGGACCATCCATGTAATTTTGAAAAACGCTAGGGACTAAATGCGTTACAAAGTGCAAACCATAAGGACCATCTGTGTACTTTGGAAAGCTACGGACTAAATCCAAAATTGGTAAACCACAGGGACCATTCGTGTACTTTACTCTATCCGAACACTTTGTAATGAATACTAAAAATGACCCATTGAAAGGGGCGTAAAAAATTTGAATAATAGCCGGGATGGCTCACCTGATAGTATCCATGTGGATTGATGCGATTATTTCTTCTTCAGGTGATAACTCTACCGGAATTGGCCTTTGTATCATGTAACAGAAGACAATTCAGAAAATAACTATCAACGAATATATATTGTGTGTGACTGTGTGTACCTTAGTAAAGGTTGTTGGTTTAAGATGGTGGACTGTGACAAACGCTCGTAATTGTATTTCTCATCCGCAGCATGCTGATAAGAAGGAAACGACATTAAACTGTCAGCTACAGAATATAAAATTACAACATAAGAACTAGAATCTATGCAAGGAGTAATCTTGAAATGAGATTTGGTAGAATATATGTTGAAGACTCGTATGGAAACATGAAATATATATAGTAGTAAAGAAGCAAGACCTGATCTACAATAAAGAGGTCTTGCTCTAACTTGCCAATGATAAATCCAAGATTGAACTGCCCAATAACCTAGAGAAAAAAGAAAGAACAGAAAAAATTAACCAAACCGCCACTGAACCGAATTAACCAACAACCGAGATTAACCGATGGTTATAGTTATTGTTAGGGTTATTTGATTAACCGATTAATCGGTTACGGCTAAGGGTGTCCCATAACCAAACGTTAAACAAACCCAACCAAAAACAATTAAGTCATGCTTTTAAAATATAGAGTAAATTGCCCGGATGGTCCCTGTGGTTTCACGTTTTTTCACGTTTAGTCCCCACCTTTTGAAAATAGCAAGTATGCTCCATATGGTTTGTCATTTTGTTACTCGGATAGTCCCTGAGTAGATGTCAGTTAGTTTGGAAATTGCATGTATGCTCCCTATGGTTTGTCATTTTGTTACTAGGATAGTCCCTAGAGTAAATGTTGGGGGACTATCCGAGTAACAAAATAACAAATCATAGGGAGCATACATGCTATTTTCAAAAGGTGGGGACTAAACGTGAAAAAACGTGAAACCACAGGGACCATCCGGGCAATTAACTCTAAAATATATCTAAATTTAAAATATACATGTTCAAGATTTGAAACTCTTTATATACATAAATAAACATGTACATAAAGCTTTTTATGCAATATAGTTAGTTTTAAAAGGTTTAAAAATAATCAGTAGATAAAATTTGGCTGATTTTATGCATGTTAATGGCTTTTCCGTATCTCTGTTTTATTTATAAATATGATTGTAACAAGACAACAATAGCCGAATATGTTAGCAGTAAACATTAAGTATGATCACTGTACAATATCTGTTATTTGGTTTAAAATTACAAGTCACAAGTAATATGGGAAAGATGAATAATTAACCCAAATTAACCAAAACCGAACCGTAACCGAGTTTCATAACCAATTAACCAAAACCGAAGTTCGGTTATGGACCTATGGCTATGGTTAAGGGAATCCCATAACTGAAGCTAGCGGTTATGGTTATGGTTAAAGGTAAAAACCGAACCGAACTGCAATTTAAACAAGCGGGAAGGAATATTGACCTTCATGCGGCCAAAATCTTCCTTCTTGAATAACTTTTCTAATTCACTCGCTGCTGCAGATAAAGCTTGAGCTTTAGCATCCTCTTCTACCCCTTGAGAAATTTCTAATGAAGCGTCAGCATAGCATCTGTATGTAAAAAACAAGAAACGGTTAAAAAGCAGAACTTTGTGAACATTTGCCGTTAAAATTCTATGGTTTCGGACCCGTTAGTCTTTGATACTCCGAGTGTATTTTTGCTTGCTTGAAATGCTGCTAATTTTTGCTGCCTCTTTTTCATTAATTCCTCAAAACTGAACTGCATCTCATAACACATCTTCGAACGAGAAGAAGACATCGGTGAATCTAAAGGTGGTTCAGAAGCAGTTAACGGAGTTGACATATCATCATTAATTTTTTCAGGAGATGAAGCGTCTAACGCTGATTTTGAAATAGATTTAGGCGTCTCAATTCTTATAATGTCCTGCATAAGAAGCAAGATACTAAAAGTTATAGAGTGAAGTACATGGATGGTCCCTGTGGTTTACTAAAATTTTGAATTTGATCCCTTCTTTCCAAAATTACATGATTGGGCCCTGTGATTTGCACTTTGTAACACATTTAGTCCCTAGCCAACAAATCTAAAGGTTTTAGCAGGTCTAAGTTAGGAACTAAATGCGTTACAAAATGCAAACCACAGGGACCATCCATGTACTTTTGGAAAAAGATGGGGACTTGCTCAGATTACATGATTGGTCCCTGTGATTTGCACTTTGTAACACATTTATAACTATGCTCACATTTTCTTGATACATAATATAACAACCATACAAACTTGTAACTGGCATACCTTTTCAACTTGCTCAGAAGTTTTAACAACGTTAACAGGAGAGGCTTCTAAATCATCATTGTGTTCATCCACTAGAGTACGATTGAAAGGCTTTAACTTTGATTCGTTCTGGTCAACTTCATCAGAGTCATCAACCACATGGCATTTCACTAAAGATTTTGCAAATGCAGAACTTGAACTATTTCTTTGATCAACTGATTGACGAATGGTAGGCCCGTTTCTAAGAACGGGGACCTCAGATAAAGTATTACCGATGCTTTCATGCTTTCTTTTGTTTACAGCAACAAATGATGTAAGCAGTGACTGAACGCGACTCACAGATCGAGGTGAATCCGTTCCTTCATCAACACTTTTATGCGTCGTTGAGTTGTACGATGATGATAATGATGATGACTGCCGATTATAAGTAGTGTTGCTAGTTACAACTGTATGATTCTTACTATAACCCCTAGTAACGGTATCGGTTTTCTTCACACCATGAAATTTTAGTGTAAAATCTCTCTTCGACAAACTATAATCATCAACGTCAATCAGATTAACAACAGGTGGCGATCCAACGGTCTCGTTATCTTCAATCACAACACTGCTAGTTTCTTTTTTAAAATTACTATCAGCTTTCTGTACTGAAAAGCTAGCAAGATTTGGGGAATATATCTTCAACAAAGCTTCTTTTAACGAACTTAAAATCGACCCTTCATCGGTAAAAAATACTTTTCGTTTATCTGGGGTCACATTGACATCACAAACCCTAGTCGGAACAACAAAATTCATTATTGCAACCGGATATTGCTTTGAGTTTGCGGATCTATACAATTCATTCACAAGCTTGCTGACTTTTGGCATGTCAACAGGTCGGCCGTTAACGAAAAAAAATTGTCGATCACCTAAACTTCGTCCACTACCATTGCCAGATTTAGAAAGAAAGCCATCCACTTGGCATGTTTCTGATATAAATAGACTCACGGGCTCTAAGCAGGTGAAAGTGTTTGTTCCAAACACTGTAATGATGTTATCTTTGAGTGAACCGCTTCCCTGTGTTTTAAGTACTACTGTACTTTTGTTTTTTCCGGTTGTATTTTTGCACACCAAACGAACCCCTTTTGCAGTAAGAGCGTACGCCTGGATTGGTAGCAAGAATTCAATAGAAAATGAGATATACTTTGAACTTTAACAAACAATCAAATAAGCTAAAAAGGACAAGAACAACTCACATGTAGTAACGAAATTAATTTCCCGTACTCCTTTCGAATGTTACGGTGAAATTCCTTACATCTCACAGGCAAGTTGGAGAACAATTTTTTCACGGTAACAGTTGTTCCAACCTGCCGAGCGGTTGTTCTCTCATCGGTAACCAAACCAAACCGGTCAAAACTCAAGTGTGTCGCAACCTTCTCATTTTGTGTTCTCGTTTCCACTGTCAACTCCCCTAAGTTACACAGAGCACTAAGAGCCTCCCCTCTAAACCCGAAAGTCGTCAATGATTGAAGGTCAGGAAAATCGGACAGTTTCGACGTATGATGCTTAAGTGCTAGAACCTATCACAAGTATTAAAACTCAAACATCATCAACAAAACCTCACTCACAAAATTTTAAAATCACAAAATTACACAATTACTAAATCATCAATAAACCTCATTAGGGCTGCAAACGAACAGAAGTTCAACAAACAATTCGTGACCCGTTCGGCGGGAAGTCCATTTGTGTCCGTTCGTTTAATAAGTGAATGGACACAAACAGAGAAATTCTGTTTGGTTAGTTAAATGAGCATACATGAACGGAGGCCCCGTTCATTCATTTACGTTCGTGAACGTTCGGTAACGTGTCCGTTTATATTCGTTTGTTTGTGTTCGTTTATGTTCATATACGCTTAGTTGTGTTCACTAACATTCCTTTGTGTTTGTTGCATTTGTTACCTAAAATTAACAAAGGAACACAAACTCGTTCATTTCCTTAATACGAACACGAATAGAAAATCTCATTCAGTAAGTGTTTATGAACAGTTCGTAAGTACTCGGTTCGTTTGCAGCTCTAAACCTAATTACTAAACTAAAACATTATAATGAACCTAATTACACAATGTATGTATACCTTGAAGTTGTTCGGTGAAATGCCGCAACCGTTATCAACAACCTGAAACGATTCTTCACCGTATTCTTTCAACGAAACCTCGATGCTGGTGGCTCCTGCGTCCAGGCTGTTCTCCACCAGCTCCTTAACGGCGGACGGTAGGTCCAGAATCACTTGACCGGAGCAGATTCTGTGAATAGCGTTCTTGTTGATCGGTTTTATCGACGGAGATGTTAACGCCGGTGAAGTTACGTCACCGGCTTCCATTGAAGCAACTGGTAGATTGATTGTATAGGATAAAATGATAAATTACTGGTTTACCGGTCACCGGAAATAATGGATTACCGGCGAGATGGAATTGGATGATGGAAGAAAATTTTGATTTGGGGAATTGGGGGTTTTTTGGAGCCCTAGTTTATATTTATTTCAGTGTGTTGCCGCCAAAATGAAAATGGTGAAGTCTAGTTGTACTTATATTTTAAATATAAATTAGAAGCACAAATGGTTTCGTGGTGTAGTTGGTTATCACGTCAGTCTAACACACTGAAGGTCTCCGGTTCGAACCCGGGCGAAGCCATGTTTTTTTTTTATTTTTACTTTTTTGCCTATTTAACGCATAGATTCTAAATCGGCCTGGACTTTAGAGTTTGGAAAAACTAGACCGTATCTAGAAAACCGGCTATAACAAAACAAAAAAACAAAAAAAAAACACGTTTTTGACTATCTAATGCTAGACATGGATTTGCCTTGCTAAAATGCTACAATAATATAATAATTGCAGGACGGGCCCGTAAGGTTTATCAATCTAGGTTAAGGCCTATGGTCACCAAAAAATAAGGGCCTCCAATTTTATTTCCTTTCATATATTAGACTTGTTTTTTTACCATTTAAACAACGTTTCTAGGCCCAAGATTTATGATTTACACTAGGAGTCTGCATTGTCCATGCACACAACACATCAACCCTCGTTACTTGCGGCGTCTTTTGAGTAACCAATATGAAACTGATCGCGGATTGAGCGAAATTAGGGCCAAGATTAGGAAAAATCATCGCTATGGTTATTCAATGTCTCAAATCTCAATCTGAATTCCTTTATACCAATTCAATAGGCCATGACTTTGTAGTACGCTTAGGGCCTCCAAAAACGTTGGAACGGCTATGAACAATTGAATCTATATTGGGTTAAAAAACAAACTTTTAACTTCTATCGCGTTCTAGTTGATTGGTAATTTTAGAAAATTAAAGCAATTTTGTTAAATTTTGCCGCATTCTAATCAATACCTTTTAGAATATTAAGGCTATTTTGTTTATCTTATATGATATAAGGCAAGAAGAAGGTTAATTCTGGTGCCCGAAGTACACATCAGACCACTTGTAATGGGGTTCTATATGACGCCTCATCCTCCCATAACGCCCATGAATACCATTACGGGGGCGCCATGTGCGGCCTCTCCCTCCTCCTCGCGAACACTATCACGGCGTGGCCCTTTCTTCCCCACTCACATGCATATGGCGTGGCCCCTTCTTCCCCACTCACACATATATGTATACGTATATATAAAGCCCCATACATATATTCACAGTACACACTCAAGTTATATAAAGCGTCATAAAATTCCTCTCTTATTTATGACAATTGGCCTTATAAGGAAATTTATCAAAACAAAGTATACACAGGAGATTCATCAAAATTTAAAAAAAAAAAAAAATAGGCATACTTTTAACAAGTATAAACATTAGGAAATTCATCAAAATAAACAAGTTAACTCACTTTCTAACAAAATAGAAATCTACTTTTAACCGTCAGCTAAGTCAGCAAAAAATAAGTTAACTCACTTTCTAACAAAATAGACATCGACTTTTAAACGCCAGCTAAGTCGACCAAAAATGCCACTAAACGCAAGCTAATCCACTACTAGAAAAATTAAAATTTCTGACACCATTTTTCGTAGGAAATGCATCACAACTCACGATTTTCTACGAATTTGTGACGAAATGCATATGTAGGAAAACCACTCGTAGGAAACTGGTTTCTTACGCATTTTCTACGCATTTTCCTACCCATTTCTGACAGAAAAGGGTTGTCACAAATTGCTACACATTTTCTACGCATTTTCCTACCAATTTAACAGAAGTTAATTTTTAATTTTTGCTACACAATTGTCACGAAATTTAACTTTCTATGAATTTGTGACGAAATGCATATGTAGTTAAACCACTCGTAGAAAACTGGTTTCTTTACGCATTTTCTACGCATTTTCCTACCTATTTCTGACAGAAAAGGGCCGTCACAAATTGCTACACATTTTCTACGCATTTTCCTACCCATTTAACGGAAGTTACTTTTTTATTTTTGCTACACAATTGTCACGAAATTTAATGTTTTTTTCTAGTTTTATTCAATTTATAAAACATCCGAGAGATCGGATACAAAAGCAAATAAAACTAAATACTATAAAAATTCAATAACATTAATCATAAATTTATACAAATTTACAAACAAATCTGAACCGACCGGAGTTGCTCCGTTTTGTCAGAATTAACTTCAAGAATTCTTACATCACTCAAATGGAAGTTAAGCAGTTCATGATACATCAGATCTTCGGTCATCAAAATAAATCAATAATAAACGCACTAATTAAACAATTTAACCACAAATACCAACGTCAGTAACAAGGGTTTGACAACAAGAACAAAATATGAGAATTAACCCTAGCCACTAATCTATAAAGAACAAAATATGAGTAAACAACATCTTTGAATTAAGCCTGCCGGTCAAGCTCGTCGCCGGAGCACAACCAGCCACCGGCTGCCGGTCAAGCTCGTCGCCGGAGAGTTCATCGGAGAAGGATAGTGAAGGTGGTTGGATGTGCTTGCTGGTAATCGCCGACGGAATTACGGCATCAGGCCGATGTGTTTCTCAGACAAGAAATCGAGAGGGAGAGAAGAAGGTTTGAGGTGTTTACTTTTATTTTGTGTTTCTTGAATGAATGAAAGGAAAGGAAGAATGAAAGGAAGAAAGACAAATCAACGGATGTATTTACTTTTATTTTGTGTTTCTTAAATTTTGAAGTCTATTTTCATCCATTGATTTAAAAGGATATGAGCAATGGATCACCCTAGGATTGTGATCCATGTGATGGCTAACCAAGCATTTTGATTGGCTCACATAAATTATCAATATATTTTATAAAACATTTTTTTAAACTATATTAATTTCAAAAATTGTATTCTATATACTATACTAGGTTATAACCCCGTGTATTATACGGGTTGAATAAATAAATTATACTATACTAGGTTATAACCCTGTGTATTATACGGATTGAATAAATAAATGTTATATACTAAATAATAAATGTAAAGTTATATAGACGTTCCTTGGCATTCCAATAGCCTAATTAAGTTAATTCGTGCCTTAAACATTATTTATTATCACATTAAACGTTTGTTTAATAGCGTAACTAAGAGGCGTTAATTACCGGTTGTCACACTATGATACCCAGGTGATATACAACATAACGACCACATACTCGGCAATTTTAAAGATAAACGAATCACCACCATCATCTTCACACCGGATGACCACCATCACCGTCGTCGAACTAACCCACCACCACTGTCACACCCCAGGCTGTCCGATCGGATGGGAATCACCCCAATCCTGACCAGCCAGTTAGCCTTGACGGTTGTTCATGTTTAACCCGAAATCGGTCGTCTCTTTGATAGACATTAAAATATAATCTAAGTATAATAATAAATATTTCGTCATAAATGCGTAGCAAGTTGTTACACATTTCCTACGCAATAATTAATAATAATGCTGATTAAACATTAAAATATAATCTAAGTATAATAATAAATATTTCGTCATAAATGTGTAGCACGTTGCTACACATTTTCTACGCAATAAATTTTCCATTACAAATGCGTAGCAAGTTGCTACACATTTCCTACGCAATAATTAATAATAATGCTAATTAAACATTAAAATATAATCTAAGTATAATAATAAATATTTCGTCATAAATGCCTAGGAAGTTGCTACGCATTTCTGACGCAATAAATTTTCCATAACAAATGCGTAGCAAGTTGCTACACATTTCCTATACAATATGGTAATAAATTTTCCATCACAAATGCGTAGCAAGTTGCTACACATTTCCTACACAATAAATTTTCCATCACAAATGCGTAGCAAGTTGCTACGCATTTCCGACACAATACTAAGAATTAGTATATTTGTCACTATTGTGTCACAAATTGCCCAAAAAAATAAAGGTCTTTTTTCCGTAGGAAATGCGTAGTAAATGTGTCAGAATTTGTGACGCATTTTTTTGCGTAGGAAATTTCCGTAGCAAAATGACCACTTTTCTAGTAGTGATCGACTTTTAAACGCCAGCTAAGTCGACCAAAAATGCCACTAAACGCAAGCTAAGTCGGCCAAAATGTCCGAATAGCTGCCAAAAATGTCGAATAGCGGCGGCACTTAATGTCTGATTTGATAATTTGTTTTGTGAAGAAACACGAATCTTATTTTAGGGTTAATTAGGGGTTTATGTTTCAAACATGAGGGTTAATCTTTGAGGCTTGGATGAGAAAATGTCTGTTTCGGTAAATTATTCCAACATTTTATCATAATCATCTTTGAGACCATCTTTGATCTTTCCAAAGATCGGAGCAAGCCTTTCTCAAACCAAATATTGAAACAACACCAACATCACTTATATTCTTATATGTTATATCATATTATTACAAGACCATAAAACATGAAAACATAAACTTATATACACTAAAACCCCCTTCACCATCCTTCACATAACCATCAAACCACAAAATACAAATTCACAAGCGTCAAAAACCCAGACCAAACCAAACAAATCTTCACCAAATCACCCGCGGTCCGGTTAACCCGCCCAAACATCTTCAAACAAGACCACATAGTCGCCATCTGACCCAAACACACCAACAAACCCAACCTAGCCGCACCCATCTTAAAAAACACCGGGTCCCAAGCCAAACTCAGCCCCAACTGCCCAAGATAAAACCCGACCGCACTCGGGTTCTTATGAAACCCGCCTTCAGCCCAAACAAGCCAAGCCGATAAACCCATAATAAAAGCCGAACCCAAACATGTTAAATGTAGAGCCCATAACGGTGGGACCCAGAACGGTTTGTGCATGGTTCGGTAGGTTCGGTTCCAGCCGAACATGGATATGTTGGCTAAGGTTAGAGCTAACGGGAGCGCGATCCCGACAGCCGGTGAGCGGACGCCACGTGTCGGGATACGTTGTTTTTGAGTTTTTGTGTTGGGTTGAAGGGTTGGAGATTGGTCTTCTGTGGTGGTGGTGGTTCTGTGTTTGAGTTCTTGTGAGGTGGAGTCCATGGTGCCACGTTGGATAATGTTGTTGAGATTATGTTGGATGAGTTTTTTTTTATGGGGTGTTTGTTTATAGAGAGGGTTTTTCGCGGGAAGAAGTGCATGAAGATGGCACGTGGCGAGAGAAGGTGGTGTAGGAGTGGTAAGTTGGGATTAGGGTTTGACACGTGAAAGAGTGTAGTGCCACGTGTATGTGTGGGTTTGTAGGATGTGGTCAAATGCATTATCCACTTACTTTACATTCACGGTTAGGCCGGAGGGGGCTCCATCCCCGCCACGTCACCATGTATAGCGCCCATATGGGCTCAATTACCACACCCTCCAAGTGAAGAGGGGGGCGTCATTGATGGGACTCCATCATGGTAACACCCGGTAACGCCATGGCTTGGATTTTGGACCAATCAAATGTTTTTTTTTTTGTTTAATAGGGGCTCCATCCACCCCATGTAAATTAAAGGGGGCTCCAAAGGTGAGGTGGATCCTAGGTGGACTTGATAAAGCCCATGGGGCTCCATCCACACCTCATAGCCTTACTATTTGATAGGTAAAGTAGTATTAAGCCCCCAACGTTGCTGTGGGGCCGTAAATCGTGCCAAGTAGTACTAATATATGCTACACCACTATCAGCGACCAATAACACCAGAAAAGTTCGTAAAAAAATAAAACAACACCAAACGAAAAGCAGACGTAAAATCGTTGAACCACGCATACTCATTGCAGCGTTTTAATGCTAAAAAATTAGACCGAAGTGTAAAACGTAGAATAGAATAACTAAGTCAATCTAGGACCCGCGGGTTTCGACGAACCTGTCAAACAAAGAAAAATAGACGCGTTGCGGCGAACCTTTGAAACAGGAAAAAATAGATAAAAAACGTTGAACCCCACACGCACGTTACGGTGTAAAAATATAAAAGAATAACTAAGTCGATTTAAGACCACGCGCGCTGCAATGAACCTGTCAAACGAGAAAAAAATAGACGAAAAACGTTGAACCTCACATGCATGTTGCGGCGTGTTCACTCTTAAAATTAGAACAAAACGTAAAACGAAAAATTTGCAAAAGATGAAAAATATAGGGGATTAAAGTTGAAAATAAAAATGATTGTAAAACATTGAAAAGTTTGGGTTAAAAGAAAAAAAGAGGTTAAAATGCAAAAAAATGAAAACCTTTAAGCTAGAAGTGAAAAGTCAATTTTTTTTTTTTTGAAAAACTCCCTATACTTGAAGTACAATCCTATAAAGCACGAAGATGTTTCTAATTTATAATATGGTAATTGTAAGGTTTAATTAGTTATTACAAACTATTTGATAGGTAAATTTATTCTACAAATACTTTTGAAAATAAGAACACTATAAAGACACAATTTTTTAAGGGTAACTAAATTATCGGATAAGCATCTGGAATACACTCAATCGAGCAAATGTATTCCCTATTTCATAACGATCAGAGTTTGATGCATTCCCGAGCCACCAAGCCATCAGTTGGCTTAGACAAAACATGTCAAAGATCGGTTGAACCAAAAAAAATCTTACCTTTATAAAAGAGAATAGTCATATACCTAATTGGATATGCAAATCATCATCATCATCATACTCAGTAAATCTCACTAATAGCAAAACAAATGTAGGGTCTGAAGAGGGTAAGATGTAGACAGACTTACCTCTACCTAGTAGAAATAGAGAGACTGCTTCCAGTGAGACCCCGATTAATTGGAGATGCGAGATATTAAAAGAATGAAACAATCTTTGTCAAGGATGAAACAGGTTTTCATTATCAAGAAGTCATTTAAAAAAAGATATAGATTAATTTACTCATGTGGGTCCATGTCAAAATCGGGTAACTTATGGTATAGGTCATGCTAGGTTTACCCGCAATTCTTTCAGTCCCATGACAGTTAAGTAGTCTAGTGATATGTTAGAGATTGTTTGGGATTGAGTTTGAAAATTACTTATTAATTTACTGATTTTTTTAAAGCAAATAAGTCATTATTCAAACTCAATCTCAAACACTCTCTTAGAGGCGGGATAAGGCTTAGGGATCATGAGGTACTGAGTTCGATTCTCACAAGAGGGTTTTTCTAGATTTATTGGGTTTCCTCCTGAACTAATGTATAGATATTATAACCTAATGGAGATTGATATGATCAAATGATTCCGCTGATGACACAATGATAATCTAATAATCCATCAATTATCCAAATTTGTCATATAAGTTGTTGCCTTGCCCATTGTGGTAACCCCATTTAATAGCTTTCTTGCCAGCCTACTACAAGAACATGGTCAAGGTATTAACTTCGGAAAATACTTTCAACATGATCCAACGCGGTCGCCTATTTTCATATTTTATAATTTTGTTTTTAACATTTTTACTTATATTTTATAACAAAAGATCAAATACAAATACTCTTATCATACAAAACGCACGAATATGGTGAAAAGATAGAAAAAACGCGGTGATATTTTCAAAATTATTTACTCGTAGAGTAATTATCAAAATTACACTACAAATGATCTTGTAGGGTAATTTTGATCTTGTAGAGTATCATAATTACTTTACAAATGATCTTGTATGGTAATTTTGATCTTGTAAGGTAATTTTGATCTTGTAGGGTAATTTTTTAGAGTATGATAAAATTACTATACAAGTGTATCAAAATTACTCTACAAGTTTCAAAATTACCATACAATAACATTTTACAAAATTACTCTACAAGATCAAAATTACCTTACAAGATCATTTGTAGAGTAATTTTGATAATTACCCTACGAGCAAATAATTACGAAAATGCTACCGCGTTTTTTTTGTTTTTTCATGCCTTTCGTACGCTTTGTATGATAAGGTTGTTTGTACGTGAACTTAACTCTATACTTTATTCTTGTTTTGTATTCTTTTCTTTTTAGCTTTCTTTTATTATATTATATACTAGGTTATTACCCGGGATTGCTTCCCGGGCTCGGGAAACTTAGTTATATTAATTATTATTTGTTATTAATACGACCTCATTATATCAAGCATCTCATTGGATTCAATAACAATATCTTCACATCACCGGATTAGATCATGAACCCATATTAGAGGTCAAACAAAAGCACAACAGGACCACATGAATAACATCATTTCCACTTTTACTTCAATGCACTTACGTGATCGGGTGATTTGGGATTTTGTAAAAATGTTTGTTCTTGTACTTCTTTACAAAATTACATAGAATTCAAGAAAACAAAACAATGACTTAAAGAACTACAATCTAACACCCAATCTAATCGGGAAACAGATGTTGACCAAAAGTCAAACAGTGGTTGACCAAAAGTCAAACAGATGTTTAACCAGATCCACTGTCTTCTTATATTTTAGCACTGTTTTTCTCTTCAAAACACTGTTCAACCTAACATGGGTTTCCATCAACTATTGACCAATAGTCAAACAGATGTTCAAACCACTGTTTGAGTTATTCAAACGTCTGTTGAATACTAAATGAGATGTTGACCAAAAGTCAAACAGATGTTGACCAAAAGTCAAGCAGATGTTGACCGAAAGTCAAACGAATTGACACGTACATGATTTATTATACATATTTAACATGTCTCATTTGATCAATTTCAGTTTTAGTTTGGAAATTGTGGACATACCGGTGTCTCAAAATTCACCAACATCAATACCGGTTTTAAAACTAAGATTAACGGCTGCAAGTTTCTGACTTTATAAAACGGTTATTACAAAATTCAGCATTGGCTGCCCGCATTGTTTCCGTTAGACATAGACCCAATAATTTACATCTATATATATTATTTTAGAACCACAACTTAAAAACTAAACCAACAAAGTCTACAATCAGTTTCTAAAAGCGAACAACTACAACCCAAAAATTTGGTTCCATCTATCCTTCTGCATTTGCCTTCTTCAATCCCATGAACATTCATCTAAACAAAAAAAGCTTTTTACCTTTCACGAAGTTAAGTGTAAATGCTTGACCTGGAACCATGCCTTTATCAGTCACAAACTTTCTCATTCCTTGCACATAATATCTTGGTTGACCTCGAGATGAACCTATAGCAACTTGAACATCCCAAACAGCACCTGCCGCGTCCACAATCTTCAACCCGATCTTACGATTCAGTCCGAGATCTTCAGCCTGTCTTTTAAAAAGTCGCTGTAACAAACAACGAACAGTTCAATAAACAAAGAATTAACACATCTTTAAAATATGACTGAAGTATTATATATTAGTAAACTCATCATCACAAACTTAAAAAATGACCGTCCACACGGAAAGAAATAGGTACGATCTGATTATCTTCATTCACAACAGCCATACCACCTTCATTGACATTAACGATGTCTTGTACAGCTTCATTATCTGAACTCAAGATAATCTCTTCTACCACCTTTTATTTAACAACAGCACAGACCTCTGGTGGAAGCACTAAATCGCAGGTAACACAATTAAAAGCCATGATATGAAAAGTCTGAAGATCTATCATCTCAAAGACAATCAGATGATCATCAGTTATTGACAAGTCATTCATTATCTGTTTGCATCCGGTAGTTATGTAAAGTTCATTGTTGAAATCTTCCATCCGTACAGACCAGTTCTTCTTTCCAGATCCGTACAGACCAGTTCTGTTCCATCTGCTGTTGATGCCTAACCACTGTTGTTGTTGGGCAGTGGTTCACCTTTGGGTTTGTCTAGGGTTTGTCTCGAGAGATAAACTCTAGGGTTTGTCTCGAGAGATTGTATATACATAACATACAATTAAGCGAATCAACATGGGGAACAGTAAATCATGGAACCAACATAATTTTTATCATAAACACTGAAGTATCATAAAACTATGAATGAATATACCCAATCCGAAATTGTTAGACATTTTCATAAATCTAACAACCATCATCGAACTTGTAAGAAAATCTAAACACTGATACACTAAACACTGTTACATAAGAAACACTGATACATAAATACTAAAGTTGAATCCGCTGTAGATGCTGAACCACTGTTGTTACTGAGCAGTAGTTTTCCTTTGGTTGATCAGGCTTTAGGTACATAAGTGCTTGTCTTTAACAGGGCTTTGTCTTCAACAGTGGATAAGCCTTATCAGTCTTTAAGTCCATCAGTCTTTATAAGGAGCAGTGGTTAGTTATAACAGTCCTTAGCATGATCAGCTGTTATAACCACTCCATAACCCTTTGAGAGGAAGCAAGTGTCGGTCTATTTAATTGAGAGGAATCATTGCATTACATCCCTGTTGAAAACATAATCCGTAAATTTAGGGAAAATGGGATTGAAAGATGATAAGCCAACAGTAGAGGATCTCATTCTACAGGTTCGATAAATTCAAGGGTATTCTTAAATAATGGTTCCTAGATGCTTCCAAAGAAGCAGCACTTTGGACATTTGTCGGTCTTCAAACATCTATTATCTATTATATATAATAAATGAAAGTTATTTGGGCCACGTGGACCAATCAACTTTCATTTATTATATATAATAGATAATAGATGTTTGAAGACCGACAAATGTCCAAACTGCTGCTTCTTTGGAAGCATTATTTGAGAATACCCCTGAATTTATCGAAGCTGTAGAATGAGATCCTCCACTGTTGGCTTATCATCTTTCAACCTTATTTTCCCTACATTTATTGATTCTGTTTTTCAACAGGGATGTAATGCAATTATTACCTTATTTAAGATACCTTCAACTGCATCTTCTGATAAATCAACATTCATTTCACTCAAAAGATACCTTCAACTGCATCTTCAATCATGAACTATTTAAAGAAATGGATGAAATCATCCAAAAATACCCAAAATAAAGCTAATTCAACCATCCAACCATCCGATACTTGCCGAAACCATAACTGGTCAGATTTATGTGCGGCTCTTAACTACATTCTGTAGAATGTGTACATCTAACAAATAATCAAAGAACAAAGAAACAAACCAATAAACTTGTTGGGCGATTAAAATTAAAAGGATATCATACGCAATCTTCGGGTAATTAGAATGACCATTTTTACCTTATTTCACAAATTTCATAATATGAAAATAAGTAAAACATAGAAAAAATGAAACCAAACACCCGATATTTGTCGTTCGAATCTTTGAGTTGGTCGTCATAGTCCTACAACCTTTCGATGTCGTTGGAGTCGGTTGGTGATGTCAGCAGCCTAATTAACAAACAACAACAAACAACAATAGCAAGTCACCAAACAATCGACCTCAAAATCATATAGAAGCCAAAAAATAAAACAAACCCTAACCTAAAACTCAAGATGGAAAAATGAAAAAATATATTTATAACTAACCCTAAACCTCAAATCCATTACAGCATAACCATTCAATCGACCTCAAAATCATATAAAAGTCTAAATATAAAATGAAAATTAGATAAGTGAACATCAAAATTAAACAGCAAACCTGACCAAAATTTAACCAAGAGAACTGCAGGCCGCAGAGCCGACAACCTCCGATCATTTCCGTCATCAAGTTCCCAGCGGAACCCTAGCCGAAACACAACCATAGGTAAAGACGCATGAAGATCGAATGAGTGAACAATGAAAACAAAGATTGACATTTATAGAATGGAAGTGATTGATAATCTAACCTTGATTCAGAGCGTTGATCTGAACATCTGTTAAGATCAGAATAGAGCAGAGCGAGAGAGAAAGTGGGGAAGCCCTAAATGAGAGATGAGATAGATAAAAGAGGGGAGTGGTACTGTTGGGCGGGAAAAGGGAAAAAAGGTAGCCCTCATCTACTGACACGTGGCCCAAATAACTTTCATTTATTATATATAATAGATTATAAAGTTCATCGAAAATGAGTTGTATTCGCAATATAGTATCTTTGGTACCGTAAACTAATACGAGTATCAGTACGATATCGATATCGTGATGAACCATACTAGTACCAGTCAAACAACGATACTGATACCGTACCGGTTTTCATTTGTATGGTTTTCGATCAATGGAAAACACCTGATCTTGTAAGACGTATTTTTTCCGGTTGTTATTCCAAGTGTCAGTACCATATTGAACCTAACCGATATACATCGAAACCCGATGCGAAGTGCCTATAATATAATACTTTTTATTTCTTTTTCTTTTTTACCCTTTTAACCAATGGTGTGGCAATGTTCAAAGGAAAGTAATTGCAGAAACTGCCCTAAACACAGTGAGACGAAGGAGCCCTCAATTCATTCAAATTCACTACAAAAAAATGGTATGCTTCTTTCCGATCGATGCTTCTTTCATGACAATTTCCTTAATTATATTCCACATCTCTCATTCACGTTCCATTAAATCCAGAATGCCGTTCGATTCATGATTTTTTTTGTAACAAAATCATGAGTTTCTTACATTTCAATCTCAACATTACCAGTAGAATGCCGTATTGTCTATTAAATTTCGTATTTATTAGTAGAATTGTCTGATAATATACTTTACATGCACAAATCATACGAATATTGTTGAATATTGTTGCTTCCGTTGATGATTGATACGTGATGTTACAGATCTGCAGTGGAATTAATGATTTTTCGTTGTTTTAGATCTCAAGTATGTTTTGTTGTAGGCTCATGTTTATTCAGCTTTAATTTATTATCATTAATTAGGTTTTGAAATTAAAGACATGATAATGTTGTTCTCTTGGCACTCGGTTTCGGTTTCGTTGAAGTTTATAATTTACTCACTGTCTGTCATTGGTCTTGCAAGGAAACAATGTAATGAATGTGAGGCAATTTTAGAAGTTGTGGATATATATGAATTGTATATATTTGTTTTGCACATATGGATTTGGAACAGTTTACTTACAATAGAAAGGATTTGCATACTTTTGTTCGCAGGATAAAGACGGAGATGGCAAACAAAATACCGCTGACATGACACAGTTTGTAAGTTCCTCGGACTCTCGTGTGTTTTGGTTTTCTGAGGTTAAAATGAGTCTTACATGTGACACCTTTTAAGCAAATGTCGTATTGTTGTGTTCCATCCACACGAGAGATATAGGGTCATAAGGAATGCCCGACCGCAAGTACAACAACCAACGCGTATTGTGTGTGAATGAGAGGAGAACTCCTCCACTATTACACTTACGTTACGTATGACACGATTCTAATCAATTGTTGTAGAACTATTGAAGCTAACATATGACGTCTATCACGTCTGTTGCCTTACTTCAGAACTATGTCAATTTGCTTTAACATAATAAACTTGAATGTTCATATATAGTATGATACTATGATCAATTATTGCATGTCTTATATCTTGCAAATCTAGGGGAGTGAACTTCTGACACGACCCGAAAACACGACACGCGAAATTAGCGGGTTTGGGTTTAGTCTAAACGGGTTCGGGTCAGTTTCAGGTTGAACCCGCGAATGCGTTTAGCTAAACGGGTCAGGTTTGGTTTCACCCGGTCGTAGGGCCGGCCCAAGCCCAAGTATTTTGAGGCTTGGGCTTTGGGCCTCCAGCTTTAAAAAAATTAAGAATAATTATATATGATATTTAGGTTGGGTTGCGATGGATATTATTGATGTATAGCAGATTTGTAGCGGCACTGCATATGGAGTATTGTATTTGGGCGGCAATTGCGATTTACTCAATTTTTTTTGAGGGAAAAAAGCCTCTAGTTTTTACTTCGCTTTAGGCCACCAAAATGGTTGAGCCGGCCTTGCCCGGTCGGGTTGGCGGGTTGACCCGTTTAACCCATTTATATTATATTATATTTTTTTACAATATGTTTTGTGCCATAACTTAAATTGGATGTGTTTTTTATGCCATTATTATAACCTAAAAAGAGAAATTGATATAAGATTTTATAACTTAAATGTAATTGTGTTATATACATTTGTGTTTTTTTGTAGTAAATTTTAAGTTTTGTATATTAATTTGCGGAAAACTTAAATAATAAAAAAATCGGTTTGAACCCGCCAACCCGCAAACACGACCCGTTTAGCACCCGTATGCAAACTCCCTAAATTGTTGGACAGGAGTTATTCATAACTTTTTTTTACTAGTAATCATTCTTCAAATCAAATACGTTGGATGAATAAGTTTCACTCTGCTGTCAGATACTATATAACAATAACACAAAAAAATGAGTATCGGATATTATATAACACAAAATGCGGGCCTGCCCTGCTCTAGTGTTATTTAGGTCACAGGATTTAGATATCTTAATTATAACTAGTAGATTGCAATTTCTCGGCATTAACTAATAGTAACACCATTATTTTGGCAGGTTCAAACTCTTCTCCAGCAGATGGTAAGCTTGAAAATGCTAGTGTGGTTTAATTTACATGACAATTACACTTCAAATTCATACTAATCGTGTTTATCTTTGCAGCAAAACAGATTCCAAACAATGTCAGACTCTATTGTTTCAAAGAATATCCTTTTTGCATACCTTTTTATCAAAACTTTATCGTCTAAATATTGTGAAAAGTGAACTGAACTGATACGTATCTTGATAGTCGACTTATATTCAGTAAGTCGGTCATAACTCGTGTATGTTCTAACATTGAATTCAACTAGTCACTCCTAAAATTCAATTAGAGTAAAGTTCCCGTACAAATAACTTTAACGTACTAAACGTACGAATAGCATGAAAAAGGCAAAAAAACGCGGTGGCATTTTCGTAAATATTTGCTTGTAGGGTAATTATCAAAATTACTCTACAAATGATAAAAAAAAATTACAAAATTACTCTACAAGATCATTTTACAAAATTACTCTACAAAGATCAAAATTACTCTATAGGATCATTTTACAAAATTAGTCTACAAGATCAAAATTACTCTACAGGATCATCTGTAGAGTAATTTTGAATTGTATGTTGTTTGATAAACTTGCTGAGTAATTTTGATTCACTTGTAAAAGTAATTTTGATGCAGAGTAATTTTGATCTTGTAGGGTAAAATTACTCTACAAGAACATTTTACAAAATTACTCTACAGGATCATTTGTAGAGTAATTTTGATAATTAGTAATAATTACGAAAATGCCACCGCGTTTTTTCAACAAAACCTTCGGTTCGTACGTTTTGTACGTTAAAGTTATTTGTATTCGATCTTTTGTCAATTCAATTATTATTACACATTTGTCTCAAGTTACCTTAACAGCAATGCACTCGACGAGATGGGAGAACGAATTAGCGAGTTAGAGCAAAGCATTAACGATCTTAGAGCCGAAATGGGAGCCGAGGGCACTCCACCTCCTGCAGCACCAAAGAGCGCTGATGGTGAATGAGATCGGGTTTTGGTGTAACTTTTGTTTCCCTTATTGCATACCGCGTTTACAAATTTAAAACAGAGATAATTGTCTATTTATTTTTCCCCATATGCTCCTAGTCAGCAATCTCTTGCTGGATATTCTTGTTATGTTGCCGTTTTAGATTGTTTGAACTTTGAACATGAAGGTATCATGATACATAATGTTGTTTTGATTGTCCATTTTAGGATGTTTGTTTTGCTGTCCATGCAGCTTATGTCTATATGCTTCCGAAGATTATAAACGTGTTTATACGGTCCTCAAAAGGTACGTCGCTTTAGTTTTAGTTTGCAATTGTGTTATGGAATGCTTTTTGTGTCACATTTGCTTAAGAACTAAGGTACAAGCGTCCTACATAAAAGAAATAAGGGATGTCTGTCTTTATTCTTAATGCAACTTCTTTTTGTCTTTTAAAAGCAAAAGGTTATGAACAGCTGACAATTTGATCAATATAGAATCCTGTACAAATAAGACTTGGAACTAGTTGTCATAAGCTTATAAGTTTAATCCGCCAACCCTACAACGAGTTTAAACATTTACTACTTTTTTACAACTTGTTTACAACTCGATTACAACCCGCCAACATGTTATGACCTATCAATTTGTTTGACACGTTTAGATAAATGGGTTACATGGTTTTAACTATGGGTGTAAACAAGCCTAGAGGCTCGAGAGCTACTCGTGATCTGCTCGGTTAAAAGCTCGAACGAGCTGAGCCTTAACGAGCCCGAGCTCAGGCCTGAAATAGAGCTCGTATAGTTATCGAGCCCGAGCTTGAGCCTGATATACAAAGCTCGTTTAGGCTCGCGAGCCCAAACAAAGTTTTTAGTTTTTTTATACATTATATAATAATAATAATAATAATGATAACATTGGCGAGCTGGACTCGAGCCAAGCCTTGGCTTGTTTAAGCGATATTGAAGCAAGCTCGAGCCGAGCTTTTAGCTCATTTGAGATTGTTCTCAAAATAGCTCAAGTCGAGCCGAGCTCGAGCTTTGGGTTTTACTTGCGAGCCGAGCTCGAGCTCAAATAAGTAGGCTCGAAATGAGCCAAGCTTGAGACTAGTCGGGCTTGGCCTGACTCGTTTACACCCCTAGTTTTAACTTTTTAGTGAGTCCGTTTAGGGTTGATTTCCCTTATTTAAATAGATTTATGGGTCGTGTTTGGATTTATCAATTTCAACGCCCCAACCTGCTAAGGCCTGATGTAATACTCCTATGATCGTCCCTTGCGTGCTGAGGTGGAGGGGCGGGGAACAACATGCCGTGTCCCCTAATTCCGTGATTTACTCTCTGTTTAATTTTTAAAATATTAAAAAAAGGGGTGAGTGACGAGAGATGGGTATAACATAGGTTAAGTGGTGAAGACGAAGGATGAGAGCAGATAGTGAATACTGACGTAACCTTGAGACGACACTCAAGAGCAGGGTAGAACGTGATCCAATAACACATGGGGGATTGACACACCTAAGAAAAACTTGTTTGTTTCAGCATACATACATCGTTGTCAGACAATTATAATGTAACTTTTAATTGATAACTGAAAGGTAGCCATCAACATCAACTATAAATGTGTTTGAAATTAATGAAGGGTAAATGGCACATGCATTTTGACCTAATGCACATGAATGTTTTGGTATAGACATCAACTGTTCGACCAAATGCTTCAGTGAGGATTTAAGCAAATCTCAGTATTATGGCCTTTTTGGCTATAACATTTGGTTAGTACACACAAAAAAAAAAAAAAGTTAAATGCCATTATCATTCCTGTGGTTTCTTCTATTAAGCCAGTTCAGACAAAATTTTAAATTTGTACCATTTCTGTCCCGAACATTCTTAAAACATGACAGTTCCATCCATAATTGATAGAATTATCTACCATTTTCATCCTTGTGGTTTGTCCAAATTTTGCCACTCTAGGAAAAATTTCAAAGTTTTTTGGATGGAACTGACATGTTTCAAGAATGTCAGGGACGAAAATGGTATAAATTTGAAATTTGGCCTGGAGTGGTATAATTGGACAAACCACAAAGACGAAATAACAGTTAACTAAAAAAAAGCCTTAACATATATGAATCTTGATCTAATATATATATCTTGTATTTTTCAAACGAATGTGATAGAGAAACAATCAAACAAAAAAAACTAATTATATAAACTGGTGATTTAACTGGTGTGTGTTCTTGAGGCTTGAGCGAACAAGTATAAAAGTGGGCGCATTGTAGATGTACTTGTGCGTCTCATACACTTGGTAGCTTTTTTATCCGTTGGCTTGTTACCGGTTACACATCACCTGATGCATATGTAGGGATGACTACGGTACCCGTTCGGTTATACAACATATGTATTTCTCGTGAACAAATTTGAAAAAGAAAACTATAATTACCGCTTAACTTTTTTTTTCACCATTTTATGATTATCATCATCATTTTTGTTATTAAAAAAACTTATTTCATTGAATACATGAAAGAAAAATAAACTGAATGAAGAATACTATGAAACAGTTTTGTACCAAATCAATAATGTATGTCACTTATTTAATCAAAGTTTTAAAAATAGCAAAGTATATATAATAATGAAAGCATAAACATAAATTTATGTCACTTATTTAATCAAAGTTTTTACATATTATATATTTTTGGTTTTACTTATAACAATGATTATTAAAAAAAGATCACAGATAAATTTCTATCATTCTATATCATTACAAGCAATCATTTTAATTGTTTTTTAAGTATTTATATCATCATTTTAATTGTACTTTAAGGATTTGCATCCCTTTACGTGAGAATAAAAAGTTTATAAGTACTTGTTTATATTTGTTTTATTATTTTATATATCCAAATAGGAAAACAGAATAATAAAGAAGATGTTTATATACGCCTTTCACAAATTTCATGATTTCTCACCAAATATTTAAATATTAAATAAAAACAAATATAATTCTTTGACCTCATCAAATACAGCATAAAAAAAGAAAAGAATTGTTTTTTTACTTAAACCATAAACTTTAATAGGCATTCCTAAAGCCAAAACCACTGTGCTCCCAAGTTCTTTGAATAATAAAATAAAATAAAATAAAGAGTAAATTACAAGTTTTGTCCTTTATGTTTACAGCAAATTGCAGACGCTGTCATTTAGCGTAAAAGTTGACAAGTTTTGTACTTAATATTTCAAAATCTTGCACGTTATATTCTTTAGGCCAAACTCAGTAGAAATTGAATTGAAACTTATGTATTTAATGAAATTTATTAGGTTTTTAGTAAAATTTATACAAAACATATCTAACATCTAACTGAATTAATTATGTAACTTAATTCATAATTTGATACCTTGAGTATGTTAGTGCTAAATTAACATGACTTCAACCAATAGAATCATGTAAAAATAACTTCCGTGAGGCAGATGGCCCTTCAAAGGAGTCAAAAGACATAAAATAGTTGGAGCTGGATTTAAACATAAGGGTTTTTTTTTTCAATCCAACTTATACAAATCTCTCCCCCCACCCACCCACCGCCGCCGGCGGAATTCCAATCGTTCCTTCCTCCTCTATCCTGTATAACGTCCTGTGATCGGACGGATCTTCGTCGCTTACTGTCTGTAACGAGCTTCGTTAGCAGAAGCTGGGCAGATCGTCTAGGTTCGCTATTTCGATTTCCCAGCCCTGTATAACGTCCTGTGATCGGACGGTTCTTCGTTGCTTTCCGGCTGTAACGAGATTCGTTAGCAGGAGTGGGGTGGCTCGTTTGTTGGTCTCCTTTTGTTTGCTTGGTGGTTTATTTCTCCCCAGCGGCTCGACGAAGGGAGGTAACTGGAATAGCGAGTGAGGTTCTGTTCCCTCATTTTGTTCGAGGGCCATTTTTACCTTCCTCTCTATCCCGGCTTTTCCAAACTTCCATTCGCTGTTCGGACTTTGGTCTCGTTCTCTTCTCTTCATGGAGGCCGAAGAAGATTCGTGGGAGGAAACAAGAAGATTCATGGAGGCCAAACTTCCATTATCAGTTTTAAACATGTTAGGGATTTGGATGAACTCAAGAATAACCTTGTCTAAAGTGAAACTGGGAGGAAACAAGTTGGTGATTAATGTGGCACGATTCGCTAGAGAGAACGGGGAAATTAAGCATACTTCAGCGATTGGGGGAGGAACAAAGGCGTCAGGTGGAGGTCAAGATAACTTTCAGGGAGGAAAACCTAGTGCCTGGGGGTGCAATCCAGTTAAAAAAGGAGTTTCGTTCCTGGATATTCTCACAAACAAATCTCATGCGGAAGTTGAAGAGGATGTGGTGATTATTGATCCTTCTGTTTTCTCTTTAACAGACCTTGTTGGGAAAGCTGTGGTTGGTAGAACGTTGGGATTCAAAGAGCTTAGGCTCCTAAGATCGTCCTTATCTTTAGCAGGTTTTGAGGAGGCTAACATCCAGTACCTCGGAGGGCTTATAGTGTTGATTTCGTTCGAGAACGGGGACAAGACAAAAGGGATGTTAGATGATAAAGAAGCTTGGAACCAGTGGTTTTCGTCTCTATCTCCATGGATAGGCTAGTCTTTGCCGTACGAACGCCTTGCATGGATCAACATTTATGGTGTTCCCCCTCATCTCGTTTCGAGAAGAGTCTTTGACGACATTGGCAGTAGATACGACAAGGTGGTTCAACCTTCCCAATTCGTAGAAACGGATGGTGATCTTACGTTCGACAGACTGGGGATTTTACTCGACACGGGTAATAAAATTAATGGTGTCTTTAATCTTAGTTGGCGAGACAAAAAGTACAAGGTTTGTGTGGTCGAAGATTCTGATCAATAGGTTCCGGATTTTCTAGAAGACGATGAGGCATCGGTTGGTGTTTCATCGGAGTTGGGAGACTACAGGGAGATTCCGGCGGGGAATTCACCGAGGAACGGGGGGTTGGACAATATGGAAGACGAAGAGTTAGTGGAGGTTTCCAATGTAGAAGCTGAAAAGAGAATGGATGACCACGAGACTTCTGCTCAGGTGCATGCTTTCATGCAGAAAGAGAATGATGGCGGCGGTTTTGTCTCCAAGGAAAAAGGTGATCAGTCCCCTGGGAATGTGGGGAAGGACTTTTCGGTTAATCCTCAAGTGGGCCCCAGTAACGATCAGGTGGGGGATGGGGTTTTTGGCGATTCCATCAGATTTAAAATTGGGAAGTCCAATAACTTTAGGCCCAGCAGACTCAAAGAGTTCCCCATTAATAATAAGAAGCCCAAAAAGCCACCGGTTGGGGCCGATATTGTAAGTGAGGAAATTAGGCCTAAGAAGCGGTCTATATCCTTCTTGGAAGGTCGTTTTTCTTCTGGGGAGCAGACAAGAACAAAGGTTAATGGGGGTAATGGTTCAGACATAGGCTTTGAACAATTCTTCTTCGATTTTAACAATTCAGCTTCCTCAGATGCGGCCGAAGCTAACCAGACGGTGGTAACCTCCCCGGTGGAGGCCCAGACGGCAGGAGGGATGGAAGGAGGTGGCGGATCCGAAGGAACCGGAGGAATTGATTTGTCAGAAGTTGAGAAGGAAGTTACCGAAACAGTCGTTATAGGCTCGACGATTGGAATTGATATTGCTGGTCACTCGGAACTTATTAGGAGCTCGATCAATTCAGGTATTAATGTGGTTCGATTACGAATATGTTATCTTTGAACATAAGGGGAATTGGGGGTTCGAGTAAATCAGGTTGGGTGAAAGGTCTAGTTTCCGAGCATGGTATATCTTTCTTGTCGCTTCAAGAGTCTAAATCGGTCAACGTTTCCAGTTCCGAGATTGCTAAGTTCTGGGGAAATAGCAAATTCGGGATGGATTTTGTCGAGTCAGTTGGGTTGTCGGGAAGATTGATTTGCGTTTGGGATGATAAGATTTTCCGTCAGACTGGTGGGTCTAAAAACAGGCACTACTTGTATATCAAGGGGACCTTGGTGGGTTGTGACTCTCATGTCAATGTCCTAAACGTTTATGCTCCTCAAGGGGTATCGGCTAAAAAGAACTTGTGGGAGGAGTTGAAAGCGATAATTGATTCTAATGAAGGTCTTTGGGTCGTCTCGGGGGACTTTAATGCGGTTCGATTCAGAGAATAGAGGAGGAATTGTGCTTTCAAACAAGTTTGTGCCAACAATTTTAATGACTTTATCTTCAATTCGGGTTTGATTGAGTACAGCATGAGAGACCAGGCTTTCACGTTCTGTTCGAAAAATGGCAATAAACTTAGCAAGCTTGATCGCTTCTTTGGAAATTCGGAGTTTTTTAATTCTTGGCCAACGGCGTGTTGTCGGGCTTTACCAAGGCTTTGGTCAGATCATAACCCCATTCTTTTGGTATGTCAGTTTATGAATTTCGGACCGCGCCCGTTTCGGGTGTTTAATTCTTGGTTCGGGAAACAGGGATTTGAGGAGGTGGTGACAAAAGCAGCTAGCGAATTTCAGCCTCTAGAAGGTAACCCAGATGTGTCGTTAATTAAAAAGTTGCATTTAATAAGAGACCGACTGAAAGTCTGGAAGAATGATATGGTTCGTAAGGAAAGAGATGAGGTGGAAGCTGCGATGGAAGAAAATGAGGTTTTAGAGGCTACTCTTGATTCTAGAGACATATCTGAGGAAGAGGAGTGGGTCTTTTATGAAAATAAAAAGATTATTCGAGAAGCGGAAGAAGCCAAAGTTATGGACCTCAGGCAAAGATCTCGTGTCAAATGGGCGAAGGAAGGGGACGAAAACTCGAAATTTTTCCACGCCATGATTAACAACAGGAAAGAGAGTAACACTATTCATGGCCTTGAAGTGAATGGGGTTTGGATATCCAAACCTTCCTTAGTGAAAAAGGAGGTTTTCCGGTTCTTCAGAGATAAGTTTGTGGAGGTTTGTGTTAATCGTCCTCGTCTGGTTTGTTATTAGTTGAGGCAGATTTCTTCTTCAGCGGCGGCTAGTTTGGAGTCTCGGTTTTCGAAGGAAGAAATTAAGGCTGCGGTCTTCGATTGAGGTAAAGATCGGGCCCCCGGGCCGGACGGATTCAATTTTAGATTTTTCACCCACTTCTGGGACCTGTTTGCGGATGACTTCTTTAATATTATGGCTGTTTTCTTTGAGTCTGGAAAGTTAAACATGGGGTGCGGGTCGGCGTTTATAGCTTTGATTCCAAAAATTAGAGATCCTTTGGGTTTGAGTGATTACCGTCCGATCAGTCTGGTTGGAGTTATTAACGAAGTTTTGTCTAAAGTCCTTGCTAATAGGCTGAAGCCGCTTCTTAATGAGGTGATTTCTAACTCCCAATCTGCTTTCCTTAGGGGAAGATATATTTTAGACTGGCCGCTTATTATTAACGAGTTGATGTCGTAGTCTAGAAGAAATAAGAAACAAGTCTTTTTTTCTCAAAGTCGATTTTGAGAAAGCTTATGATAATGTGAATTGGGGTTTCCTCTTGGATATTCTTCAACAAATGGGCTTTGGTTCGAAGTCGTGCAGTTGGATTTCTGGTATTCTGACCTCGGCCAGGGCATCCGTTTTGGTGAACGACTCTCCTACTTTCGAGTTTGGGTGTAGTAAAGGTATGAGACAGGGGGATCCTGTATCTCCGTTTCTTTTTGTGGTGGTGATGGAGGCGCTGTCTTGTTTATTCAATAGGGCTTGCGAGGTTAACGTTTTTCATGGTGTTAAAATTCCCGAGGATGAAGTTTGTGTTTCACATTTACTCTACGCTGATGATGCTATGATAATGGGGGAGTGGAACAAAGATAATATCGTGAATGTTATTAGAATCCTGCAGTGTTTCCACGCTTGCTCGAGTCTTAAGATAAATCTTAGTAAGTCTAGTATTTTTGGTATTGGAGTTAATAGCGAGGAGGTTGAGGAGATGGCGAATTGGATAGGGTGTAAGGCTGATTCTATTCCGTTTAATTATTTAGGCTTAACGGTCGGAGCCAACATGAATCGCATCAATAATTGGAGGCCGGTTTATGATGTCTTTGAAAAAAGGATTTCTCTATGGAAGGCCGCCTTGTTATCGATAGGAGGGAGGGTCACGTTAATTCGGTCGGTGCTAGAAAGTCTTCCTACATACTTTATGTCCCTGTATAAAGCGCCGGTGAAGGTAGTCAAAGACCTGGAAAGCATTATGAAGAAATTCTTATGGGGCGGGTCGAATAATACTAGAAAAACTCATTGGGTGGCGTGGGATAGGGTGTCTTTACCAAAGAAAGATGGAGGTTTGGGGCTGTGTAAATTAATGTCTGCCAATTTGGCTCTGCTCAGTAAATGGGGATGGAGATTTAAGAATGATTCTGATGGTTTATGGGTTAAAGTTGTCAAAGCTATTCATTCGGGTTCGTCGGGATGGGCCTTTCTGCCTTGCAACAGATCCGTCAGGAGTGTGTGGTTAAACATCTGTGACATTATTAACAAACCGTGTATTGATAACAAGCCTTTCCGTAGTTTTTTCAGAGGAGAGGTCACTTCGGGTGGAGAAATTTTTTTCTGGTTGGATCCATGGATAGCCGAGACTCCTTTAAAAGAGATCTTCCCTAGTCTCTTTCGGTTGGAGGTTGTCAAAAATTGTTCGTGAGAGATCGACTGGAAGGTGGCGTTACGTGGTTGTGGAAACACGAGCCGGACATGGCTGACGAGGCTCAGGAGCTGGTTACTCTTTCGGGCATGTTATCCTCGGTCGTTCTTGGTGTTGGTAGAGATAGGTGGAAGTGGCTGGGCGATTCCACGGGTCTTTTCTCAGTAAATTCGGTCAAAGAAATTATGAACCGTGGCAGTAGCAATCCGGAGAGGTTTGTTTTCGATTGGTGTAAATGGGTTCCTTTGAAGTGTAACATTTTTGCGTGGAGGTTGGAGCTGAACCGTATTGCGACGTACGATGCTTTATTTGCTAGGGGTATTGTGAATCAAGTTGGGACATGTCCCTTGTGTGGAAGTGAAGATGAATCGGTGATCCATCTTTTTATCTCCTGCCATTTTGCTTTCGTTATTTGGCATAAGGTAAGTAGATGGTGCCATATTCCGCCTATTTTCGCTTTCTCAGTCAAAGACCTTTTGGAGATCCACAAGTTCAGTAGGTTGGGTGCCTCGGGTAAAAAGATTTTACAAGGCGTTATAATTACTACGTGTTGGTGCATTTGGTTGGCTAGAAATAAAGCGGTTTTTTCAGGTTCCCGGGCTAGCGAGGAAGATGTCTTTAGCGATGTTCGTTCTATGGGTTTCTTTTGGTTTAAACATAGGTCGTCTTCTCTATCCATATCGTGGAGTGATTGGTGTAAATTTGTAATTATGTAATCTTTGTTTGTTGTTTGTTGTTTGGTCCGGCTCGGTCTTCGGGTTCGGGTGTTTGTTAATGAAAGTCTATTTTCAAAAAAAAAAACTTATACAAAAATGGGTTTGGGAAATTGGCCTGTAATAATCTCACCTAGACCTTATTGGCCATTAATAATCTCACCTCAGAATATTCCCCCCACCAGTCCAACTTTTAACCTATTTTTCCTACAATGGTCCCCCGTTAAAAATACTTAACGGAGTTAAGCTTTTTTCCAAATTACAAACAGATTTTTAGGGCTTTCGAGTAGAACGACTATATGAGTCCATTGATGTAAAACTTGACTCGAAACGGTGCTCCAAACGATGAAAACGGCGCTTCAATTCGGGTGTTTAAATTTCCAATTAACCAAAATCAAGTCACTTGGAGCACCATTTCGAAGTAAGTTTTACATCAATGGACTCGTATCATCGTTCTGATCAAAAGCCCTAAAAAATCTATTTGTAATTTGGAAAAAAGCTCAACTCCGTTAAGTTTTTTTTAACGGGGGACCATTGTAGGAAAAATAGGTGAAAGGTGTTACTGGTGAGGGAAATTTTTTGAGGTGAGATTATTAATGACCAATAAGATCTAGATGAGATTATTACAGGTCAATTCCCCAATGGGTTTTAACTTTTATTTTATTTTTTCAATCAAACTTATACAAAAATAGGTTTTAACTTTTAATTGGTCAATCATATAACCAAATTCATATTTTTAATTTTTTTATGTGATGGTGAGAACCCATTGTTAGTAAATTTTACGTACCTCATCTAAGCTAAAACCTAATGTTAAAATGGTTTTTGCATCCATATTAAAACAAATGGAGATGACACTAAAGATGAATGAATATGAAATAATGTTAAACTACTAGGGGTTCTCGCCCGTTGCGGCGAACATGTGTTAAACTAATGTTACATTACCAGTCTTATACATGCACTTAGTATGGCAGTCGGAAGAGTTTTGTTTAAAAGGATACTGACACATGTTTTATATCGATTGAAGATGATAAACATGAATACCGCTTCGGATAATACTGATATATTTTTTTATTTTTGTTTTTTATAGTCTAGACTTATATATATATCAAAGCGGAATCATATCTTAATACAAAAATGACAAGTGGTGTGGTGAGAAAGTTTGTTGTATTGAAAGAAGTGTGATGCGAGTTCGAGACCCTCCCCTATTGTTCCTAGGTTTGTTGCACCTAAAGTTTAATGAAGTGACTATATATATATCTGCTAAACTTTAATAAAGATTTTTTTTTCTTTTTTCTCTTAGTTGTCATTCTTTCAGGATTTCATTTTTTTTCTTACTTTGTTTTTTTTACGTTTTTTTATATATGCTATATTTTTTTCGAACTTTTTTATTCTTTTCGTAAGATGAATACTAATTTGTCGAAATCGAACGTTATAAATTTTCATATTGTTGGCCTTTCAATATGTCGAACTCGAACACGCAACTTTGCACAATAAAGACCCACTGGTTACATTGAATAGCGACTTATAAATAAAAGCGAATACACATGACATACGTTCTCTCTCATCATTTTTATTATATAAGACAACAATCTATAAGATATAAATATTTAAAAGTTATATAACTATAATTCTCTTTTACCTTATCGTGCCGGATCAATTACTTGTATACAACAACCAAATGACAAACGATTAAACCACATAAAACAAATTTTGTTGAACTTGTGTTTTCATTGTCACATTTAATAAGAAAACCAATAGAACTAAAAGTTAAATGATATTTTTCGTTTAACGTTTATTTTATAAGTCAATATTGGCTGGTTAAATTAAATGGCCTCTATAACGTTTATTTTATAAGTCAATATTGGTTGGTTAAATTAAATGGCCTCTATTTAGACGTCTTTTATAGTTAAAAAATAGTGATTAAAAACGTTTTTCCTTAAAGTTTTTTCAAAAAATCTATAATTGATTTTGGAGTTTAATAATGAATAAACTAAAGGGCTTGGGCTTTATATTTCTAAAATTTTGTATTTCTTACAAATGCTTAGATTATTTGTATTAAAACCTTCATCCTAATTTCTAGACATATGTTTTTATTTTTGAAACGTTCACCTACAAATTAGTAGGTATATTAACTATACATGTGTTATGGGGCGCAACTTAAGAGGGAAGAGGGGGGGGGGGGGGGGGGGGGGCATCTGAGCTCCTGAACTTTTTGGTTATATATATAGTTTTTGACCCCCCCAGTTCAATAGAATTTTTTGGGTATATACATTTTCGACCCCCACCACCCGGGGTCTTCATCGTCAAGCATTGCCACTGTATGTGTTAGCTTATATGTATAAACGAACAATCAAACTAATTTATTCAATATTTTTTTTTTAAGTAACAAAATGTATAGAAATGTATGAATTAGTCGGTTAAAAAACACAAGTAAAAAACACATTGGAAAAATAAATGATTAATTATTTTCTTTTTCTCATAATAATTTTTTTTTGAACGGTGACTTTCTTTTTTAGTGACCCAATGTCATACTATCTAAACAACGGCCCTAACCAAGATCAGTTCAGACTACTGACTACATTGTCTTAATCGGGTCCGTACTTAATCGGGTCCGTACTGGATTAAGTTACTAAATTTTTAACTCTACATTATGAGACCGACAAGAAAGTAACCATCGTGATTTTTGAATATCAACCATGTACTAAAATTATAAAATAATTTCAAATCATTTAACAACTATTATTTAAACTTGCCGACACACATGGAGTATAATTTAATTTTAAACCCCCCAACATTTCCTATTAAAAAATAAATAAAAATCCGGCCGGCTACTTTCTTCATCCGATCACGATTTCAAATTATTTACCAGGAACAAAATCTTCATTCCTAAAAAATATGATGCGCTGGTAAGACGTCTTCGCTCTATCTAAAACGTCACTTAAATGTATAAAAGTATTTTAAGAGTATATTCGTTTTCTTTAACAACAAATTTGGATTACTGACGGACCACTGAAATATATCGTATTACCAGCAGAACCATCCGATCATATTCATCTCCACCAGGAGTAAAAAAACATGATGTATAGAAGTATTTTAAGAGAATGTTTTCTTTAACAACAAATTTGGATTACTGACAGACCACTCGAATATCATCGTGTTACCACCAGCAGCAGAACCATCTGATCATATCAATCTCCACCAGGAGTAAAAAAGCATGATGTATAGAAGTATTTTAAGAGTATATTCGTTTTCTTTAACAGCAAATTTGGATTACTGGCAGACCATTGTAATATCATCGTGTTACCAGCATCAGCAGAACCATCCGATCATATCCATATCTCATGAGCAGAAAACCATTTAAATAAAAAAAAAACAAAATATTCACCAAATAATAGAAATCAAATTACCAATTACACATTCAAGACACAAAATCCAAACACAAAAAACCAAAATATCATCAACCAAATTATACATCATCAAATCAAGTCAGAAAAAGAAAAAAAAAAAACAATCCAAAAAGTCAACAAAAGTCAACGCCGGCACCTAGTAATGGCACTGCAACCACGTTGGTACGGATTAGCCTGACCACCAGACCGACAGTTATAATAAGACGCACCTCTTTGCGAGCACGGTACATTGTTCCCCTGCAGCGCACCATAGCTGATATACTTCGTCGTCGCTAAAATGCGCCGTGTGCTCTCCGACTCCATCTCCAACTCTCCTATACCACCACCACCCATCATACACTCACCGACGGAGCCGCTGCATGAGCCGGCTTGGTTAGCCAGCCAGGTGAAGTCGGCTGAGCCGGCGGCTGATGGACGGAAAAGTGTGACGGAGGTTATTAGGAGGTGAAGAAGAAGAAGATTTGTGAAAGAAAAATAAGTCATTTTTTGTTGTTGTTGTTTGTATGAGAGGTGTGTTTTGTGTTTAATAATAATATTGTGAGAAAGTGTACGCGCTGGCAGGCTGTCAGAGGTGATTAAATAATAGTGAGAGTAAATTGCCATTTTAGTCCCTGAGTTTTATCCAAATTTGCCAGTTTAGTCCAAATAGTTTTTTTTGTGCATCTGGGTCCCTGACTTTTACATTTTGTTGCCATTTTGATCATTTTGTCTAACTCCATCCAAAAACCCAGTTTGTAACAGGGGTATTTTGGGGATTTCCTTAAAAAATGTTTTCAGTTGCCATTTTGATCCAATTCCAAAAAATCAAAAAAATCTAAAAATCAAAAAAATTCTAAAAAATCATAAAAATTCAAAAAAATCTAAAAATCAAAAAAATTCTAAAAAATCATAAAAATTCTAACATAAATATGAGCCGAACCGTATCGACCCGTACCGTATCGAACCCGAACCGTATCAAAACGGTTCGGTTCGAAACGGTACGGGTCGAAACGCTTCGCGTCGAAACGGTTCGGCTCGAAACGGTTCGGGTTCGAAACGGTTCGCGTCGAAACGGTTCGGCTCGAAACGGTTCGCGTCGAAACGGTTCGGTTCGAAACGGTACGGGTCGAAACGCTTCGCGTCGAAACGGTTCGGCTCAAAACGGTTCGGGTTCGAAACGGTACGGGTCGAAACGGTTCGTGTCGAAACGGCTCGCGTCGAAACGGTTCGGTTCGAAACGGTACAGGTCGAAACGCTACAGGTCGAAACGGTTCGGCTCGAAACGGTTCGGGTTCGAAACGGTACGGGTCGAAACGGTTCGTGTCGAAACGGTTCGGCTCGAAACGGTTCGCGTCGAAACGGTTCGGTTCGATACGGTTAGGGCTGTTCAAAAAGCTCGCGGCTCGGAGCTCGCTCGAAGCTCGCTCGGATTTAGCTCAGAAAAAGCTCGCTCGATTTGGCTCGGTTTAAAAGTGAGCCGAGCCGGCTCGGCTCGGTTAGAAAGTGAGCCTAGCTCGGCTCGGCTCGAAACGAGCCGAGCTGGCTCGGTTCGGCTCGCTTTGTAGCTCGGCTCGGTTTAGCTCGAATTATTTTACTTATAATAAGTTTTAATTTTATATACATTATAATATATTACAAAAAAAAAAACTGATTATTATTTACATGTATATAGGTTTGTAATTTTATATTTATGGCATATTTGAAGATTGATTACCATACTAATGAACTAATATTGTATTTTATTGAAATTAAAACTTATTTTGCGTTGTTAAACTTGATTTTGGTTTGAATTGTATTAGGTTGAACTTATTTTGAATATATTCTTTTAAATTATTGAATAATATTTTAGGCTATTAAATTTTAAGAGGTATATATTAGTTTTTTTTTTTATAAAATCGAGCCAAACCAAGCCGAGCCGAGCTAGCTCGGTTTAAAACCAAGCCGAGCCCGAGCTTAGATTTTCAGCTTGGTTTCAAATCCGAGCCGAGCCAGCTCGGTTTATAATCGAGCCGAGCCCGAGCTTGGCCTGGCTCGGCTCGGCTCATGAACAGCCCTAGATACGGTACGGGTCGAAACGGTACGGTTCGAAACGCTTCACGTCGAAACGGTTTGGCTCGAAACGGTTCGGCTCGAAATGGTTCGGGTTCGAAACGGTACGGGTCGAAACGGTACGGTTCGATACGGTACGGGTTTGAAACGGTTCGGCTCGAAACGGTTCGGTTCGATACGGTACGGGTCGAAACGGTTCGTGCCGAAACATTTAATGATTTTTTGATTTTTTAGAATTTTTTTGATTTTTTAGGATTTTTATGATTTTTTAGAATTTTTTTGATTTTTAGATTTTTTTGAATTTTTTAGAATTTTTATGATTTTTTAGAATTTTTTTTATTTTTAGATTTTTTAGATTTTTTGGAATTTTTTTGATTTTTTGGAATTGGATCAAAATGGCAACTGAAAACATTAGTGATTAAGTACAAACTGGGTTTTTGGATGGAGTTAGACAAAATGATCAAAATGGCAACAAAATGTAAAAGTCAGGGACCCAGATGCACAAAAAAAACTATTTGGACTAAACTGGCAAATTTGGACAAAACTTAGGGACTAAAATGGCAATTTACTCTAATAGTGAGGGTTGGATGATTGGGTTTTGGTTTGGTGGTATTTGCGAAACTGCCGTTTTAGTTGAGTGGGGCTGGTTTGGGGATCTGAGGTTCCACGTGGTGGGTTGTGATTGGGTGAATTGTTTTAGTTTTGGTTTGTTATTTTTTTAAGAGTAAAATGCCATTTTAAGCCTTGGGTCATTTTACTAGTTTAGTTTAAAGGTTTCATTTTTCTCATGTGGGTCCAAAAAGATTTCACCATTGCTATTTTAGTTCACTGAGTTAACTTCAATATATAATTCTGTTAACTAGAAAGTCCATTCGGTCATATAAAATGACTGAATTGCCTTTCTAGTTAACAGAAAAATGGATGAAGTTAACCCAGTGAATTAAAATGGCAACGGTTAAATCTCTTTGGACTCACAGGAGAAAAATGAAACCTTTGAACTAAACTGGCAAAATGGCTCAAACCACAGGGTCTAAAATGACATTTAACTCTTTTTTTTATTGTAAATACTTTATTAATATGAAGATTTTTTTTAACACTAAACCCAGTACATCCAAGATCACCTTGGCAAATGGATCATTTTTTCACCCGAAAAACATAAGGTAGTTGATATGTGCTAGTTTGGTTAGTTACACATTTAGGGGGTTAGTTGTAATATGTTGATAGTTGGGGGTCGTTTGTATCAATAGTTGTAAAAAGGATTGGAAGTTCGTTATAAGACGTTAGGGCTAAGGCCATGTGTAGTCATAACGCCCCTTTGTGGGCGTTATGCGACACGTGGCGCGCCACGTCAGCGTGGGGCGTTATGGGGCGTTATGCATTTTAAGTCCGTAGTCATAAAGCCCCCGTCTAATCATTACTCAATTATTAATTTCTAATTTTTTATAATTATTTTCTAACTTTATAAAATTAAAATTTATTTCATTAAATTAAAAAACATTACACTAAAAAAAAAAAAAAACATTACACATAAAAAAATGCAGGGACCAAAGTGTAAAACTTTAAAACAAAATAAGAGAAAAAAAAAATGCAGGGACCAAACTTTAAAAAAAATTACAGTAACAAAAAAAAAAAAAAAAAATGCAGGGACCAAACTGTAAATTCTTTTCTTCCATTGTCTTCCTTCTTCTTCTTCTTCTTCGATGTACCTGCAAAAAAAAACACAAACACAAACACAAACAAAAACACAAAAACAAACACAAACACAAACAAAAACACAAACACAAAAACAGAGCAGAAAAAAGAAAAAAAAAAAAATTCAAACACACACATACATACCGCCTTCTTCTCCGCGCTATACACATCGCGCCGCCTCCATTTTTTCGATCGATCGCGCCCTCCGTGGCGGTGTGCCGGCGCTATGCCGGCGCTATGAGGGCATACCGCCCACTACGCAAGGTCTAATCACAATTGGTTCAACTAGTTTTTGTGATAACACACACTCTCTCTCTCTTAGTTTCTTTCTCTAAAATTGAGCTCTATTATGGTGACTCGGCTCAGTCACAACTGAACAACCTACAAGCTCAATCTAGAGTAAATTGCTCTATACGAGACTTCAGCCGACGACCTCTATAAAGAAAAGACATCAGACTACCGCTGAACCAAATGGACTTTGGTTATAACCCAACAAATTTTATGATATAATCAATTGATTATGATAATACATTCAGTGATTTTTATAAGGTGTTATAGAATTTTAGTTTTTTTTGTGCAAGTACTTCGTAGCATGTCTTTTGGTTCTCTAGCGATTAGCTTACTAAACCATGTGAATTATACGTCCTTAAGTTTATTTTTTTATAATCGTCATGTAATGTTAGATTAGGTTAAATTTATTTTTATTTTTTTATAATTGTCACGTGATGTTATGTGAGTTTCTAAATATGGCTTATTTTTAAAGACAACCCACAATAATACATTGGTTTTATTATTATCTCTGTATTTTTTTATCATGTTATGCTTTTTTTACGCTAATATCGTAATAAACTATTGATAAATATATGTAGTAAAGTATAATTTAATTTATTGCTTTATTTTTCATCAACTTTTTAATCAATAAGGCTATGGAGTATGTAGATGATGGTTTGGGTCATGAATTACCACGCTGGACGTGGTCTACGTGATATACCTCCCCCTTGTCACACTCTGGATTTTCCACGTATTACCGGTGGGCCCGGTAGGGGAGTATCGTGACGTGGTTGGTAACATAATAGTCAAACAACACAATATTTAAATGCACAGCGGAAGCAAAGTATAGATTCATTTCAACCAAACAATATTGTAATATTAAGTATCACAAGTAGTCGAATATAAATCCACAGGTAGATCAAAATAAAAGGAAACAATGTTCAACAGTCTATGACATCCAAGCTTGCGAGACTTATTGAGGATGCTAGAAGAAAAGCCTGCATATTACGCGTAGTACCTGCACTTAACATTTTTGAGAAAATACGTTAGTTTACACTGGTAAATACAATCAACCGACTCATTTTGAAAAGAGTTTAAGAAAATGAATTTAAGGCACAAGGCACAAATAATATTTTATAACTTGGGATAATTATTTGAATATAATACTTGTAAAGGATTTACATGTTTCTTATGCGTTCAGTAGCCCGGATCGAGCCGGGTTAAAGATCAATAGACACACCACATTAATTATATGAAACACCGAAGGGCGTACGCCTACGCCCCGTGCTTAGGTCGTGGCCATTTCGTAAAATGATGCCAGGGATATCCGGGACATGGTCATTAACCCCCCAAAGGCTTTAAGCAAACAAAACAATTTAAACGAGACATTTCAATACTTTAACCATCATACAATTAAAGATTCAATGCCCGACCAAGCGGTATTTTATATACCGTACCCTAAGCCCGTATAGGGAAAATAAGTTAAAAGTATTTACCTGAGCAAGTATAAATCACAATCAGCGAGTGCAAGTATCTTTTACCGGGTCTCCTATTCTGGAACGAAGGTTTATAATAACCTATTAGAATCCTAACGGGTCTTTAGTTAAGCTTAAGCTTAGACCGGTTAATTTTAAGGATACGGTTCGTACGTACGATTAAGCGAAGACCGGATAGAATGTGATTTAGACCCGACAAGTTTGAAGACTTGCTTAATATGGGTATATTATACACATTCTGGATTTTGAGATAAAACCGATAAGGTTTGACCCGTTTCGGCTAATTTATGTAAACTAGTTACATAAACCGAACCGAACGCGCATGGAGCGTAACGGGTAACCATAAGAGTCCTAAACAGGTTTCCTAAGTTAACATGCCTTAAATATGTTGTGATATCAGTAGGATACCTTCCATTATGCCCAAAACAAGTTTAATCTCATAATAAGCCCCGTAGGGGTATTTTGGTCATTTTGAAGATTAAAAAGGGATTAATACAACTCCTGTGATCCGGGTCTGAGTAAATCAGTAATATAACTTATTTTAACAAGTTACATCAGTAGGTATTTAGTCTAAGGTGTTTAAAATAGTTTTAACGCATACTACGTGCTTAATGCGCGTAAATGTCGGTTTAAAGCGATTTTCGGGTTTAAATGGGAGTTCTGAGTTTCTAATCAGGTTATAAGGCTCAAATTACTCCATTTATTAAATAAAATCAGTAGCAATTGGATTTGTATCAAAAGGATTTGTAAAACTCATTTTATGGCCTAAAAGGGCATAATCGGTATTTACCGGATCAAGGCGATAATCCTAGCTTATGATCAGTTTAAAAATAATTAAAAATCTTTAAAAATCCCAAAATATTATATTACATCATTGGGTAAAAGTTTTAGTGTTAAAAATTGGGTGTAGATAGGCTTTACGCTAATGACGTCGTTTAATTACTAAGAAGTGTTCTAATTACGTCATTAAGCATAACTCCTAATCTAGACCTCCAACTGATGTGAAAATTTAGGGACATGTTTTATAATTAGTAACAAAGATTATTGTACTTTCACATTTCCAAAATTCTCGTTGTATGGTCATAAGGGCATTATGGTCCATATTTAAGCACTTAACGGAAACGTCGGACAATTAAGGATTTAAGTGGTATAAACGCAGAGGATTATACAAACATGTAACTAGGTCCTAATGGAACTTTAAGGCATGTCTAAACCTATCTAAACCGGGTCAGAACTGAAGTCAAAGCAAAAGTCAAACTTTTGCGTCTTTCGGTTCCGAATCGGTTCAAAACAGAAAGTTGTCGAATCAAACAAGCTTAAACAAGTTATTATACTTATTATCAAGTTATATGAATGATAAAACAGGTTACACGCATTCTATATCGCTAATTACGCGTTTAATGGTTCTGTTGACTTTTTCGTAAGAAGTTTGACCCGTCATTCGACCTAGTTAGATCGGGAATCAGAGGGTGCCCTTTTAAGGGTTAATTGCCCACATAATTACCAACTTATAACAACTTTCATTTCGGCAAAACACTGGACCGTTTGTGTTTTATCGTTAAGTCAAACCGTAATTACGACGGTTTGACTTTTAAGCTAAATACTAAGCATAACTTAATTAGAGAAGGTTAAACATACTTACACGTGTCTAATGGATGCTTCGGAAGGCTTGGGCCTGCTCTTGTGCTTCTCAAATGCTCAGAAGATGAAGTTGAAAGTAATGATCATAAGTTGCAACTTTGTGTGACTTATATAGTGAGTCAAACTCACTTAGATTGATGACATGCAACTCTATAATTGATCAAGGATGCTTACAAGTGCCATCTATAGCCTATAAACCACTTTAGGACGCCCAAGGTATGCAAAACAATACATATAAGTCGGTTACAAGGCTGAAACAGGCACCTGTCAAGTTTCTGTCGCTGGTACCTGTCACGCGGCCCGCGTAAGATATTGTTAAGTCTTACGCGGCCCGCCTGGACCTCCGGTTCAGGTTACACAACTTTCAAATTTTGCATTTTTGGTCCCCGGTCCTCCTAAACGTCGCTTTCACTTCAATTCTTGCATTCTAAGCCTTTAATATTGACATTTAGGGGCTTTAAGACTTATACCATCTTTGTCAAGTCCTCGGGTAACTTTGTGATCACCCGAAAAGCCCTAATTTTCAATGTTGACGATTCTAACCCTCACACACGAATTTTATCATAACTTTCTCATACGTTAACGAAACTTTGTGAAATTTCTATCGCATATTCTCATGAGCATAATTAACCATTACAAAGCTTCGGGTTTGCTAAAAGGTCACTCAGAGGTATATCTTAAACATGTTGACACATTTAACCCCTGTAGTTTGTAATTTCTCACTTTCTTTCACAATTAGCTACGTATGATCCATGATTTATTCGTTTAAGGTTATAAACATCATGTAGGGTTATTGTAAAGTATATTTATTCATTGTTGACATTTTGAACCCTTATATATACATAGTTTCATTATTTGTCAACTTTAGTCCCTCGAAAGTATTCTTTCACACGTTCAAAGATTATGACACGTGTCAACACATTATAGGACGTAAATTTTTCGAGGTGTTACATTCTCACCCCTTTAAAAGAAACCTCGACCTCGAGATTTATTGAAACAAATGAGGGTATTTCTCTTTCATAGTGGACTCTACCTCCCACGTGTATTCGGGACCTCTACGGGCATCCCATTTGACCTTTACAATCGGTACATGCTTCCTTCGAAGCTTTTTAACCTGTCGATCCTCGATCGACAATGGTTTTTCCACAAATTTCAAGCTCTCATCTATATGCACATCCGTATGTGGTATGACCAGTGATTCATCAGCGAAACACTTTTTCAGATTGCAGATGTGAAATACATTGTGAATTCCACTGAGCTCTTATGGTAAGTTTAGCTTATAGGCAACTGACCCGACACGTTCGATAACCTTGAAAGGTCCTATGTATCTCGGGCTTAACTTGCCTTTCTTACCAAATCGCATCACTCCCTTCCAGGGTGATACTTTAAGTAAAACTTTATCACCTACTTCAAAGTGAAAAGATTTACGCTTTGGGTCAGCGTAGCTCTTCTGCCTATCTCAGGCAGCCTTGAGATGGTCACGAATCTGGACAATCTTGTCCGTCGTTTCAAAGACTATCTCTGGTCCTGATAATTGGACATCTCCAACTTCTGACCAACAAATGGGCGATCTACACTTTCTACCGTATAAGGCCTCGAAAGGCGCAACCTTAATGCTGGTGTGGTAGCTATTGTTGTAGGAGAACTCAATTAGTGGTAGGTGGTTATCCCAACTACCACCCAAATCAATCACACATGCACGAAGCATGTGTTCCAACGTTTGAATAGTACGCTCACTCTGACCGTCTGTTTGAGGATGGTAAGCCGTACTAAAATTCAAACGCGTGCCCAAAGATTGTTGGATGCTTTTCCAAAAATGTGACGTGTATCTAGTATCTCGGTCAGAGATAATAGACACATGTATGCCATGTAAGGCTACAATCTTATCAACGTATAACTGGGCTAACATGTCGGAGCTATAAGTCTCCTTGATGGGTAAGAAATGAGCTGACTTAGTCAGTCTATCAATGATCACCCATATAGTATCATTGCCTTTCCTTGTCTTTGGCAGCTTGGTGATGAAATCCATCGTCACCATCTCCCACTTCCACGTAGGATGTTCAGGCTGTTGTAGCAAACCTGACGGTTTCTGATGCTCGGCTTTGACTTGCGCACATGTCAAGTATTTAGCTACATAGGTAGCTTCAGACTTCTTCAAGCCTATCCACCAATAGTTTGCCCTTAGATCCTTGTACATCTTATCTGCTCCAGGATGAACGGAATATTTAGAGCTATGGGCTTCCTGGAGGATAACATCTCGGAGTCCTCCATAAATTGGAACCCATATTCGTCCATTCAATCTAAGAATTCCATCCTTGCTAAGAGATAACTGCTCCTCAGTTACTCCTAGCTTTTCGTTAGGATAATTAGCTTCCAACACAGCTTCCTTCTGTGCAGCTAACAACCTTTCATTTAAGCTGTTCTTTATTTCAATGCCCTTGGCATTGATTCGAATGGGTTTCACCCTTTCCTTCCGACTCAAGACATCGGCGACTACGTTCGCCTTGCCGGGATGGTATCTTATTTCATAATCGTAATCATTCAGAGTTTCCATCCAACGACGTTGCCTCATGTTCAAGTCCTTCTGATTGAACAGATGTTGAAGGCTCTTGTGATCAGAATAGATCACACATTTGATTCCATATAAGTAGTGCCTCCAAAGTTTTAGTGCGAATACAACGGCACCCAACTCCAAGTCATGGGTGGTGTAATTCTTTTCATGCACCTTTAACTGGCGTGAAGCATAGGCAATGACTTTGCCTTTCTGCATAAGCACACATCCCATCCCGGTGTGTGATGCATCACAATAAACTACAAACTCGTCGATTCCATCCGGCAATGTCAGTACTGGAGCATTGCTCAACTTTTGTTTCAGGATATCGAAGGATTCCTGCTGCTTAGGACCCCAGTCAAACTTAATCTTCTTACGCGTCAGCGAAGTCAGGGGTGCAGCAATCCTTGAGAAGTTTTCAATGAATCGCCTATAGTATCCTGCCAAACCTAGGAAGCTACGAATTTCTGTAGGCGTCTTTGGCTCATGCCAATTCATGACAACTTCAACTTTAGTGGGATCTACTTGGATACCACGCTCACTAACAACATGTCCAAGAAATTGGACTTCTCGAAGCCAAAATTCACACTTCGAGAACTTGGCATAGAGCTTTTCTTTATGAAGTAGTTCCAGAATGCAATGAAGGTGCTTCTTGTGGTCAGCTTGGTTCTTTGAGTAGATGAGGATATCATCGATGAAGACGATGACAAATTTATCCATGTAAGGCTTGCAAACGCGATTCATGAGGTCCATGAATGCGGCAGGTGCATTTGTGAGCCCAAAAGGCATCACTAGGAACTCGTAATGACCATAACGAGTCCTAAATGCAGTCTTGTGTACGTCTTCATCTCTAACCTTCAGTTGGTGATAGCCTGACCTTAAGTCAATCTTAGAGAAGAAACTTGCCCCTTGAAGTTGATCGAACAGATCGTCGATTCTGGGCAAAGGATACTTATTCTTGATAGTGACCTTATTAAGCTCACGGTAGTCGATGCACAGACGCATCGATCCATCCTTCTTCTTGACAAATAAAATTGGTGCTCCCCAAGGAGACGAACTAGGTTTGATGAAACCTTTTGTTAGCAAATCATCTAACTGCGTTCTCAATTCCTTCATCTCTGTTGGTGCCAACCTATAAGGCGCCCTTGCAACTGGTTGATCCAGGAATAATGTCAATTCTGAATTCTACTTGCCTATCTGGTGGCAAACCAGGTAGTTCTTCAGGAAAAACTTCGGGGTATTCAGAAATGACGGGGATATCCCCAATCTTGGGCTTCGGCTCATCAATAATTACTTGTGCCATGTAAATGACACAACCCTTCTTCAAACACTTAGAGTCCTTGAGCATAGACATTTTCTCTGGCAGCCCATACTGGGTATCTCCCTGGATAGTAAGTGATTCACCAGATGGAGTCTTGATCACCACTTGCTTCTTATTGCAAATAATCTGGGCCTGGTTATGAGATAACCAGTCCATACCCAAAACTATGTCGAAACCGGCTAGTTTCAAAGGAAGTAGGGACAAAGGAAAAGAGTGGTTCTTAATGGATATGAAACATCCATCTAATAAGGTTGAGGCGGTTTCTAAAGTGCCATCTGCTAGTTCCACCTCATACTTCACACTTAAGGTCTTAACAGGTAATTTCAATAATTCACAAAACTTATTATCTACGAACGACTTATCAGCGCCTGAATCAAATAACACTCTTGCATAAACATCATTTACGAGAAAGGTACCTGTTATCACATTGTCGTCCTTGACTGCTTCCTTAGCATCCATCCTGAAGACCCTAGCATTGGTCTTCTTAGCCTCTTCAGGCTTCTTGGCGTATTTTGGGCAATTGGTCTTGATGTGCCCCTTTTCATTGCAACCGTAGCAGGTCGCATCCTTCATCTTTTTGCAATCCAAGGTCTTGTGTTCCTTGGATTTGCACAACCCACATGCAAAAGTTTTCGATTGTGAATTCGAATTCGATTCATACCTGCACTTCCCAAAGTGCTGTCTCTTGCAGATTTTACATCTGGGTTTTTCACCCGTCTGCTGACCATCCTTCCTAAATCCTGACCCCTTCCTATGGTCATTGTTTCCCTTATGCTTCTTGTCTGAACGTCGTGAGTTGTCATCCTCACGCTTCCTCTTTTCGGTATCAGCGTTCCTCTGTGATCTCAGCCTGACCGCGTCCAAGGTAAGAGACAATGATATGTCTGCTGCAGACCGAAAAGTAGCTGGTCTGGAGGCCTTCACACTTGCCTTGATCTCCGGAGCCAAACCCCCAATGAATCGAGCTATACGTTTGGGTTCCGGGGTTACCAAATATGGAACCAACCTTGACAAGGTGTTGAAACTGGTAAGGTAGGCCTGACAGTCTAGGTTTCTCATGACCAGCGACAAGAAGTCAGCTTCAATTTTCTCAACCTCATGCTGAGGGCAGTAATTTTCCTTGATCAGCGTCATGAACTGTTCCCAGGTCATATTGTACAACGGGATTTTCCCCGTAGCTTGGATCAAAGATCTCCACCAAGCTAATGCTTCTCCCTTAAAAGACTATGACACGAATTTTACAATATCCCTATTATTGCTACCACTGATATCCACAACCGTATCCATCTCGTCCAACCAAGTCATGCAATCTACTGCTCCTTTTTCCCCAGTGAAATCCCTGGGTTTGCACGAAACGAAGTACTTATAGGAGCAACCCTTATTACGGGGTTCTTGATTCAGTACGACTCTTTGGGATGGAGCACTCCTCTGGTTTGATGAGTGGTGAGAATTACTGTTGTGGGCAGTGTGGGTCCTGGAGGGTGTTCTAGAGTGTGGTGCAGATTGGGTCCTTGCACGGGTACCACTGGATTCATGGAGTTGTCTATCCATAGCTCGATTTACGGCATTATCTATCATTGCCTGTAATTCTGCACCCGCCACATTTACTCGGGCATTATCATGCTCTCTCCCTGGGTGACTATTGATCTCGTTTGAGTCGGCCATGTAGCTTGAACTGTTACATATTGACAATAATTTATTGGTGAGTTTATTATAGAATTGTCTTTTATGGCAATTTTATTAACCGTGGTAAACATAGACCATATATGGTTAATTTATTACTCACATTTATTTAGGATTTCTAATATAATTTATCCTAATTATAAAACAATAACAGTTTTATTAGCACATAAGGCCTAGTCACAGGGACAATTTTTTTTTTTTAAGGAACAAGCCATGATTTCAGAGAATCAAAGCATGAAGGTTTGAACAAAGTTCATTACCTTTATCAGACAGGGTCACAGACTATTACTGTCTTTTGTCTCATATGAAAATGAGAAGGGCCCGTAGGCATTCTATTACCAATGGATGGTAAAAAGAACTGATCATATTTATTGATGATTTAACCCATGATTCAGAGATCATTTAGTTGGGTTAGGAATCTTTGAAAAGATCCTTATATAATAATAACACGTGTGATTTTAACGAATCATGTCTGCCAGGAGTGTTAACATGTTTTCAGATGTTAACAGGGATTTGAATCTTTTTAACGGGTTTTTACCATCTTGGCCAGGTCTTAAAATGACATGCAGGCTAGGTTATTCCTTTAGGATCCTTAATTAAAAATTTAAAATAGGCAGATAGATTTTTAAAAGGAATGAATCCGATTTATTTATTTCATATATAATTTAATTATGCATAACATAGCAAAGATGAAATTTATAAACTTACATTCCATTAAAACTTAAAAGTAGTACACTTTGCCCTAAACGGGAATTTTCACTGAAACACTTGCCCTCGCAGGAGCTATACTGGCAATACAGGTCCTCGCAGGGACTGTTTGCAAAAATAAATGTCCACGCAGGGACTAATAAAGACAAGTCCTCGTAGGGACTAAGTACAAAGATAGATGTCCACGCAGGGACTACATACATACTTTAAAGAAATGTCCACACAGGGACTTGATTTAAACTAGGAAATACAATAATACATATTGGGATTTAACGATCCCTCTTCTTCTTTCCCTTCAGCAAACTTACCAAGCCACCCATGAATCCCTGATTCTTCCTACGCTCACTCTGGAGGTCTCGTTCAACCTTGTCCAGTCTTTGACGGAGATCCTCCTGCTCTGGTGGGGAAAACCGTGGTGGCTGGTACTGTAGCGGTGGCTGAGCAGGTGCTTGATACCCACGAGTTGGGTATCCCATTCCCCAAGGGGTTCCATATGGTCCCTCAGGATTTTGGGCAAGGTAGTTTGATGCCACTTGGTAAGGATCCTTAGCATAGTTATAGTTATGGTATGCTGGCGGTCCGTATGGGTTGTAAGCTACTGGAGCAGTATAAGCAGGGATAAGGTTGCCAAAACCCGGTGATGGCGGTGCAATAGGTGCCGAATTCACCTCTGAAACTGGAACTGAAGGTCCACCCATTTGTGGGTCTTCATATATTGGCGGGTAGTGGCTGCCACTAGAGTGTTGAGGGGCACTGAAATGTAACTCCCCTCCTCGTGCTGACATCCGTGCGCCAGTCCTCCTACGTCTTGGTGGTTCTGGAGGCGCTAGATGAACTGGCGGCGGTGGAGGCGGTGGCGTGACTGCCTCGTAACGTGGATCCCCAGAGGGATCTTGCTGCTGTTGCTGCTGCTGTTGGTGAGGCGATGAATGGTGAGATGGTGTAAAGTACCACTCACACTGGTCGAACCGTGCCTGGTAACTATCCGGACCTTGGTATGGTGTTCCGTGAAAAGACGAACCATCAGAGATCTCAACAGGATGGTTCGGAGTTCCGGTTGCAGGCTCGACGGGATCTGTGTCCTCGTCCATGTCCCTCGCTGGATCACCGGAAAAATGATCCTCCGGTCCTAGTGGGTTAAAGCCCACTTGTTCTGGTAGGTATTCTGCCGGGTTAAACTGGCCCTGAAAGACAGGAGTAGGGTCGTCGAAGGAACGGTGCGATAAGGATCGCTGTAGTGGTATGTATGAAGGTTGCGGGTTGTTGGGCTCATTCTCGGACTGAGGCCCATAGGAGTGGTGATATGGAGGCGTTGAGCTATGCGACGTGGATCATCTGGCAGGCTCCTCATAAATCCTCCAAGGTTCTTGCGGATCTGCACTCCTTGTAGAAGAAGGAGTTCGCCGGCGCGAAGGCCCGACCTCGTGGTCGTTAGGGGCGCTAATCGGTTCCTTTCCTCGTCCTCCTCGCCTGAATCTTGGCGGCATTGTTAAACCTGTCAATATAAACAAAGGTAACAACAAGAAAAAAATAACCTATTAGAATCCTAACGGGTCTTTAGTTAAGCTTAAGCTTAGACCGGTTAATTTTAAGGATACGGTTCGTACGTACGATTAAGCGAAGACCGGATAGAATGTGATTTAGACCCGACAAGTTTGAAGACTTGCTTAATATGGGTATATTATACACATTCTGGATTTTGAGATAAAACCGATAAGGTTTGACCCGTTTCGGCTAATTTATGTAAACTAGTTACATAAACCGAACCGAACGCGCATGGAGCGTAACGGGTAACCATAAGAGTCCTAAACAGGTTTCCTAAGTTAACATGCCTTAAATATGTTGTGATATCAGTAGGATACCTTCCATTATGCCCAAAACAAGTTTAATCTCATAATAAGCCCCGTAGGGGTATTTTGGTCATTTTGAAGATTAAAAAGGGATTAATACAACTCCTGTGATCCGGGTCTGAGTAAATCAGTAATATAACTTATTTTAACAAGTTACATCAGTAGGTATTTAGTCTAAGGTGTTTAAAATAGTTTTAACGCATACTACGTGCTTAATGCGCGTAAATGTCGGTTTAAAGCGATTTTCGGGTTTAAATGGGAGTTCTGAGTTTCTAATCAGGTTATAAGGCTCAAATTACTCCATTTATTAAATAAAATCAGTAGCAATTGGATTTGTATCAAAAGGATTTGTAAAACTCATTTTATGGCCTAAAAGGGCATAATCGGTATTTACCGGATCAAGGCGATAATCCTAGCTTATGATCAGTTTAAAAATAATTAAAAATCTTTAAAAATCCCAAAATATTATATTACATCAGTGGGTAAAAGGTTTGGTGTTAAAAATTGGGTGTAGATAGGCTTTACGCTAATGACGTCGTTTAATTACTAAGAAGTGTTCTAATTACGTCATTAAGCATAACTCCTAATCTAGACCTCCAACTGATGTGAAAATTTAGGGACATGTTTTATAATCAGTAACAAAGATTATTGTACTTTCACATTTCCAAAATTCTCGTTGTATGGTCATAAGGGCATTATGGTCCATATTTAAGCACTTAACGGAAACGTCGGACAATTAAGGATTTAAGTGGTATAAACGCAGAGGGTTATACAAACATGTAACTAGGTCCTAATGGAACTTTAAGGCATGTCTAAACCTATCTAAACCGGGTCAGAACTGAAGTCAAAGCAAAAGTCAAACTTTTGCGTCTTTCGGTTCCGAATCGGTTCAAAACAGAAAGTTGTCGAATCAAACAAGCTTAAACAAGTTATTATACTTATTATCAAGTTATATGAATGATAAAACAGGTTACACGCATTCTATATCGCTAATTACGCGTTTAATGGTTCTGTTGACTTTTTCGTAAGAAGTTTGACCCGTCATTCGACCTAGTTAGATCGGGAATCAGAGGGTGCCCTTTTAAGGGTTAATTGCCCACATAATTACCAACTTATAACAACTTTCATTTCGGCAAAACACTGGACCGTTTGTGTTTTATCGTTAAGTCAAACCGTAATTACGACGGTTTGACTTTTAAGCTAAATACTAAGCATAACTTAATTAGAGAAGGTTAAACATACTTACACGTGTCTAATGGATGCTTCGGAAGGCTTGGGCCTGCTCTTGTGCTTCTCAAATGCTCAGAAGATGAAGTTGAAAGGAATGATCATAAGTTGAAACTTTGTGTGACTTATATAGTGAGTCAAACTCACTTAGATTGATGACATGCAACTCTATAATTGATCAAGGATGCTTACAAGTGCCATCTATAGCCTATAAACCACTTTAGGACGCCCAAGGTATGCAAAACAATACATATAAGTCGGTTACAAGGCTGAAACAGGCACCTGTCAAGTTTCTGTCGCTGGTACCTGTCACGCGGCCCGCGTAAGATATTGTTAAGTCTTACGCGGCCCGCCTGGACCTCCGGTTCAGGTTACACAACTTTCAAATTTTGCATTTTTGGTCCCCGGTCCTCCTAAACGTCGCTTTCACTTCAATTCTTGCATTCTAAGCCTTTAATATTGACATTTAGGGGCTTTAAGACTTATACCATCTTTGTCAAGTCCTCGGGTAACTTTGTGATCACCCGAAAAGCCCTAATTTTCAATGTTGACGATTCTAACCCTCACACGCGAATTTTATCATAACTTTCTCATACATTAACGAAACTTTGTGAAATTTCTATCACATATTCTCATGAGCATAATTAACCGTTACAAAGCTTCAGGTTTGCTAAAAGGTCACTCAGAGGTATATCTTAAACATGTTGACACAATTAACCCCTGTAGTTTGTAATTTCTCACTTTCTTTCACAATTAGCTACGTATGATCCATGATTTATTTGTTTAAGGTTATAAACATCATGTAGGGTTATTGTAAAGTATATTTATTCATTGTTGACATTTTGAACCCTTATATATACATAGTTTCATTGTTTGTCAACTTTAGTCCCTCGAAAGTATTCTTTCACACGTTCAAAGATTATGACACGTGTCAACACATTATAGGACGTAAATTTTTCGAGGTGTTACACCCCTTCTCAAACCAACGTGGTTCGCGTGGTTAAATCCACAACAATCACGACCCTCTTTCAATTAATTAGAAGATTTTGATTGGTATGGGGAGGGGATAATGGATAATAGTAGGGGTCATGATTCACACCATATAAAGAGGCGTATTAGATTGGTGGATGAGGGTGAGGTGACATGACACTAACGTGAAGGGTGATGTTTTTTTTATCATTAGAACACGCGTAATGGTTAATGCCCCTTAAGGGGCATTTTTCGTTACATCAACATTATAACGTCTTTTAACATATGTGTACCAGTTAATGCCCTTTAATGCTTATTTCATTCAACACTTTCTATTTTTTCTCCTTTTGGGTATTATTCTAGAAATGTTCCTTCCTCTTCATACTCCTATAATGCTCACCGGTAAGGTGCTAGGGACGTTATCAAACTCTTACACCCCGCTATAATGCCCATCACGCACGGCCTTAGGTGCATTGCACGTGCCCGTATACAACTCCCAACCCACTTACTTTATCTATTACTTCCTCACTATATTTGACATCGACCACACGCCTCTTTCCCCTTCTCGAAAGTAATGTGTGCGTCGTCAAACGCTACCTCAACCTTCTGTTTCCGCACCAGATTCTACGTTCACGAAGGGGAAATCTAAGCATTTATGTTTTTCTAGCCCGAAACCGGTGTATTTTTCTAATTCATTGAATTGTTGAGCAAATTTTGATATTCCAAACCAAAATAGTACCAATGGTGATCTTTAGCCCAAAACTACATCAATGATCAATGGCGATATCATTCATATAGTTATAAAAGCTATAAAAAGGGAAAATGAATACAATGTCATTATTTTAATATTATTAAGATAAAACTAGATTTTTGGACCCGTGCGTTATACCAGGACCGCTAAACCAAACAAAAAAAATAGATGTGAAAACGTTTAACAACATATGTACGATGCGGCACATTAACCCGTGCATTGCGGCATGTTGAAACGTGAAATATCAAAGCCGAAACGTAAAACAGTATCGTAGAAAAGAATAACTAAATCGAAACGATAATAGAACTCACGTAAAAAGTAAATAAGAAAAAAAAAAAAAACTTTAATTACTTGTTCGTATATGCTTAGATGACTAATACATTATTATGCGCAACTCCGTTTTAAGTGAAGCTTACATCGGAATGTATTTTTGTAAAAAGTTAATAGGGTTAAAATGTATAATATACATAATATAACGTGTGAAAATGAAAATAAGGAAAAAGAAAATTTATAGTTAATATTTCTTTTTATATAGTAAAACATACTTATAAGTATGAGCCCACCTATTGAATGCTTTGGGTTGTTTATGGTTAAACCTTGCTACATAATCCAATCAACACAAACTAAAAGTTGAATAGTAGAATGTGAGGAGGGATCAATACATAATCTTAAACAACCCCCCAAGCCAAGTGTACAACTCTCATTCCAACAAAATGTTGCAAAATTATAGTATATAACTAGGAATAAGACCCGCGCGCGTTGCGGCGCGGGTACATCAAAAATATTGAATAGATTAGTCCAAATGTTATCTGATACGTTAACCATATGAAAACACGTTTTGAAGTATGTGACTGGACTTAATGTGACCTATATAAGCATTGTGATTTGATCAAAATGTAAGGTAAATCGAGTTTATATCGTATAATCATAACGTATTATATGTGACCTAACTCATACATATAAAACATCAACGGGTATAAAGGAAAAACCGTCACGTTTAATCAAAAGCGATTAATGGAAGCTTTTGAAAAAAGGGGAAAAGCACAATTTGACTCCACTCGGTTCAAAACATAATTTACGAAACCTACATAAAAAGACGAAAACGTATTATATTTGACATGACTTGTTTTCCAAAAAAAAGTTCATGTTTTATGTAGACCAACTCGAATTTATACCAAAACGTATATAAAACATACACTTAAAAATGATTTTTTAACGAAAATATATTATATCTGACCTGACTCGTTTCCAGAAAAAGTTTACGTCGAAACGTAGAGCAAATCGAATTTATACTGATATCTACATAAAAACATGTACTTAAAATTTAGTTTTTAATTAAAGGACATATAGAGGTAAACTCGAAAATATTGTTAGTAAAAAACATAATAGATTAAAAACGTTCGTAAAACCGTACCAAGTAGCACCAATGTCACATCATTGCCAGCAACAACCAACATCGGAAAAACTCGTAAAACTAAAATAAATAGAAAGGACAAAATAACACCGAACAAAAAGCAGACGCAAGATCGTTGAACCGCGCACACCCATTGCGGCGTGTTAATGCGATGAAACTAAAGCGAAAAGTTAAATGTAGAAAAGAAATAATAAGTCGATCTAGGACCAACGAGTTGCAACGAATCTGTCAAACGACGAAAAAACGTTGAACCCCACACACACGTTGTGTGTTAACTCGCAAAATTTTGAACGAAACGTAAAAACTTGCGAAAGATGAAAAGTATGTGGTACCAAAGTTGAAAATAAAAAAGTGTTAGGGTTAAATTGCAAAAGATGAAAAACTTTAGTTTAAAAGTTAAAAAATCAAAATGATTAAAATGAAAAAAGTAAAATTCTTTGGCTTAGAAGTGAAAATGTAATTTTTTTTGAAAACCTCCCAATGCAAAGGTTACAACACATTGTGCAAGAAGATGTTGCTAATTTATATAATATTAAAGAGAAAGGTCGGTGGCACCTACATTTCTCTCTTAAATCTCTTTTCCACCTACCTTTCTCTCTTAAATCTCTTAAAATAAATTACTTGCCACCCACCTTTTCTTCCAGATCTTTCTTTTTCTTCCTTTGCTCTCACTATTTGCCTTTCTTCCCACCGATTCACTGATCAATCGATCAGTCGTCTTCACCACTGCATCAAAGTCTCTGGTAAGTTCATATTCTTAACCTACATTCGATGTTATTGTCTTCATTTCCTTCATATTATGAGCTCTTGAACCCTAATTTTTCTTAACAGTCGCTCCAAAACTCCTGCACTTCTAAAGTAACCCGAGAACCTTTGTGGGACTGTTGCAGGTGGGAAATCTTCTGCAGGCATCGCAAACGGGCGCAACATTTTCACCATCTTTTCTAGAGTAAGGTATGACCCTATTTCTTATAGCCTTTCTGGACCCATTATTGGTAACTTATGCTCCTGATGTAAAGATGATGCCTCAAGGTTGTTTTGCTGCTAACAACTTAACAAGGGCAATCATCGGTTATGTTGAAATAGCATGTCAAATACGAATAAAGAAATAATAAGCTAAATAACAATCTAAAATTTACCTATATATTAAATTTTGAAGGCAATGAACAGTATTATATATATATATATATATATATATTAAATTTTGAAGACAATGAACAGTATCATCATCAAGGGGATTAGCAAATGGTATCGGGTACTGGTACCAATATCAAATTTACCAAACCAGTTATATTTTCGGTACAGAATCGGTACCGACTTTTTACATTTTCGGTATCGGTTTGGCACCAATATTCACCGGTTTTTACCCTCAAATACCGGTACCGTACCAGTACCGACCGGTACCAAACCAGTACCGACCGGTACCGAACCGTACCGTGCCAGGTATATTCGGTACCGGTACCCACTTTTAGAGATTTTTGGTAACGGTATTTTCTGTACCGGTTGGCACCGAGCTCATCAAATCCTGTAACAACGTAGCAATGCAAGTAATTGCACCGTTTAGATTACTTTTCATACACAACCCAATGAATAGTAACATCATCAAGGGGATGAGCAAATGGTATCGGGTACCGGTACTGATATCAAATTTACCAAACCGGTTATATTTTCAGTACCGAATGGTACCGACTTTTGACATTTTCGGTATCGGTTCGGCACTGGTATTCACCGGTTTTTACCCTCAACGACCATACCGTATGGTACCGAGCATTTTTGGTGCCGGTACCTAATTTCGATGATTTTCCAGATTGGTACTTTTGGTGCCGTTACCTGTACCGAGCTCATCTATATTTTAATGTGTTAGTACCGTAATAACTAAACTGAAAACAACCGAATTTCCAACGTGTAGGACGTGTGGGTCCTATTATTATATATTAGATTATTTAAAATCGTTTTTTAGGACGAAGTGACTATCGTTACCACGTTATTTTTATTTATGTTTTGATATTCGGTATCTGCTTGCCGTTGCCGACACGCGTTTCGCAAACATTAGGTCCCCGCCGCAACGCGCGGGCGGAAAATCAACTAGTTTTGAATAATGTAATTTAGCCAGCTTCATGTTAAGCTAACTTCTATAAAATTTACCCGTTGAAGATAAAACAAAACTTGAATTGGTAGATTCATAAGTAAAGCGGCTAATGGCTATAATAGCGACTACTGTCAAGTATATGCAAGCACATAGCATGTTTACCTCTTAAGGGGGATAAATCGTTACCACAAAAATTGTTATCTTTTGCAAAAAATGCAAAGGCATAGGCTGTTTGTGGGTTATAAAAAGAGATATTTGTAAATATTCTTGGAAAATCAAAGATTTGAGCGAAAATTGGTAAATGGGGATGTCTTTTGGTTATTTGTTTGGGTAAAAAACGGCTGTTTTTGGCAATATTAACGTGGGTTTTCTAAGGAGGGAGGTTGCTTATAGAGATGAAGAAGACGATTCATTTTCATCGGATGTTTCGAGTGTTATGTCTTCAGATGATGAATCTGATGATGGTTTTTAACAAAATAATTCATCCTTGGATAACAGTCATGATAGGATTGGGTTAATTTCGAAAAGCAAGTATAATCTTCATGAAATTTGTTAGTCTATGTTTAGTTCAATTTGGGATTTTAGGATTGGATAAATGAGTTTCGTGCTTTAATGATTGTGCCACTAAAATAACAAATAATTAGAACCCGAACCAATCAAACATACATAAGTAAATATGCACACACATGTAAGTACGACAACAAAGGATACTTGGTCTATTGACATACACAATTGATTCTATTATGCTTGAGTGAATAGTGATAATGGCCAAGGGTCGGATAAATAAGTATAACACGACAGAATTTAGATCTATATATATATATATATGTAGACGAACGATTATAAGACTTTGAATGCATAAAAGATTTTATTAGGAAACGAGTCGGGTCAAATATTTGAAGGTATAAATTAAAGTTACTTAAAGTTATTCTGTACGTACGGACATATAAGTTGAAGATTACCTAACTTTTTTTGTTTGGATGAAAGTAGACCTATCTTTTGCTTTAGATTCGAAGCTTATTTAACCCTCAAACAATTTTATTCATCCTTTTTACTTATTACCAAAAAAATTATTTTCCACTGATTGCAAAAAAAAATAAAAAATAAACTAAAGTTAGATAATTGACATGATGACATGAAATTAATAATTTATATTCAATAAAAGTTTTAGATAAGTGACTGACTATTTGAAAAGTCATAAGGTAACAATATATCTAGGGCCCATTTGTTTGTAATTTCTCTCCGGCTAGCTAACTTCATAGAATGTGTGTTTAAGATAGAAAGAGTTCGGCCCATATGTGATTATTTAAGTTTTCGGTTGAATCCCTAGTTTATTAAGTGTTTTAAGTTATGTGTAGAAGATTAAAAATTTATGTACAACTGAACTTATACATCAAAATGAGTGAGTAGGTGCATAAGTTATTTAACTGGTTAAAAGATATCTGTTCGCATTACTAATATATCATTTTCTCTATTTCTTACACAGTTTGGAGGTTGGCTTTACAAGGTCTCAAGTTGTTGCTACTATTTATGATTCTGACTTTATCCGATTTAGTACTTCAACAATGGATTTTGTACGTTATATACCCTATGCTTTTAAATAAGTGAAATTTAGAATCATATATTCATATATGATGGACAACTTTTTAACATTTTCCTTTTTTAGGTGGCTGGGATCGTTTGACGATTGTCTAAAGTTCGTTACTTTACTTTTAAGGTAGGTGTTAAGTGTAACGCCCTAACACGTTTTAACCAAAAGTCGCAGCGGAATTACGAACTTAAAAATTTTCTTTCATTATATTCATTCTAACATACTTAGAAATACATTAATTCACTCTTTTACATTAAATACATTAATGCTTTCTATAAATTTATAAAATCTGACATACTTATATTAAATTACGTGACCACGCACCCACAAGTACAATCCATGTCTTGACTCGATCTTCAACCGCTTACACTCCATGATGAGAATCCACAGTTCTGTACAACCTGCAGACACCACATATAATCACATCATTAGCAACCGGTGTCATCATACATAAAATTTAAGCATGCATAATTAGGCGTCAACATATCATGCTTTCGCTTATGTTAGTCCATTCATCCATCCATTCAAACCACCCGCATTGGATTTCGGTGTCAACCTTCAACTTTCATCACTAGTATACCTGCATTCCCATTTCATTCTCAATAGGAAAACGGTTAGCATCATTAGATTTCATTCATAGGAACATATGCATGTATACGCATAACAAGTCTCATTCATTTGTGCATATAACTAAATTCCAATCCATGCATACATACCCTTTCTATTCGTACATGTACTTACAATTTACATCCTACACAATATTACTTACAAGTCCTAAACACACACGTCTCTACATGTAAATCGTATACACATAAATCTGCATACTTATGAGTTCGTAGTCATACTCTCCTATGAGTCCCAATTACTTACTTACAATCAAACTCATACCTACGCGTATAACTACTTATTTCATCTTTATGCATAATACCATCATGTAAGCTTCTTTCTTACCTATACTTAATAGAAACTATTTCTTAACCACTTTCGACTCATTTACCGTAAACTTACCTTATTACTTCCATTGTTTCATACTTTCCCACATGATTCACAATAATCATCACACTACAATACATTTTACCTCTAAAGTGTAAGTCCGGGATTCACTTACCTTGCGCGTCTGTATTTGCGTTCGCTTACTTGAGTCTTCTTAGCCCGTTAGCCTTCCACGCTCTCAACCATTTTGACATGATTCCTATACATTCATGTCATCACATTTACATTCTTATTAGCATATATGCTTATACATATGAACAACCATATCAAATTCACATCTCATATATAACCTTCGTTAATCCATTCAAACAAGCATAAAGCATACTCAACATCATCCCTACATAATCTTCACATGAACTATATCTGTTTACTCATTACTTGCATGCAATTTCACTTATTATTGTATTTTAGACATTTCATCAAACACTTGGTGTGCGTACTACTTTCTAAGCATGATGTACAAGTATTTCATGCTTTTCTTCCTAATTATCACTGTCATTCATCAATACAAGTAATCATCTTACAAATTATATACCATACTTAATCCATATACATGTACACATCACATACTACACATATTCACAATCAATTTCCTACCCTTTCATGGATTAAACATAAACCCACTTAGCTAGGTGTAGTAATTCATCAAAACACTCAATTTATAGCAATTTACTCAAAATCTTCACTTAGGGTTCGTTCCTAAGCAAGCATACTTTGCCAATTTGGCCATAAACTCTACGATTCATACATAAATCACTACTTGTGGTGTTCATCAAGATTTCTCAACTTCATTAAACATCAAAATTCAACATACCTTATGATCCCTTAGCTTGGGTGATCATTAATTCATGTTCCTTCTTGAATTTGAGCCTCGATTCATCCTTCAATTGGATGATATATGATGAACTAGGGTTTGGCTCTCTAGAGCCTTCCCCTGATCACGTACAGAACACACACGAAGTGTGTGTGTGTGTGTGTGTGTGTTATTTTCATTTATTAAAACCACTTTCAAGTTATCCCACTTTGGTCCCTCATGTTTCGTTTTAATTAAATAAGGCTACAACTCTCCGTTTACTACTAACGATACCAATAATCAACTAGGTTAATTATTCCTAGTTAATCTTCATCTACAGGTTAACTTTTATCATTAACGGTACCTTACCCGTTTCTTAATAGTAACCGGGTTTAAATTACCAAACCCGTTTTTGGGGTGTTACATTAAGGAAGTTATGTTTTATGTCTTATTGAAGTGTGGTTTACTAACATTTTTCTTAACTTTCCGTCTGGATATGCATACATGTTAGAGGCTAATACTATTATCGTGTTTACTATTATGATAATTTTAGTCGTATTTTAAGATGTCAAGCGTGCTAGGGTCTCTTCTTAGGCTGATACTTTTTATTCTGGTCATCCGTCTGGTTATGCAAACATGTTAGAGGTTAATACTATTGTCGTGTTACTGTTATGATACTTTTAGTTGTATTTTAAGATCTCATCATCACGTAAACGTACTAGGGTCTCTTCGTTGGTTGATGCTTCTTCTTCTTCTGGTCGTTCCTTATATTTAGACAATGGAGACTGCACTAATGTTTGTGAGCATTGCGGTGCTTTTTTCGGTCGAACGTAAAAACAATCAGCATTTACAATGTGGGCTCTATTTTTTTTTTTGGATTTTCAATTTATGTTTCAACTACTACTAACCAAAAGGGTGTCATTTCATTAATAGACTCTGACAGGAAGGCAAAGCACCCAGGATAACCAAGACATGTAAAAGAACAACAAACTTTTGGAACAACCTTTTGGAGAAGACTAAATGTTGGCTTCCGCTAAAGTACAAAAATACAGGTCCTAAAGTATAGTAATACGAGACCTGCCTTCTATGGGGAAAACAAGACAAGAAGATTGTCTTTTGTAAAAACTTCAATGTCGACTAACGTATGTAGTAAACCCCAGTTTGTAGTTGTTAGGTAGTACCTCATATGGGGAAAATATAATACACAAAGACGGCCTTTTGTAACAATTTTAACGCCGCCTAATGAATTTAATATAACCCCGGTATGTAGCTTTATAATTCTCTCTCTTAAAATCATATAACTATATATAGTGTATGCATCAAGACCGTAAATGCATTAAGACCGTATACAACCATAATTCCGCCGACTATAAACAACCTAGAGATTGCCGCCGCAACGCGCGGTATCTGGCACCACCCTAGTTTATAATATGGAAATTCTTATAAATAAGATATATTATTTTATTTGTTTCATTTATAGTTACTTTATTACTATGTTTTTCTGAACACTCATTAACATTGATAGATGCTTAAAAATTCCTCAAGTTCTTTATATGAATTTTCTTTTCCAAACTAATATAAAAATTTAAGAAAATTGTCATTCACCTAACAGTATGTTTAAAATCAAGCTAATATAAAAATTTAAGAAAATTGTCATTCACCTAACAGTATGTTTAAAATCAAGCTAACATTATCATGTAATAAAATTACAAAAATATTTGGGAGAACAGAACATGTGTAATTAATGTGTGAATAATTTAATATATTTGTTTATCTTTATGCTATTTTATTGATGCTAGCTATTAATGTTTTAAAAACCGGTTTTTATATCGTATCGGATCAGGCTCAGAAACGATTTAATTGGTTGTGTTGGGCGTTTCAACCGGATTAACAACCAATCCGATAATTCCATAAAAGTAAAACTTCAACTTAAAAAATTATATAAAACTACATAATTTAGAATCAAATATCAATTTTTAACAAAGTATTTTCAAATAAAAGTCTACAGTAGGTTTATGACATTATCGTGTTGAATGCATCAAGTTCACGATCGCTTAAAAGACGAAATTCACTATCAAAATTGAATAAGGGTATAAACCTGTTCAAAAGTATGAACTACTATTACCAGATTTTGTGGCGGCTCAAAGACTACATCGTGACCCTAATTATACCGTGCACTATTGTTCCGGTGATGTCTCCAATACCTGGTTCAACCGGTATTATCGGCCAGTTTGAACTGATATTTAAACCATTGCTATATATAAGTTTATAACAATGATCTTAAATACTGATTTTCTTTGTTCTTGCACCCCTATGTTCCTCTTTTCATTTCAATGAAAGTAAAATTGAAAAGATTTACATTTTTAACTAATAATCAAATAATTTGATGTGAATATAAATAATAGATTCATTTTTCGACATATGGGACATATAAATGTCAATCAATAATGGGTAGTGAAATCAACATCTAAATATATAAATAATATTAAAAGACTCAGTGAGTCAGTGATATATATATAAAATAAAATCATTTTTAGAAGGTTATGTGTGTTAAGCACATGATTTGTGCAGCCTGAGTTAGATTTGGACAGTCCTGTTAGCCTGTTAGGTGTACACATGTTACAGCAGCATAACTGAACAAAAAAATTATGGTTACTTTGACCAAACAGGAGTCTTCCATGCTTTTATGAAACTTTTTTCTTCTTGTTAGAAACAGATTGATTTATTTCTTATTTATTTATTTAGATGGTGTGCATTAATAGGGTTTTTCATCTTAGAGGACCTTGAAAGATCATCTAGATTGAATTAATCCAAATCTTCTTTTTTTAACGACAAATTTCTTTTATTCATATCGTCTGTATGACTTGAACCCAAGATCTTTGCCAATGGACCATCACCCCATTGGTAATCCAAATCTTATAACTTTGTGTTGTTAGATAATGGAACATCACATGGGCGGAGCTAGTATATTAAGAGGGATAGCACGGGCTACCCCTTAACCCCGTCTTCATAGTGTAAAATATTTTTTCCCTGTTTATATAAAGGATACCCATGATCTCTAAAAAAATAAATTGGGATGCTCTTGCATTTTTGTGCTAGATCCACCACTGCATCAAACGTTGATATAAACCTAATACCTCACCGAACTAACTAACTTAATTGATTTGAGTTAATCGAAATGAACATGAATTAATTGATTCTTCGGTTAAGCCATTGGCGATCAACCAAAAAATATGGTTCAGTTTCGGTTGTGACGTGTGGTATAGCTGAATTCGCCGAACCGATTATACATATAGTTATTCAAAACATGTGATTTTTTTTTTCATAATATTTATCTCCACTCTACATTTTATAGGAATAAATTATGTAGTTTAAAGTTTAAACATACTGATTCCTTATTGCAAACCAAACACCACTTTATTTGTTGGGCTTGGGCTCATGTATGGACTTTATTGAAATGGACCACAAAAAATGGGTATGACACTAGGCCGACAATAAACTTTCAAAATGATTTTACTTCAACTTGAAAGTGGACTCCAAATGATTTTACTACATATGTTAGTTCATGAATAAATTAACCCAAGTTCATATGTTACTTGTTAAAAAATCACAAAAGTTAATTAACTGGTGAGGACGGGCGCACCGCGCACGCTTTGAAAAAAAAATTAGTGTATATTTTAGACAAAAAAACCCGACTGCACCCTTTGAAAATATGGTTAAACATATCATCCGCACCCCAACAAATAATTTATTGGTCCGCCAATGCTGGTGAGTAGTGGCATTCTCTTCACTATTCAATTAAAAAAAAATAAGCCAACTTTCTCACCATTTCAAATACAACTCATTTTTCTCAATAACACATTACCTTTAACCTAAATCCAAAAAAAAAAAAAAAGAAGAAGAAGAAAACCGGCTGACTAATTGACTTATGAAACCAGCGAGCGACTGATTGACAGGTGGCGTGGTGCGATACTCGACTAGCAAAGTAAATAATGAGATAGCAAAGGAAATCGGACGATTTGGAGCGACTAATCGACTAATGAAGCCATCTACACACCGATTAAAGATTGAAACATGAGTCAAGGTAGTTTCTTTCATATTTTAAGCTTGGAACATCTAATTTTGCCAAAAAAATGTTGGAAACAAAGAAACATATTGGATATTCATTGTCTATCGTTTATTGTAATTAGCATTAATTCTACCGGTTACAACAAGTCTTTACAATTGCTTTTTCTTCAAATAAGCATGTGAAGAGGAATTTGCGTAATCAGATGGATGATGATTATAAGAACGATACTTGCATTTGTTATATTGAAAAAATGTTCTTTGCGAAAGTTGTGATTGCATATGTATGGATTATTTTCAAAACATGAAAACCCGTAGGCAACAACTATAAAATATATTTTTTTATATTTCAATTGACTTTGTATTTTAATTGTTTGTTTTTTCCAAGACGATGTACCTTTATTATGGTATTGCCTTTTTATTATGTGACCTTACATGACTAGAAAATTTAGATGTCGGGAAACTTATACACACACAATCTTTTAATTTTTTTTTACATATATACTTTTTCAAACTTATTAATCGGATCCACCTACCGATTTTGGGTCCGACTAGGTGAAATTTAATCAGTAAACTACCGATTTTTGATTAATCACGAATTAATTGTCGATTGATCCTGATTTATACAACAATGCTTTATGGTGACACGTCTACGAATTCCAAAGTCGAGAAAAGAGGGGGGGGGGGGTATGAATCAGATCAAAATTGGCTTGGTTACTCAAAAAAAAAAGTTAAGATAGAAAACAGTTAATAATGTTAGAAAAATGGGGCCAAATATACAAAATTTAACTTAAACAGTTAAACCATAGAAATAATAAATTATTACATTCAATAAAAAGAAAAATTGCGCAAATAATAACTTACAAACTTTTGGTTTGGTTTAATTTTAAACAGCCTAAAATAATCTTACACTCTGCAAAGTCGGCTCACAACCCCTAGTCAAAGTTTACCATGCCTTCAAGAGTCAAGACCCCCGATTCTGAGCTAATATTTGAAAGAAAAAAACACAATTTTTCTTTGAAAATTCTGGGCCTTACTGTGGGCCTCTCCCTTATGGCCCTATTTTCAATATAAGCTACATTGTGTTCATATGGGCTAGTTGAACCGAGGTTTATAACTCGAGAGCCAAGACATAGTAATAATAATTTATATGAGCATTAGAGCATTTGTGTAGAGTATGTTAAGTACCGATTAATATATTGTGAACATCTTTATCTAAACTGAACGAAAATAGTGAACACCTTTATCTAAACTGAGCGAAAATAGTAAGTACTTTCGCTTATATTTTAGAAAAAATAACATATCACTTAGTTTAATTGTTATTATTCCATAGTGCTAAGGATTTTATAGTTCTTCATTACACCTAGTTTTGTTATACCAAAGAGGAAACTAGATGGAAAGATATGGAAATGTGACTCTAAAAATGTTATGAACCCAATGGTCTTAAGCCAGCAAACCCAAAGCCCTGTCCAAGAGGCACATCAATTTAAGGGAATTGTTGCAGAGTATAAAGGAGGTTTAGAATGGAAGAACGGGTATCGATAATGACTATGAAATATGTGTTTTCTTCTTCCCATCTCCATATCTGTAATCATTGATTTCCCATCTCTTTCTAGTGTTGTTCATTGAGTATTGTTTCAATTCGTAGTTGTAACTCTTTTTTTAAAGAAAGTAATAGAAACTCAGCTTAACATTCCAATTCGATTACCCGTAGTTGTGTTCATTAACAGTTCACAACATTGGTACTTTCATTGACCATTAGCATCGATGGCTTTGGAAGATCTCGAACCACAATTACCTCGTTTCACTGGCTCTAACCCTAACTCGTGGATCTGTCAATCTGAGCTATACTTTCAATTTTACTCAATCTATGGTGATGAACGATTCTCATACGTTATTGAAGTATTCGAGGATGGACCATTCTACTGGTTCAATTCCTGGTTTCGGAGTGATGACCTCACATGGAGCGATTTCACTACTGCAATGCTTCATCGATTTCGTTCTTCGTCCTTAAAACCTACTGTTGATACCGTTGTCAAATTGTCCCCGCCATTATCTGCCCTCCAGGTGTTTGATGAAATGCCAGATAGTATTGCAACTGAAATTGACAGTACAGACAATCAAACCATCGATTTTGAGGTATTATCTATCCAAATTGAAACAATAGCTGTTGTTAACGAGTCAGACGGGGTCAAGGATGCTCCGATCAATATATCAGATTATGTTGTTGATTATTATGTTGATTCCCTAGTTATGAACTCATTTGCGTGGAATCCAGGTTTGCTTGCGAATCGTATTCCTGTATCTTCTAGGAACCTTGGTTTTGATCCTGGTCCGCTTGTTGTTAACACGCTTTTTTCTACTCGCATTACTAGTCTGTTTGACCCGCTTGCCCCGACTTTGCTTGATTCTCAGAATTCATTTTTGGACCTTGTGCCTACTTTTATTCCTCAAGCCATTCTAAAGTTTGAACCACTCGCTCCTAAGTTGTTTGTTTTGGATAATGCGGTCTTATACATCAAAACTGATTCGACTTTGGCTGTTGTTGCCCTACTGAACTCTAATCTCTCGACACCTTCCATTGGCGATTTGATTGCTGATCATAAGGGTTGTCGTGATGTGATTATGCATATGAAAGGCACTACTCCTGAATTTTATTCTAGTGATGATTCGACTAGGGATGAAGTTGGTGATGATTTGTATGTTGATGTCCAATTTCTTAGTGATGTTCCTATGTTTTTCCCTGCTACCACATTGGTTCGTGGATTTAATGTTCGGTTGCATATAGATACTCAACTAGGATCCCATTTAGGTAACCTAACTGATGCACAAAATCTATTCGTTGAATATCCTGTGAAATATATGGCTAGGACACTTGGTTTAATTGAGGAGCTAGTGAAATATGGCATACCTACTGTGAAAGTGTGGTACCCTACATTCCTTGATACGGGTCAATTCACATCATATGACCCACCCGACCCGTTTTCAACCCTTACTTCAGATTCTATTCAGTTTCATTTTTATATGGTTGTTGAAATGTTTGAACCAATTTGGAAACCTTATAATGTTGAGATTTTTTTGCTCCAAGGTGCGAACAACCTGGTAGACACAACCTCACTAGTTATTACAAATTTGGAATGGAAACCGGGTTGGCAATGTGGTTCGATTATGTTGTTTGTACCCACTCGGGCTGCACCTGCTTCTCACCATCCTCTACAACAAAAATTGGCTAGCAAGGCTGACTCAAAAACAGAGAACGTGGAATTTTCATCCATGATAATTGTTTACTTCACGAGTCACAAATTATTATCCCCGCAAGCTGGACAAATGGAACTTCATTCCCATGGAAAAGCAACGAAGAAAAGGGAACATGTTTTGATTTACGAATTGGTCATTTTTGTTGGCATTGGTTATCTCATAGTGATCAACATCAAGGTTATGTTTTCACCATGCTCTCTTCTATACATGCATCTCTAACACGGGTCAACAACAATCCTTTCTACCAATGGTCTTTTGCGTTTGACAAAATGTCTCAGATTAAGAAGGAGGACTTTATTCTTAGCGATTGTGCTAGAAGAGGTACCATTGCCATACTATATCATGCAGTATGGTCTGGATCTGCTGCTGCTCTCACGTTGTTGTACTCCAAACCATGCTCACATGATTTGATTCTTTACTTCAAGCAGGAGGTGTATGTGATGCAAACACTATGACGGCCAACTATTTTATTGTTCATGGGGGCGATAATTTCACATCTGCATGCATGCAGTGTTACTGAAACTGACACTGAAACTTGGGTTCTAGAACTCATGAATTTTAATGAACATGATGAAATACTTTGTGATTTGGTTGAGAACATATCAGAATTCAAGTGTGTGGTTTATGGGTTGCTTAGTGGGTATTTCAGAAGTGGATATTCTAATGAGTCCTTGCTGCTTTTCATGGAAATGGTTGTTGGACAACCGGTACTTGATAAGGCTACTGTGGTTTTAGCACTCCTTGTACGTGCTTATATAACACGGTCGGATGTGGTGAAAGAGCTAGATGAGTTTTAAAAAAATAACAGTTTGTGTAAGGACCTGCAAAAATGTCCCAAAACACGCCGTAAGTGGAAACCCGGACCCCTAAAACCCTAAATTTCATGAAAAATCAAGAAAATCAAGTTTTGTTAGTCGGTCGCGGGCCGCGTAAGAGTTAAGCAAAGCTTACGCGGGGCGCGACAGTCCATTGAATCTCCGGATAAGCTTTAGGGCCACGTGTCGCACACGTGGCAGACCTAGGCCATGACACGGCAGCCCTAGCAGTAGCTAGGGTGGCTCTCGCAGGGCTCGTAGAAAGGCCTTAGGGCCTACGCGGGCCGCGACGAACTCAAAAAGTTGCTATAAATAGGACGTTGCATGGCCTTTCTTCTGTGTTCGAAATTTACTTTCAAAAACGTCAAAATTTTGCTTAAAACGTGTGTTTAAGTGTCGAGACGCTACTACGATTACGGGGTAATAACCCGATCACTGCTACGATACAATGTCCGATCGATTGAAACCGATCCGATGGATGTTTAAGTGCTGCCTGAATTCAGGCTATACTTTGTCATTCGTCGTGAGGGTTTTAATTTCGTGAATTTATCGTAAATGTTGTATTAAGTTACTAACCTAGTTTCGTTTGCATTATTTAACTAGGTTACCAGGCTTAATCAGTAGGCAAACTCTGTCCAGTTAAACTTGCAATGTGAGTCATTCTGTTTTATCAAACTTGCTTTGCAAAACCCTAATTATTTTCCAGTTATACTTTGCAGTGATTAAGTCTTTGCTAATCTTTAATTACTGGCAGTAAGTGGGGGTTTTGTGCACATTACTACTAATGATTTATCACTTTAGGTGGGCGAGCCTAATTAGTGATATGTCCACAGTCATAGATTCGTCGAGTGACAACCGAACCAGCTAATTATAAGATAGGGGCAAATGTGAAAACTCTTAATGCTGCAAATTGTAACAATGTGTCATTTTGTGCAAATTGAATGACTCGCCAGTATTTCCCCGCTGATAAAATCTTTTTAAACATGTTTAAGGTGATTTAATGTGAACAAGGAAAAGTGCCGTGTAGCACTACCAGCTTGGATAAAGTGGCTCAGTAAATAAATAAACATGTTTTTGTAAACAGGGGATTTCCCAGTGAAATTCCTTTATTGTAAATTACGGGGGTTGTCCCGAAACTTGAAATAAAATAATTGGGTATTTTCAGTTTTAAATGATCCTGTAAAAAAAAATTCCGCTGCCAAATTAAATACCAATACCACGGGTTTCTGTCCCGCATAATTCGAACTAGGAAACTGGGTCGGGGGCCGTGACAGAAAAATGTGGTATCAGAGCCACTGATTTAAGCCAATTAAGTATTTAGAAATACTTAATTTTTAGATTGCCATTTTGTGATTCTGTGAAAATTTAATTTACAATAAATAAAATTTTAATTTGAATTTTTGTGTATTTCTTCATGTGTGCTAACAGCATGAATGAACTGTCGGAAGCACTCCGAAACTTTACAATCCATACGACTGATATGGATACAACAGGAACCTAGTCTGGCTATCAGGCAGATACCGAGGAGCCACTAGTGTTTCAGGCCCAACCTCAGGAGAAACCCAAACCTAAGAAGAGGAGAAGACTTCTGGACTGGAAACGAGGACGAAGGAAGAAGCCCACTGCCCAAAAGGTGAAAAAGACGGAGGACCCAAAGGGAAAAGGAAAGGAAATAGGGGAGAGCTCTGGTCAACCCCAAAAGTTGCCACCTTGGGAAGAATTGTGTAACACCCCGAATATATAAAACTTTATATTAGAATTATAAAGTATAAATAAATGAGAATTTACTAACTAGGAATTTTAACCTAGTTAGTTAATAGTCTAGAAATAGCTTATAATAGGGTTAAAAGCAACTAAACTATATGTTGTACAAAGTGGAAGGGCCTAAGTTGTTAAAAATTGAAACCTAATTTAATAAAACAAATAAAAAATAAACCAAACACCCCAAAAAGAGGTGTATGGTCGATCAAGAAGAAGCAGGGGGCGACACCCCCATTCTCAAACCCTAAACATCCACAAAATCAATCAATTGAAGGCTAAATTCTGTCCCAAATCAAAATCCAAACATAGATTACTGATCCTCATCACAAGGGGATTACAAGGTATGTAAAATTTTGATAAATCTCTCAACTTGAAATTCTCATGAATTTGGAAAATCTGAAATTAGATGTTGCATGTGTGTTATTTGGATTGAATAGGAATGATGTAGTGTCTAGGAGCAAAACCTAGACAAAAACATGTGAAAATATGCCTAAATTCTGGAAAATTCATGAATACTTTGAAGGTCATTCATGGGTTTTGTATGAAGATGATGAACACTAGGGTTTTGAGCAATTTCTTAGGGTAATGTGGTCCTTAGGAAAAGATTTCTGAAATCTGAATGTTAACCCTTATAAATGAAAGCTTGATTTATAAAATTTGGGCTAAATGATAAGTTAGGGATTGGTTAAGTAATCATGTAAAATCTGCCCTTGAAGTGTTTGTTCAAATGCCTCAAAGAAAGCTTGAAACTGAAATGTTTAAGTTAAAAGCGCATAATTATGATGTATGGCAAAATGTGCGTTATATATGTGAAACAAAGAGTTCTAAACATAAAGTGATTGAACTCTATAGGAAAGGAAGCCGGGGCATCAAGCGGACAAACCGGTGTGGAAGCACGTTTGAAGGGCTTGCTTTAAGGTATGTAACTTGACCCGTTACATTTGATGAATTGTTGATAAACTATGTGTTGTTGATTAAAAGTTGTGTTGGTTGTAGCGACCTTGTTCATTACTTAAACCGGATGTTAAGAATTTGATTTTAGTCATTTGGTAGTCATCAAAACGGAGGATTTCCGTAGATGAACCAAACGGGTCAAATAATGTCATATTGTAATGATAATATGGTAAATAAATAGAAATGGCGAAAATGGTCACAAGAGCACGAAGCCATAGATTTGGTAATGAAGTGCCGGTGATAACAAGCCCCGGAAATTGGGTAATAAACGCCTTAGGTTTGCTAGTCAATTGGTAGTGAATTGTGTCAAGTAGAATTGGGTCGAATAATTTCATATGGTCATATAGTCTTTTGGCCCGTAAACAAGTTTTTCGGTATGAAATTTGTAATAGGCATGTCGGTAATGAAATTAAAGACGCATAGGAAAAAGAATCACTTAAAACGGACTTACGAGTCAAAAGTTATGGCCATTTAAAGTTAGAAATTGATTAAACCTTGGGCTGGGAATGTACAGCAACAACTGAAGCAAGAGTCTGTGAATTTAGGGGCTAGGTGTCACGCGAGCCCCCTTGGCGTCACTCGACGCCCTTGTTCCGGAAAATTTATTTTTTTTCTTAAATGTTGACCCATGGAACTTGTTTGTAACCCTTTTAACTTGATCAAAACTAACTTTTGTTGTGGTTTTGATCTTAGGTGATGATGGAAACTAACCGGAAGATGATCGAGCAAACTTTTGAAGAACCGAACACTACTTACAAGCTTCCGCAATGTTTTAAATCTTTACTAGACTTGGTTTATGGGTTGTAAACAATTGTTAAACAACTTTTGAAATGTTTTAACTTAGTCGTTGGTTGACTAAAGTTTATGCTACTTATGAACTTCTTGTATGAATTTTATGTTAATTAAGCAACTTTTATTTACAATGGTATAATCTATTATTAAAATCAAGTAAAATTAGGCGGGTGTTACAAATTGGATAGAAAACTTGCGAACTGTGACCTCATCGGACCTGCTGACGAAACCCTTTTCAATTTCCCCGCCCAATCAGAACTTCCACTTAATTTGGAACCTGCTATTCCGGACCCTATTGTCAATCCTCAACCTTTTACAGGGCAGTTGGAAGAATGGTGGACGACCGACTTGCATTTTCAGAATTTTATGAACAATCCAAATGTTTACTTTCCCCAGTTTGATCCTGAACCTGCACCATTCCCACCTATGAGCTCGGAGAACGTTGCCGAATTACGCCGCTACGGCGAGGAACTGGTGGATGCGGGAAATCGGATTCGGGAAGTGGGGGAAAATATCACGTGGAAGTACGACGAGAGGGAGCGTCGTTTCTGAGAAGCCAGTTAACTGAAGTTAAAAAGTTTTTGTATAATAATAATATGTGATATATATATATAAAATAATAATATAATGTATAATAATATTAAAATAACATATCTGTAAAATATAGGGCTTGTACTGATGCATAATATTATATAAAAATATAAATGTTGCAAGGTCGACAATTTTGGCTATATGTGTTGATTTAATTATGTGTGATTACCCTATTGTGATTCGGTTGCTATCCGTTTTATGACAATAATATATATATTGTTAATGATTCAGATGGAAAACGCAGAAAATCAACCGGCAAATGAAGTTGGCCAATCTGAACCTAATAATGAAGACCATTTTCTCAATAGACAAGATATAGAAAATATCGTTGCTCAGGGAATAGCCAACGCTATCCACGCAATCGTCGATGCTGTCAAGAATCCCGTTGAACCGTCACAAACCAACCATAGCAAATGTACTTGTGACGATAACTTCAGTAACATTGTCAACGGAGGCGGAAATAATAATAATGTGGTTCAAGCCCCATTTCTTTAGAAAATGAAAGTTGCAACACCTGGTTGCACTTACAAAGAATTCTTGCCTGCAAGCCGGTCGAATTTGCAGGCAATGAAGGGGCAACTGCCGTACTACGTTGGTTAGAAAAGACCGAAGCAATAATTAAAATAAGTAAATGCGCCGAGGAAGACAAGGTTATGTATGCATCCCACCTTTTCAAGGAAGAGGCATTAGAATGGTGGAACACGGTACTACAAGCAAAAGGAAGTGACGTGGCATATGCCATGAGTTGGGATGAATTTAAGGAATTGGTGGAAAGAAAGTTTTGTCCCTTCTACGAAAAAGAAGAGATGACGAATAAGTTCCTAAACCACCTGATGGTGGACGTTGATTGTCGGGGGTATACTTCGAAATTCTTCGAATATGCTAGAATTGTACCAACTCTGGCTTCGCCAGAACCGGTACTTATTTCTCGCTATATTTGGGGACTAATTAGCGAGATTCGTGATATAGTCAAAGCTGCGAGACCCCGAACGATTGACGATGTGGTCTAACTGGCCAACACCTTGACTGACGGACTGGTACGCACGAGAGAAGAAAACAAGAAAAAGGAATTGGCCCAAAAGAGTATCCAAGGATTCCGTGGGGGTAATAATAGTAGTAATTTCAAGAAAAAGGTAACCAGACAGTCTTCCACACCGCCATTTTGCGGAAATTGTAAAAAGAAACATTTTAGAAAATGTAAGGAAAATTGCAATTTCTGCAAGAGACCAGACCACTGAGAGGAGGAATGTAGGAAGAAATCAGTAATCTGCTATAACTGCGGCAAAACAGGAAACTTCAAGCCCGATTGCCCAAAACTGGTCAAGCCAGCTGATAACAAGGCCAAACCTGCCGAAGGAAAAAATAAGAAGAATGCAAGAACCTTTTAGCTAACAACTCAAGAAGCAGATCTGATTCCCGATGTGATAGCTGGTACGTTCCTTGTACATGACGTTTACGCAAAAGTATTATTTGACTCTGGTGCAAACCAAAGTTTTATAAATACTTCATTCTGCCAAGATCTAAGGCAACCTTTAACTAAACTTAGGCAAGGTTTTACCGTAGAAACGGCAGATGGAAATTCTGTTAACATAGATAAGATTCTCCAGGAAGGAAATATAGAACTCTCAGGCCATAAATTTTCTGCAAACCTGCTACCTATGAATCTAGCCGGATTCGATGTCGTATTAGGAATGGATTGGTTAGCAGCCAACCATGCTCGAATCATATGTGATAAAAAATACATAGAAATTCATACACCAGCAGGAGAAGTAATTGTGATTTCAGGAGATAAGCCACGAAAACCAATGAAGTTAATTTCAGTAATGAAAGTTGCTAGTTATGAACGAAAACAAGGACTAGTGTATATGATTTCAGTAATCATTAACACTAAAAATAAGGAACTTAAAGAAATCCCAATAGTGTCTAAATACCCGGATGTATTCCCAGAAGAGCTATCTGGATTACCACCCGATAGGGAAGTAGAGTTTAGAATTCAACTAATTCCTGGAACTACACCAATAGCTAAGGCACCCTATCGGTTAGCACCCACAGAAATGTTAGGACTGAAAAAACAGTTAGACGAATTGTTAGGCAAAGGATTCATACAACCTAGTTCATCCCATTGGGGAGCACCTGTGCTGTTTGTAAAGAAGAAGGATGGTTCGATGCGAATGTGTATCGACTATAGGGAATTGAATAAAGTTACAATTAAGAATTGATACCCATTACCTAGGATTGATGATCTTTTTGATCAACTCCAAGGAGCTAGATACTTCTCTAAGATAGACTTGCATTCCGGATATCATCAATTGAAGGTACAGGAAGAAGACATACCTAAAACTGCTTTCAGGACTAGGTATGGTCACTATGAGTTTACAGTCATGCCATTTGGACTAACGAACGCTCCTGCGGCATTTATGGACATGATGAATAGGATCTGTAAGCCGTATTTGGATAAATTCGTAATTTTCTTCATCGAAGATATACTTATTTATTCCAAAAGCCAGGACGAGCATTGTGAGCACCTACATGCACTCTTAACCCTGTTAAGGAAGGAAAAGCTGTACGCCAAATTTTCGAAGTGTGAATTTTGGTTACATGAGGTACAATTTTTAGGACACATGGTAAATCACGAAGGCATTCATGTAGATCCCTCCAAGATAGAAGCGATCACAAATTGGAAGGTCCCGCAATCAGCTACTGAAGTTAGGAGTTTCCTAGGATTAGTGGGATATTATAGGCGCTTCATTAAAGACTTTTCTAAGATAGCTGTTCCATTAACTAAGCTAACCTGTAAAACTGTTAAGTTTGAATGGGGACCCAAGCAAGAGGAAGCTTTTAAGATTTTAAAGAAAAGGTTAACAAATGCCCCAATTCTTGCCTTACCAGAAGGAACAGAAGATTTTGAGGTCTACTGCGATGCCTCTAAACTAGGATTAGGCTGTGTGCTAATGCAAAGCAAAAAGGTAATTGCATATGCATCAAGGCAGTTGAAAAAGCACGAGGAGAATTATACGACTCACGACTTAGAATTAGGAGCAATAATTTTTCCTTAAGATTTGGAGACATTATCTGTATGGAAGTAAGTTTACTGTCTATACAGATCATAAGAGTTTAAGGTATATAATTGGGCAAAAGGAATTAAACATGAGGCAAAGTAGATGGATGGAAATTCTAAGTGATTACGACTGTGATATTCAATATCATGAAGGAAAGGCAAATATAGTAGCAGATGCCCTTAGTCGTAAATATCATGAAAAGCAAAGGCGAGTTCATGCTCACGGATTAAATCTGCAGATAGATTTAATGGAACAACTGAAAAATGTTCAAGAGACAGCGATCCAGGATGAAGCTGAAGGAATGAAAGGACGAATAAAAGAATTAGAGCAAGGAAGTGATGGAATTTGGAGATTCCACAAGAAAAGAATTTGGGTACCTAGACAAGGAAATTTAAGGGATAAGATTTTAGAGGAAGCCCATAAATCTAGGTATACGATGCATCCTGGTAATAACAAGATGTACCAAGATTTAAGAAATAACTTCTGGTGGATAGGAATGAAAAAGGACATAGCCAGATATGTTTCAAAGTGCCTAACTTGTTCACAAGTTAAGGCAGAACACCAGAAACCTTCAGGTTTACTTCAACAGTTAGATATGTCTGTATGGAAATGGGAACTCATAACAATGGATTTTGTTACTAAATTACCCAAGACCAGGAAAAGTAACGATGCAATCTGGGTAATTGTAGATCGATTAACCAAATCAGCTCATTTCCTGCCAATGAAGGAGACCTTTAGCATAGAAAGATTAGCAAAGTTGTACGTAGATGAGGTAGTGTCTTTACATTGAGTTCCATTCTCCATTGTGTCAGATAGGGATAGTCGTTTCACTTCGCATTTCTGGACAAGTTTCCAAGGAGCAATGGGGACCCGACTAAATTTAAGTACTGCATACCATCCCCAAACGGATGGACAAAGTGAAAGGACGATCCAAACCCTGGAAGACATGCTCAGGGCATGTGTAATAGATTTTGGTGGAAACTGGGATGACCACCTACCCTTAATCGAGTTCTCCTATAATAATAGTTATCACACAAGCATCAATACTGCCCCGTTCGAAGCATTTTATGGACGAAAGTGTCGAACCCCAGTATGTTGGGCAGAAATAGGAGAAAGTCAATTATCAGGTCCCGAGATTGTACAGGAAACCACCGACAAAATAACTCAAATCAAGGAAAGACTGAAAACGGCTCGAGATCGTCAGAAGAGTTATGCAGACAATCGACACAAGCCGTTAGAATTTCAAGTTGGGGATAAGGTACTATTGAAAGTTTCCTCATGGAAAGGAGTAGTTCGATTCGGTAAGAAAGGAAAGCTAAGTCCAAGGTACATTGGACCATTCGCAGTTACCCAACGAATAGGACCAGTGGCCTATCAACTATAACTACCAGAAGAACTAGCCGGGGTACATGATGTGTTTCATGTATCTAATCTCAAGAAGTGTTTATCTGATGAATCACTGGTAGTACCTCTTCAAGATATAGAGGTAAATGAAAAGCTGAAATTTGTTGAGAAACCTCTCCAAATCGAAGACAGAAAGGTCAAACACCTTAAACATAAGAGATTGGTACTGGTCAAAGTCAAGTGGGATTCGAAATGAGGACCTGAGTACACATGGGAACTAGAATCAGAAATGAAGCGTAAGTACCCTTACCTGTTTCAGTAAATCTCGAGGACGAGATTTTAAATAAGGTGGGGAGGATGTAAGGACATGCAAAAATGTCCCAAAACACTCCATAAGTGGAAACCCGGACCCCTAAAACCCTAAATTTCATGAAAAATCAAGAAAATCAAGTTTTATTAGTCGGTCGCGGGCCGCGTAAGAGTTAAGCAAAGCTTACGCGGGGCGCGACAGTCCATTGAATCTCCGGATAAGCTTTAGGGCCACGTGTCGCACACGTGGCAGACCTAGGCCATGACACGGCAGCCCTAGCAGTAGCTAGGGTGGCCCTCGCGGGGCGCGTAGAAAGGCCTTAAGGCCTACGCGGGCTGCGACGAACTCAAAAAGGTTGCTATGAATAGGATGTTGCATGGCCTTTCTTCTATGTTCAAAATTTACTTTCAAAAACGTCAAAATTCTGCTTAAAATGTATGTTTAAGTGTCGAGACGCTGCTACGATTACGGGGTAATAACTCGATCACTGCTACGATACAATGTCCGATCGTTTGAAACCGATCCGATGGATGTTTAAGTGCTGCCAGAATTCGGGCTATACTTTGTCATTCGTCGTGAGGGTTTTGATTTCGTGAATTTATCGTAAATATTATATTAAGTTACTAACCTAGTTTCGTTTGCATTATTTAACTAGGTTACCAGGCTTAATCAGTAGGCAAACTCTGTCCAGTTAAACTTGCAATGTGATTCATTCTGTTTTATCAAACTTGCTTTGCAAAACCCTAATTATTTTCCAGTTATACTTTGCAGTGATTAAGTCTTTGCTAATCTTTAATTACTGGCAGTAAGTGGGGGTTTTGTGCATATTACTACTAATGATTTATCACTTTAGGTGGGCGAGCCTAATTAGTGATATGTCCACAGTCATAGATCCGGTCGAGTGACAACTGAACGAGTTAATTATAAGATAGGGACAAATGTGAAAACTTTTAATGCTGTAAATTGTAACAATGTGTCATTTTGTGCAAATTGAATGGCTCGCCAGTATTTCCCGCTGATAAAATCTTTTTAAATATGTTTCAGGTGATTTACTGTGAACAAGGAAAAGTGCCGTGTAGCACTACCAGCTTGGATAAAGTGGCTCAGTAAATAAATAAACATGTTTTTGTAAACATGGGATTTCCCAGTGTAATTCCTTTATTGTAAATTACGGGGGTTGTCCCGAAACTTGAAATAAAATAATTGGGTATTTTCAGTTTTAAATGATCCTGTAAAAAAAAATTCCGCTGCCAAATTAAATACCAATACCACGGGTTTCTGTCCCGCGTCATTCGAACCAGGAAACTGGGTCGGGGGCCGTGACATTTTGGATGACACTTTATTAGTTGGGCATGCTTTGGTGGATATGTTTGCCAAATGTGTTCAAATGACTGGTGCACATGTTATTTTTAATGAAACTAGTCAGAGTGATGTAGTGACATGGACTTCAAGAATCAATGGGCTTAGTACATACGCAATTTTTTTATTCAGAGAAATGAGGCTACCAGGTGCATTACCAAATGAAACAACCTTAAAGTATGTTTCACCAGCATATGCTCCCACAACATATCTTCAAGAGTGGAAGGTCACCTGTTATGAGTTGAGTCTACATGGTATTTTAGTTGCTGAATTGGAGCTTGAACTAACTAACCAAACCAAGGCCCCTTTTGGCAGAAGAGAAAAATATTTGGGTTGAATTTGATTCTGTGCAGAAATGGGTTGATGAAATTAGTCAATTTTTCCATCCTTATTCTTTATCTCGTTTCTGTATTGCAATCGCACAATTGCTTCATGCCTTCACAGATATTGCGGCCGTTTATGGACATCAACCACCAAACATAGCTTGTTACATCATGCGACATTCGCATTTCCAGGAACCCCATCGTCTGCATCGTTTTCACAAGCTGAGTACACATCACCTTGGACCCTCTCAATCGTTCTCCACGACTAGTGCGGTTTCTTGCACAACCAGGTTGATCACACCTTTTACCGTCTTGCACCTTGAGGACAAGGTGAATTTTAAAGGGGAGGGTATTGTTATGAACCCAATGGTCTTAAGCCAGCAAACCTAAAGCCAGTCCAAGAGGCCCATCAATTTAAGGGAATTGTTGCAGAGTATAAAGGAGGTTTAGAATGAAAGAATGGGTATCGATAATGACTATGAAAAATGTGTTTTCTTCCTCCCATCTCCATTTTTGTAATCTCTGATTTCCCATCTCTTTCTAGTGTTGTTCATTGAGTATTGTTTCAATTCGTAGTTGTAACTCTTTTTTAAAGAAAGTAATAGAAACTCAGCTTATCATTCCAATTTGTTTACCTGTAGTTGTGTTCATTAACGGTTCACAACAAAAAACCTACCATCTCATTAACATCCATGTGGCTTTCAGTAAGTTTAGACGTCGAACGACAACGCATCATACTATCCGGGTGAAGTTTATAAGGATGGTTGTGTCATTCCAATATTTGAAAAGATCAAGAAATCTAAAGTTGAGCCCATCATATATAACAACTTAAAGAAAGATAGATTTACGGGTCAAGTGAAGAACTTACATGAAAACAGTTTTGGTGTGGATACCAAATACTTATGAGGCGAAACAACTTATTTTGGATGAAGCTCACAAATCTAAGTTATTTCATTCACCCATATTCCATGAAGATGTATCGACGACTTAAGACATATTATTGATGGCAAAGTATACAAGGAGACATCATGAAGAATGTAAGTTGTGTTATGGGATTGTAATTTAAAACCAATCGTCATAAACCTTATGAGAAGATCCAACATTTGGCTAATCCTATGTGAAAGTGTGGGGGCATGTTATCATGTATTTGATGACTAAAATGCCGAAGACGACTAAAGGTGTTGATGTTATTTCTCATAGCTTGCTTAGAAGCAGGGTCGTCTCCGAAAGTCACAATTTTTTTTTGGCCCTGTGCGAGAAAAAAAAATTGGGTCCTATTCATTAATCCATTATGTTTGTTTATTGATTTGGGCCAAGTCATTAATCAAGTGCACACTAAAACAGTTGAGCTTCAGAACAATTGTGCTTCTAAACAGTTGGGATTTAATGTTCTTGGTTCATAAATCCAGTAACAAAAGTTAATTTTTATAATAATAACACAGTCTAATTTATTAAAACCATACATTAATAATAATAATAAAAATAATAATAAAATAATAATGGTAATGCTGCACTATATTTCATGTTTATGTAAATTTGTTCACCTTCACGCACACTAAACATGGGTATGAATGGGCTTGAGGGCCCAACCTTGGATTAATGAAACAAAGAAATATGAAAAAAAGTTGGATAACAGGTCTCGAACCGGAATCCTGTTTACTAATCAGGAAGCGCGGAACCAACTGGACTACGCAGGATTCTTGTTTTCGTTGGGATCATATAAATTTTATATACAAACAAAGCAAAAGAAAATGATGGGCCCTAAATGTTTTTGGGCTCTGTTCGGTGACACGCCATACACACCCTATGGGCCGGGCCTGTTTAGAAGTCATATACAATGTCCACAAATGTTTTTCCACTAAAAGAATGATGTGGGAGTAAATAAACTCAATTGGATATTTAAATGGAAATTGTGTTGGTTGAGTTTTGGAAAATTGAGAATTTAAAGTGAAAACTCACTCATTACATGAACTAGGTTTAAAGAAGTTTGCTGCGTTGTGGCGAATTTCTTTTGTTATTTAGTATGTGTTTACATGTGTTTTGAAATCACTACGAGTGTGTTGCGAATAGAACCGCTGACAAGAATAAAAAGAAAATGTAGAAAAAAATACTAAAAGATTGTAACACCCCGGGCCGAATAGGGCTGACGTGTCACCTAATACAGTAATCAGAGACATTTTAAAATTTAACTCAAATAAAACATTAAATCCAAAGGTTTAAAAATCTAAAACCACACAACGGTCTTAACGAAAAATAAAAATTTCTAAAACTTAAATAGCAATTTATTTAAACTCCTTATTTCCAACTCTAGCCAATTAGTTTTCTCTCTTCACACTTTTTCCCATGTTCCCCTGAGTACCTGTTTAAGAAACAAGAGAAAACAACAAAAGAAACACGGCTGAGCAAAAAATTGCCCAGTAACGGAAAAACAATAGCAATAACGGTAATTTCAATACGACGATCAATACGATATACGATCAACGGTGAACAATACTATGTCAATAACAATGTAGCGATTTGGTCAATACCATATGATAACAATCTATGTGGAAATACCCATGTGAGCCAATGCCAATAAACAATAAACAATAATATGTACATTAGCTGCAGACTAATGCACCAATATGTAAAGGGGATGTGGGCACACACACCTATCCTAATACCAATACAATAACAATAATATCCTAGGATCGATCCATACGCCTCTCAATAATCAATGAACAATAATTCTAATATAGAGACACCGTGAACTAATCGCACCGTCACGGATGGTGCACGTCATCGGTGCCGACGATGACGCCCTATGTCCCCATATGTGGATGAGCTCGGGTATTGAGGTCAATAAAACGGTACGCTTAAGTCAAGACAACTAGTACAAGAATGCATTTCGATGGCAAAAGCCAATGATCAATGAGAACATGCGATAATGAGCTAAAGGGAATTAATCTATCGCATGTGAATCAATGGAAACAATTTAATTCGATACTTAACACTATAATTAATAGGAAGCAACGATAACCGTTCGATGAACTAGACACTACGAGTACAATAACGGTATAAAATGCTATGAGAAAAGACCACATAATGTGTTATTTAGTATGTGTTTACATGTGTTTTGAAATCACTACGAGCGTGTTGCGAACAGAACCGCTGACAAGAATAAAAAGAAAATGTAGAAAAAAACACTAAAAGATAACCGAAAGAAAATCAACCAAAAAAGTTGTATGGTAACAATGTTGTTCCTATGAAACCCGTGGTCAAAGATGAACAAATTGTTCTGGGTACCGGTGTGACAACTGGCACAAAACTGGTAATTTCCGTACAATTTAATTATTATTTAATATTTGCAGTTATGTGCTTAAATGTCAACATTGTTTGATTACATGTTATACTTGTGAATTCATGCATGTTTTATACTTCAAATATTGTTTTACGCATTACTGTTAGCGTTGCATCAGAAATACTAGTAAACTCACCGGTACGACGCACTGTGTCAGTAACTCTGCAGAAAGCAGTCAGATAATGGAATTAGGGCCTAGGAGTAGGTCCAATGTCTAAAATACATTAAAACCGGATACAAGGGTTAACATATAAACTTTCCGGAAGCTAAACTATGCATTAAAAAGCACCCGAAACACGCTTTAAATGCTGAATTTTACATATTTCAGCAATAATTCAGCTCTAATCAGCATTTTAACACTGAAATATCATGCAAAATTCATGTTTTATTGTCCAAAAATAACTTACAAAGTGTCGGGAATTAAAAGTGTCACAAAAGGGCACATAAAGGACACTAAACGGTATAGTTTGACACTTTAACGAACTGGTATCTAACCAAACAACCGGACACTACCCGAAACATCAAAATTATACTAGAAGCATTGTTTTAATGTTTCTGAGCTAGTTATGATCCCCGAACACCCTAAAACACCATATAACATATAACATGCATGAACACTAAACATTATACTTAGAATTCTAACTAATCACCTAACTTACCATCACCACACAACTAGACCCCCCCCCCCCCCTCATGTTTACGGTCATAAGGGTGTGGACCCACCCTTGATTTCCCAAAGATCTTCCTTGATTTCACATAATCTTATTTGATTTTGATTTGGTAGAAGATCATGTCTTGTACTTGTGAAGCATTATACCCAAAGGTTAAACACTAAATATGGTTATAAGAAGAACTTCATCATCAACATCTCACACACACTTACACACACAACCCTTCTCTCCCTCTCTTGCTCACCTTCGGCCGAGAACAAGAGGCCACACCACCACCATCTTCATCCAATTCTCATACAATCCCAAGTTATCACAAGGTGCTAGAAGCTGTCTAAGGAAGTTTGGAGCTTGTGGATCTTGAAGGACCTCTTCCATTTGCTATTATCCATCACTTTTGTCACCTTCAACTTCTTGTGTTCATCCCTAGCCATAGAGCTAGTAGTAAGGCTCTTATAATCCCTTGTTACTTCTAATTTTGTTGGTCAAAAGATGATGAACATTGTTAATCTTGAAGAACACTAAAGAACATGATCATGAAACTTTAACATAAGCTTAATAACATAAGAATACATGTTGATTAGTGGTGATTTGCTTCTTGATGATTGATGATTTGTGTTTATGATGTTAGACAACATATGAAACCTACTAGATTGTGATTAAACACATGATCTAGTAAGTTAAGGTGATGATCTTGTGAAAGACCAAGATGATCATACTTTGTATACATGAACTTGAATGATGAAATTTGTTTTCATATGTAAAGATGATTTAAACAAAATACAAGTCTTGTAAGTGGATGATTTCCAAAATAGTTTTCCAAAGAAACTAAGTTAAATAACAAGATTTACATAGGCTTGGTTTTTACATAAACAAACACTATTTTTAAGGGTTAAACTAGTGTAGAAACACTTGGGAAGCAAGAAGATTTCATAAAGAGATATTTTTGTAAAACATGTTTACAAGTTGTAAACACCTAAATCTTTCAAGAAGGAAACTTTTAAAGAAGTGAACACACTTTAAAGGGTAACTAAACCTACTAAACACATTACTAAATTACTACAAGTTTTTATGAAAGCTCAAGTTCATGTTGTTAGGTAAATTACATGATTTTGACACTTGGTAAGTGTTGATTTCATTATTGATTGTCGTTGCAAATTGTTTTGATGATTGAAAAGAAAATAAACACATGTTTTGAAAACATGGGAAACCTCCATTTTTAGGGGAAACCATGTCAAAATTTTATAAAATTTCGACACTTAGAAAAATATAAGTTTTGGTGAAACTTATGCCCTAAAAATTCACCTAAAAGTATTTACCAAGGTTTCCCTAACTTTTGTGTAAATTTCAAGTTACGAAATGATGATTTCTTCAAGATAAAAAGTGATATTAAGTATGTATATTTTTGAGGAAAATATATATATTTATTGGTCACCAAATTTTGTGTTAAGTGTACGTAATATGTATTATATGTAATAGTGTACGAGGACTTGAAAATACACTAAATACTCCTAAGGAGTAAAAATACAAAAAATACACATACAACATGCATAGACAAATACAAGAAAATATATTTATGAAAATATATTTCTTAATAGAATATGTAACTTGGACAAGTTATGAACTTAAAATGTATTTTTGGACGAAAATATATAACTCGGGTGAAAAATACAAGATACTTATATTTATTTTTGGGAAAATAATATAAGTAAGATACATAGTTAAAAATATAAATTATTTTTAACAACAAAGAACACATACATAAAAGATGGTGACTTGTACTTGTGCGATACAAGTCTAGTGACTAACGTTAATAAAACACGTATAGGTCACGACGCTATAAAACCAACCGATGAAGTTTACGGCGCAGGATACGCAAAGTTGTGAGTTCATGTCCCCACTTTTAAACTTTTACTTGCTTTCTAAACTTGGGGAAAATACATGTGTTATGGTATGTTGAATACAAAAACTAAGGAATGATACTTTAGATCATGTCACGAATAGGGTGTCATAAGCACCATTAATCAGTTACATACCAAGACCGCGGAACAAAAGGTTAGATCTAATGGGTTTCAGGCAGCCACACTCTTGGTCACTCTAGTACCAAGCAGTGCTTTTGTGTCTCTAGTCATGAATCGACAGTCGTGGATTCGACAGCTAAAAATGCCTATGGTTTGGATGCTTCCTATGTCGTGTCACATGTTAATGGCCTTGCAAACCATTAGCGATCTCGATTTCCTTATATTTACAGAAATACTTGTTTCATACAAATTACATACCATGTTTTCATTCAAGTATACAAGCGTTCAATACAAAAACTGCATGAATTCACACCAACATTATGTTGACGATTTTCCAAAAACTCACATGTATTTCAGGTAACTAAAGTGGATGTGCGTGCGGTCATACTCTTGCTCTTGGATGTGTTTATGTTTTTAGCTATCTTGTGTCAAGACTCCGATGCCTGTTTTTGTGGGAATTGGTTATTATATTTCATCCTATGTGAGATATAAGAATCAAGTCCTCGATGTTCGTCTTTTAAATAAAGTTGTAAACTATTCAGACAATATGCTGTCTTGTGATGTAAACACTTAACCTATGTTATGTTTTAAATTATGCAATGATGATGGCATTTGGAGTTATTTTACGAGCATGTGGTAAGTTTACCTTTCGTATGCAATGAGAACCTTTCAAGATCACACCTCGTGCTTCCGCCTTAGAAAGGGGTGTGACAACCGCTACCAAATTTGTCGAACCGAAAGATCTTAAGTACCAATTTGGTACCGACTTTTGGCGTTCCTGGTACCGGTTCACTACCGTTTTTTACCTTCATATACTGGTACCGTAACCGGTATTTTCGGTATCGGTTGACACCGAGCTCATCCCTACCCCTGAAACTAAAAAAGAAAAAAATTAAAAGTTGAAGAAAATCAACAAAAAAAAGTTGTACGATACCGTTGTTCGTACGGTAACCGTGATCAGGGATGAGCAAATGGTAACGGGTAGCCTCACTGAATTTCCCGAAGCAAAAGATTTCCAATATCAATTCGGCACCAACTTTTGGCGTTTTCTGTATTAGTGCCGGTTTTTACCTTCATGTACTGATACCGAACAGGACCGTACCGGTATTTTCGATACCAGTACTGGTTCGATACCGGTTGACACCAAGCTTATCCCAACCTCTGATATTAAAAAAAGGATTAAAGTTAAAAAGTAAAGAAAATAACTATTATTATAATATTAAAATAATAAAAGTATTAAAAAAACTATATATTATTATAATATTAAAATTACTATTCATTTCAATTCGTTTATTAATATATAGTAAAGTAATAATAAGAGGATGTATTATCGAAATTATGAAATATTAGACAAAAACAGTTAATATTATGGTACTTGGCCATAAGGATAAAAGTATGCAAGTATGCACTAGGATTTCGGTATTTATACGAGTACCGGTTAATCTTCTGGTTAAGTGTGGTTAAGTTTTGTGGCGAGGAGTTTTTATGGAGTAACTTGTGTTTATTGTGCTAATAATAGCTACGGCAATTATTTAAACCTATTATAAAATGAGGCATTCATCAAATCGGTAATTTTAGAAGGAATTGCTAAATTGTTACGTTTAAGTTGATAAATGTGGATATGTGTTTCTAATCCTATTGTGTAAATCAAGCTTAATATTAGATTGTTGTACGCGATATTATGCTAGGCAGGAAACTAGACTAAGGTATACACACAACCTATGATAAATGTATACACATAGCCTATGTTAAACGAACCTCATAGTCCCGTGTATTTGCATGCCAAACACTATACATGCTAGTTAATGTGCGAGTTAGAATTTCTAGTTTAAAAAATAATGTTAATACCGACGGGCCATAACTTGAATTACTTGTTAAACCATTGTTAAACATGTTAATAACAGAAAACACAATAATTCTGATAATCTAGCAATTATCCACAAGGTTATCAAGAAGTGATCATTTTGTGAAGAGTATTAGGCTTGGATCCAACCGGATTATCTTTTCCTAGGTTCTCATGTATTTGTTTTTTCTTTTGTTACAAATTGTGGTTTGCACACTAATTTGGCTTTATAGTTGATGTTTAATTTATGCTATAAATTTCGGTTGTGCCTACCATTCCATCCTTGAATGGAATGAAGGATTGTTGGAAACTTATACTTCGAAGGCCAAATTTCCACCGTTTTATCGTAGCCTTATGGTGCATTCAATCCGTTTACGGTTTCATTATAGTGTGTCAACTATAAGCTAATTAGCGACCCTAAAAGGTATTTTCCTGAATTCTTATAACATGTTTTCTAACTATTAGCGTGGTGAAGGCTACAGGTTGCAGGCTGGCCCCAACCACGCCTCCTTGCCACATCATTGCGCCTTGGGGGCAAACAACATTACGGGAGGACTTCGAAGTGACGTGGAGCACAAGGTGTAGGTGGGCTTGCGTGGGGCGCTTTTGTGTTTATGAGTGTGTTTTTAATATTCAACTAATCATATCTAGTCACCTCAACCCTAATACCACGTTTCTCATAAGGTCTTAATAAAGTCCGACATCACCCCCTTTAAAGCCCCTTCTACTAATCCTATATGGTGCCACATGGCTTCACTTTTCTTTTTAAATCTTAAAGCCTCTTTAGCGTTCCTCCACAACACATAATCTAACATATTTATTCAATTGATATTGCTATATGTACATGATGTATACTTTTATGTGGTACATTTAAGAAAACCCTTGTTGAGAAAGAAAATTGAATATTTCTGGCTCGTGTATGTTAGTTTCGGTTATTGTATTCATGTATTACGAGCTATTTATTTTTTTGTAAATTATTAACCGATAGAAGTTTGTAATTATGTATTTGTAGAAGTTTAAACCTTTTCTTTATTCATGTTTTAAAGCATTAAAAAGTTTATAAGAGAGAAGATCAAATAAGAATTTTATTTTAGTGGGAATGATAGAAAACAATAAAATTATGACATGTGACAAAATTTAAAAATAAAGGGAAAGGGTATTTTAGTCAATTTTAGCCAATATTCTTCCTTCTTCAAAACCTACAATTTTCAAAACTCACCATTTTCAACATTTTCTTCACTTTTTATCTCAGTAATCACTACATTATAGTGCGATTTTCGTCACCAATCAATGATTCAAACACCCAATCAACGTGTTCTTCAACTTTTTTGAAGAAACCCTGTTTAATTTCATACAATATCTCATTTTTTCCCGTGATTTTGAAGCGAATCACTCGATTCGTTCCATTCGATCGCTAATAAGTGTTTCTAGCATTCAAATTTCGTTAATCGTTGAAGAAATATGAAGAAATCGGCTTCGATCTATTTAAGAAAATTTTGAATTGCATTTTTACGATCTGGGTTTTTGAATTAAGTCATTGCGTTTTACAAAGGAATGAAAAAACAGTTTTTTTTGGTATTTTCAGTCCATTGCGTTTTAGAAATAACACATTTTATTGTGTTTTAGTCCATTGCATTTTAGAAAAAAAACACTTTCCTTTGTGTTTTTTTATATTGCGTTTTAGGAAAACACATTTTTATGTGTTTTTTGGTCCAATGCATTTTAGAAAAACATTTTGAAATGTTTTTAGTCAATTGTGTTTTAAGTCAAAGTAACACATTTTTATTTGTTTTTAGTCCATTGCGTTTTACAAAAAAACACTTTCTTTTGTGTTTTTTGTCTATTGCGTTTTAGAAAAAACAGATTTTGAAGTGTTTTTAGTCCATTGCATTTTAGGTAAAACACATTTTTATGTGTTTTAAGTACATTGCGTTTTAGAAAAAACAATTTCTTTTGTGTTTTTAGTTCATTGCGTTTTAGAAAGAACACTTTCTTTTGTGTTTTTAGTCCATTACGTTTTAGAAAAAAAAATAATTCTTTTGTGTTTTTCAGGCATTGCGTTTTAGAAATAACACATTTCTTTTGTGGTTTTTTGTCCATTGTGTTTTAGAAACAAGATATTTCTTTGTGTTTTTTTGTCAATTACGTTTTAGAAAAAAGTCATTTTTTATGGTTTTTGTCCATTGCGTTTTACGCAACTGAGTTTTCGGATTTTTTTTCGAAAATAAAGCAATAGTATACTTATTTTAGAGATAAAAAACGCTCGTTTTTTTGTGCAATTTTTATGAAAAAAATAATGTCGTATCAAAGAGTTATTAGCGTTTAAAATATGGGGGGGGGGGGGAAATATTTTTTTCTTCAATTTCACTCATTTAATCTTAGCCATTGATTAATAAATAGATGGTTAAGATTACTTCCTAGCTTTCCTACCCAAATAAACTTTCTATTATATCCTAAACTAAGTTCCGGCCAAATGTAACATCTTTATATGGAGGGCGGCTTTGAATCGTATCCCTACGAAACAAGCTCTCGTTAGTAGGAACATTGCGTTGGACTCGCCGGTTTGTGTCTTTTGCGATGAAGATACGGAGTTGGTGGATCACCTTTTCTTGGCTTGCGCTACTTCTATCCAGGTATGGAATCGGGTTTGCGAATGGATAAAGATACCTCCTATATTCGCTTTCTCTTTTTCAGATTTTCTTGGGATTCATAATGGGCTGAATAGTGTCAATAGAGTTAAGGATATTGTTGGGGGTCTCATAAGGGTTACTATTTGGTGCATTTGGAAAGCAAGGAACGCGAAGATTTTCTCCAACGGGGATGCGGCGAGTGATGAGAGTTTTGGGGATATTAAATCGGTTAGTTTTTTATGGTTCAAAAGTAGATCCAAATTTCGTAACGTTGTTTGGAGAGAATGGTGTAATTGGCCTTTGTATATGTTGTAATTGCTTGTTTGGTGTGGTCCTGTGTTTTTTGTCAAGCCGGTCGTGTTAATGAAGTTTACCTTAAAAAAAAACTAAATGATTATAATATATATTTTTTGAAAGGCAAATAAATGATTATAATATTACAGTTTTAAGTTTCTGTTTAGGCCAACAACTTTGTGGAAAACATCCAAAAAGGTCAAATGAGTTGTTGAATGGTGAGTACCGACTGTCGAGTACCTAACCTTTCCAAGCGTGAGACCACTTGTTTCTTTGAATTAATAGACAAATAAAATAAAAAGCTATAATAGAAATTTAACATAATCAGTTTGTTTTATTTAACACTAGGTTATCTGCTAAAAGAGCTACCAAATTATTCGTGGTGTGAAAGCATTTCACTAATAAACCATGCACCTCTAAGTAGGTTTGTCTCTGATAATCGAGCGCAAAAAACACGACATCAACAAGAGCAGGGACATCATTCTGATGATCGATTCACCATTCATCTCTAAATTCGACATCAACAACATCTGAGTGACTAGGGTTTCTATATTCTTGCAATCAATTAATCTAAGTCAGGTTATGCTCTAATTTGAGTGACACATGACTTGACTTAACGTTAAAATGTAAATGAATTACACCAAAAGGACACCACCTACATAGAATATGAAAAAAGGACACCCGCTGTAATTTCGTTAGTTAAAGGACAACACTTGAAATTTGGTTAAAACATAAAAGACGTAAAATGCAATTTACTTAAAATTAAGTGAAAGTGACCATTGTACCCTCACGTGTCATGTGAGTGACACGTTTTAAGAGTTAACAAACAAAATTAACTGAGTCAGGCAAAAGGACACTGCCTGATGAGAAACAATAGCACAAATGACATCTAGTGTAATTTCGTTAATTAAAGGACGACGCCCACAATTTTAGCTCAAACTTAAAGGACGCAAATCACAATCTAATAATAATTTTATCCGGTTATTTTATCATATATGTGACAATATTTTATGTAAGCTTTTGTATATTTTCAATCTAATAATCATTTTACCGGTTTTTAAATCCGGTATGATCGGTCTTAACTGGTCCGACCACTAAACCAATAAGTTACCGAGTTCATTTTTCGGTGTAGTTATGAAAACATTAAGTAAAACACTATTTTGGAGTTTTTGATCCTAACTAAGGAGTTGTTTGTTTATCTCCTAATGAGGTTTTTAATAGTTCAGATCTCTTACTGGTTCAACACTTTTTGGTTCAGACTATTTGTTTCACAAGTAGATGTCTGAATAGTTCAGACGTTTTCATCTGAATGGTTAAGCACTATACAGAGTCTGAATGGTTAAGACCTCTAATCTGAATTAATCAGACATTTGCCTTTGAACGGTTAAGTATTATACTAGCTCCTAATGGTTCAGACCTCTTACTGGTTCAGCACTTAATGGTTCAGACCTCTTGCTGATTCAGCACTTAACCATTCAAAAATTACCAAACAGCCCCCTAAGTAGATGTTGTACTTTAAGCTATAAAGGTGTATTTTGCATCTAGATGTTGTACGTTGTCTTCATAGCTTTGTACATTAACTTTTGAGTAAATTGCCATTTTAGTCCCTGAGGTTTGGTCCAAATTGTCATTTTAGTCCAAATAGTTTTTTTTCTCCTCTGGGTCCCTGACTTTTTCATTTTCTTGTCATTTTGATCACATTGTCTAGCTCAGTCTAAAAATCTAGTTATAACCAGGGGTATTTCTAGCATAACTGTTGTGTAGTGATAACCAGGGGTAATTTACAACATAATTTATAAACCTCATAATAATTTAATGCCAAAAATTGTCACACCCCGATTTCCACGTGTCACCGGTGGGCCCGGTAGGGGAGTATCGTGACGTAGTTGATATCATCATAGTCAAACAACACAATATATAAATGCACAGTGGAAGCAAAAGGTAAATATATTACAATCCGAATATAAAGTAATATCAAGTATTACAACGGAAAGTAAAGGATCCACAGGCGGATCTTAAAACATAAACATTTTTCAACAGACTTTAGACGCCTAGAACTTGCAAGATTCCTTATTAACGTCCTGAGCAGCTTCCAGCCTATTACGTACTTGTACTTGTCACTTAGACTTTTGAAAATACGTCAGTTTTCACTGGTAAATACACTCAACCGACTCATTTTGAAAAAAATTAATAAAATTGATTTGAATGCACGTGGCACAAAATATCTTTTATAATTTGATTAAAATGCACAGAGGCAAAATTAATCTTTTATACTTGATTAAAATGCACAGAGGCAAGATTAATCTTTTATACTTGGGACAATTATTTAAATATATAATCTCGTAAAAGAATTACATGTTTCTTATGCGTTCAGTAGCCCGGTTCGTGCGGGGTTAAAGATTAATAGACACACCACAGGTATAATGCCCACAAGGCTGATTCCTTAAGGTGGGATACCAGTTTTTACATATGCAGCTGTCAGGTGTACGCCTACACCCCGTGCCTAGGTCGTGGCCATTTCATGAATGATGCCAAGGATATCCGGGACATGGTCATTAACCCCCCAAAGGCTTTAAGCAAACAAAACATATTTAAACGGGCCGATTAAATTATTCAATTAACCACCAAACGATGGAAGATTTAATGCCCGACCAAGCGGTATTTTATATACCGTACCCCAAGCCCGTATAGGGAAAATAAGTTAAGAGTATTTACCTGAGCTAGCTCCTGTCTTAAATAGCAAGAATTTTAATAAATCAGCCGTATTCACTTAAGTAAGCGTAGGTACAATTTACCGGAAGGCTCTAGTCTGGAATGATGGTATAAATAACCAATTAGAATGCTAACGGGTCTTTAATTAAGCCTAAGCTTAGACCGGTTAGTCTTAAGGAAATATACGGTTCAAACGCATGATTAAGCGAAGACCGGAATAGAATGTGTTTTAGACCCAACAAGTTTGAATACTTGTATAATATGGGTAATCTAAACACCTTCTGGATTTTGAGATAAAAATGATAAGGTTTGACCCGTTTCGGCTAACTTATGCAAACTAGTTACATGAACCGAACCGAACGCGCAAGAGGCGTAACGGGTAACCATAAGAGTCATATACAGGTTTCCTAAGTTAATATGCCTTAAACATATTGTGATATCACTAGGATATCTTCCATTATGCCCAAAACGAGTTTAATCTCAAAATAAGCCCCGTAGGGGTATTTTGGTCATTTTAAAGGTTATAAAAGAGTTTAAATGAAGTTCTGAGATTCGGGTCCGAATACATCAGTAAAATAACTTATTTTAATAGGTCATATCAGTTGGTAATAAGCCTTATATGGCAAAAATTGTTTTAAACCCAAACTATGCGTTTAATATGCTTTAAAAGCCATTTTAAGCGATTTCCGGGTTATACAGGAAATCTGAGTTTTTCTGGTCAGTTTATAAAGTTCAAAATACTTTATTTATTATATAAAGTCAGTAGCAATTGGATTGGTGTCAAAATACTATGTAGAACTCATTTTATGACCGAAAGGGTATAATCGGTATTAACCGAATTAATGCCATAACCTTAGGTTATGAGCAGGTTAAAATAATAAAAATCTTTGAAAATCCCAAAATATTATATTACATCAGTGGGTAAAAGTTTTGGTGTCAAAATTTGGGTTTAGATAGGCTTTATGCTAATTGCGCATTTTAATTACTAAAAGGCGTTATAATTACGCTAATGAGCATAACTCCTAATCTAGACCTCCAACTGATGTAAAATTTTAGCGACAAATTTATAAATCAGTAATAAGGATTATTGTCCTTTCACTTTTCCAAAATTCTCGTTTTATGGTCAAAATGGCATATTGGTCAACATTTAAGCAACTAACGGAAACATGTTAACGAATCGGATAATCAATGAACCAACCACAGAGGGTTATGCTAACATGTAGCCTGGTCCTAAGGAAGCTCTAAGGCATTTACAAATCATACTAAATCGGTTCAGAACTGAAGTCAAAGCAAAAGTCAAAGTTTTGCGACTTTCGGTTCCGAACCGGGTCTAAATAGAAAATTGTCGGATCAAACAAGCTTAGATCAGTTCTTATACTTATTACCAAGTTATATGAGTGATAAAATAAGTTACATGCCTTCTACATTGCTAATTACATGTTAATTTGCAAATTAAGCTTCTGTTGACTTTTTCTAAACAACTTTGACCCAACATTTGATCTAGTTAGGATGGGAATCAGTAGATGCCCTTCTAAGGGTTTATTACCCACATAAATACCAACTTATAACTACCTTCAATTCGATTAATCACTGGACCATTAATGATTAATCGCGAAGTCAACCGTTAATTACGACGGTTTGACTTTTAAGCTAATTACTAAGCAAAACTTGATTAGGGAAGGTTAAGTAGACTTACCAAGGTCCTATGCACGATTAGGGAAACTTAGAAGGAGGTCTTGAGCTCCAAAAATGATCAGAAGATGAAGAAATGAATGAGTGATCAAGTCTTGCAACAATGGGGATATTTATAGTGATTTTTGATCCATTAGATGATGACAACTAAGTCTATGAAGTGATCTAGATCAATAACAAGTGCCCCTAAGCCCTAAAATCAGTAGGGGACACGCATGGAATTGATAAATATCTCCATAAGTCGTTTCATGGACTTGAACAGCCAAGAAAAACGAGTTTCTGCATCTGGGAGATGCTTACGCACCGTAAGGTTATTGGTGTTGAGGTGCGCAAGCCTTTTGCCAGCACAAGGATCTTTCAAATGTTGACATGTTTGGCCCCTGAACTTCCAATTGTCATTTCCGACACCTCTAATGCCCGTTAAACCATTTTTAAGGCTTTATAATGATGCCTAAGCATAGAGAACATGAAACATGCTCAAAAATATGCCGGATGTCGGTTCGTTTGGTCGTACGGTCACGTTGTTCGGCTAATTACGACGAAACACGGACGGACGCGAAAAATAATCCAAACGACGCGACGAATGGAATTTTATCAAGCTAAACACTAAAATAAAATATTTTAGTGCTTACATAAATTTTTGGGTGTCCGGGAATATTCAGAATGTAAGATATGCGTGTAAACGCAAACTTGTGCGCTTTTTGACACTTTTAGTCCCTGCATGACTTAAAAGTTTATTTTTTGCGCACCAAACACCTCTAAGCCTATATCTAAGCTATGAGAAGTATAAATAGGGATGTTTGACTCATGGTCATATTCCGGAAGGTCCGATAACATACGAATCGGTATACTTTAACAGTTTGACGCTTTAGGTCCCTCTAATGCGCAAACTTGTGTATATCATCGATTAATAGTATTGAAGCCTCATATAATCCATATTAGGCATTCTTGAAAGTATTATTAAACATCATAATGCTTCGGGCTCGATAAAAGGTCATTCAGAGGTATAATTAAACATATTGACACTTTTAGTCCCTTATACTTGCAAAGTAGCGCGTAACTTCACTTTTGGGCATAAAAGCCTTGGATGGTAAATTATTGGCATTCCCGAAAGTATAATCAAATATCATGAGGCTCTCGGTTTGTTAAAAGGTCACTCAGAGGTAAGAATTAACATGTTGACGCTTTTAACCCGTTATTGCACAAACTTTCAATTAATCACATAAACGGCTACACTTGATTAACAAGTGGCTCATTTGTGAATATAAAACCGTAAGAGGTTATTTAGAAACTTATTTTAGATATGATAATACTTCCAGTTCTTTCATAATCAAATTTTTTCGATTTTTCGAAAAATTAGTCCCTTAAATTCAACGTTTGACTTCATTAGGGTTTATTACACGTGTCAATACTTAATTGGACGTGATTTTTCGAGGTGTTACATCCTCACCCTCTTAAAAGAAATCTCGACCTCGAGATTTGCTTAAAGTAAAGGGAGTACTTTCTGTCGTGTTATGGATTTAACTTCCATGGTATATTTAGGCCTCCAAGGGTATCCCAGTTGACCTATACAATAGGTGCATACTTTCTTTTGGAGCTCCTTAACCCGTCGATTTTCAATCGACATAGGTTGCTCATACTATCATCGATCTGCATATCATTATGTGATAGTGCTTTTCGACTTATTGGTGACACGTCGCTAAATCCTTAGTGTGGGTCACATTGCGCATTCCACCAAGCTCCTTAATTAGGTCTTAGCTCGTAAGCTATTTAATCATGATACATTCGATTTCCTTCGAATGATTCTATATATTCAGAGCTTAACTAGCCTGATAATTTAACAAGTTTGGCACACCCTTCCTAGGTGATATCTTTTGTTGAACCTTATTCCTTAACAAGAATTTAGGAGGGTTGTTACTTTCATTAATTCTTGATTTTCTGCCGGATACCGGCATCTTATAGATGATTATGAATTTGCGTGATCTTATTTGTTGTTTCCAATGCAACTTTCAGATCCTGATAATTGAACTTACCAATTCTCTATCTAATAATAGATGTTTAACATTCCATTTATACAAGGTCTCCAAGGGAGCAGCCTTGATGCTTATATATCAACTATTATAGAAAAACTTATCTTACGGTGGAATGGTTATTCCAACCACTGCTTAACTAATTTTAAGGAATAGCTAATCCTTGCCGTTAGTCGAACAAATCGACGATCCTGGGCAGCTGATGGCAATTTTTAATCGTTGCCTAATTAGGGTTGCGGTAACAATGCATAAGCAAAATGAACCGTCTTTCATACTTAACTATACCGAATTCTCCGGATATTGAGTCAGGCTATATGAATCTATATCTTAAAATTTACTTAATCAGGGTTTCGGTTATTCCATAATCAACATGAGTTCTTACAACACTTCAACCCAAAGCGGGATGTTAATCTTAACTCTACTTGCCTCTTGGGAGGTAAACAGGGTAGTCTTAGGAGAGAATAATCAAGATACAAGGAGGTTACAGAGATTTTTCCAAATCTCAGGCTCCAGTTCATCCATCATTGCTTGTGTCAAATAAGTGACATATTTATGTTACTAGTCCATGAATTCCTTAATCGGGAACATTTACTTGGACAATTCCATTCTGGATATCTCCTTTGAATACTACTAGTCGACTTTGGTACGATATGACCATTGGGATATCTTAGGGATTCCATGCATTAAACCTCCATACTGATCAGACATGGAAGTAATCTATGGGACACACTAGGATACGCCAATCCTCATATGGCACTTTTATCAAACATAGTTTGGCATTCGCAGGCGATAGAAAAAAAAAACAATGAGAAAAATAATTAAAATAACATATGTTGTCGTACTCTATGCGAAGAAAGAGTACTCTTAGATTTTTCGGAAGGATTCCTTGCCGATACTAGAAGAATCGGTTACTATGGTTTCCTTGGTAAGTTATACCTTGTGGATAATATAAAAGTTTGCTAAGCTTATGGTTTATGAAGATTTATTATTGCCTGTACTAAATCAGGACACTTAGCAGAAATTATCATTGGTAAATGATAAGGGTTGTACTTGATGACTTCGTGAACTGCCTCTTGGCATTCATCAGGTGAGTTCAGGCATTTCTTCCTTTAGCCTTTCCAGGCTTAGCTGCACCTTCTTTGGCAGCTTTATGGAATCTAGTTCTGATGCGGCCTTACTCACCACAGCCGTGATAGACTGCATTCTTATTAGATCAAGAGTTTTAAGGATTGAACATAGTTCTTCACCTTTGGACAGGGAGTCATAGACTACAACTGTCATCGTCTTGAAAGGCGATTCACTTGACAGAAAGGTAAACCAATTAACATCACTAATGGATGTCTATATATAATTATCGTATCTAATGATATTAGTCATGATCACATCGATCATATTGACTATTAGGTTTGGGTATAATCCCACCATTTTGAATAGGGGATCATAAAGATCACCACTATTTTGTCTTATCGACAATAGAGTAAAGTATAGCCCGTAGGCAATTCACCACTAGGGATGTCAATATTATGAATTTATGATCATCATACTGATGATACTAGTCAGGATCGCAATGATCATATAGACTGTTAGGCTTGAGCGCAGCTCACTACGTTAAACAGGGGATCATAGAGATCATAATGTTTGTGTCACAAATGGACAATATAATATGGCCCGTAAGCGAAACATCACTAATGGATGTTTATAATGGATTCATCATTTTAGATGATATAAGTCAGGATTGCATTAATAATATTGACTATTTGGCTTGAGTATAGCTCACCACCTTAGACAAGGAATCATAAGGATCATAATGTTAATGTCTCAGATGGACAATTTATAATAGCCCGTAGGCAAAACATCTTTTCTTGACAGGGAGTTGTAGGCTACCGCTGTCTTTAGCCTCGGAGGGCGTTAATTATAGCCCGTAGGCATTTCCCTTCTAAGGGATATTTATGGTATGATCATCTTTTCAGATGATATTAGTCGAGATCGTACGGACCCTACCGACTATTATGCTTGGACGTATTCCAACATCTTTAGACAGGGTCAAAGACCACCACTGTCGTTGTTTTATCGGACAACAAATTTAGCCCGTAGGCACTTCATCACTCACGGATGTTTATAATATGATCATCTTATAAGATGATATAAGCCATGATTTCTAGATCATAAGGCAAATTAGGGATTTTAAAAAAATTTCCAATATAGGGATGACTGTTGTGATTTTATCGAATCACATTTGTCAGGAGTGCTAACACGTTCTTAGGTGTTAACAAGGATCTGAATCCCTTGAGTAGGTTTCACCATCTTGGCCGCGTAGGCTAGGTTTCACCTTTAAGATTCTTTTTAAAATGCATACTGGCAGGTGATGTGTTCAAAATGTAACATATAAATTTCATCAAATGAGGCATAAAACTAACCATTTTTTAGTACTAATGTTGGAAAAAGTGTGCTTTTGTCTTCCTTTTGTATTTTCAGGATTAAATGAGCTCAAATTAACAAAAGAAGCAAAAAGACATCAAAATCTAACATAAATACAAGAAAAGGGACAAGACATGACATGCCCGACCCCACGACAGCATCTTCCCAAGCAAAACAAGAGATCAGAAGCCTGAACACGCCCCGTGCTCAGCCAGCACGGGGGCGTGCCCAAGTGACAGCAGAAAAGACAAAGTGGTAGAAGCTTCTATTGCCCACCACGGGACCGTGTTCAGCGGACACGGGGCCGTGGTCAACTATAAGATTCGCACAATCCAGGCAAATCTTCATAGTACAAAGATTCTTCTACACACGGGGTCGTGCTCAGCGGACACGGGGGCGTGGTCAACTAATAAGACAAAGCTGCATTAAATGAAGAAAGAGAAGATGTGGACACGGGGCCGTGCCCACTGGACACGGGGCCGTGCCCACTGGACACGGGGCCGTGCCCACTGGACACGGGGCCGTGCCCGAGCTTCTGTTCAGCCTATAAATAGAAGTGCTTGGCTCAAGCTCAAACCATCCCTTGGCACACCACCTCTCTCACACTTCACCCACCACCCACCACCACCATAACACCATCATCCACCACCATCATCCATTGTCCATCGTAGAGTGTGTGAGTCGTCTCGGGATCCAAGATTGATCGTAAGAGTTCTTGACAATCAAGGCCATGTTTGTCTAAGTCTCTTACATCACTTGGTGAAGACAAAGTGTCTAGTGTAATACTTTTTATTTCTAATCTTTTGCACTTTTTATTTGGTTTTGTATTAATGACTTTAATAACTAGTTGCTTATGTTGAAGGTGATCTTTCCTTATCGTTTGTCCGTGGTGTCTTGGCATTATTTTACTGTCTATATAAAATAAAAGATTTTCACCATTCATATCTCCACGGTCTATATGGAGGTATGTTGGCTACCTGGTCGGGGGTTAAGGGAACGGTTTGGTAAAGGTCTTGCCATTGTTCAGCGTTTAGAGGTCCTGCAATGGACCTGGGTCAAATTTAGTAGGACCTCCTTCAATACTTAACGGTATTGGATGGCGGGGGTCCAAACTCTTTGATCCCCTCATAAGTTAACTACTATTAATACTATAACCCGGCTATTTAGGACTGTATCCCTGCTGACTCAGACTACTTAGTCGAGGGTAACGTCACCTCCAAAAGAGGGGCCTACCATAATATTGCATTAATAACTTAATTAATTATCTTCCAATAATCCACCCTTTTAGGATTGTATTCTTGCTGACTCAAACTACTGGGGTGAGGGTAACGTCACCTTCAAAAGAGGGGCCTACTACAATAACTAAGATAATCTCTTAATTATGTGCAAAAGTGCGGAAATAATCAAAGGTTACACTAGATACGAGTCGGAACCAAGTGATTCATCTTGTCTATCTGTTTTTATTTTTATTTTTATTTTCAGCATTTTAGTTAGTTTTTATTTTTCTTAGTTTAAAACATTTTTCTAAAACTTTTTATTTTGATTAGACGTTGAGGATAAACCGGTACTAAAAGCTCTTGTGTCCTTGGACGACCTCGGTATCTTGCCAACACTATACTACGCTCACGATGGGTGCACTTGCCCATATGTGTGTTTAGTGTTAGTAAAATATCGTGTTTTATAAATTTAAAACTTGGCTAAAAATAAGTGTTAAAGGGGCTTAAAATATACAGCTAATATATATAACACTTCACACGCATCAAGTTTTTGGCGCCGCTGCCGGGGACACAAGGATTTTAAGAAAGTTAGGAATCAAGTTTTTGGCGCCGCTGCTGGCACAGACTTTGTCAGTTGTTTTTATTCCATACGGGCCGTATAACAGTATATGGCCCGTATACACCATGTGTAAATAAGTTTTCCTGGTCGTATACTCTTATACGGCCCGTATGGAACGAAAAATTTGATTTTCAAGTATTTAAGGGATTTAAGGTGTAAATCACACTAGATATTTTACAGTCATGAGGTGCTCAAACCTTTCTAAAAGTAGAAAAAAATAAAACATTAACAAGTAACAAAGATTGAATAACAAGAAAACGTGTCATATGACTGTAATAAAACGGAAGCTATCAACGCGGAATTACGGGCATGGTGTTATTCTTTATTTAATATTTATAGAATAAAAGGAAATGTGAGGCATTTGATGAGAGTTGTAAGGAGTCTGAATAAAACGGAAGCTATCAACGCGGGATTACGAACATGCGTTTAATTCCCAATATACTTGTTTTGTCACGTACATTTCGTAAGAAACTTTTCGTGCACTGAACCTTCACCTCCAATCATTTCATGGTCAAATCACACACTATAAAGTTTAAACTTATCGTGTGTTGCAGTTTGGAAAGATGGCCGAATAGAGATCTGAATAACAAACTGTGGAGAACTTGTTTGCGTTATCCACCAACAATCTGTTCATTATCTGTTGTTGTCTAAAACAATATCAATTAACGTTTAGTTGTGTACACAAATTCATCACCGGTTTTTACAGCACAAGCACATACACAGGATTGTGGATTTTCTTGAGTCGTCGGGAAAACTTTTACTCAGGGGAGGGTGAGTAGTATGAGTCTGAGTCCATTGGTTAAAAGATGTAGAAGAGTTTGTGTAGAGATCTTTACGTACAAATTTGCATCATCCTTACGGTTACAAATGAAGCGTTGGGATTTAAGGGTTTATGAGTAAAAGATGTTAGTTTCTTGACAGTATGGTTTCTCGACAAATGAAGTATTATCTGTCCTTGCTGCCTCTTCGGTTGGTAAAAGACATAGGATGGTTTCTAATACAGGCTCTTTGTCAGTTATGGTTTATTATCACGAAAGTACTGAACAACCGAGATAACAGCTCCGATATTTATCACCAACTCATCTTTAGTAGTGTTTGTTTGAGAACCTGATTCAGATACACAACGGTCTCTTTGCTTCGTCCACTAGAACTATTTGTGTATGCATTCTTTTGGTAGTTAACAACGCTAATTAGAAAAAAATCTGTAAAATTAATCATATCGATTGCTATAACAGGATGGATGTGACACACATAGATAGATAAGCTGTCACAGTTGTCAAGACTGTTTGTCGGGTTTCCAATGCTCACACAGGGTGATAAACAACGCTGATACACGTAACATCTAGTTATATTCAGATTTAAACAATGCCCGCCTCAATTGAGATAACGGACATCCATCAAGCTCAAAAAGAAAACTTGTGTTTCCCATAGTCACAAAAGATTGCGGTTTGTATTTCGCATAGCCACCGTTTCCGTAGTAAAAAAACGGTTGCGGTTTGTATTTCGCATAGCCATCGTTTCCGTAGTAAAAAACGGTTGGTTTTGCACATTCAATCTTCAATACTTCATTAAAATACCACTAGTAGAAGAACCCGACACGTCTTCATGTAACAGAGAATGTTTTAGAAATTGAAGGAAAATGAAAAGATTTGTTGAAATCGAATTTGACAACTATGACAGCTTATTAAAAGTATCTTGTGTTGTAGTTTGGAAAGATGGCCGAACAGAGATCTGAATAACAAACTGTGGAGAACTTGTTTGTGTCAGGTTCTTCTGCTAGTTACTCGGAATCGATAAATAACCAACACGAAGATCTCTGCGATCGCTAAGGTTTTCATCAACGGACTGATCGGTAACGTTACTCTACCTGTGCTCCGATTTAAGCGGCATGTTCTGATCAACGTTTATCGACATTGTTAAAGGTGATGAAGAGTTTAGAAACCCTAGAATGATTGTGTTTTTACGGGAATAAAACGTGATACTTGAAAAAACGCCAATATATACGGCCCGTATACATGTGGTAACATCAAAAACCCACAAAAATAAATCAATTGAGCCGTATACGTTTTACAAATCGTATACACATGTATACGACCCGTATAACTGTATACGGGCCGTATATAATAAAACAAAAAAAAACATTCCCTGCGCATTTTCCTATTCAAAAATATTCTATACGAGCCGTATAATTGTATACGACCCGTATACAATAGATGTGAAAATAAGATATAGGGTATGCGGGAATAAGGCACCCCTTAAAAAATTGTGTTTGTTTATGAATTAAAATAAAAGAATATTTTCTCCCGCACGTGGTTGTATATAACTACCATCAGCAAATATGTACAAAAGAAAAACAATTGACTACTTAATAAAACCGGGTGAAGTTGAAATAAAACCATCAAAGCCTAATCTCGAATCTTGAAACTTGTAACCGACACCACCTGAATTTGCCTCACCCACCCCACTTCTCAATTTCTATAAATACCATCTTCATCCAACCCTTCAGTCTCACAAAACAATTTGCAACAACCACAAGCAAGAAACAATTTGCAACAACCACAACCATATGGCTTCATTTGACCAAAAGCTAGCCATGGCTAAGCGATGCTCTCATGGTAATTAGTAATCATTATCATATATAATGCATGTTCCTATTATCATCTACTTAATGCACGTTTTGTAACTTAGTTTTGGCTTGTTGTTTCTGCAGAAGGAGTAGTTGCAGGAGCTAAAGCTGCAGTTGTGGCCACCATTGCCACTGCTATTCCAACTGTTAGTAGCTCTACTTTCTACTGTTAGTTGGTGACAGGGGCGAAGCTTAATGGGGGCGGGGGGGACGTCCGACCCCCGGGATTTTTCGCTCAGTAGTGTTATATATGTAGTTTTCGTATAGAAATTTGTGGGTATATACGTTTTCACCCCCGGTTCTATAGAAATTTTTGGGTATATATGTTTTCACCCCGGCCGAAAAATCCAAGCTTCGCCACTGGTTGGTGTAAACCGGGATTTGATGCCTAACACGGCTTCAACTCTTTCTTTATTAGCAAACTCTACTCGACACACCAACTAAACCATCCCTATATCTATATTTATGCTCATCATATCACTACTAGAAAACTGTTATTATTCCTACCAAAATTTCCTACGAACAAAAACGGCGACACATTTCCTACGAAATTCCGACGTATTAGAAAGGGTCTTAGTTTTGTGACAAAAAAACGACAAATTGGTTTGCGAAGGAAAATTTAGGAAAATTCCCTCCGACGAAATCTGTTTTCATTTTAACCATTAGTCGGAAATTCGTAGGAATCGTAACACTCTTCAAACGATATTTAAATAATTAAATAACCCTTTTTTTATCACCTTCTTCTCATTCTCTCAATCTATTTATCGGGTTGGGTTTTTTTTTTTTTTTAATCCTAATCGAACAAATAAAAAAAATTAAGCCTTGATGCATATATGTTTCAGATTGCAAGTGCCAGAATGTTGCCATGGGCTAGAGCTCATCTTAACCACACAGCCCAAGCTCTCATCATCTCTACAGGTACATTATTAATTAATTAATTAATTAATTAATTAATTAATTAATTAATACTCTCTTTGATATATTACTTCTATGGCTAGCTTTTTATAAATATAACTGTTATAAACTTTGCATGCAGTGGCAGGAGCTGCATATTTCATAGTTGCAGATAAGACCATTCTGAAAACGGCCAGAAGAAACTCCTTTAACGATACTCAGAAGTGAAATATTAGTGTATTTGTTTTGGCATGTACACATTTCTAGACCAAAAAAGAGCAACTGCCTGTAGTTGCCTTTATAATTTCCATGTAATGTTTGATAATGACGAATATATAAAATGAAAAGTACATTAGTACTTTTTATATGAAAATTTAATTGTGTTTATCTAATTTGTTAATTATCAAACCAGTTTTCAATAAAATAAAGCATGTGTGCGTGTATGGAATCAAAATCAATGTATACACAAATACATATAACGTGTACCCTCTTTTATTTATCGGTTGAAGTAACACAAATTATCTTATATCTTAAAAGAGAAATGACACCGACAATCTCTCCGTTTTTGACTTATATACATGTCTTAAAAAGCCGATATCCATTCTTCTTTGTAAGACCGTCCGTAGTGGGGCGTGATTTGTAAAAAAATTTCAAAAAAAACGCTCTATAACGCCCCCACCCCCATTACACGGGGCGTTATTTTTCAAAAATATGGGTCTTGGCGTTTTAATTAAAACGCTGGAATTGGTCAAAGGTTTATTGAAGTAGCCAATGGGAGTGGAGGAGAAAAGGAAGAACTTGAAAAGGTTTATGACCCACCAATCACTTTACCCTTAGAGCATTCACATCCTAACCATCAAATTATGTGAGGAGGGGTTTTTATATTATAAAGGGTATAAAAAGTGGTTGTGAGTAGAGGAGAGAGAAAATGTTACTGTTCATCTGTATATTTGGGGGACACTGTTCACCCGTTATAATTTTTTAATATATTTTGAAAGTGTTTGTGAGTGGAAGTGAGAGAAAAATGTAATGATAATATTATTTAATTGAAAGGAGAGAGAAAAAGTATTTGTTTTTAGCGAAAATATATTGATATAGGAGTTGTTTTTTAGTGGAATGTATGTATAATTTGATGGATTGGATGTGAATGCTCTTACCCTGTGTGTCTGAAAACTTTACCCACATGCTACATTTCGTGTGCTTTTTTTTTATTAAAAATAATACGGGCGTTATTGGAATAATGCCCCACTACACCACTTTATGCTATAATGCCCCATGCTGACTGGGATGACACGTGTCGGATAATGCCCCATGATGGGGGCATTATAACAACTTACCACTACACATGGTCTAAGAAGAATGTGAAGACTAAAAAGCAAAAACATGGTCAAACGGCGTTGACCAGATCCTGCCCTCCTTCCGTTGCACGCTTTGTCTAACTTGTACGGACTGTTTTGAAGACCAACTGGTTCGACCGGGAATCGTTTACGGTACCGATCTGGTTCAAGTAGATCGTTCGACGGTTTAGCGGTTCGTCCGGTTCGGCGGTGGGATCGGTAGTTTTACAAAATTATGTTTTCGTCTCAGCCGGCGACGAACTAAAGAGTGTATACTGAAGAAGCAGGTTCTGCAATGAAAGCTTTTGTTTTTTCAGTCGGCCTTCGGCTGGTTCTACAATTAAATCCGGCGAAGAAAGCTGTGTAATTGAAATAAAACAAGGAAGAAGAAGTTATGGTACAATATATATAATATACTAGGTTAAACCCCGCGTATACACGCGGTTTAACCAACGAAAATACTTTAAAGGTTTAATTGTCTAAAATGAAACTAAACTTTAAAACGTGCAATATAAAGTTTTATTTGAAGTTTACTGTTAAGAGTATTAGTACAGTAATAGCATTCATTATTTGCCTAAAATCAATCATCCTTCCAAGTTCCAAATAATACTGTAAGACCATGTGTAATGGTTAATGTCCCCTAAGGGGCGTTTTTCGCCACATCAACATTATAATGCCCTGCAAAAAATGTGTAATTGTTAATGCCCATTTCAATGAATACTTACCATTTTTTTCCTCCTCTTTGGGCATTATTCTAGAAATGCCCCTCCCTTTTCATGCCCTTATAACGCCCAAGGGGATGGTGCTAGGGACATTTTTTGAGTAAATTGTCATTTTAGTCGCTTAGGTTTGTCCAAATTTGCCATATTAGCCCAAATAGGTTTTTTTCCTCTCTGGGTCCCTGACTTTTCCCTTTTGTTGTCATTTTGATCATGTTGCCTAACTCCATCCAAAAACCTCATTTTAAAAGAATGGATCAAATCTACAAGTAAAAACATTTTTAAAATTAATCCCCAAAATACCCCTGGTTAAAAGTGGGGTTTTTGGATGGAGTTAGACAAAATGATCAAAATGGCAACAAAAGAGAAAAGTCGGGGACCCAGAGAGGAAAAAACAATTTGGACTAAAATGGCAAATTTAGACAAACCTCAGTACTAAAATGACAATTTACTCTAATTTTTTCAAAAGGAAAAAAAATGGAAGCCAACTTCAATTCTATTCCTTTTCATCAAATGAAGTTTAAAATTTATCGTTAGATATTTTAATAAAAATATGTTTGGTTGATAAATTAATTATGATTTATTTTTTCTAAAAGAGATTAAATTAAAATTAATCTATATTTAATTAGAAAAGATTAAACTAAATAATAATTATCTATAACATATATTGCATAATATGATGACAAGTGTCCCAAAATTGGTTTCTTTTATTATATAGTATAGATATAGATATAGATTTTTATTATTTTTCCTTCTCGGAAACAGGTAAGTAGACAACAGTTGTACACCCTTTACTCCTATTTTTCATTAGGCAATGAACAAAACTTACTTTTTATTATTTTTTTTTCAATTTATTATTTAAAGTTTAACTTTGGATGAATATGATTTTCTTTTACTTTAAATATAGTTTACCTGCCTAATATTTATTTAATTAATTGACAATTTAGTACTTACTTTCTCTTTTATTTGATGTTATTATTTTGTATAACCTTTTTATCAATAAAAACACTGTTATTTTTTCAAAAATATAATGTTTGTTAAGATAATTATGTGTTAACTTTGTTGAATGATAGCTAAATAGGCGTGTTTAATTTGAACTTTTGAAATTCCATAAAAATTTGAAGTTGTTGATATACTTTAACATAAATATATTAAAATAATATTATCTGGTTTTTAAATCCGGTTCGAACAGTCCAACCAGTTAACCAGTAAGACGTCCGGTTCGTTGTCCGATCCGGTCCTAAAAACATTGCTTGTACGTATAAGTGTAACGTATTATGTCTCACGCATTGTGTTTTACGAATTATGTGTAGTGGAACGCGTCTTACGCATAGTGTTTTACACTTTGTGTGTGACTACACAGTTCAACCCGTCGTGCGGCGCCGCAACGCGCGTCGGGCAACATACTAGTTTAACCATATAGTACAAGTTAAAAAAATTATGTTTCTCAGTTGAACGTGTATATTGATCTGATGGGAAGCACATATACTAGTAATTATGTAATATGATAATTTTTTTTTTAAAATTATAACTAAGATTGTAGTACTATCATACTCAAATTAAAGAGAAACAAATACTCATTTTTATGGTATTATTTAAAAAAAATATTAACGTGTAAAGAGTTATTGTCGTTTAAAAATTTGGGGACGAGTGTGTTTAAAACTTAAGATACTAGTAATTACGTAACATGCTAATTTTTTTAAAAATTCTAACTAAGATTGTAGTAATACCATACTCAAATTAAAGAGAAAAAAATACTCATTTTTATGGTATAATTTAAAAAAATATTAATGTATAAAAGTTATTGTCGATTAAAATTGGGGTAAGTGTGTTTAAAAGTTAACGACGACAACAACAACAACCATACCCAGTAAATCCCACAAACAGCAAGCTACTTACAGGGTCTGGGGAGGGTGGGTTTTAAACAGAATCCCTAGGGATAGAGAGACTGCTTTCAGAGAGACTCACGGCTCTAAAACGAACAACATACCAACACACCAAGTCAAAGAATATAGAAATAGGAAGTCACCAATACCAAGCAAGTGATCAGAGTGACACAATATAATGTAGATCATGTATAATAGCATACACATCATTTGAGCATAAACACAAGAAGAAAATTACCGGTAAAGACACTTAAAAAATAAGAAAAACGTACGTCCCTAAAAATACACCTAAGACCTTACTGCAATATCCTCTAGGAGTCATTAACCATAATCCTACGCCTCCACGAAGTCCTATCTTGAACCATGTCCTCAAAAAGATGCAACTCTAGTAAATCATGCCTAATCTGCTCATCCCATGTCAGTTTGGGTCAGCATCTTCCTCTCCTCCCCTCCACAGTAAGAGTTTCCACTACTCTAACTGGTGTTTTCGTTTGCCTCCGCTTCACATGCCCAAACTATCTCAATCTCCCATTCTTAATCTTATCCGATATACTAGCCACTGATGATAAAAGTTAACAATATATTTAAAATTTAAAATTCTACAATATATTTTTAAAAGTTATAGTTAGTTAAAGTATTGCATCATGCATTAATCATATGAAAATGCATGTTTCAACGTACATGGTTCAACTCAATGTAACCTATATAAGTATTGCAGTTGAATCAAAACATAAAGTAAATTGAATTTATACCGTATAGTTATAACGTAACGTACAAAAAAAACATAAAGCGTGAATAGAACAACAAAAGGAAAAAAAATGCATTCACATTAAAAAGGCAAACATGATTGTTTTGTAAAGTGAAAGGACCAAAGTCGGGAGGTGTAAACATCAACGACTTTGGTTTTTAGTATAGATATATAATAATGTAAGGATCGGTTTGTGGATCCGAATGAGTCGGTTCAGAGGAATTCCATCAAATACAGGTGCGGAAAACAAGTATTTGATTTAAACACAGCTGAATCTTCACTTTAACACTGATTTGTATTGATATGAACACAAATACAATCAGTTCTCACACCGGCAGCACCTCGGTATGGAAATCTCTCAAATGTTACTTCTTGATTTCGCTTGACCTAGACCTCCTATATATAGAGATTGGGATTTCGCTTGGAATGATCTCAAGCGAAATCTAACATGTTGATTTCGCTTGAGCTGCTTCAAGCGAAATCCTTTACATACACAAACCTTCAAGCGAAATCTTGCTAACTCTTTCTCATTCTCTCGTTCTACGTGCCCTGATCTAATCTAACTAGACTAAGACTCGATACAAGACGAAGTCGACATATGTAGTGCACCAACAGACTCCCCCTCAGATGTTGACGAGTCGACTATCGAATCACACCAATGCTGTGTCTTCACATCTTCATTCTTGATCAGTCTCTGGGCTTTTCTCTCTCTATCTTCTTTTCCAGAATCTCCTGGCTCTATCAGACTCCCCCTCACGATTTGCTGGTATTCATTTGTTCTTCAGCAACATCTGCTTTAGGATCGATGTCTGACTCCAATGTTGTTTACAAGATCATTGCCTGGCTTTTATCTAATTCTCTTGATCAGATCTCTTGATTCCTTAAGTTCATCAGCATCAGCAGCTATCAAACTTTTAGATTCATGATCAGAGTCTGACTTTTGTAAGCTTTGAATGAATTAACCTGGCTCACCTATAACAATCTTAACCCAGAAATAAATTTTCTAAATTTAACAATTTAAATGCACCAACAATCTGATATAATCAGATAATTCTTTCTCATATCACAAATCAATAATGAACCAAATGTAGGTTTTAAAATACCAAATTGTAAGAATTCTAACAAACCTTTTAACATTTTAAGATTCACTCCCTCTCACAATCAAGTCATCATGTTTAGCACTTGAAATTTTGACAATCAGCTTTCCAATACCAGTTGTCGAAAATCTTTTTGAATTTTTTTAAAATTTATGCTAAAACACACTAAAAATCTTTTTGTAATTTTTGATTGTAAAGGAATGCAATAAAGAAATATTTACAAACAATACTTTTGTGAGTTTGTGCAAGAGGATCATATCAGTTTCTGAGACAGATCACTAACACCGTTAAGCTTCATTTCATTTTAAGTTCTAAACAATTTACCTAGATTGTCAGTATGTTTGTCCACTTAAATTTTCACACAAAGTTCAACTGATTCGAGATACGATATTAATGTTTTAAGCAACTTAAACTTATCCGTGTGTCCCACTACTTGAATATACTCCCGTATCCAGAATCTCAATAATCAGTCTTACAGGTGAGAATACTACAATGATATCTGTATATAATTTAGGTGTGCGAGGGCCAAGGGATCTCAGATCGATACTTCCGTATACGCAGAGAGATATCAGCTTCGACTTTTCGGTGTGTCCCCTTTAGAGGATCTTTTTGCTTACAACAGCAGCATATATCAATTTTATTGTTTCAGCATGCTGAGGGTTTAATGTTGTGTTTCAAGCATTGCAGCAAGTATTAGCCAGGGACTAGGTCAGAACTACCGTTCAGCAGAAGTCCCGGAATAATACCCCAGATATCATAGAGTATAAAGACCTAGTATATCAGATTAAGAGACCTTTCAAACAAGATTTCAGGGGTTACCTATATATCCAAGTTTGTGTTAACCCACAGAACAAGCAAGTTTGAAATTTAGGTTTATATCTCGTCACAATCTACTAAATGTGCAAAAACCTACTGACATATCCACAGTAAGATTGTTTATCACATTTTTCTTTACATTTCTTTAGCATGTTGTGATAGTCCACTGATGTACTATCATTTCCTCTATATGCAACAAAAACTCATTTTTGAATTTTTATCATGTTTTTGTCTTTTTCAAATTTTCAAATGTTTTTGGATTTTCTGAAAAATTTTACTCCCCCTAAAATGCAAACACATTTTAGGAAATTTGAAAATAAACTGTACAATAAAGTGACAACTGATATCGAATCGCATCAAATCGCCATTCACTCGGCATAAACAATCAGAACTCCCCCTATCACAAAACTATTTTCTCATTTAGATTTCAAAACACTTAAGTTTGTTTTAATCAAAATGATTTTTCCGGAAAATAAGTTTTTATGATATAATCATTTGAAAATTCGGAGTGTGGTTCATCACATTGTCTATTCGAAATACCAATTATAAGTATGGTCCAATCAAGTTCAACTTAATGACCTTGATTAACCTTTTCATGTAAGCCCCTACTATCCCAAATATAAAAATTACCACTTGTAGGAATATTACATCTACATCACCATTTTACCAATCAAAATGCCGATTCCTGCTTCGCACTTACCAACCTGGAAGCTCCGGCGTAGTCATACAACCTGTAAACATCCAAACACTATCAAAAACTTTTAACCAAAATCTTCAAACATTAGAAAGATGCCGATTCCTGATCCACGATATAAACTTGGGATCTCCGGCAAGTCCTAAGACTTTCATGGAAAGCAAACTTCCACCCAAGTCTTCTTTGACTTGGTGGCTTCCAATTCCTGAGCAGTAGGGTTATAAGTTGCCTTTTTAGTTGCATAAAAATCTTTAACCCCCTTTACTTTCCCATCAACCATTTTCTTGAAAATTTTCTTAACATTTTCACTGAATGTTTTTTCGATATCAAAATCTGAGCTTTCAACTTTATCAACCATTTGTTTAATTTCTTTCACACTCAATGATTTAATGTCAACATCATTCATCAAATCTTTGATCTCATCTTGTGACTCCTCTGATTTTGTGGAATCAGAATCATCGCCAGATTGTACATCTGATTTTTTAACAATCCATTTTTGATTGTCTTTTGCCTTCTTTTTGTACAATCTTTTAGAATTTTCACCAACTTCATTCTTTGAATTTTCAATAGTTTTGAAGTTTGTAGTTGGTGAATCATTCTTTTCAACCACTTTTTCTTTAAGTTTTTCAGAGACTCCCTGTTTTTTGTTGACTTTGTTTGGACAATTGTGAGCTATGTGTCCAACAACTTGGCATTGAAAACAAGTTCTTGTGTCTTTTGGAATGTCTCTTGAATGAAAAACTCCAGTTCCTGTCCTTTTCCTTTCAGCAAGGAACTCTTGATTTGATTTCTCCAAAGATAAGCTATTTGACTCCTCTTCATAGCTTTTTCCTGCAACATATGTCATTTTTGATTTAAAATCTCTAACATATTTTTCATTTTTACGATTTTCAGGTGGAGTAAAACCAAGACCTTTCCTTTTGTAACTACAATTTTGATTTGTTTTCTTTTGAAAACTAGAATCAGAATTATAATTCTTTTTTCCTTTTTTCTTGTTTAACCTTTGTTGAACTCTAGAAGTGTATTTTTTAGGTTTTTCAGTAGATTTTAGATCTTTAATTTCAGAAAAATTAATTTCCGTCATCTTGAAAACCTTTTTGATCATGTCAAAACACACACTTTTAATTGGAAACTCTTTGTCAGAATATAATTTGTCCGGATCATTTAAAGTATATGCAACTTCAAATGTTTCATCATTCAAATTTGCCTTTGATAACAAAAATTCTTTACTGTAAGACCGTTTTTCCGATGATTTTGAACTGTGGACTGACGAACTTGAACCCCCAGACTCAAACTTTGACTCAGACACCTCCTCAGTATCCAACACCTGATCAACCACCTTTTTGATTAACTCAGACTCATGATCAGTATCAGACGAGGTAAACGTGATATCAATGTTATCTGGTAAAACGTCAGTTGTCTCGGATTTTAACTTTATATTGACTGCTTTTTCGACTTGCTCCTCATTTGGTTTTCTAGGAGAATACCCTTCCCAGATAGGAGGCGGACACTTGTTATATTTAACAGTCGATTTCTTACCAGTCTCATTCTTTTGCTTCTCATCCTGAAATGCTTCAAAACCTGCAACAGTAGGATAAACTCGATCAATAACATAATCAGAACAAGAATAACTCAGTAATAACCTTCTGATCCTTTCATTCTCGATCTTTTCTTTCTCCAACTCTTGCTTTAGACTAGCATTTTCTTCGATGTAATGATTAATTGCCTTTTGCTTTGTCATCAATGTAGCATTCGTCATCGTTAAAGCCTTTTCTCTTTCAGAATTCGTTGTTTGAAGACCTGTCACTGTTCTGTTCAACACGCTATACGATTCTTTCACATAGCTGATGTCAGATAGTAACTTTTCTATCAGTCTTTCTCTATCAAACAAAATCACATCTTTTTCTTCACAACTCTTACACATTTCCAAACATTTCTTGCAAGGCTTTTCCACTTCAATAATCTTTTCAACCTCAATTGTTTTTACCACTTCAATTACTTTTTCAGTTTCAACTACTTCAGTTTGAACAACATTTTCAATCTTTTCATCTTGTTGTTGTTCTTTTGCAGCTTGTTTCTCCTTTAATTTCTCCATGTAATCTGCAAAATAAAAATGAAAACTTTCAGGAGAAAGATGATTTTTAGCAATATTAATATGTTTCTCTTCTTCATCATCACTGCTACTCTCCATTGGTGTTTGATCAAACTCTACAGATTTTTCAGACTCAGCATCTGAAACACCAGAATCAAATGGTGTTTGATCAAAAACAACTTCTTTTTCTGAAGTATCCTCATTTTGCACACTCTCATTTGTACTTAATGAATCAGAATCAGCACTTTCTGAACTTTCTTCAGATGTACTCGATTGATCTTTCACTTTTTCACCAATTGATCTCATCCAAGTAGCAAACAAATCTGGTTCTCTAACAATCTTTGCAATGAAAGCTTTGAAATCACCCTTTTCATCAACAAACATATCCCAGCTGAATCCTTCAGGTAGTTGTTCATCAACTTGGTCCACTATACATGCTGTGATGTTAGAAGAAATGTAATTGCTCCAGTTGAAATCTACCAAACATCCTTTCTTTGAATCTTCAATCTTTCTACCATGAGCTGTCTGTAATTCTTGTGTCTGACCAACTTGCTGATAAATGGCTTTCCGGTAGTAGTCATCTTTCCCAAATGGATTCTGAGCACCACTAACTTCTCTATTCTTGCACTCCCGTTTAAAATGACCTTTTTCCCTGCACCTGAAACAAGTAACTTTAGATTTATCAAATCCTAAAGTAGAAACACAAGCATCAAGAAAGTCATTTCTCCCAGTAATTGTCTTGAATTTTTCAGCACGTCTAAGAACACTTGCAAGACACCATTTGATATCCATTAGTTCCATCTCTTCAGCATCTATTTGGTCGTAATCCTCTTTAGTAAGCATAGGATTTCCAATTCGACCAGCAACTAAACCTTCATATGAGATAAGCACGGAACCAAGTAATGCCATATGATCTTTCGCAATGTCTTCAGAAAAACTTTGACCTTCTGGAAGATTTAGAGCTATGTTGCATTGAATCACACAACCATTTCCCATCTTTGTGCTTTGAGACTGAAAACTTTCTGATGAGCTTTTCGGATTAACACTCGGATACAATGAGAAACCACTGTTGCTTTTGTTTGAATTTTGATCAGTCTTTTCTGTAGAATCTCCAACACTATAAGCAGTCTGAATTTTCGGACTTCTCTCAGCTTCTGAAGTCGGAATACTACCCTTGTAATACATTTTTACATCTTGTTGACCACTTGGATTATTCATCCTTGCAATCTTCTGCTGTTCTAAATCCTGACTTTCAATCTTTTCAATGAACTGAGAGATCGACAACCCTTCATAAACTCCGGTATTTTTCAGTATCATCAAATATGTTCCCCACTCTTTCTGAGGTAAAGCATCAGCTAGCTTATCCACCCATTCCTCATCTTCTTTGTTGATGTTCATCATCGACATTGTTCGAACTAAGTGACAATAACGTTCAATGAGTTTCTTTGTATCTTCTCCGGGCAAACTTGTGAATAAGTCAAACTCCTTTTTAAGCAATGCCTTTTTGCTTTTAATCATGTTTGCACTACCTTCAACTTTGACTTTCAAAGCATCCCAGATTGACTTTGATGTTTTGTCATGTTGAAGTAGTATAAAGATGTCTTCTTTGATAGCTTGTTGAAGCAAACTGATCATCATTTTTTCAGCTCGATACATTTCCCGTTCTTCATTACCAAACTCTGAAATCTGTTTTACTGTTTCCATTTCAGAACGTGGTAGCATATACTTTTTCAGAATACATTCCCATGATCTCAAATGATTTGCTTGCACCCAGTTTTCGAAACGATCTTTCCATCCATAGTATTCCTCAATACACATTAGCTTTGGGGGTTTCTGAGTAGTTCCCGTTTCATTTTCTGAATTCATGTTCTGAGCAATGGAAGATGAACTAGGTGATGTTGCAAATGCGTTGTGAAAATCGTTATCCATGTTTCAATTACTTTCAAGCGAACTGGTCAATTTGGTTGAAGCGAGACCTTTGAAGCAAAATTGTTTCAAGCGAAACTTTCAAGTAAATACTTTCTGAACCAAAAACCTTGAAGCGACAACCTTGAAGCGAATAAGAACTCTGAAGCGAGATCCTTGAAGCGAAAACAGATAACCTCTGAAGCGAACTGATAAGTGTCGCTTGAGAGTTCAAGCGAAATCGTTCAACACAAACTTTGTTCTTCAAGCGAAATCCATTCGGAAGTCAATTTTGATCACTTTTAGGTTGAATTTTTCTGTGAAACTTTCAAGGGTTTGTTATCTTGTACTATTAAACAATCCGTGAGAAATTGAATAGATTTTGACCGTGAAAAAATTCTGAACTGATGAAAAGAAGGTGTAGAAGTATGAGAATGATGTCAATTTCAGCTGAAATCCTGTAGAACTCCTCAACTGGCTCTGATACCAATTGTAAGGATCGGTTTGTGGATCCGAATGAGTCGGTTCAGAGGAATTCCATCAAATACAGGTGCGGAAAACAAGTATTTGATTTAAACACAGCTGAATCTTCACTTTAACACTGATTTGTATTGATATGAACACAAATACAATCAGTTCTCACACCGGCAGCACCTCGGTATGGAAATCTCTCAAATGTTACTTCTTGATTTCGCTTGACCTAGACCTCCTATATATAGAGATTGGGATTTCGCTTGGAATGATCTCAAGCGAAATCTAACATGTTGATTTCGCTTGAGCTGCTTCAAGCGAAATCCTTTACATACACAAACCTTCAAGCGAAATCTTGCTAACTCTTTCTCATTCTCTCGTTCTACGTGCCCTGATCTAATCTAACTAGACTAAGACTCGATACAAGACGAAGTCGACAGATGTAGTGCACCAACAAATAATAATATATAGTTGTAAATTTACCCGTCTTGTGTTGCGAGCGTTTGATACTTAGAGCAACTCGAATATATGATATTTAACGTGTTGGAACAAAAATTACGTTAAAACATAGACCACCCGAAAAACGTTCATAAAATAAGCACGAAAACGTAGTATTTTTTAGCTGGCTCGTTTAAAAATTGTTTATATGAAAATGTAAGACAACTCGAATTTATACTGTCACGTACTTAAAAATATTAGTTTTTTTTTGAAGTAAAGGAACGAAGATGTAAGCTCAAAACTTAAAAACTTAATGAGGTCAATCACAAATTAGTTCTTTAAAAAAAGAGTGAATGAAAGTTATTTAAGAAAAAGAATAGGTTAAAGATGCATATTATAAATAGTATAGCGGTAAATAGGAAAATTAGAAGTTTGAATGATTGTGTCACGTGTAATATTGAGTAGTAAATTTAGGGATGAAAACTATCATTTTCCTAAAACTTTAAGGTTAGCAAAAGCAAGGGGCTAAAATTGCAACTTTATAAAAGTGTGGGGGAGACAAAGCTGGTTGGAAAGCTCACTAACTTTCTCTTTTAAGATAATATATGTAACACTTCGTATTTTCTGTACCTTCCTTATTTAGAAAGTGTATTCGTAACTCTATTTTCTGAAACGATTAATCATATCCCATTCATACTCTCTTCCCAATCTTGTAATTCAAGACTTTGATCATAATGTAATTCATTTTTATACTTATACATGTTACATACTTGTGTTATAGGCTATAAACTCGAATACATGTTTATACGCAAAAACCGACACTTGAAATTATCAATTATACGTGCATTATACTTATACGTTACTTTGATACACTTGGAATACCTAAAAACATGCTTAATTATGAGTTTCTAGCATAAAATAATGGAATTATTAAACTCTAGGGGTCAAACTTCAATTCTAGAAAGTTTAGTAAATTCTGCAGGTAGTGCACGACCACGCAACTGAGGCGAACGACCATGCACACTAAGTAAAAAATTTATGTTTCTTAATTGAACGTGTATATTGATCTGATGGGAAGCACATATACTAGTAATTATGTAATATGTTAATTTTTTTTAAATTATAACTAAGATTGTAGTACTATCATACTCAAATTAAAGAGAAAAAAATACTCATTTTTATGGTATTATTTAAAAAAAAAATATTAACGTATAAAGAGTTATTGTCGTTTAAAAATTTGGGGACGAGTGTGTTTAAAAGTTAAGATACTAGTAATTACGTAACATGCTTATTTTTTTAAATTCTAATTGTAGTAATACCATACTCAAATTAAAGAGAAAAAAATACTCATTTTTATGGTATAATTTAAAAAAAAATATTAATGTATAAAAGTTATTGTCGATTAAAATTGGGGTAAGTGTGTTTAAAAGTTAACGACGACAACAACAACAACCATACCCAGTAAATCCCACAAACAGCAAGCTACTTACAGGGTCTGGGGAGGGTGGGATTTAAACAGAATCCCTAGGGATAGAGAGACTGCTTTCAGAGAGACTCACGGCTCTAAAACGAACAACATACCAACACACCAAGTCAAAGAATATAGAAATAGGAAGTCACCAATACCAAGCAAGTGATCAGAGTGACACAATATAATGTAGATCATGTATAATAGCATACACATCATTTGAGCATAAACACAAGAAGACAATCACCGGTAAAGACACTTAAAGAATAAGAAAAACGTTAAAGATGTATATTATATATAGTATAGCGGTAAATAGGAAAATTAGAAGCTTGAATGATTGTGTCACATGTAATATTGAGTAGTAAATTTAGGGATGAAAACTATCATTTTCCTAAAACTTTAAGGTTAGCAAAAGCAAGGGGATAAAATTGCAACTTTATAAAAGTGTGGGGGAGATAAAGCTGGTTGGAAAGCTGAGTAACTTTCTCTTTTAAGATAGTATATGTAACACTTCGTATTTTCTTCTGTACCTTCCTTATTTAGAAAATGTATTCGTAACTCTATTTTCGGAAACGATTAATCATATCCCATTCATACTCGCTTCCCAATCTTGTAATTCAAGACTTTGATCATAATGTAATTCATTTTTATACTTATACATGTTACATACTTGTGTTATAGGCTATAAACTCGAATACATGTTTATACGCAAAAACCGACACTTGAAATACTTGAAATTATCAATTATGCGTGCATTATACTTATACATTACTTTGATACACTTGGAATACCTAAAAACATGCTTAATTATGAGTTTCTAGCATAAAATAATGGAATTATCAAACTCTAGGGGTCAAACTTCAATTCTAGAAAGTTTAGTAAATTCTGCAGGTAGTGCACGACCACGCAACTGAGGCGCACGACCATGCACACTAAGATCCGCATGACCGTGGAACTGAAGTGCACCACCCTGCGATCCACGGTCCGCACGACCGTGCACTTGATCCGCATGACCGTGCAAAATTACCAGATCTGGTAGAATCTTTTAAAATACACGAATTTTGGCTCCATTTCCCCCTTTCCAACTCCCAACCACTACCAACTTCATTAATTAACTAAATCCTAATCCCCCCTTATAAATAGGAGCCTCCTACACTTCATTTTCACTTTCTAAACACTTAATCACTCTCACAACACTTCAAAATCATCCATAAATTCTGATTTTTGGGCAGAATATCTTTGAAGTTCAAAGTGAGTTCTAACTCACTTCTACTACTTATTATTTGAGTTTTCTTGCTTCAAAACACTTAGACATCATCAAGGTTTATTACCCAAAGTTCACCAAGGTGTAACGACTCCGATTTTAGTGTCCAAAGTGGGTTTAATTTTCTGCTTTCACTAAACTTTATATATGTTCATCTTTTAGTCCATTCTTTGTGAAGAACTTGTACACACTTTGTCCTCAATCAAACCCATGATTGTGGGGCTTCTATGTGGTTGTTCTCCATCAAGTTTAAGGTCCAATAACCTCTTAAACTTTCTGTTTTGGAAGTTATGTCGCAAACTTTTATAAAACTTAACTTTCTCACATGAATCTTGTGCCTAACATGTTCCTAAACCCATCTATAGTTATGGGACTTGTTTAAGGTTGATTCTTATAAGTTTAGAGGTGCAAACACCCTCTAAACTTTCTGTTTTGGCAAGGTTTAGACAACCTACAAGTGTAGTGACCATCCAAGCTCACCATTGTTCATATGGTGAGTCTTGCATGTGTCTAAATGTGAGAACCATGAAAGCTTGGGCTTTCCAAACTTGTTCCACTACCTCGCTTGATGTTTTGTCATATTATTCCAAGTAGTTTCCTAGACCTATAGTAACACAACCCCGCTGTATCTTCAACATTTTCCATGATGGGTATGAAACACCCACGTTGCTCTTACTTGGTTACTTGATTAACTAGATAGATTAGTTTTTCTTTTTTTTTTATTCATAACCAACCGGGTCATCAACTAAGTTGATGACTTTGTGCTTTGGTGAATCATACAAAGAGGTATACATACCTCCATGCTTGACTTACATGATTTCTATAATTATACATGATGGACTAAATAAACAAACTATAATATATTCTATATACAATATAATATTCTTAACCGAATTCTTGATGTTAACCGGGTTATGGTTATATGTCATGAATGTAGGTTATATTATCTTTGTTCTTAATTCCTCATTTGATATTCTAATGGGCACGTTAGGACCCCTGAAAACACATTAAAAATTTAGTGTCCAAATGAGTGTATAATTTTTGCATACATATAATTTTGTACTTAAATTTAAATCCGAACTTCCTACAACCCCAAATACTCACACGCCTTCCTTTCCCCTATGTAGGATAACTTCGGTATTCCCGTCTCAACAACTCATCAACTCTCGGTTTAATCGGAAGCTTCGCAAAACCGTGAGTGTACATGACCTTTTTTATTTTAACACTTTTGGGTGCAATACGTATACATTATCAAACTCACACAATCGCATACTTTATGCATAAAACACAGACAAACAATCCAATGTACATGCTTAATAAGTTATGCTTGAATTCGTATATTTTAGACTATTCTTATTTTATACTTGTCATTAACTTCGTATAAGCTTCACTTAACATGTATAGCGCTATAGGAGTAACGTATCGCCCGTATTCTTGAGGCCATGTTAAGTTAAACAAAACGATCTTATCGTTGCTACGATAAGATTACGCTAGCGGGAATCTATGGGTTGACATTTGTAGTTGCATGCTAGTTTAAATTTGAATTGTATTGAGATTGACTGACTGAACTCATTTACACATAAAAAAAGTCTATGAATTTTGGATGAGAGTTCCTATCACTGAACACCACATTAGCTTTAAAAAGACAGGTTTAATCAAAATTGATTTTTTTTTATTATTTAAATTAAATTATATTCATAAAATGACAACATTACTTATTTTAACATCTTTACCTTAATATCCACTTTTAATTCAAATATATATTTAATTAATAATTTATAATGTTACGGTATTTTTGAATCAAACCTTACCAAAAACTATTGATGATGTTCGGTTTTATCCTTTCTTCTTTGTTCTCATACACATGACCACACTTAACTGACAAATTTGACGTCCGTTAGTGAAAAGGACGTGACGTGACATTTTTAATATCATAAGATATGATTATGATATTAACTTATTGAGTGGGCAACAAACAATCATGAATAATTCAACTGGTCTCAACTAAGCATAAAAAACTTTTATTATTGTTTTGAGATTAACTTATCGAGTGGGCAACAAACATTACACACACATCATCCAATGCATCACTCCTAATACAAGAATGCCTCAAATACACACCACATATCAATCAAGCCGAAGTGGCTTTCACCCATGCAGGCCTGGACTGTATCTCTGCAGCCCACGCGCTGACATGCGGTCGCGCGTCGAACAGCCTCTTCGCCTTTGTTCCAAACAAATACTTCAGAACCGGAAGGTGGTGAAGATCCGCCAATGTGAAGCAATCACCACCCAAATACTTGCTTTCAGACAACCGTGATTCATACACGTCGAGCACTTGCTCCAGCTTCTTCTCGTGCTCTTCCACCATTGTCTCATCGGTTGTCAAACCGAACATGGGTTTGTATACTAGCTCCCATGCTAGTTTTGATCCAACCTGGTCGAATTTTTGTGCCTCAACTTCGATCCACACTCCAACTATTGCCATCTTTTTCGGGTCGTGGATTATTAGATTGGTTCCGTTGTCAGGGTATGCATGAGCTAAGTATTGATTAATTGCCCTTGATTCTGAAACGAAATTGCCAATTCTTTGAAGTTAAAATCTAGAAACCGAAACCGAATTAATTAACAATATCACACTAAAAAAACAGGTATGGTGTTTGTTTTTATAAAAGTGGTGTGAGTTTAAATTCTTCTAAATACAAACTTATAGGACTTAGGTGGCATTTCGGTATGAAAAAACAAAGGTTTCTTTTTATTTTAAAAACTGAAAATGTTTTTTTTTATTTATGTTTTAAACTGAAACTAGTGGTATGATGCTTGTCTCAAATGTAGAGTTTATATCAAACAGGCTTTCTCACACTCTCCCATCAGACTAATTTTTTAAGCTGATTTCTCCGCCTGTAACAAGTTTCTATAGAAAAAAGAAAAAACCGAATGTAAACAACCAAATAGTATATATTAACTATGTAATTTATCTTTAGTAGAAGATCGTAATAATGTTTTATTTTCTTACTAAATTGATTTATTTGTTAAGGTTAAAGCAAAGTTTTAGTACCAATTCATAATTATGGGCATTTATCCCCAGAATTTTCTAAGCTTAAATGGCAAAACTGATAAAAAAAACCGAAAAAAATCTAAACCATCATTCTTTTTTAAACGACTAACAAAATCAATCCTGACTACTCTTAGGGTATCCACTGAACACCAAACGGAGTACTCCGAGAGTAACCTGAGTCCACCACCAATTCCGGGAAAACTTGATAACTTACCCGCCCGTGGGCATGACAGTAAAATTACTAGTAAAACCCGTTTGGCTCAAGGATCGAACCCAGGTTTCTCGGAGTCATCATCGCCACCAGTGCCTCACTCTGCACTAAGTGAGAATTGAACCTGCATATCTCTAAAAAGAAATGGAAGCCTTCCCTCACTTGATCTAGAGATATATGGCAAATCTAACCATCATGATTACCCAAAAACTAACAACCGAAAAAACCGAAACTGAACGGTTTTCAAAATTAGAAAAACCAAATTTTGTTTTTTCTCTTCTTTGAGCTCAACTCAAATCTTTACCCACACATCCCCATATTCTAAATCAATATTCAATTCATCGAAAATTAAACCTAGAAACTTAAATGAATCCTTATGTTAGACCAAAAACTGAAATCAATTCATACCGAACAGCTTGAGATCACCATCCTCTAAAGCTGGAACCTGACCGAACGGCTGCAGAAAGAAATGCAAACACATCAAATCAAACCAAACAAAACAAAACATAAAACTATAACATCAAACAACTAGAGCTAATGTTACATACGTTACGGGTTAAAAATTCAGGAGTCTTGTGCTCTTTATTGCCCATGTTGATGCTAACAAACTCATAATCGAGCTCCTTCTCGGCGAGACAAGCCTTAGCACGAAGAGTAGCGGTTGAAGTAGCGGAACCGTAAAGTTTGATAGCCATTATTGTTGTTGATTTGATTGATGAAAGAGGTGAAGACGATATATATAGACAGATGGGTTTGACGAAAGAAGGGCCGAGATTGAAGGATCCAGAAGATACGGACGAAGGTTGAGAACCGACAGGTGAGGAGTGGACTTTTTTTTGTGTGGTGGGAAGTAGGTAGGTGTGTACTGGTGTGAATTTAAAAGTCGTCAGTTTATCAACTCGTTTATGATGAGGTAAGCGGTGACGTATGGGAAATTGAGCAAGTAATCATGTGTTAACATGCAAGTGGATTTGGTTATGCTATCATAAATTTTTTGTTTTTTTTAACGGTCAACAAACTCAATCCCGAGTATTCTCGGGGCATCCACTGGACAAACGTAGTACTCCGAGAGTAACCCTAGTCCACCACCAATTCCGGGGAAAACCCGGTAACCCACCCGCCCGTAGGCACGACGGTGAAGTTACCAGTAAAACCCGTTTGACTCAGGGATCCAACCCAGGTTTCCTTGGGTCTCCTATCATTGCCCACCAGTGGCTCACTCTGCACCAAGTGGGAGTCGAACCTGCATTTCTCAAGAGAAATGCAAGCCCTCTATCACTTGATCTAGAGATCATTGGCATAAAACTATTGTTTTTAAGTGTGTTTTAGTTGGTCAATAAAAAAAAAATTCTAACTTGGATATTACATTATATTACAATAGGCTATAACTTCATGTGTTACACGGGTTAAATAAATGAATTTTATATAGTAATAATAAAACAAAATATCTTTAAAAACCCTATTTATTGCACGAGTTAAATAAATCTATCTATCTACTATAATAAAAGAAAACAATTTTTAGACACGTGTCATTCATTGAAGGTATTATCAAATCTGTACTTATCTTATATTAACTAAATAAATTATAAATTAATATTAAATCTTATCATACTTTAATAAAATATTATCTTCAAAACTAAATTGTTAATTTAATATATTTTTAAAACAAATACCTCTCTTTCCTACTTATCTTATATTTGTAGCTGTTATATGACACCTTAGGTAATAAACAATGAAGTAATATGATATAGAAAATCAAATAAATAATATTACAAATGAGAGGTATACATTAAATTTAAACTAAATAATATTTAGTAGCTAAAATTTATCAATAACTTTTTAAGTAGGTACTTTTGAACTGAGGGGAATTTTGGTTATGAAAATTTGATTATTTTTAAGTTTTTAGTACTCTATTTCATTATTTCCTTAGTTACGATTTTTATGTGAATAGCATTGTATTTAGAAGATATATAAACATATATAGATATAGATAAACATGGACTTGAAATATTCTAGAATATATATATATATATATATAAAAGAAGTTTCATCATTATAATTATTATTTAATTATTAAAAACATATATATTAAGGCGAAAAAATTAAAAGTAGACGTCTCCAATGAATGACACGTGTCCCTTAACAGGTTTCTTTTATTATATAGTATAGATAGATTACATAAATCTTAAAATGAACGGTCAGTGCCAACCACCTTTCTGATTTAACAAAAATCACCCTTTAACTTTTTCAAATATATAAAATTCACTGCTCAAATTTCTAACTTGATACTTTCCAACTTGACAAAAAAGGTCTCCAATACATTCTAACTTCTCTTTAACCCTCAAACTTTTGACATGTAACCCATTTTACCCCCAAACATTGCTATAATGTCAGAGGTAATCTTAACTTTGAAAATGTCATTTTGACCCCCTCAAGTTTCTAAAGTTTCAAGCTTACCTTAAAATTAACGAGAAAGACAATTCGGTCATTTTATAAGTAATTCTGTTAACTAGAAGGGTAATTCGGCCATATAAAATGACCGAATCACCATTCTCGTTAACAGAAAAAATGGATGAAGTTAACCCAGTGGACTAAAATGGCAACGGTGAAACATTTTTGGACCCACGGGCAAAAAATGAAACATTTAGACTAAACTGACAAAATGGTTTAAAACACAATGACTAAAATGGCATTTAACTCTTTATAGTATTATCAAGTCTTACAATTATTACTATATATTAATAAAGTAAATGAAATGAATAGTGATTTTAATATTATAATAATATATAGCGTTTATTATTTTAATATTATAATAATAGTTATTTTCTTTACATTTTAACTTTAATCTTTTTTTTATATCAGGGGTTGGGATAAATTTGGTGTCAACCGGTATCGAACCAGTATTGGTATCGGAAATACCGGAACGATCCTGTTCGGTATCAGTACATGAAGGTAAGATTCGGCACTAATACAGAAAACGTCAAAAGTTGGTGCCGAATTAATATTGGAAATCTTTTGGTTCGGGAAATTCAGTGCTGCTACCCAGTACCATTTGCTCATCCCTGATCATGGTTACCGTACGAACAACGGTATCGTACAGCTTTTTTTGTTGATTTTCTTCAACTTTTAATTTTTATCTTTTTTTAGTTTCAGGGGTAGGGATGAGCTCGGTGCCAACCGATACAGAATCGGTACTGGTACCGAAAATACCGGTAACGGTACCGGTATATGAAGGTAAAAAATGGTAGTGAACCGGTACAAGGAGTGCCAAAAGTCGGTACCGAATTGGTACTTAAGATCTTTCGGTTCGGCAAATTTGGTACCGGTACCCGAAACAATTTGATCATCTCTGACCACGGGTTTCATACGAACAACATCGTTACCATACAAGTTTTTTGATTGATTTTCTTTCGGTTATCTTTTAGTGTTTTTTTCTACATTTTCTTTTTATTCTTGTCAGCAGTTTCGTTCGCAACATGATCGTAGTGATTTCAAAACACATGTAAACACAGACTAAATAACAAAATATTCGCCGCAACGCGGCGAACTTCTTTAAACCTAGTTATCTTTAACATTATAGTGTCAATCAACTTTTTTTTTATTGCTTTATCTCTAGCTATCACTTCCTCGCGGTGGATCACTTGTCTTTGTTGGTGGATTTCGAATTTTAATTTTTTTTTTACGGGTGGTACAAGTTGACGGGGTAAAAGACAAGTCGGGTCAAAAAGAGTTCGGATAAAACCTAGGGTAAGCAAGTTCAATCGTCGAATTAGGCTAAACAACTTCTAGCTTACGAAATCATAAATAAGTCAATCACAAATAAAAACAAAGGGGAAATCACAAAACATAGATTGTGATGTGTGTGACCAAATACAATTGGTTTAAGCGAAGCATAAAAAACTTCTATTATTGTTTTCATATTTAACTTATTATTATATATGTGGGCAACAAACATTACACACGCATCATCCAATCTAATGCAATATCACTCTTAATATGTGAAGCCACAAACACACACCACAAAATCAATCAAGCTGTGGTTACTTTCACCCATGCAGGCCTGGACTGGATATCAATAGCCCACGCGCTTACATGCGATCGCGCGTCGAACAGCCTCTTCACCTTTGTTCCAAACAAAAACTTCAAAACAGGAAGGTGGTGAAGATCCGCCAATGTGAAGACGTCACCACCCAAATTCTTGCTTTCGGACAACCGCAAATCATACACGTCGAGCACTTGCTCCGGCTTCTTCTTGTTCCCTTCCACAACAGCATCCTCGGTTGTCAAACCGAACATGGGTTTGTATGCTAGCTCCCATGCTAGTTTTGATCCAATCAGCTCGAATTTTTGTGACTCGACTTCGATCCACACGCCAACTACTGCCATCGTCTTTTTGTCGTGCATTATCAGATTCGTTCCGTTTTCGGGGTACGTGAGAGCCAGGTATTGAGTAATGGCCCTTGATTCTGAAACCAAATTACCCGTGAAAACCTAGAAACTGAAACTTTCGATTTGTAAATGATTAACATTCCTAAAAAATGACTTTTAGAGGTTTTTGTATGGAATAGTAATTGTGAATTAGGAGTGAGAAAAAAAATGATTTTTTTTAACGGCAAATTTAGATTACTGATCGAAATATATTTGTTAGCTAGGTTATGGCCCCGTGTGTTACACGGGTTGATTAATGAAAACGATATAATTTATTATTTGTAAATACGTATTATTTTTAATCTACTCTTGATAGTTTTAATTGAACTTACATGATAAATTCATAAGTTGTCATTAATAACATTGAATTTCATGGGACAAACTTCTAATAACAATGAATTTCATGAGATAAACATCCTAAAATTAAAAATAAAAAAACAAAGTCATCAAAATTCACACCAACAAAACTTGGGAAAAGTTAATTAAAGAAAGGACCATTAGATTTTAATAATCTCAACTATTCGCCGTTGGCCGCTATCAGTTCCAATTTCAAAAATAACCATTGGTCGTCCCAACTATTAACACATTAGCTTCCAATAGAACCTGACTAACAGAACCGTAACGTTGTTAGTATTCGATCGCCGGAAAAACGTTTTTAGCCAGAAAAAGGTTCTTAAAGGTCTGATATAAGGTTACAAAAGGTTTGAGACGAAAATGTTGAGTTTTTTGGCCAAAAACTTAAGTTTTCCGGACAAAAAGCAGTTTTCTAGCGATGAAAGAATGTACGACGACCTCAATAATTGGGGCTTTTAGTAGAAAAAGATTCCTAAAATAAGTAATAAGGTTACAAAGAGGTTTGAGACAAAAAAATCGAGTTTTCCGGCTAAAAACGCTTTTTCGGCAACCGGAGACTAACGACGTTAGGTTTCTGTTAGTCAGGGTCCATTAGAGGCCAATATTTTAATAGTTGGGACTGTCAGTGGTTACTTTTTAAGTTGGGACTATTGGCGGCCAATGACGAATAGTTGTTATTATTGAAATCCAATATTCTTTAAAGAAACATGCAACTATTTTGATTTTTTTACTCACTTTTACTATTTTGTGTGTGTTACTTATTGAAAGGAAAAGTCTTGGTATCAATACATGCATCTCAACCCAATGGAAAATGTTCACATTTTATTTCTTTTATTATATAACCTTGTGTAGTGTACGGGTTGAATAAATGTAATTTTCTATAACAAATAATAAAAAGGTTATATCTTTAAAAACCCTATGTATTATATAAGTTGAATAAATGTAATTTTGTATATCATTAAAATTCCCCTGTGTATTGTACATGTTGAATAAATCTAATTTTATATACCAAATAATAAAAGTGTTATATCTTTAAAAACAACGTGTATTACAGGGATTGAATAAATGTAATTTTGTATAACAAATAATAATAAAAACTGTATCTTTAAAAAGCCTCGTGTATTACACGGGTTGAATAAATGTAATTTTATATATTAAACAATAATAAAAAAATTCTTTATTTGAATCTTATGAAAAATACCCAATTCATTTTGCGTTCTTAACAGAATAAATTGATTAAAATAATAAAAATTACAAAAAGTATATTAAACTGTTTTATTATTATAGTTTGTTTTATGCGATTAATAGAATAAATTAATTAAAATAATAAAAACTACAAAAAGTATACTAAACCGTTTTATTATTATACGTTTATTTTATGCAACCAATCTATTTATTTAGGGTAAATGATAAAAAGATAAAATTTAGGGATTAAAATAATATATTTTTTATTTAACTCTTACTATAATGTTTTTTTAATAAAGTATTATATCACTACCAATTTACATCGAGATAGTTGGTAAACGGGCAACATGCTGCGCCGCTACCCCTTTTTGAATAGCAAAACTAAGCCTTTTAAAAACTACGTCCATAGATCTCGGGGTCATAACATTACTATGCATGACCCTTTGAACTCGACTAAGTAGGTCCACAGCCTCTGGCGCCAGAAAACCAAAAGTATAAAAAACAAATGGGATAAATACGTGCTGGTTGTCAAGGCACGCTTTCTCATGCTTGATCAATTTACCCGAAACAGCCTTTAAAGCAGCCTGACCCACTGTGAAAGCACTACTCCCTAAGCCCACAAGCGGGAAAACCCCTGTTAGATCCACACAGGCGTGTTTTCCTCCTACCCATCCAAAGACCAGAATGTCGGCTGGTCGAAGGGTAGATCTCCCTTCCAACGGGTCTGTTAAGAAATTAACGAGTGCCTCTTTCTTAGCAGAAATACCAGCTGTAACACCTCGAAAATTCACGTCCTATAATGTGTTGACACGTGTCATAATGTTTGAACGTGTGAAAGAATGTTCTGAAAGGACTAAAGTTGACAAATATGGAGAGTATGTTAATATACGAGTTCTAAATGTCAACAGTGAATAAATATATGGTATATTAACCCTACATGATGCTCATACCTTCAAACGAATAAATCATGGATCATACGAAGCTAAAAGTGAGAGGTTTCAAACTACAGGGGCTAAATGTGTCAACATGTTTAAGTTATACCTCTGAGTGACCTTTTAGCGAACCCAAAGCTTTGTAAAGATTAATTATGCTCACTAGAATGCACGATATAAATTTCATAAAGCTTCGTTATCGTATGAGAAAGTTATGATCATATTCGTGTGCTAGGGGTTAAAAGCGTCAACGTTGAAATTTATGACTTTTCAGGTAACCATAAAGTTACCCAAGGACTTAACAAAGTTTGGTTATGTCTTAAGGCCCTTAAAAGTCAAGTTAGAGGGCTCAAAGTGCAAGAAATCATGTTAAGATCAAGTGTAGAAGGATCAGGGACTAAAAGCGTCAAAAAGTGCATAAGTTTGCATTTTTGCGCATAACATACGTTCTGAATACATCCGGACATCCAAAAATTTATGTAAGCATGACTATATTATGACTTAGTGTTTGGCTTGCCAAAAATCCATTCGTCGCGTCATTTGGATCGTTTTTCACGCATGTGCGCATTCCGTCGTAATTAACCGAACAACGCGATCGTACGGCCAAACGAACCGACATCCGACATATTTTTGAACACATTTTAAGTTCCCTATACTTTAACTTCATTTTATAGCTTTGAAATGGGGTTAACGGGCCTTAAACGTGTCAAAAATGGGCTTATTGCACTGCAGGGACCAAAACTGTAATTCTGCCAAACTTAAGCTTACGGACCTCAACACTAAGGACCTTACGGTCCGTAAGCTATCTTCTGCAGATCAGAAGCTTCTGAACAGCCTGTTTTCAGCTGTTAACCACTTCCTAATCCCTTGCCAAGTGTTGATACCTTATGGTTAGTGGCAATTTAGGCACCACAACTTCCCGACAAGTGTACGGCCTTGATCGTGCCCTCTTCTCCAAGAAACGATCCTAACGGTGGTGCATATCCTATAAATACCCACCATAATCAACTTTAAAAACCCACCAATCTGATCATTGTGCTCTAAGTTGGAACCTTCGTTTCATACCTGAGCTGTTTTGATCTAGATTAGCATTCGGGGACCCTTCGTAAGTATTCTTTCGTTCTTTTATCGCTTTTCGAGTCCGAAAGTCAAACTTTGTTTGACTTTCTGCATTGACCAGTTTATGGTCGATGCGAAGTTCGTTTGAACTTCATAACGTGAGCGTGATCACGATGGTTATAGTCCCTAGTGACTATACCTACTGATTACCACGTTATCTAGGCTCAGTGACGAGCCGTAGTTTCGACCAGAATACGTATTCTTGCGTATTTTGTAACCAAACTACTTATGGGTATCAAAACCGTTTGTTTTGATACCAAACTTGTTTTCTAACTTAGTTAAGCATGTTTTAACATGCTTAGCTCGTCACTTTTAGTTTAGTGCTTAAATAGGGTCGTGAAGGTAAGCGATCTAAACAATCGCTTATACTTTCAAACCCGACCCGTTTGGTCGATCATTAGGATCCGACCAAACACATTAAGTGACCTTATGGTCACATCGTTCGAGTAGTTGTATGACAGGTGATATGTATGCCTTAGGTAAATGACCAAAATACCCCTACGGGGCTTAATTTGAGATTAAACTCGTTTTGGGCATAATGGAAGGTATCCTACTGATATCACAACATATTTAAGGCATATTAACTTAGGAAACCTGTTCGCGACCTATTCGGTTACCCGTTACGCGTTATTCGCGTTCGGATCGGTTTATATAACTAGTTTATATAAGTTAGCCGAAACGGGTCAAACCTTATCGGTTTTATCTAAAAATCCAGAATGTGTTGAGTTTACCCATATTATACAAGTCTCCAAACTTGTCGGGTCTAAATCACATTCTATTCCGGTCTTCGCTTAATCGTGCGTAAGAACCGTATATTCCCTTAAGACTAACCGGTCTAAGCTTAGGCTTAATTAAAGACCCGTTAGCATTCTAATTAATTATTTTTACCATCATTCCAGACTAGAGCTTTCCGGTAAATTGTACCTACGCTTACTTAAGTGACTACGGCTGAGTTATTAGATTCTTGCTATTTAAGACAGGAGCTAGCTCAGGTAAATACTCTTAACTTATTTTCCCTATACGGGCTTGGGATACGGTATAATAATACCGCTTGGTCGGGTATTGAATCTTTAATCTTGTTATGGTTAAATCATTGAGGTAACCCGGTTTAATCTGTATTGTTTGAAACAAAGACCTTTAGGGGTTAATGACCATGTCCCGGATATCCTAGTGACATCATTGTATTATAAAATGGCCACGTCTTAAGCACGGGGTGTAGGCATACACCTGACAGTGCTTAAGAGATAACGGTATCTCACTCTCTTGTGGGCCTATACTTGTGGCGTGTCTGTTAATCTGACTCGATTTCTACATCGGGCCCTGAACGTACAACGAACATGTAAATCTGTATACAAGGTTATAAATATAATTGTCCCAAGTTAAAAAGATTAATTTTGCCTCTATGCATTTTAATCCAAGTGTCGAAATATTTGCATGTCTTGTGCACCTAAACAAATTTTCATAAACATTTACAAAATGAGTCGGTTGAGTGTATTTACCAGTGAAAACTGACGTATTTTCCAAAAGGGTTAAGTGACAGGTACTGAACGTAATTGGCTGGAAGCTCAGGGCGTTTCTAAGGAATCTTGAAAGTTCTAGGTGCCTAAAGTCTGTTGAATAAAGTTTATGTTTTAAGATCCGCCTGTGGATCTTTTACTTCCGTTGTAATACTTTGATGTTACACTATTCGGATTGTAATATATTTATCCTTTTGCTTCCGCTGTGCATTTATATATTGTGTTGTTTGACAATGATGTTGCCAACCACGTCACGTTACTCCCCTACCGGGCCCACCGGTAACACGTGGAAATTCGGGGTGTGACAGGTTGGTATCAGAGCCAACATTGAGTGAATTAAACACTAGCTTTTTGTGTTTAATCTCAATGACACAATTGCACATTTCTAAATCTTCTGAGTCTAGACTTAACATAGGAATATTCTCAATCCTTATCTGGAAATTCTGCTTCCAAAATTTTTATATATTGGATACGTCGCCGAGCGAAGAAGCCATGATAATAATTCTCCACACCAGGAGCCTTAAATTGCTGACCTTCGTACAACGGCTAGGACGCAACATGCAAACAAGGAGAAGGCATTCAGAAATAAAATGAAGAAGAAACTCCCTTTGCGAAAAATCGTTTCCTTAATAGTCCTTATAAGGACATAATTACCTTTCAGTTCCTTCGAGGACAACATTATTCCTTTCAAGTCCCGTCTAGGGCACATCTGTATTGTTTAATTTTACTGTGGAATAATTAACTTTAAATTTTCTTTCAGACATTCCTTTTATAAGATCTACCTTTATATAAAATGGCAAAATCTAAAAAAGGACAAGACCTAGTCACGCATTATTTTGAGGCAGGGCAAAGATGGTAGTTCCATAATTAGATTCAGATCCATATTTAACACCTCAATTTAGGATTTGTTCTGCGTTAATATTAATAAGAATCTTAAGAGTGAAACCTAGCCTTCGGGTCATTTTAAGGCAGGGCCATGATGGTAAGACCTGTTTAAAAGATTCGAATCCCTGTTAACATCTGTAAATATGTTAACACTCCTGACAGACGTGATTCATTAAAATCACACGTCATTCTTATTGATGGATTCTTCAAAAGATTCCTAACCCAATGTAATGATCTCTGAATCATGGGTTTAGATCATCACTTGAGATGATCACATGTTGACCATACGTGGTAATATAGCACCTACAGGCCCTGTTCATTTCCATATGAACCAAAAGACAGTAGTAGCAACGACTCCCTGTCATATAAAGGTAATGAACTAGGTTCAAACCTTCATGCTTTGATTCTCTGAAATCATAGCTTATAAATTATAAACGTCCTTGTGACTAGGCCTATTGTGCTAGTATACCTTCATGCTTTGATTCTCTGAAATCATGGCGTATAAATTAAACTTGTCTACGCGACTAGGCCATTTGTGCTATTATTAACTTATAAATTAGGATTATGATAAAAATCCTGAATAAAAATAAATATCATTCCTTTCCTGCCAGAATAATTATTAAAAGAGAATCTTAAATGGTTTGACCTAGCTTGAATGTCGTTGAAGACCTAGCTAAGATGGTAAAATCTGTTCAAAAAGAGATTCAGATCCTTGTTAACACCCGAAAATGTGTTAACACTCCCGACAACCGTGATGCTATAAAAATCACACTTGTCATTCTTATATTAGGAATTTTTCCAAATACCTTATTTAACGTAATTTATCAATAGGAATCATGGCTTATAAAATTTAAAACTGTCCTTGGGACCAGGCTTTTTACGCCACTTTAAATATACTTGATGTTTTATAACTAGGATAAGTTATAATGAAAAATATTAACTAAGTATAACTAACAAATTAACCCATATGGTTTATATTACCATGGTTAATAAATTATCAAAAATGATAATTTCATAATGACCTCTGGATAAATCATTGTCAATGTTTATGAAGCAATCAAGCTACATGGCTGGATTAGATGAAGTTAACAGCCACATGAAGGAGGACAATGATGCTACCAGAATCAATGTAACTGGAGCGGAACTGCAGGCAATAATAGATTATGCTGTTACTCGAGCTCTTGACAGACAGTATGATGAATCAAATGATACCCATTCTAAGACTCTATCTGTGGCTCGTAGTAAGCCCCCTTCTAAAATACTTGAGTCAAGAGAAGACGATGTTCATGACTTGTCAAATCAAAGGAGTATTCCGTTTAGACAGGTTGTGTTCCATCAAGAGACACCAGTTAAGACCTGTTCATATAAATATTTTGTCTCCTGCAAGCCTAGAGACTTTACAGGAGAAAAAGGGGCCATCGATTGCATGACGTGGCTCGACGAGATGGACGCTGTTGTTGACATCAGCGGTTGTGCAGAGCAAGATGTTGTGAAATTTGTTTCACAATCTTTTAAAGGAGAAGCTCTAGCTTGGTGGAGGTCACTGATCCAAGCTACGGGGAAGATTCCTTTGTACAACATGACTTGGGAGCAGTTCGTTGCTCTTATCAAAGAAAATTACTGTCCTCAACATGAAGTTGAGAAAATTGAGACTGAATTCTTGACATTGGTCATGGAAAACTTAGATTGTCAAGCATACCTTACAAATTTCAATACCAAGTCTCGATTGGTTCCTTATTTGATCACACCGGAACCAAAGCGAATTGCTCGCTTCATTGGGGGTTTAGCCCCAGAAATCAAAGCCAGTGTTAAGGCTTCAAGACCTACTTCATTCAGGTCAGCGGCCGATCTGTCGCTATCTCTCACACTCGATGTGGTCAGAAACAAGGCTGCCAAAGTCTCTGAAGAAGGAAAGCGAAAAAGGGAGGATGAAATTTCTCATCGCTCTGATAGGGAGACAAAGAGGAACTCTGAGGATAAGAAGAGTTCCGGGTTTAAGAAAGACAGCCAGCAGCCGGGTGAGAAGATCAGGTGCAAAACCTGTAGGAAATACCACCTCGGGAAATGCAGATTTGAATCTCGGCCTCGGCCGTGTGGAATTTGCAAATCTAAGGAACATAAAACCCTGGATTGCAAGAAGTTGAAAGATGCAACCTGTTATGGTTGCAACGAGAAGGGGCATATCAAGACCAACTGCCCTAGGAATCAGAAGAAGCCCGAAGAGGCCAAGAAAACAAACGCATGATGAACACCCAAGAGTTGGTGCAGAAGGATAATTACATAGCAGGTACATTTCCTTATCAAACAATTTATTTGTTGCTGACACATATGATTCTATAATGAACGATAAAAGTTGAGAACTGTTGCCTCCGCCTGATTTGGACTCCGGTCATTTAATGCAAGGTAGAAATTGGTTGATACTTTAGAAAATGCTCCAACAAATCCTAGATTGATATTTTATAGTTTTTAGGAATCACTCTTTTCTGATATCCTTATGGCAAGCTTTCAAGCTATCCAAATTCATCACTATAATAAAGACAGATGTGACATTTAGATCCCCTGTCAAAAAGGTGATGGATTCGGACCAAACTTTAAATGCCATTAAAGGTCTTTTGTGACCTAGGCTAAATATAATGGATATACATTCAAATAACATTCACTAGGAATGTTCAGAACAGAATAGCCCATACGGTTTATAAATGTCGTGGCTAATCTAAGTCGGGTCATCAGGATGATGACTAATAATTGTTAAATTTTGGTGATTGGTACCAAGTTTCAAGTATGGAAAACTGAGATGAGGTAGACGACAGTCGCAATACTATTAAGGCTACGAAAGTTAATAAAGCTACAAATGTAAACCTCAATATTAATGGAGTTAATCTCCAAGCTGTGGTTGACGCAGCAGTTGGAAGGACCAAAGCAGTGTGACATCTGCAAAGGAACGGGTCATCATTTTCCCATGAATGTAGGGACATAAAGAATACAGTCTGTCACGACTGTGGTGAGTAAGGCCGCCTCAGAACTAGATACCATAAGGCTACCAAAGAAGGTGCAGCTAAGCCTGGAAAGGCTAAGAAAGGAAACGCCTGAACTCACCTGATGAATGCGGAGAGGCAGTTCGCGATGTCATCAAGTACCTTCCTTATCATTTACCAATGATAATTTCTGCTAAGTGTCCTGATTTAATACAGGCAATAATAAATCTTCATAAACCATAAGCTTAGCAAACTTTTATATCATCCACAAAGTATAACTTACCAAGGAAACCATAGTAACCGATTCTTCTGAGTATCGGCAAGGGATCCTTCTGAAAGATCTGAGAGTACTCTTTCTTCGAATCGAGTACGACAATATATATTACTTTATTTTATTATTTTCTCATTGTTTTCTATCGACCGCGAATGCCAAACTATGTTTGATAAAAGTGCCATATGAGGATTGGCGTATCCTAGTGTGTCCCATAGATTGCTTCCATGCCTGATCAGTATGGAGGTTTAATGCATGGAACCGCTGAGATATCCCAATGGTCATATTATACCAAAGTCGACTAGTAGTATTCAAAGAAGATATCCAGAAAAGAATTGTCCAAATAAATGTTCCCTGGTAAAGGAAGCTGTGGACTCATAGCATATAGGTGTCACTCATTTGACACCAGCAAGGATAATTAGACTAGAGCCTGAGATATGGAAATTCTCTGTAACCTCTTTGTACCTTGATTATCTTCTCTTTTTATTACCCTATTTACCCCAGAGAGGCAGGTAGAGTTAAGGGTTAAATTCCGTTTAAGGCTGTGTTATTATGAAATCTCCAAGACGGCTAGTACCATCATTGGGAGAATCGAAACCCTGATTAAGTAAACTTTAAGATAGGAGATTCATATAGCCTAACTCGATATTCCGAGAGTTTGATAAGAAAGACGGTTCATTTTGATTATGCATTCATTACCGCAACCCTAATTAGGTAACGATTAAGAATTTGCCATCAACTACCCAGGATCGTCGATCTGTTCGACTAACGGTAAGGATTAGCTATTCCCTACACATTAGCTAAGCAGTGGTTGGAATAACCATCTCACCTTAAAAATAAAGCTTTCTATAATAATGGATAGGTAAGTATTAAGGCTACTCCTTTGGAGACCTTGTATAGATGGAATGTTAAATATCTAGTGATAGATAGAGAATTGGTAAGTCCAATGATCAAGATCTGAAAGTTGCCTGGGGAACAACAAATAAGATTATACAAATCCATAATCGATTGTAGGTTGCCAGTATATGGCAAGAAATCGAGGAGTTATGAAAATAGCAAACTTCCTAAATTCTTGTTAAGAAATAAGGTTCAACAATAGATATCACCCTGGAAGGGTGTGCTAAATTTGTTAAAATCATTGGGCTAGTTAAGCTTCGAGAATATAGAATCATTCGAAGGGAATCGAATGTATCAAGATCAAATAGCCTACGAGCCAAGACCTAATTAAGGGGCTTGGTGGAGCGCGCAATGTGACCCGCACTAATGATTTAGCGATGTGTCACCAATAAGTCGAAAAGCGCTATCGCATAATGATATGCAGAACTAAGATAGTGTGAGCCACCTGTGTCGATTAAGGATCGAAAGGATTAGAAGCTCCAAAAAGATACATGTGCCTATTATAAAGGTCAAGTGGGATGCCCGAAGAGGTCCCGAATTCACGTGGGAAGTTGAATCCACGATGAAAGAAAAGTACCCTTACTTATTTCAGTAAATCTCGGGTCGAGATTTCTTTTAAGGGGGTGAGGATGTAACACCTCGAAAATTCACGTCCTATAATGTGTTGACACGTGTCATAATGTTTGAACGTGTGAAAGAATGTTCTGAAAGGACTAAAGTTGACAAATATGGAGAGTATGTTAATATACGAGTTCTAAATGTCAACAGTGAATAAATATATGGTATATTAACCCTACATGATGCTCATACCTTCAAACGAATAAATCATGGATCATACGAAGCTAAAAGTGAGAGGTTTCAAACTACAGGGGCTAAATGTGTCAACATGTTTAAGTTATACCTCTGAGTGACCTTTTAGCGAACCCAAAGCTTTGTAAAGATTAATTATGCTCACTAGAATGCACGATATAAATTTCATAAAGCTTCGTTATCGTATGAGAAAGTTATGATCATATTCGTGTGCTAGGGGTTAAAAGCGTCAACGTTGAAATTTATGACTTTTCAGGTAACCATAAAGTTACCCAAGGACTTAACAAAGTTTGGTTATGTCTTAAGGCCCTTAAAAGTCAAGTTAGAGGGCTCAAAGTGCAAGAAATCATGTTAAGATCAAGTGTAGAAGGATCAGGGACTAAAAGCGTCAAAAAGTGCATAAGTTTGCATTTTTGCGCATAACATACGTTCTGAATACATCCGGACATCCAAAAATTTATGTAAGCATGACTATATTATGACTTAGTGTTTGGCTTGCCAAAAATCCATTCGTCGCGTCATTTGGATCGTTTTTCACGCATGTGCGCATTCCGTCGTAATTAACCGAACAACGCGATCGTACGGCCAAACGAACCGACATCCGACATATTTTTGAACACATTTTAAGTTCCCTATACTTTAACTTCATTTTATAGCTTTGAAATGGGGTTAACGGGCCTTAAACGTGTCAAAAATGGGCTTATTGCACTGCAGGGACCAAAACTGTAATTCTGCCAAACTTAAGCTTACGGACCTCAACACTAAGGACCTTACGGTCCGTAAGCTATCTTCTGCAGATCAGAAGCTTCTGAACAGCCTGTTTTCAGCTGTTAACCACTTCCTAATCCCTTGCCAAGTGTTGATACCTTATGGTTAGTGGCAATTTAGGCACCACAACTTCCCGACAAGTGTACGGCCTTGATCGTGCCCTCTTCTCCAAGAAACGATCCTAACGGTGGTGCATATCCTATAAATACCCACCATAATCAACTTTAAAAACCCACCAATCTGATCATTGTGCTCTAAGTTGGAACCTTCGTTTCATACCTGAGCTGTTTTGATCTAGATTAGCATTCGGGGACCCTTCGTAAGTATTCTTTCGTTCTTTTATCGCTTTTCGAGTCCGAAAGTCAAACTTTGTTTGACTTTCTGCATTGACCAGTTTATGGTCGATGCGAAGTTCGTTTGAACTTCATAACGTGAGCGTGATCACGATGGTTATAGTCCCTAGTGACTATACCTACTGATTACCACGTTATCTAGGCTCAGTGACGAGCCGTAGTTTCGACCAGAATACGTATTCTTGCGTATTTTGTAACCAAACTACTTATGGGTATCAAAACCGTTTGTTTTGATACCAAACTTGTTTTCTAACTTAGTTAAGCATGTTTTAACATGCTTAGCTCGTCACTTTTAGTTTAGTGCTTAAATAGGGTCGTGAAGGTAAGCGATCTAAACAATCGCTTATACTTTCAAACCCGACCCGTTTGGTCGATCATTAGGATCCGACCAAACACATTAAGTGACCTTATGGTCACATCGTTCGAGTAGTTGTATGACAGGTGATATGTATGCCTTAGGTAAATGACCAAAATACCCCTACGGGGCTTAATTTGAGATTAAACTCGTTTTGGGCATAATGGAAGGTATCCTACTGATATCACAACATATTTAAGGCATATTAACTTAGGAAACCTGTTCGCGACCTATTCGGTTACCCGTTACGCGTTATTCGCGTTCGGATCGGTTTATATAACTAGTTTATATAAGTTAGCCGAAACGGGTCAAACCTTATCGGTTTTATCTAAAAATCCAGAATGTGTTGAGTTTACCCATATTATACAAGTCTCCAAACTTGTCGGGTCTAAATCACATTCTATTCCGGTCTTCGCTTAATCGTGCGTAAGAACCGTATATTCCCTTAAGACTAACCGGTCTAAGCTTAGGCTTAATTAAAGACCCGTTAGCATTCTAATTAATTATTTTTACCATCATTCTAGACTAGAGCTTTCCGGTAAATTGTACCTACGCTTACTTAAGTGACTACGGCTGAGTTATTAGATTCTTGCTATTTAAGACAGGAGCTAGCTCAGGTAAATACTCTTAACTTATTTTCCCTATACGGGCTTGGGATACGGTATAATAATACCGCTTGGTCGGGTATTGAATCTTTAATCTTGTTATGGTTAAATCATTGAGGTAACCCGGTTTAATCTGTATTGTTTGAAACAAAGACCTTTAGGGGTTAATGACCATGTCCCGGATATCCTAGTGACATCATTGTATTATAAAATGGCCACGTCTTAAGCACGGGGTGTAGGCATACACCTGACAGTGCTTAAGAGATAACGGTATCTCACTCTCTTGTGGGCCTATACTTGTGGCGTGTCTGTTAATCTGACTCGATTTCTACATCGGGCCCTGAACGTACAACGAACATGTAAATCTGTATACAAGGTTATAAATATAATTGTCCCAAGTTAAAAAGATTAATTTTGCCTCTATGCATTTTAATCCAAGTGTCGAAATATTTGCATGTCTTGTGCACCTAAACAAATTTTCATAAACATTTACAAAATGAGTCGGTTGAGTGTATTTACCAGTGAAAACTGACGTATTTTCCAAAAGGGTTAAGTGACAGGTACTGAACGTAATTGGCTGGAAGCTCAGGGCGTTTCTAAGGAATCTTGAAAGTTCTAGGTGCCTAAAGTCTGTTGAATAAAGTTTATGTTTTAAGATCCGCCTGTGGATCTTTTACTTCCGTTGTAATACTTTGATGTTACACTATTCGGATTGTAATATATTTATCCTTTTGCTTCCGCTGTGCATTTATATATTGTGTTGTTTGACAATGATGTTGCCAACCACGTCACGTTACTCCCCTACCGGGCCCACCGGTAACACGTGGAAATTCGGGGTGTGACACCAGCGCACCGGAATATGTCAAAAAGGACATCCCTAACAAATGTTATCTATATCTATTTATTTAAGCGGGAAAAAATTATTGAGATCACCTTATAGAGTGTCATGTGTCCCCATATGATTTACTTTATTATATGTATAGATATTGAGTTTTCTAAAAGAGACAAATGTTTTGTCTTTTCCAAAATATAACGGTATTTTCGATAACAGTATTTTCGGTACCGTTTGGTACCGAGCTCATAAAAAATTAAGTGAATGAACAGTAACTTCATTAAGGGATGAAGAAATAATATTGGGTACCGGTACCCGTTTTTACCAAATTGGGTGTATTTTCGGTACCGGTTCGGCACCGGTATTCACCGATTTTTACCCTCAAATACCGGTGCCGTACCAGTACCGACCGTTACCGAGCCGTACCAGGTATATTCGGTACCGGTACACACTTTTGGGGATTTCGGTAACGGTATTTTCGGTACCGGTTGGCACCGAGCTCATCAAATCCTGTAGCAACGTAGCAATGCAAGTAATTGCACCATTTAGATTACTTTTTATACACACAGTAAGTAAACCGTATTTCGTTTGAGTGAGGTTTTATATACACAACAACTTATTTTGCTTTATTTTTTGTCTTTTTTCTGTAATGAATGAATATTAATTTTAGAAGTGAATGAACAGTAACTTCATTAAGGGATGAAGAAATAGTATTGGGTACTGGTACCGGTATCCGCTTTTACCAAATCGGGTGTATTTTCGGTACCGGTTCGGCACAAGTATTCACCGATTTTTACCCTCAAATACCGGTTTCGTACCAGTACCGACCGGTACCGAGCCGTACTAGGTATATTCGGTACCGGTACACATTTTTGGGGATTTCGGTAACGGTATTTTCAGTAACGGTATTTTCGGTACCGGTTGGTACCGAGCTCATCAAATCCTGTAGCAACGTAGCAATGCAAGTAATTGCATCGTTTAGATTACTTTTTATACACACAGTAAGTAAACTGTATTTCGTTTGAGTGAGGTTTTATATACACAACAACTTATTTTGCTTTTTTTTTTTTTGTCTTTTTTCTGTAATGAATGAATTGTAGCATGTAAAATTAATTTGGATATTTAGATTATTGATGAGCAAATCGTATCAAATCCTGTAATCAAACCGGTATCGTATCGGTACCAAATTTACTATTACCAAATCATTTTCGTTATCAATTTGGTACCCACCTTTTGGCGTTTTCAGAATCGTTACTTTCGGTTCGACACCGGTCTAGCTCCATACCTGTATTTATTGATTTTTACCTTCAAATACCATACAATATTGTACCGAGCATTTTCGGTGCCGGTACCTAATTTCGATGATTTTCTGGATCGGTACTTTCGGTGCCGTTACCGGTACCGAGCTCATCCATATTTTAACGTGTTAGCACCGTAATAACTAAATTGAAAACAACCGAATTTTCAACGTGTAGGACGTGTGTGTCCTATTATTACATATTAGGTTATTTAAAATCGTTTTTTTAGGACGAAGCGACCATCCTTACCACGTCATTTTTATTTATGTTTTGATATTCGGTATCTGCTGCTGACACGCGTTTTTGCAGACATTGGGTCCCCCCCGCAACCCGTGGCGAAAAATCAACTAGTTAAATTAATTTCATAAAACGACAACATCACTTATTTTAAAATGTTTACCTTAATGTCCATTTTAAATTCAAATATATATTTAATTTATAATGATAGGATGATGGTTGGTTTTACCCTTTCTTCTTTGTTCTCATTTGAGGGGGGGGTGATAAACTGTCGTCGGGTCTATGCAAAAACCTAAAATTACCTATAGACAGGGTAAGTCAGGTATCGAATCCAGAGGAGCATGTGGTCAGTGTAATACCGTTTAACTAATTTAAACTTACTTTATGAAATTTGCTAGTTTATCTATTTTTGTAATTTTTATGAATAAGTATTGTGAAAATGAGAAAACAATGATAGGAACGTGACCACTCCGGGATTCAGATTCTGTAAACACCTAATAATCTAATTATTGTTTATTTGGATGCCACTGATTAAATGGTAAATGTCACATAAACCAATTACTTATACAAGATCCTAGCATAATACCAATTGATCAGAGAGATATTAACCGCAAGCATAAATAATTATTTAATCAGCAAAGACACAATTAGATTCAACATAAATACGTCTCTGGTTATCACCAGGATTTGTCTGTCACACAAATTGTATATATGTAAATGCAATTCGGTCAACACCTAATTACAATCTAATTCTCAAACAAACAAAACTAAATTAAAAGTGAAATACAAGAATCATCACCCGGAGTGTCACTGGAGGGTTAACCGATCATGATGAAAGAAGATGAGATTGAGACTCTAAAAATAATATCCTTCTTTTCTTCGTGCGTCCCAGGCAGCCTAGAGGCTGCTGCCTTCTTGCGTCCCACTGATCGAACTCCCTCCTTTTTTGTTGAGTGATTATGGATATTATATATATGCAGCTGACTCCCTGTTTTGAGTGCATCTCAATGTGAATTAAATTCCTCATCTAAAATTGTGTGCATCTCAATGTGAATTAAATTCCCCATCTAAAATTGTGTTTCGCATTTAATCCATTGATGGTGGCCCCCACAAAGAAAATAAGGCAATAGCCTTGTCTGCATGTATATATCCTATCCATGTCTAGAAGCCCAAACCCCATGAAATTTCACGTGAACTTTGTTGGCTGAAAAAGCTTTTTCATGGCCCACCATTCTCTTTTTCTGTTTTATTAAATAAACGCATCACTTTTATTCCTAATATAATATATGCAATTCCATAGCCTCCAACAACAATAGAATGGAATTAATTGCTTTCATATGGCAGCCCAACTCTTCGTTATAAATGGCCACCAAATCAACGGTGGCACAACTTGGTAATTTAGTGGAACTCTAAGGCTTTCTTTTGAATTTTGAACAATCAACACATGTGACACTTTCATTTAATTGCCTAACACCCCTTGGACTTTAAACTCTTCCTTTTCTCGCATATCCGAGCCATGTCTTGACCCGAAACATATACCAAAAGATGTAATATATCTTGCTCATCATCCCTACTCGTTGTATTTCACCTCCAAGTCCTCCTAACTTTACCGAATTACGCGATTAACCTGTAAAACCATAAAAACACGTAGTTAACATATTCGAGGCGCATTATCACTTAAACGACAATAATTCACACAAAATACACACGTTAACACCCGGGTTTCAAACCTGTCATCACATCCCCACACTTGTCTTTTGCTTGCCCTCAAGCAAATCTGTTTTTCACTTTCACGCGGGTCGAACAACGAATACACTTCCCATTCCCGAGACAAAGGTTAAGGTCTATTGTCATACAAAAGTTCAAACCTTTTACAATTTACAATATATTTAACAATAACGTGAGCATTCACATATACAATGGTTATCCAAGATTAACCCGCCCGTAAAACTAACAAATCACACATATCCCTCACAATGTTCTCTCCACCCGGCTTACAATTTGGCTAATATGTATAATGTATTAGCACTTCCACAATTAATCGCTCAAAACCGATTAGAACACGTACCCGCATAGGCTTGCAACTCAATCATTCTCCACCACCGATCACGAATACTAAGAACAAGTCATAAGGTCTTTGGAGGGTTGTAACGGGGCTAGGTTAAGGGTATAGAGTAGGATTTTTTTTTTTTTTTTAAGTGGCTAAGGTGATAATGAAAATTCGATTTTTATTACAAACGACTACTCTAAACAAAGCTAACTATAAACATCAACTACGAGGCAACGATTTTTTTTTTCGCCCTTTTATTCAACAACTAATAACTCATATTTTTGTATTTTCTCAACGATTTTCTATTCTCTTTTTTTTTTCGCAACATTTTCTGATTGATATATATTTTTTTTTTTACAAACACAACTATACAAACAAATAATCCTACAATCGAATTTTCATCACACGGGTTTAAAAGAAAAGGTTTAACGGTTGTGGGCTAAAGGGTGGTCAAACGAAAGGATCAGGCTCAAAGTTGGCTACTAAGGTATAATTTTTGGGTAAGGGTATAAGAATGGTGTAAAAGGAAAAAGGTTCACCTAATGCCTTAATCATTCTCGTGCTTGTATTCGGTCTATGGTCTCAAACGTATCAAAAGATGCAAGTTCTACAATACATGACTAATGGTCCACTCAAACAAAGAAATATGTGTGTATATGATGTATGAAAGTGGCCCAAAATCTCACTTATAAGGGTATGATATGTGATATGCACCAAATGCTAGTTTCTTAGGAGAATTATTCCCAAATAACCACCCGTTAGATACCTGTCATACAATTAGTTTGAACTTAACTATGACCAAAAGACCAAATGGGTTGTGCCATCCCTCGTTGACTTAGCTACTTGTGCTTTTAAGATTGCTTTTAAACAAGAAACTTTTGAAAAAAAATTTAAAATTTTTCCCCCATCCCCACACTTGAGGTAAACATTGTCCTCAATGTGTAGTATTTAAATGAGTGGGTCAAAATCTAAAACTTTTGCTACTCCCCCATCCCCACACTTGAGGTTAACATTGTCCTCAATGTGTAAGAACTAGAGTTTTAAAACGCACAAGGGATGTGACACGGCTAACCCTCCCAAAGTTTCACCCCGGAGAAAAAAAAAATACAAAGTACAATATACAATCCACTTATTACTAAACTAATAATCAAGGTAAAATGGAAACGCATGCACCTGATTTTGTCGCTTGATGCCCATATCTTCTTCTCTTCATAAAAACGGTTGTCTCGCGAACATTATGTACCTACAAATTCTAACCCTTGTGTAGAAGCATGCTTCTCACAACCATTGAAATTTGTTAGGTGATTAATTCTACCATTTTTATGAAAATGTTACCAAATCATGCGTTAAATTAACTTAATTTTTTTTTTTTTTTTTTTTTTGTGGAAAAAAAAATTTACAACAATAACAAGCCTAACTCACTTTCGTAGGAATCACGGTTGCATTTAGCTTATGCAACAAGCCCTTTTAAACCCCTCAATAGCTTGGGAGGACGAGAGGTCTCGTGAGGGTTATATAGGGAACACACCCACAACGTTCATAAAATAACAATAATATACAAAGAAATAAAGAAAACATCACACACTAAGAAATTATTATTATTATTATTATTCGTTTTTTTTATATTATTTTTTTTTCGTTTTAAATTTTTTACGTTTTTTTTAATAAATAAAAAAATAAAGAAAAAATATATATTTTTGTGGTTTTGTAAATTTTTAATTTTCTCTTTTTTTTTTCTTCAAAAAAAAAAAAAACAAAACAAAAAAAAATAATAATAATAATATATATTTAAAATGCTAAACCACCCACTTCCTGCACATCAAAAGACTAAAATAAAATTATATTTAAAGTCACACACTAATACTAAAGTATATTTAAAGTCACACACATCAAAAGACTAAAATAAAATTATCGAGCTGGGTGGTTTAGTAAAATTTTTTTTTTTTTCGAACAAGGTTTTTTTTTTTTTTTTTTTTTTAAGAAAATCAAATAAACGATATAACACTAAGCGCACTAGCTCCCCGGCAACGGCGCCATTTTGATAAACTGTCGTCGGGTCTATGCAAAAACCTAAAATTACCTATAGACAGGGTAAGTCAGGTATCGAATCCAGAGGAGCATGTGGTCAGTGTAATACCGTTTAACTAATTTAAACTTACTTTATGAAATTTGCTAGTTTATCTATTTTTGTAATTTTTATGAATAAGTATTGTGAAAATGAGAAAACAATGATAGGAACGTGACCACTCCGGGATTCAGATTCTGTAAACACCTAATAATCTAATTATTGTTTATTTGGATGCCACTGATTAAATGGTAAATGTCACATAAACCAATTACTTATACAAGATCCTAGCATAATACCAATTGATCAGAGAGATATTAACCGCAAGCATAAATAATTATTTAATCAGCAAAGACACAATTAGATTCAACATAAATACGTCTCTGGTTATCACCAGGATTTGTCTGTCACACAAATTGTATATATGTAAATGCAATTCGGTCAACACCTAATTACAATCTAATTCTCAAACAAACAAAACTAAATTAAAAGTGAAATACAAGAATCATCACCCGGAGTGTCACTGGAGGGTTAACCGATCATGATGAAAGAAGATGAGATTGAGACTCTAAAAATAATATCCTTCTTTTCTTCGTGCGTCCCAGGCAGCCTAGAGGCTGCTGCCTTCTTGCGTCCCACTGATCGAACTCCCTCCTTTTTTTTGTTGAGTGATTATGGATATTATATATATGCAGCTGACTCCCTGTTTTGAGTGCATCTCAATGTGAATTAAATTCCCCATCTAAAATTGTGTTTCGCATTTAATCCATTGATGGTGGCCCCCACAAAGAAAATAAGGCAATAGCCTTGTCTGCATGTATATATCCTATCCATGTCTAGAAGCCCAAACCCCATGAAATTTCACGTGAACTTTGTTGGCTGAAAAAGCTTTTTCATGGCCCACCATTCTCTTTTTCTGTTTTATTAAATAAACGCATCACTTTTATTCCTAATATAATATATGCAATTCCATAGCCTCCAACAACAATAGAATGGAATTAATTGCTTTCATATGGCAGCCCAACTCTTCGTTATAAATGGCCACCAAATCAACGGTGGCACAACTTGGTAATTTAGTGGAACTCTAAGGCTTTCTTTTGAATTTTGAACAATCAACACATGTGACACTTTCATTTAATTGCCTAACACCCCTTGGACTTTAAACTCTTCCTTTTCTCGCATATCCGAGCCATGTCTTGACCCGAAACATATACCAAAAGATGTAATATATCTTGCTCATCATCCCTACTCGTTGTATTTCACCTCCAAGTCCTCCTAACTTTACCGAATTACGCGATTAACCTGTAAAACCATAAAAACACGTAGTTAACATATTCGAGGCGCATTATCACTTAAACGACAATAATTCACACAAAATACACACGTTAACACCCGGGTTTCAAACCTGTCATCAGGGGGCAGGTATAGTAAGTTTGTGTTAAGGTTTATTAAGATATTTTTTTTAAATAAATTGATAAAATTACAAGATTATCCTCATGAGCCTTTACACACGACCACACTTAATAGACAAATTTAACGTCCATTAGTGAAAAGGACGTGACGTGACATTTTTAATATCATAAGATATGATTATGATATTAACTTAGGGTGAGCGGGGCGTTCGCGGTGACCCCGTGCGGGGACCAGTTTTACCGAGCGGGAACACCCCCGCCATCCAGGCGGGGACCCTAATCGGGGAGCCAAGTCGGGGTGAAGTCACCGGAGAGGGAAGTGAGTGATGGTGGGGCCAGCCGCAATTTAGACCAATCAAACAATTTCCTTTTTTTTTTTTTTTTTTTGAATAAAAAAACAAGGGGTGTTAAGAGGGGAGTGGCGCCATCAAATTGGGGTGTTAGGGGAGTTTAAGAGGGGAGTTGACGTGGCATATGCTGATTGGTGGTGCGTAAGAGAGGGGACTCCCCTCTTAGGGGAGTGCCCCTCTCACCCTTATTGAGTGGGCAACAAACAATCATGAATAATTCAACTGGTCTCAACTAAGCATAAAAAACTTTTATTATTGTTTTGAGATTAACTTATTGAGTGGGCAACAAACATTACACACACATCATCCAAACTAATGTATCACTCCTAATACAAGAATGCCTCAAATACACACCACATATCAATCAAGCCGTAGTTGCTTTCACCCATGCAGGCCTGGACTCTATCTCGGCAGCCCAGGCGCTAACATGCGGTCGCGCGTCGAACAGCCTCTTCGCCTTTGTTCCAAACAAATACTTCAGAACTGGAAGGTGGTGAAGATCCGCCAATGTGAAGCAATCACCACCCAAATACTTGCTTTTGGACAACCGTGATTCGTACACGTCGAGCACTTGCTCCAGCTTCTTCTCGTGCTCTTCCACCATTGTCTCGTCAGTTGTCAAACCGAACATGGGTTTGTATACTAGCTCCCATGCTAGTTTTGATCCAACCTGGTCGAATTTTTGTGCCTCGACTTCGATCCACACGCCAACTATTGCCATCTTTTTCGGGTCGTGGATTATTAGGTTGGTTCCGTTTTCGGGGTATGCATGAGCTAAGTATTGAGTAATTGCCCTTGATTCTGAAACGAAAAATTTTTGAAGTTAAAATCTAGAAACCGAAACCAAATTAATTAACAATATCACACTAAAAAAACAGGTATGGTGTTTGTTTTCATAAAAGTGGTGTGAGTTTAAATTCTTCTAAATACAAACTTATAGGACTTAGGCGGCATTTAGGTATAAAAAACAAAGGTTTCTTTTTAGTTTAAAAACTGAAAAATGTTTTTTTTATTTTTTATTTTATGTTTTAAACTGAAACTAGTGGTATGATGCTTGTCTCAACTCTCAAATGTAGAGTTTATAAATCCAACAGCTTTCTCACCCTCTCACCCATCAGACTAGTTTTTTAAGCTGATTTCTCCGCCTGTAACAAGTTTCTATAGAAAAAAAAACCGAATGTAACAACCAAATAACTTATATTTACTATGTAATTTATCTTTAGCAGAAGATGGTAATAATGTTTTATTTTCTTACTAAATGATTTATTTGTTAAGGTTAAAGCAAAGTTTTAGTACCAATTCATAATTATGGGGCATTTATCATTTTATCCCCCAAAATTTCTAAGCTTAAATGGCAAAATTGATTAAAAAAAAACAAAAAAGAATCTAACCCATCATTTTTTAAACGACTAACAAAATCAATCCCGAGCACTCTCGAGGCACCCAATAAACCAAACGGAGTACTCCGAGAGTAACCCGAGTCCACCACCAATTCCGGGGAAAATCTGATAACTTATCTGTCCGTGGGCACGACAGTAAACTTAACAGTAAAACCTGTTTGGCTCAAGGATTGAACCCAGGTTTTTCGAAGTCTCCTATCATTTGTCACCAGTACCTCAGTCTTCATCAAGTGAGGGTTGAACCTGCATATCTCTAAAAAGAAATGGAAGTCTTCACCCACTTGATCTAGAGATATACGGCAAATCTAACCCATCATGATTACCAAAAGCTCTAACAACCGAAAAAACCGAAACTGAACGGTTTTCAAAATTCGAAAAACCAAATTTTGGTTTTTGTCTTCTTTGTGCTCAACTCAAATCTTTACCCACACATCCCCATATTCTAAATCAATATTCAATTCATCGAAAAATTAAACCTAGAAACTTAAATGAATCCTTATGTTTGACCAAAAAACTGAAATCAATTCGTACCGAACAGCTTGAGATCACCATCCTCTAAAGCTGGAACCTGACCGAACGGCTGCAGAAAGAAATGCAAACACATCAAATCAAACCAAACCAAACCAAACATAATATTATCAAACAAGTTAATGTTACATACGTTACGGGTTAAAAATTCAGGACTCTTGTGCTCTTTGTTGCCCATGTTGATGCTAACAAACTCATAATCGAGCTCTTTCTCGGCGAGACAAGCCTTAGCACGAAGAGTAGCGGTTGAAGTAGCGGAACCGTAAAGTTTGATAGCCATTGTTGTTGTTGATTTGAATGATGAAAGAGGTGAAGACGATATATATAGACAGATGGGTTTGACGAAAGAAGGGCCGAGATTGAAGGATCCAGATACGGACGAAGGTTGAGAACCGACAGGTGAGGAGTGGACTTTTTTTTTGTGTGGTGGGAAGTAGGTACGTGTGTACTGGTGTGAATTTAGGCTGCTCGGTATGGTGACGGAGCTCAAGCCGGCGACGGACCGAAGACGGAGGGGGCGGCACGGTGTGCACACCGGCGACGGAGGGGGACCCATTGTGTTGCTCCGTCCTGAACGTCGGAATACCGACGAAGACGACGCTGACTGGACGGCGACGGGGCGAAGACGGAGGGGGCGGCACGGTGTGCACGCCGTCGCCGACCCACGACGGACCGGGGCTGGAGCCCATACCGACTAGCCTTAAAAGTCGTCAGTTTATCAACTCGTTTATGATATGGTAAGCGGTGACGTATGGGAAATTGAGAAAGTAATCATGTGTTAACATGCAAGTGGATTTGGATATGCTATCATAAAATTTTTGTTTTTTTAACGGTCAACAAACTCAATCTCGAGTACTCTTGGGGCACCCACTAGACAAACAGAGTACTTCGAGAGTAACCCGAGTCCACCACCAATTCCAGGGAAAACCCGGTAACCCACCCGCCCGTAGGCACGACGGTGAAGTTACCAGTAAAACCCGTTTGGCTCAAGGATCCAACCCAGGTTTCCCTGGGTCTCCTATCATTGCCCACCAGTGCCTCACTCTGCACCAAGTGGGAGTCGAATCTGCATTTCTCTTATTTCACAAGAGAAATGCAAGCCATCTATCACTTGATCTAGAGATCATTGGCATCAAACTTTTGTTTTTAAGTGTGTTTTAGTTGGTCAATAAAAAAAAAATTCTAACTTGGATATTACATTATATTACAATAGGTTATAACTTCGTGTGTTACACGAGTTGAATAAATGAATTTTATATAGTAAATAATAAAACAAAATATCTTTAAAAACCCTATTTATTGCACGAGTTAAATAAATCTATCTATCTACTGTAATAAAAGAAAACAATTTTTAGACACGTGTCATTCATTGAAGGTATGATCAAATCTGTACTTATCTTATATTAACTAAATAAATTATAAATTAATATTAAATCTTATCATACTTTAATAAAATATTATCTTCAAATCTAAATTGTTAATTTAATATATTTTTAAAACAAATACCTCTCTTTCCTACTTATCTTATATTTGTGGTTGTTATATGACACCTTAGGTAATATAAACAATGAAGCTAGGGCTGCAAACGAACCAAACGTTTGGCAAACAGTTCGTGAACCGTTCGACGGGAAGTTCGTTTGTGTTCGTTTGTTTATTAAACAAACGAACACGAACAAGAAATTTCGTTCGTTTAGTTAAATAAACAAACATGAACAGAGGCCGTGTTCGTTCGTTTATGTTCGTGAACGTTCGGTAACATGTTTGTTTATGTTCGATAGTTCATTAGTGTTTTTAGTTTTTATATTTATTTAAATACTTCAAAATTCCGACAAATTAAATATCTAATAAGTGTTTAGTGTATTATATATTCTATTCATGAACGATTGTTTGTATTCGTTTGTTTCCATTTGTGTTCATGAACATTAGTTTGTACTCATTTGTGTTTGTCAACGTTTATTTTTGTTCGTTGCCTAAAATTAACAAACAAACACAAACGAACATGAACAGGCTCATTTTCTTAACAAACAAACACGAACATAAAATCTCGTTCGGTAAGTGTTCGTGAACGGTTCGCGAACACATATATTTCTTAACAAACGAACACGAACAAGGTCTTGTTCGCGTTCGTTCGGTTCGTTTGCAGCCCTAAATGAAGCTAATATGATATAGAAAATCAAATAAATAATATTACAAATGAGAGATATACATTAAATTTAAACTAAATAATAATTATCTATAATTAAGTATTAAACTAAATAATATTTAGTAGCTAAAATTTATCAATAACTTTTTAAGTAGGTACTTTTGAACTGAGGGGAATTTTGGTTATGAAAATTTGATTATTTTTAAGTTTTTAGTACTCTATTTCATTATTTCCTTAGTTACGATTTTTTATGTGAATAGCATTGTATTTAGAAGATATATAAACATATATAGATATAGATAAACATGGACTTGAAATATTCTAGAATATATATATATATATATATATATAGGGGAGGGTTTAAATGAGAACGCTAAATATTGTGAGAACCGTGAGAACAAATGAAAAAACCGCAAGAACTTGGTCAAAAACGAATCAAATTCAAAAATTTTTTCTGCACTTATCATTATTATTCGAATACAATATTAGAAATTTAATTTACACGTTCAAATTTACGTGAATTCGTAAATAAAGAAAATTTACACATGTGTAAGTTTGCCATTTACACATGTGTAAATCTGTTATATTTACACATGTGTAAAAAATCTAAAAATAGTGATTTTGAAAGGAGAAATGGATTATTTGATGTTGTAAATTCTTTTTTTGATGTTGTATCTTAATTACAATGAGGTTTGTATTAAAAAAAATTGGTTTTAATTGGTGTTCTCATTCGTTCTCACGGTTCTCGCAATATTTAGCGTTCTCAAAATAACCCTCCCCTATATATATATATATATATATATATATATATAAAAGAAGTTTCATCATTATAATTATTATTTAATTATTAAAAACATATATATTAAGGCGAAAAAATTAAAAGTAGACGTCTCCAATGAATGACACGTGTCCCTTAACAGGTTTCTTTTATTTTATAGTATAGATAGATTACATAAATCTTAAAATGAACGGTCAGTGCCAACCACCTTTCTGATTTAACAAAAATCACCCTTTATCTTTTTCAAATATATAAAATTCATTGCTCAAATTTCTAACTTGATAAAAATGACCCTCCTACTTTCCAACTTGACAAAAAAAGGTCTCTAATACATTCTAACTTCTCTTTAACCCTCAAACTTTTGACATGTAACCCATTCTACCCCCAAACATTGCTATAATGTCAGAGGTAATCTTAACTTTGAAAATGTCATTTTGACCCCCTCAAGTTTCTAAAGTTTCAAGCTTACCTTAAAATTAATTTCTTAAGTTTTTATTTTTATGGACATGTCGGTGTAGAATTCGAGTTCGTCTATGCTTTAGCGTAATTTTTGTCTGAAAATGAGTCGGGTCAATTATAAAATGTTTTTTTATGTATGTTTTGAGTTGTACTACGATTTGACCTAAATTCTATTTGGAAACAAATCGGGTCAAATGTAACATACGATTTGACGTAAATTTAGTTCGGAGACGACTCTGGTTGATTGTAGTCTATACGTTATCATTTCGCGTGTGGTGCCGCCGCAACGCGCGGCGAGTACAGGACTAGTGCTATCACGAAAGTTCCAACTTTTTTATAGTAGAGTTAGATGCCATTTTATTTAGTCCATGTATTTGGACCATTTGGTCAGTTTAGTCCAAATGTTTCATTTTTTGCATGTGGGTTCAAAAAGGTTTCATGTTGCCATTTTAGTCCTCTGGGTTAACTTCATTCATTTAATCTGTTAACGAGAAAAACAATTTGGTCATTTTATAAGTAATTTTGTTAACTAGAAGGGTAATTCGGCCATATAAAATGACCGAATCACCATTCTCGTTAACAGAAAAAATGGATGAAGTAGTGGACTAAAATGGCAACGATGAAACATTTTTGGACCCACGGGCAAAAAATGAAACCTTTAGACTAAACTAACAAAATGGTTTAAAACACAATGACTAAAATGGCATTTAACTCTTTATAGTATTATCACGTCTTACAATTATTACTTTACTATATATTAATAAAGTAAATGAAATGAATAGTGATTTTAATGTTATAATAATATATAGCGTTTATTATTTTAATATTATAATAATAGTTATTTTCTTTACATTTTAACTTTAATCTTTTTTTATATTGGGGGTTGGGATAAATTTGGTGTCAACCGGTATCGAACCAGTATCGGTATCGGAAATACCGGAACGATCCTGTTCGGTATCAGTACATGAAGGTAAGATTCAGCACTAATACAGAAAACGTCAAAAGTTGGTGCCAAATTAATATTGGAAATCTTTTGGTTCGGGAAATTCAGTGTTGCTACCCAGTACCATTTGCTCATCCCTGATCATACCGTACGAACAACGACAGCTTTTTTTTTTTGTTGATTTCCTTCAACTTTTAATTTTTATCTTTTTTTAGTTTCAGGGGTAGGGATGAGCTCGGTGCCAACCGATACAGAATCGGTACTGGTACCAAAAATACCGGTTACGGTACCGGTATATGAAGGTAAAAAACGGTAGTGAACCGGTACCAGGAGTGCCAAAAGTCGGTACCTAATTGGTACTTAAGATCTTTCGGTTCAACAAATTTGGTACCGGTACCCGAAACAATTTGTTCATCTCTGACCACGGGTTTCATACGAACAACATCGTTACCATACAAGTTTTTTGGTTGATTTTCTTTCGGTTATCTTTTAGTGTTTTTTTCTACATTTTCTTTTTATTCTTGTCAGCAGTTTCGTTCGCAACATGATCGTAGTGATTTCAAAACACATGTAAACACAGACTAAATAACAAAATATTCGCCGCAACGCGGCGAACTTCTTTAAACCTAGTTATCTTTAACATTATAGTGTCAATCAACTTTTTTTTATTGCTTTATCTCTAGCTATCACTTCCTCGCGGTGGGTCACTTGTCTTTGTTGGTGGATTTCGAATTTTAATTTTTTTTACGGGTGGTACAAGTTGACGGGGTAAAACACAAGTCGGGTCAAAAAGGGTTCGGATAAAACCTAGGGTAAGCAAGTTCAATTGTCGAATTAGGCTAAACAACTTCTAGCTTACGAAATCATAAATAAGTCAAGCACAAATAAAAACAAAGGGGAAATCACAAAACATAGATTGTGATGTGTGTGACCAAATACAATTGGTTTAAGCCAAGCATAAAAAACTTCTATTATTGTTTTCATATTTAACTTATTATTATATATGTGGGCAACAAACATTACACACGCATCATCCAATCTAATGCAATATCACTCTTAATATGTGAAGCCACAAACACACACCACAAAATCAATCAAGCTGTGGTTACTTTCATCCATGCAGGCCTGGACTGGATATCAGCAGCCCACACGCTTACATGCAATCGCGCGTCGAACAGCCTCTTCACCTTTGTTCCAAACAATAACTTCAAAACAGGGAGGTGGTGAAGATCCGCCAATGTGAAGACGTCACCACCCAAATACTTGCTTTCGGACAACCGCGAATCATACACGTCGAGCACTTGCTCCGGCTTCTTCTTGTTCCCTTCCACAACAGCGTCGTCGGTTGTCAAACCGAACATGGGTTTGTATGCTAGCTCCCATGCTAGTTTTGATCCAATCAGCTCGAATTTTTGTGACTCGACTTCGATCCACACGCCAACTACTGCCATCGTCTTTTTGTCGTGCATTATCAGATTCGTTCCGTTTTCGGGGTACGTGAGAGCCAGGTATTGAGTAATGGCCCTTGATTCTGAAACCAAATTACCTGTGAAAACCTAGAAACTGAAACTTTCGATTTGTAAATGATTAACATACCTAAAAAAATGACTTTTAGAGGTTTTTGTATGGAATAGTAATTGTGAATTAGGAGTGAGAAAAAAATGATTTTTTTTAACGGCAAATTTAGATTACTGATCGAAATATATTTGTTAGCTAGGTTATGGCCCCGTGTGTTACACGGGTTGATTAATGAAAACGATATAATTTATTATTTGTAAATACGTATTATTTTTAATCTACTATTGATAGTTTTAATTGAACATACATGATAAATTCATAAGTTGTCATTAATAACATTGAATTTCATGGGACAAACTTCTAATAACAATGAATTTCATGGGACAAACAATATAAAGTCCTGGTTACATGATGCAAAGGTAAGAAGGGATGGGTTATATGGTAGGAAAAAGAGCATGTTGGCTAGTATTGAAAGCCTGGCGGAGGAAAGAACGCTTCTTGATGGAGAGTTGGCTGAAAGAATGGAATGTAAAAGTTATTTGGCAGAATGGGACAGAATGAAACAGTTAGATATCCGACAGAAATCCAGGTCAAGGTGGGCTATAGATGGTGATGAAAATTCCTCTTTTTTTCATCATATTGTCAATTCTAATATCAGTTCGAGTAGATTGAACGGGTTAATGATAGATGGTGATTGGGTTACAAACCCATTGATTATTAAAGAGTCCTTGTATGAGTTCTTCCGTCTCCAGTTTACGGAACCAATGCCTATTAGACCGGAATTGGTATGCCCGAACCTGGCTACTATTTCTGATCATGAGGCATCTATGCTGGAGCGTCCTTTTTCCGTGGAGGAGATTAAAGAAGCAGTGTGGGATTGCGAAGGTGATCGAGCTCCTGGTCCGGATGGTTTCAACTTTAAGTTTATTAAGAGGTGTTGGTCGGGCCTCAAAGAAAATTTCATTAAACTGTTCAATAAATTCTTCGAGGAGGGTTCTTTGAGTAAGTGTTGTTCGTCCTCCTTTATTGCGTTGATACCTAAGGTAAAAGACCCGGTTGGCCCAGCAAATTTTAGGCCAATCAGTTTGATTGGTGTAATTAGCAAGGTGATTTCTAAAGTACTAGTAAATCGGTTAAAGGGGGTGATGGGTAATTTGATCTCGGAACAACAATCGGCATTCTTGGCTGGAAGAAATATCACGGACGGCCCATTAATTCTTAATGAGTTGTTTAGTTGGCTTAAGAAGAACAAGAAAAGTGGAATGTACTTTAAAGTTGACATTAATAAGGCGTATGACTCTGTTAATTGGGCATTTCTTAATTCGATTATGGAGCAAATGAACTTCCCGAGTAGATGGAGAACATGGGTGATGGCTACTTTACATTCGGCTAGAGCTTCTGTATTGGTGAATGGTTCACCGACTAGAGAATTTGACTGTTCACGTGGGCTTCGTCAGGGAGATCCTCTATCTCCTTTTTTATTTGTTATTGTCATAGAAGCTCTAACAAGTTTGATGAAACGGGCTACTTCTCTTGGTCTGTTTAAGGGGATTAATGTTTCCACCAGTGGTCCTTTGTTGTCTCATTTGATTTATGCAGATGACGTGATGTTCATTGGCGAATGGTCCGAGTCAAATGTTATCAATCTACGAAGAATGATGTGGTGCTTTTACTTAGCCTCAGGGTTAAAAATAAACCTTGCTAAGTGTAGTATATATGGGATTGGGGTGGAAGAGAGTGAGGTTCAAATAATGGCTTCTTTATTGAATTGCAAACAAGGTACATTCCCGTTTAAACATCTCGGTTTATTAGTTGGGGCCAATATGAATCTTGGTCGAAATTGGAAACCGGTTGTTGAAATATTCAAGAATAGACTTTCGTTATGGAAAGCTAAAACGTTATCCTATGGTGGGAGAATAACACTTATTAAATCGGTGTTGAACTCGCTTCCAACATATTACTTTTCATTGTTTAAGGCCCCGTTGAAAGTTATTGATTCGTTGGATAAGATTAGAAGGGTTTTCTTTTGGGGAGGCTCGGAAGAAAAAGCAAAAATGAATTGGGTGGCGTGGGAAAAAAACAATTGCTCCGGTTGAGTACGGGGGTTTGGGTTTCGGCTCACTTAGAGATGCGAATTTGGCTATGTTAGCAAAATGGTGGTGGCGGTTTAAATCAGAAAAAAAAGCTTTGTGGCGAAGAGTAATCTGGGTGATTCATCATAATTCAAGGGTATGGAATGATACTCCAGGTAAAGCTTCTATTGCAGGGCCTTGGAAAAACATTATTAGTATTCAGCAACCTTTACTTTTAGCCGATATAGACTTGAAACAAGCGATCTCAGCAGTTCTACAAAGTGGTAAAAACGTCTCATTCTGGCTGGATTGTTGGGCAGGGTCATTACCTTTTTATCTTCAATTTCCAGTATTATTTAAACTTGAAAAAGATAAAATGTGTGTTGTTGCCGATAGAATGAATGCTGGGCAGTTTGGTATTGATTACAATTGGGCCTGGGTCAGGCCCATATCGGATGGGGTAGAAGCGGTCCAACTACAACAGCTTAGAAATCTGATTGATGGATCAGTCTTGACAACCGGAACTGATGGATGGAATTGGAAGCTTGAACCGAATGGTATTTTTTCTGTTGCTAGCATTAAGGTATGCCTGAGTTCGATTAACCGTATAAGGCCTGTTAGAATATTTGAGTGGAACAGTTGGGTTCCGAAAAAAGTGGGTATAGTAGCTTGGCGAGCAGAGATGGAGCGGCTACCGACCAAACATGCGCTATCAGTTCGGAACGTGCAGGTATTGGATCAGATGTGTGCCTTATGCGGAGACTGTCCCGAAACGTGTGAACATATCTTCGTGTCGTGTCAGTTTACTCAGATGATTTGGCAGAATTTAGCAGGGTGGTGTAGGATTCCTCCAATTTTTGCTTTCGGTATAAACGACCTTCTCTCCTTGCATGAAACAAGTTCGGGCTCAAGAAGCATGAAGAAAGCATTACATGCAGTCGTGTTGGTGACGTTTTGGAGCTTATGGAAAAATAGGAATGAGGCCGTTTTCAGACAAATTGTTCCAAACACTACGAAGATTCTGGAAGAGATTAAAGCGATGGCGTATCTTTGGGTCAAGAATAGATCAAGAATGGCGACTTTATCTTGGGAGGATTGGTGTCGTTTTAATTTTGGTAGTTAGTTATAATGTAACTGATTATTGTCTTTGGTGTTGAACATTTGTAAATTTGGTGGGTAGCGTCTTGCTACAATGAATACAAAATTTTGTCGGCCGTTCAAAAAAAAAAACAATGAATTTCATGAGATAAACATCCTAAAATTAAAAATAAAAAAACAAAGTCATCAAAATTCACACCAACAAAACTTGGGAAAAGTTAATTAAAGAAAGAAACATTAGATTTTAATAATCTCAACTATTCGCCGTTGGCCGCTATCAGTTCCAATTTCAAAAATAACCATTGGTCGTCCCAACTATTAACATATTAGCTTCCAATAGAACCTGACTAACAGAACCGTAACGTTGTTAGTATTCGATCGCCGAAAAAACGTTTTTAGCCAGAAAAAGGTTCTTAAAGGTCCGATATAAGGTTACAAAAAAGTTTGAGACGAAAATGTTGAGTTTTTTTCCCAAAAACTTAAGTTTTCCGGACAAAAAGCAGTTTTCTAGCGATGAAAGAATGTACGACGACCTCAATAATTGGGGCTTTTAGTAGAAAAAGATTCCTAAAATAAGTAATAAGGTTACAAAGAGGTTTGAGACAAAAAAATCGAGTTTTCCGGCCAAAAACGCTTTTCGGCGACCGGAGACTAACGACGTTAGGGTTCTGTTAGGTGTTGTTTGTTTTTTCTGTAGGAAAAGGTCTGCAGTCTGCGGACCACATCTGCAGGCATCTGCAGGAGAAGAGGTGGACCAAATGTCTGCAGTCTGCAAGGAGAAGAGGGTTTGTTTTTTTTTTTTATAAAACCTCTTCTAAAATCTGCACACACAAAACACACTTATCTCTCTCTCTCTCTACTCTCTCTCTACTCTCTCACAAATCTGCACCGCCATCATCACCACCGCCACCACTTCACCACCGCCACCACTTCACCACCGCCATCATCACCACCACCGTCACCACCTCCGCCTTCACCGTTCTTCGAGATTTGCGGAGGAGCTCCGGCCACCGTTCTTCGAGATTTCGAGGTTTGTTCGACGGCTCCGGCCACCGTTCTTCGAGATTTGCGGAGGGAGCTGAACGACATGATCGTCACCACACAAAACACACAGATTTCGAGGTTTGTTCGATTTAGGGTTTTGGTTCGATTTGGGTTCGATTTGGGGGTTTTGATGATGATGATTTGGGGGTTTTGATGATGATGATTTGGGGTTCGATTTGATGATTTGGGGGTTCGATTTGGGGTCGGAGGTGGTGACGGTGGTGGAGGTGGCGGCGGAGCAGGGGGTGGCGGAGTGGAGGTGGTGGCGGAGCAGGGAGGTGGTGGCGGAGCAGGGAGATGGTGGCGGAGATGTGGGGCAGATGAATGTTTTGAAGAGGGTGAAGAGGTCTGCAGAGGTTAGAAGACTTGTGGACAGGTCTGCTTGGGGAAGAGGCCTCGCAGACGTTTTTGGTCTGCGGATCTTCAAGAAAACAAACACCCTGCAGGAACCTTATGTCTGCGTGCCTCTGCGCGACGCAGACATAAGTGCTCAGAAGAGCTTCTGGGCAAAAAACAAACAGAACCTTAGTCAGGGTCCATTGGAGGCCAATATGTTAATAGTTGGGACTGTCAGTGGTTACTTTTTAAGTTGGGACTATTGGCGGCCAACGACGAATAGTTGTTATTATTGAAATCCAATATTCCTTAAAGAAATATGCAACTATTTTGATTTTTTACTCACTTTTACTATTTTATGTGTGTTACTTATTGAAAGGAAATGTCTTGGTATCAATACATGCATCTCAACCCAATGGAAAATGTTCACATTTTATTTCTTTTATAATATAACCAAATAATAAAAATGTTATATCTTTAAAAACCCTATGTATTATATAAGTTGAATAAATGTAATTTTGTATATCATTAAAATTCCCCTGTGTATTGTACATGTTGAATAAATCTAATTTTATATACCAAATAATAAAAATGTTATATCTTTAAAAACAACGTGTATTACAGGGATTGAATAAATGTAATTTTGTATAACAAATAATAATAAAAACTGTATCTTTAAAAAGCCTCGTGTATTACACGGGTTGAATAAATGTAATTTTATATATTAAATAATAAAAAAAATTCTTTATTTGAATCTTATGAAAAATACCCAATTCATTTTGCGTTCTTAACAAAATAAATTGATTAAAATAATAAAAGTTACAAAAAGTATATTAAACTGTTTTATTATTATAGTTTGTTTTATGCGATTAATAGAATAAATTGATTAAAATAATAAAAACTACAAAAAGTATATTAAACCGTTTTATTATTATACGTTTGTTTTATGCAACCAATCTATTTATTTAGGGTAAATGATAAAAAGATAAAATTTAGGGATTAAAATAATATATTTTTTATTTAACTCTTACTATAATGTTTTTTTAATAAAGTATTATATCACTACCAATTTACATCGAGATAGTTGGTAAACGGGCAACATGCTGCGCCGCTACCCCTTTTTGAATAGCAAAACTAAGCCTTTTAAAAAATACGTCCATAGATCTCGGGGTCATAACATTACTATGCATGACCCTTTGAACTCGACTAAGAAGGTCCACAGCCTCTGGCGCCAGAAAACCAAAAGTATCAAAAGCAAATGGGATAAATACGTGCTGGTTGTCAAGGCATGCTTTCTCATGCTTGATCACTTTACCCGAAGCAGCCTTTAAAGCAGCCTGACCCACTGTGAAAGCACTACTCCCTAAGCCCACAAGCGGGGAAACCCCTGTTAGATCCACACAGGCGTATTTTCCTCCTACCCATCCAAAGACCAGAATGTCGGCTGGTCGAAGGGTAGATCTCCCTTCCAACGGGTCTGTTAAGAAATTAACGGGTGCCTCTTTCTTAGCAGAAATACCAGCGCACCTGAATATGTCAAAAATGACATCCCTAACAAATGTTATCTATATCTATTTATTTAAGCGGGAAAAAAATTATTGAGATCACCTTATAGAGTGCCATGTGTCCCCATATGATTTACTTTATTATATGTATAGATATTGACTTTTCTAAAAGAGACAAATGTTTTGTCTTTTCCAAAATATAACGGTATTTTCGGTAACAGTGTTTTCGGTACCGTTTGGTACCGAGCTCATCAAAAATTAAGTGAATGAACAGTAACTTCATTAAGGGATGAAGAAATAATATTGGGTACCGATACCCGCTTTTACCAAATCGGGTGTATTTTCGGTACCGGTTCGGCACCGGTATTCACCGATTTTTACCCTCAAATACCGGTGTCGTACCAGTACCGACCGGTACCGAGCCGTACCAGGTATATTCGGTACCGGTACACACTTTTGGGGATTTCGGTACCGGTATTTTCGGTACCGGTTGGCACCGAGCTCATCAAATCCTGTAGCAACGTAGCAATGCAAGTAATTGCACCATTTAGATTACTTTTTATACACACAGTAAGTAAACCGTATTTCGTTTGAGTGAGGTTTTATATACACAACAACTTATTTTGCTTTCTTTTTTGTCTTTTTTCTGTAATGAATGAATATTAATTTTAGAAGTGAATGAACAGTAACTTCATTAAGGGATGAAGAAATAGTATTGGGTACTGGTACCGGTACCCGCTTTTACCAAATCGGGGGTATTTTCGGTACCGGTTCGGCACCGGTATTCACCGATTTTTACCCTTAAATACCGGTTCCGTACCAGTACCGACCGGTACCGAGCCGTACTAGGTATATTCGGTACCGGTACACACTTTTGGGGATTTCAGTAACGGTATTTTCAGTAACGGTATTTTCGGTACCGGTTGGTACCGAGCTCATCAAATCCTGTAGCAACGTAGCAATGCAAGTAATTGGATCGTTTAGATTACTTTTTATACACACAGTAAGTAAACTGTATTTCGTTTGAGTGAGGTTATATATACACAACAACTTATTTTGCTTTCTTTTTTGTCTTTTTTCTGTAATGAATGAATTGTAGCATGTAAAATTAATTTGGATATTTAGATTATTGATGAGCAAATCGTATCAAATCCTGTAATCAAACCGGTATCGTATCGGTACCAAATTTACTATTACCAAATCATTTTCGTTATCAATTTGGTACCCACCTTTTGGCGTTTTCAGAATCGTTACTTTCGGTTCGACACCGGTCTAGCTCCATACCTGTAATTATTGATTTTTACCTTCAAATACCATACAATATTGTACCGAGCATTTTCGGTGCCGGTACCTAATTTCGATGATTTCCGGATCGGTACTTTCGGTGCCGTTACCGGTACCGAGCTCATCCATATTTTAACGTGTTAGCACCGTAATAACTAAATTGAAAACAACCGAATTTTCAACGTGTAGGACGTGTGGGTCCTATTATTACATATTAGGTTATTTAAAATCGTTTTTTTTAGGACGAAGTGACCATCCTTACCACATCATTTTTATTTATGTTTTGATATTCGGTATCTGCTGCTGACACAAGTTTTTGCAGACATTGGGTCCCCACCGCAACCCGTGGCGAAAAATCAACTAGTTAAATTAATTTCATAAAACGACAACATCACTTATTTTAAAATATTTAATTTATAATGATAGGATGATGGTTGGTTTTACCCTTTCTTCTTTGTTCTCATTTGAGGGGGGGGGGGGGGGGGGGGGGGGGGGGCAGGTATAGTAAGTTTGTGTTAAGGTTTATTAAGATATTTTTTTTAAATAAATTGATAAAATTACAAGATTACCTCATGAGCCTTAAACCTGATCACACTTAATAGACAAATTTAACGTCTGTTAGTGAAAAGGACGTGACGTGACATTTTTAATATCATAAGATATGATAATGATATTAACTTATTGAGTGGGCAACAAACAATCATGAATAATTCAACTGGTCTCAACTAAGCATAAAAAACATTACACACACATCATCCAAACTAATGTATCACTCCTAATACAAGAATGCCTCAAATACACACCACATATCAATCAAGCCGAAGTTGCTTTCACCCATGCAGGCCTGGACTGTATCTCGGCAGCCCACGCGCTGACATGCGGTCGCGCGTCGAACAGCCTCTTCGCCTTTGTTCCAAACAAAAACTTCAGAACCGGAAGGTGGTGAAGATCCGCCAATGTGAAGCAATCCCCACCCAAATACTTGCTTTCGGACAACCGTGATTCGTACACGTCGAGCACTTGCTCGAGCTTCTTCTCGTGCTCTTCCACCATTGTCTCGTCGGTTGTCAAACCGAACATGGGTTTGTATACTAGCTCCCATGCTAGTTTTGATCCAACCTGGTCGAATTTTTGTGCCTCAACTTCGATCCACACGCCAACTATTGCCATCTTTTTCGGGTCGTGGATTATTAGGTTGGTTCCGTTTTCGGGGTATGCATGAGCCAAGTATTGATTAATTGCCCTTGATTCTGAAACGAAATTACCAATTTTTTGTAGTTAAAATCTAGAAACCGAATTAATTAACAATATTACACTAAAAAAACAGGTATGGCGTTTTTGTTTTCAGTGTGAGTTTAAATCCTTCTAAATACAAACTTATAGTACTTGGGTGCATTTAGGTATAAAAAAACAAAGGTTTCTTTTTATTTTAAAAACTAAAAAATGTTTTTTTTTTTATTTATGTTTTAAACCGAAACTAGTGGTATGATGCTTGTCTCAAATGTAGAGTTTATAAATCAAACAGGCTTTCTCACCCTCTCATCCATCAGATTAGTTTTTTAGGTTGATTTCTTTGACTGTAACAAGTTTCTATAGAAAAAAAACCGAATGTAACAACCATATAGTATATATTTACTATGTAATTTATCTTTGTAGAAGATGGTAATAATGTTTTATTTTCTTACGAAATGATTTATTTGTTAAGGTTAAAGCAAAGTTTTAGTACCAATTCATAATTATGGGGCATTTATCCTCAAAATTTTCTAAGCTTAAATGGCAAAACTGATAAAAAAAACCGAAAAAGAATCTAACCCGTCATTTTTTTAAACAACCAACAGAATCAATCCCGAACACCCTCGAGGCACCCTGTGAACCAAACGGAGTACTCCGAGAGTAACCAGAGTCCACCACTAATTCCGGGAACCCAGGTTTCTCAGAGTCTCCTATCATTCGCCACCAGCGCCTCAGTCTTCACCAGTGGCGAAGCTTGAATTTTTTTACGGGGGGGTCGAAAACGTATATACCAAAAAATTTCTATAGAACCGGGGGTCGAAAACATATACACCCAAAAATTTCTATACAAAAACTACATATATAACACTACTGCCCGAAAAGTTCGGGGGGTCGGGCGCCCATCCCGGTCCCTTCAAAACATCGCCCCTGGTCTTCACCAAGTGAGGGTTGAACCTTCATATCTCTAAAAAGATATGTAAGCCTTCCCAACTTGATGTAGATATATATGGTAAATCTAACCCATCATGATTACCAAAAGCTCTAACAACCGAAAAAACCGAAAAAACCGAACGGTTTTCAAAATTCGAAAAACCAAATTTTGGTTTTTGTCTTCTTTGAGCTCAACTCAAATCTTTACCCACACATCCCCATATTCTAAATCAATATTCAATTCATCGAAAATAAAACCTAGAAACTTAAATGAATCCTTATGTTTGACCAAAAACTGAAATCAATTCATACCGAACAGCTTGAGATCACCATCCTCTAAAGCTGGAACCTGACCGAACGGCTGCAGAAAGAAATGCAAACACATCAAATCAAACCAAACAAAACAAAACATAATATTATCAAACAAGTTAATGTTACATACGTTACGGGTTAAAAATTCAGGAGTCTTGTGCTCTTTGTTGCCCATGTTGATGCTAACAAACTCATAATCGAGCTCTTTCTCGGCGAGACAAGCCTTAGCACGAAGAGTAGCGGTTGAAGTAGCGGAACCGTAAAGTTTGATAGCCATTATTGTTGTTGATTTGATTGATGAAAGAGGTGAAGAGGATATATATAGACAGATGGGTTTGACGAAAGAAGGGCCGAGATTGAAGGATCCAGAAGATACGGACGAAGGTTGAGAACCGACAGGTGGGAAGTGGACTCGTGTGTGGTGGGAAGTAGGTACGTGTGTACTGGTGTGAATTTAAAAGTCGTCAGTTTATCAACTCGTTATGATTAGGTAAGCGGTGACGTATGGGAAATTGAGTAAGTAATCATGTGTTAACATGCAAGTGGATTTGGATATGCTATCATAAAACTTTGTTTTTTAAGTGTGTTTTTGACTTTTTGTTAAAGGAAAAATTACATTTTTCGTCCTTTATGTTTGTATCGGATTGCAATAGATACCCTTTAACTTTAATAATTACAGTCACAGTCCTTTATTTGTAAAACTCATTACACCTTTCGTCCTTTACACCTAACTTGGTTAAAATTTTCAGTTAAATATAGCAGGTGCCTTACACATGAAGGTAAGTTAGTAATTTTATAAATATATTTAAATTAATTAAACAAATAAACAAAACACAATAGATAAATAAACCTAATCTTTCTTTCTGTTTCATCTCTATCTCTCTCCCCTCAATCTCTCTCCAACCAACCATCCCCACCATTACTGTGAGAGCCGCCACCACCGTTTCCGGTAAGGTTTCGACCAAGATTCCGTTCCGGGCAAGGATTCTGTTTCCGGCAAGGTCCCGGACAGATTATGGTATGATTTTTAACAGGAATCATAGAGTATAACCGTTGTGGTTTTTGAAATGAAGGGCTAAGGCTGCACCTTTGTGTGAAACATCCCCAATCCAATCCTTCACCGTCGTCGCCTTCAACTGTGGCCCAGATCTGCAACGAGCTTTTTAGATATGGTTTTGTGTCGCCGGAGTTTTGCTCCATCGGAAGCCTATAGTTCACCATCGTTCTCTTTTCCCCCTCTCTCTCTCATACTTGCATTCCCTCTCTCTCTATTTGTTATTATTTCATAAATTTAAGTTTGTATTGACATGAAATCTGTTATTGATTTGAAACTCTTGAAAGTTTCTTTGGTCTGCACGAGGAATTATATTCATGGCAATTTTTTGGATATAGATTTGAAATTCTTGAAAGTTTGTTTGGTCTGCACGTGCACGGGGAAGTAAATTTCACTTTTTCACTTTCAATTTCTGATTTGAATCATTTGATTTTGAAATTTGTTGATTATTAACTCGAAATTTGTTGATTATTAACTCGAATCTGTGGTTTCTGTTGATTATTTTGAAATTGGGGATTTAGGTGTTGACTAAGTATGAACGGTGGCCGGAGTGATGGTGGTGACGAGATTTGAGGTGGTGGCGGGATGGGGTGGTGGTGGCAAGATGTGGTGGTTAGGGTTTTAGGGTTAGGAAATTGGGGAAGATGAAGGGTATATGGAATTTTTTTGGTTTTATTTATTAAACAATTAAATAAAAGCATGAATTGCCCAGAATACCCCTAAGTGAATAAAGTTAACTGAAAATTTTAATCTGGTTAGTGCTAAAGGACGTACAGTGTAACGGGTTTTACAAATAAAGGACTGTGACTGTAATTATTGAAGTTAAAGGTTATCCATTGCAATGTGGTACTAACATAAAGGACGAAAAGTGTAATTTACCCTTTTGTTAAAGTTTTATTTCAATAAATTAGGGTTTCGGTTACTAACCGGTTTTTCAAGTCCAAAACAATAACCGGTGTAACCGGTTGGATCGGGTTTTAACTGGTTTTTGCCAAAAAAAAACCGGTTTTTTTAAAACCGGTTTCGGTTATTAACCGGTTTTCATACCAAGAATCCTAACCGGTCTATAACCGGCGGCTCGATTATAAAACCGGTTCGATTAAAAAAAACCGGTTTCGGTTTTTTCCCCGGTTTCAGTTTTAAAACCGGTTTTTTTGTACACCTCTAGAGGGAGGTATAGTGAGTGTGTGTTTAGGTTTATTAATGTATTTTTCTTTTAAAAAGAGTTATTGGATTTTATCACTCCGAACTATTGAATATTGGCAATTGCCACTCTCAACTATCACTTTGACTTCCACCATTCTTAACTTAACACTTTGTGTGTTGTGTCACTTCACATGTAAACATTTCTTAGTATTTGACTTGTGTTATTGGTAATGATAGGAGACCCAGGGAAACTTGGGTTGGATTCTTGAGCCAAACGGGTTTTACCGGTAATTTCACCGTCGGCTTACGGACGGGTGGGTTACCGGGTTTTCCCCGGAATTGGTGGTGGACTCGGGTTACTCTCGGAGTACTCCATTTGTCCAGTGGGTACCCCAAAAGTACTCGGGATTGAGTTTGTTGGCCGTTAAAAAAAAACTTTTGTTTTTTAAGTGTGTTTTAGTTGGTTAATACAAAAAATAATAATAAGAGTAAACTGCCATTTTGGTCCCTGTGGTTCGGTCACTTTTGCCACTTTAGTCCAAAACTCAAACTTTTTGCATCTGGGTCCCTGTGGTTTGAGTTTTATTGTCATTTTGGTCCAAAAATGAAATTAGGTCATATTTTTCTTATAAAATCCTGCTATTTTGTCCTTTTCCACAGAGGCAAAATGATCATTTCTTTTTTATAAATAAATACCATATTTTATAAGACAAATATGACCTGATTTGCCTCTGAGGAAAATGAAAAAAAATGCAGGATTTTATAAGACAAATATGACCTGATTTCATTTTTGGACCAAAATGACAATAAAACTGAAACCACAAGGATCCAGATGCAAAAGGTTTGAGTTTTGGACTAAAATGGCAAAAGTGACCAAACCTCAGGAACCAAAATGACAGTTTACTCTAATAATAATAATGCTAAGTTGGATATTACATTATATTACATAAATCTTAAATTGAACGGTGGGTGCCAACCACATTTTTGATTTGATAAAAATCACCTCTTAACTTTTCCAAATATGCAAACTTCATTGCTCAAATTTCTAACTTGACAAAAATGACCCTCTTACTTTTCAACTTGACAAAAAAGGCCCTCATACATTCTAACTTCTCTTTAACCCTCAAACTTTTGACATGTAACCCATTCTACCCCCAAACATTGCTATAATTTCAGAGGTAACTCTCTTAACTTTGAAAATGTCATTTTGACTCCCGCAAGTTTCTAAAGTTTCAAGCTTACCTTAAAACTAATTTCTTAAGTTTTTTTTTATGGACATGTCAGTATAGAATTCGAGTTCGTCTTTGCTTTAGCGTAATTTTTGTCTGAAAATGAGTCGGGTCAATTATAAAATGTTTTTTTATGTACGTCTTGAGTTGGACTACGATCTGACGTAAATTCTATTTGGAAATAAATCGGGTCAAATGTAACATACGATTTGATGTAAATTTAGTTCGGAAACGAGTCTGGTTGATTGTAGTCTATACGTTATCATTTCGCGTGTGGTGCCGCCGCAACGCGCGGCGAGTAAAGAACTAGTGCTATCACGAAAGTTCCAACTTTTTTATAGTAGAGTTAAATGTTATTTTATTTAGTCCATGTGTTTGGACCATTTTGTCAGTTTAGTCCAAAGGTTTCATTTTTCGCCGGTGGGTTCAAAAAGGTTTCACTGTTGCCATTTTAGCCATCTGGGTTAACTTCATCCATTTTTTTTGTTAACGAGAAAGACAATTCGGTCATTTTATAAGTAATTCTATTAACTAGAAGGGTAATTCGGCCATATAAAATGACCGAATCACCCATTCTCGTTAACAGAAAAATGGATGAAGTTATCCCAGTGGACTAAAATGGCAACGGTGAAACATTTTTAGACCCACAGACAAAAAATGAAACTTTTAGACTAAACTGACAAAATGATTTAAAACACAAGGACTAAAATGGCATTTAACTCTATATAGTATTATCATGTCTTACAATTACCTTTAACATTATAGTGTTAATCAATTTTTTTTATTGCTTTATCTCTAGCTATCACTTCCTCGCGGTGGATCACTTGTCTTTGTTGGTGGATTTCGAATTTTATTTTTTTTACGGGTGGCACAAGTTAACGGGGTAAAAAACAAGTCGGGTCAAAAAGGGTTCGGGTAAAACCTAGGGTAAGCAAGTTCAATCGTCGAATTAGGCTAAACAGCTTCTAGCTTACGAAATCATAAATAAGTCGATCACAAATAAAAACAAAGGGGAAATCACAAAACGTAGATTGTGATGTGTGTGACCAAATACAATTGGTTTCAGCCAAGCATAAAAAACTTCTATTATTGTTTTCATATTTAACTTATTATATTATATATGTGGGCAACAAACATTACACACATCATCCAATCTATTGCAATATCACTCTTAATATGTGAAGCCACAAACACACACCACAAAATCAATCAAGCCGTGGTTGCTTTCACCCATGCAGGCCTAGACTGGATATCAGCAGCCCACGCGCTGACATGCGATCGCGCGTCGAACAACCTCTTCACCTTGGTTCCAAACAAAAACTTCAAAACAGGAAGGTGGTGAAGATCCGCCAATGTGAAGACGTCACCACCCAAATACTTGCTTTCGGACAACCGCGAATCATACACGTCGAGCACTTGCTCCAGCTTCTTCTCGTTCTCTTCCACAACAGCGTCGTCGGTTGTTAAACCGAACATGGGTTTGTATGCTAGCTCCCATGCTAGTTTTGATCCAATCAGCTCGAATTTTTGTGACTCAACTTCGATCCACACACCAACTACTGCCATCGTCTTTTTGTCGTGCATTATCAGATTCGTTCCGTTTTCGGGGTAGGTGAGAGCCAGGTATTGAGTAATGGCCTTTGATTCTGAAACCAAATTACCCATGAAAACCTAGAAACTGAAACTTTCGATTTGTAAATGATTAACATTCCTAAAAAATGACTTTTATGTTATTAATATATTATTTATTAGTGTCTATCCACATTACCAACTCCCATATCACATTTATGTTTGTATTAATGTCATAGTGCCTATATATATTGGCATTTGTAAATGATGTATATCTCAATGAATAATAGTTCTTTATTCTATCTTTCTCTATGTGTTCCTTTGATTATGTTCATATACTAGTCTCTAGTAGGCCGTTGTTTTACAACACGTTATCAGCACGAAAGTGCTCTCACCAAAACCCTAATTTTTGAGGAATCATCACTACCAGCTACACGTTTCAAAGTGGACCTGATACATTAGCATCTCGCCATGTTTTGGATTTGCTTCTGCCGACAATTAGGTACCAATTTTTAACCTTCATTTAATATACTCTATCACTCATATATGCACTATAATATGTGGTGAAATCAATATTCAATGACTCACTAAAATGTGTTTGTTTTTTTAAAGGGATGATTTGTTTGTTGATAGTTTGCGTGTTAGTAATCATATTATCAATTCTATAGAATTAATAATCTGGGTTTTATTTGTTTGGTTGTGAAACTTAATCATTGTTGGGATATTTTCTTCTTATTATTAATCATTGTTATTACATGTATAAATCGACTTACCTGCATATATTATTATTTTAGCGTATCTCATAGTTTTTAAATTTCGAATACCTAATTCTTTTTAAGTAGATTTGCCTAAATTTTCAAATAATATTAGTAATATTAAATAAAAGTGTTATTGATTTTGTGATACGAAAAATTTAGTTACCAAATCTATATGTTTATTTTATTAAATTGGATTAAATAGAATATATATTTCTTTAAAAAAATGTATAAGCTCTTAATATTTGAGAAAAACGTTTCTCTCCATTCAATTTATTGAATTATAAAGAATTAAAATAACATGGCTATATTCTAGTCAGACCATAACAATTACCATTCTCACATACATTTTCATAACAACTAGTATTAAGCATCCCCGCGTTGCAGCGGGACCATCAATACTGAATTTGCGGCGTGTTAATGCGAATAACTTAGACCGAAACATAAAACATAGAAAAGAATAACTAAGTTGACATAGGACCCGTGCGTTGCAACGAACCTATCAAACTGGAAAAAATAGACAACGTAAAATGTTGAACCGCACACACGTTGCGTCGTGTTAACTCGCAAAATTTAAAACGGAACGTGAAACGAAAAATTTGTGTATGATGGAAAATATAAGGGACCAAAGTTGAAAGTAAAAAAATTATGAGGTTAAATTGCGAAAAACGAAAACTTTTGAGTTAAAAGTAAAAAAACTCAAATAGGCTTTGGTTAAAAGTGAAAAATTAAGTTTTTTTTTTTTTGAAAATCTCCCTAAGCATGATGTACACCCACTCTATGCATACAATTCTTGGAAATTTATAGTATGGAAATAAATATAGTGCTTTCGTTTCATTTCGTTTACGTTTACGTTTCCTGCATTAATCATTGAAACTTAAGAAGGGTGGGGTTAGTAATACGAAGGGTGAATAATAGTTTATTTTTCCCACAATATAGGTTTAACCTATTTTGGCTCATCCATATTCTTTTCTCAACAAACAAGTGGCGGACCCAGAATTTTTTTTCTGGGGGTGCGGAAATTTTTTAAAGATTTTAGACCTATAGCGATATAAAAAAATCGGTTCATAGCGGATCGGATCAGGTCGGGTCATGTAAACAAGTAAAAACAAAGTTTCATAGCGGGTCGAATCAGATCGGGTCGGGTCGGGTCCATTTCAATTCTCAAACAATCAAACCCTAGTTCCTAACTTCCTATCACATTAACAAACAAAAAAAACATCAAAGTTCAAACCATCCCTACTTTTATTTCTCTTAATCATTCAATAAAAGAACAAAAAAAACTTATCTATAAAATACGTTGGTCTTTAATTAGAATAATCAGGAGAAAAAAAGTGGTTCAACCCCTTTTCTCTTGAGAAATCGCGGCATAACTTCCCTACTCATTGTTCATTCCTAATCCTATCACATACAAAATAAACAAGGATCTTCAAGTGTTCAACCATAGCCCATGTTCCTTAATTTTGAATTTAAAATTTTGAATTTCAAGCCCTAGTAATTATTATAAGCCCTAGTAAAAAACATGTACCTGTCAGGGGCGGCCTGAATTAACCAGTTTGCAGCCGAAATTTTGTAGTCCCCGGTCGGAATTATGCTGTCGTTGGGCGCTGAAGTGAGGCAGAGGGAGGGCGGGAGTCGCTGGCAAGTGGTAGAGATTTGGGTTTTTTTTATTATGAGGACTCGTTTGTTTAACAAAACTAGTAGTTGGGTTGGGCTTGAATGGGTATTAAGTTATTGGGCTTGATGGATTGAATTTAAGTTTTATTAAAGGGGTTAGTAGGCTAACTTGTTTACATAATTTGATCGGGTTTCAATCCGTGTTCACAATTTTTTTACATAAATTCCTAACATTTTTTTCTAAGGGGTGCGGACGAAAATCTCTAAGGGGTGCGGTCGGAATTTTTCAAGGGGTGCGGACGAAAATTTCCAAGGGGTGCGGTCTGGATTTTTCGCAAAAAATACCACTAAATTTTTTTTTTCAAGGGGTGCGGCCGCCCACCCACCCCATAACTTGGGTCCGCCCCTGCAACAAACTAGGTTAAAATTCATAAAGAAAATGTTAATGCGTTGGGATATAAAGTTAAATCTGTAAAAGTTTTCAAGTGAATTTGCATTAGTTATCTAGCAATTAATGTTTGGTATTATATTCTTGATAATGAAAACTCATTATAATATTAAATTATAGACTAATTTGTTAGTCAGATTATGTGTTAAAGTACGGCGTTTTTTGTTAAATGTTTATATTAACCACTGATGTGTGTAAAATGCAACATATAAATTACATCAAATGAGGCATAAAACTAACCCTTTTTAGTACTAATATTGGAAAAAGAGTGTTTTTGTCTTCCTTTTGTATTTTCAGGATTAAATGAGCTCAAAAACGCAAAAGAAGCAAAAAGACAGCTAAATCCAACATAAATACAAGAAAAGGAACATTAGTGGATTGCCCGAACCCTCAACGGCACCTTCCAAAGCAAAATAAAGAAAACAGAAGGCTGAACACGCCCCGTGCTCAGCCAGCACGGGCCGTGCCCAAGAAGCAGCAGAAAAGACAAACCTATAGAAGCTTCTATTGCCCACCACGGGCCGTGCTCAGCGGACACGGGGGGCGTGCCGAAAGTACTGCAGGCGCATTAATTGTAATTGCGAATTACAATTAATGAAGAGAGAGAGTGTCAGACGGGCACGGGGCCGTGCCCAGCGAACACGGGGCCGTGCCCAGGCTTCTGTTCAGCCTATAAATAGGAGTGCTTGGATTCATTTCATCTCATCCCTTGGCACACCACCTCTCTCACACTTCATCCACCACCCACCACCATCACAACACCATCATCCACCACCATCATCCATTGTCCATCATTGTCACGACCCCCGACCCACCCTGGACGGAATCGGGAGCCGCGAACAGTCCAGCGGTACCGGTGATTATTTTGAAAACGTTGCAGCGAAAATTTCCTCAGAACCGTGAGTTAGGAAAAATATCAGAGTTTAGAAACACCGGATTTTATTTTAATAAATAAATGGGATAAACCCATGTTTTATAATGGTAGCTTTAATAAAGATAAGTTTTATTATATAAAACAATATTTCTAAAAATTTAATTAATAAAATAAGCCACTTCTTGATGCCTTTTTGTGCCGTATCCATCTCTTACTCCAATCTACTGTAATTACCTGAAACGCGTTTTAAAAAGGTTTTGTCAGCGGGAAATACTGAGTGAGTTCATTCATTTTACTAAAACGACCCGTTTGTTATAATATACAGTATTAAGAGCGATTACAATGTTTCTGATATCAAACCAACTACCCACGGTACTTGCCACTCGACCCATTGGCCCATTCGTCCAATGGTGTCTGTGACTATGGTCATATCCCCCACTGGCTGCCCCAATGGTGACGATTATCAAGTAATGTATACAAAACCCCACATACCGGCTGTAACTTGGTGATTACAAAGACTTAATCCCCGTAATTATAACTTTGAATAAAACATGATTTTGTAAATAGATTTGATAAAAAGAGAGAATGACTCACAGATAATCAGGCAGATTCATACGGACAAAGTTTAGTCTACAGATAAGCCTTTGATATATTGCAGATTTGTACAAGCAGAGCTTAGTCTATTACTTAGCCTTGGAACCTAATGCATACGAACTAGGTAGTTAACTTAATACAGCATTTACGATAACTCACGAGATCAAATTCTCACAATGAATGTCAAAATGCAATACTTTGTCCATCGAATTAACGATGATTCATTGAATTAACAATGAACGACAAGGTATAATACTTTACCCATCGAATTAACGATAATCCGTTGAATTAACAACGAACGATAAAGTATAATACTTTACCTATCGAATTAACGACAATCCGTCAAATTAATGACGAACGATAAAGTATAACCCTAATGTGGGCGGCACTTAAACATCCCTTGGATAGTTTAATCGATCGGATAATGAATCGTAAGAGCGATTGAGTTAATACCCTGTTCTGCAGCACCCCGCTATACTTAATTTGAGTTTTGTGGGTGTTATTTGAAGTAATTTGGACAGAACTCGAAGAATTTTACGAATTCTTTCGTCGAACAATTGCCCAGAAGCCAGTCCCAACTCCTGCTATTTATACACAAATTTTGTCAAGCTTACGGACCGTAAGCTTGCTGATGTTGCGGTCCGTATGGCATCTTACGGACCGTAAGACTCACAGCTTTACGGTCCGTAAGGGACTAAAAGCTGCTATGTGGTTGCCACGTGTGGGACTAGCTCTGATGAGTCGACATATTCTGAAATTTCAACTTGAAGAGCACGTAAATTGGGATAATCGTAAAGTAGGGAATGCCCCCCCTGAGTTTTAGGGGCCCTAATCCTGTTTCTGATTGTTCTGAAAATTTTAGGGTTTGCGTAGAATCACTTGGGTGTCTCAATTAGGGTTTCCTATTGAATAATATAATAATATAAATAGGACTTTTAATGAGGGTTGTTTTATCAGGGGTCCGGGTTCATACTTACGGAATGTTTTTAGGACGATTTTGTGTGAGTCGTTACATTCTACCCACCTTAATAAAAATCTCGTCCTCGAGATTTACTGGAATAAATAGGAATACTTTTTCTTCATCTCAGATTCCAGCTTCCAAGTGTATTTGGGTTATGATATTTCTTTTGGAATTATGTCACCTTTTAGTTAATAGTATTAGGGTAGATGACCCAGAATTAAAATATTAAATTTTATGAATATGAATTGTATAATAAATAGGATTCAATGGTTCAACTGAATTATTTCAAGAAATCGATGATAAACGAATTAAATGAAATGATAAAATGTTCAAAGTGACTAGGTTCAAACCAAAAGATATATGATCAATAGATTCTTTAAAATGAATGTGAAAGACTTTTTTAGAATCAATAAAATTCTTTGTCAAAAGAAAGCTTACTTTGATTGAGGAAGACGTAGAACTGACAGGTTCCAAATGAAATCAAAGTATGAAAAATGATTTATCAAATATTTATGATATGAGAAATCAAAGTGTTGAAAGGAATGAATTGCAAAGATATATCAAAAGATAATAGAGTTAGTGTATTATTTTAAAGTTTCAAATTTGTTTTAATTGTGAAATATTGTGATAGTACACTTTTAATGACTCTACTTTTTATACTATCTCCTAAAATATAATAAGAACAAATTATTTTGGTTTGACCAACCATTATACTTTTGTAAAGCAATTTGAATATATATATTATTTGTTATGCATTTTTACTATATGTAAATGGTCACCACTTTTAAATAAATATTATTTTAGTATTTTATCATACTATGTAAGATATATTACAAAATACCGTAATGAAGTCATTATGTTTACAAAATATTATTTTGTAAAAGAAATCATTTATTATTTATAACGTTAAATAAGATTGGTAAAAATATTTATTATACAAAATATTTATACATATATTATACTTAGTGGGTCGATTCTATGGGATTACTTATTTGCCTTTGGAAATCATATAACTTTTGTGAATGTATTTACAAATGTTGTAAATAAGTGAAAACAGAGACTATTCTTATATAGTATAAGGTTCCCTTAACCCAGTGATGACTTTTGTATTATTCTTATATGGTTATTTTCTTACCCGAGTGTTATGGTACATAGTTACTACAAAATATGTGATACATAATTATTTATATAATTTTATTCGTCCCTCTAATTCTGGTATTGTTTTATGAAAATATATCTTTCTCCCATGTATATATATTTCCATATAAAATTAAAATTTACTAAATATGTATGGTGACTAGTCATTATCATGGTTGGATATTAGTTAGTGCTGCCTTGTTTAAGCATAGGTGGCCAATCCATGCCTAACTAAGGCTAGGTTACCCAATATCTGCCCTTGACAATAATCCTAGTATTTTAAAATAATATTAACACTTATTATTATTATTAATAATTTCTTACTAATAATAAAACTGATATTAGTATTACATACTTAAATGGAAAAATTTCTAATAAAAATGGTGAAATTGGCCGTCCCCAGGATCGAACCCGGGTCTAGGCCACACCCTTTCGCGCTCTTAGCTAACCGAGCTAAGTGCCTAGTTTGTAAAAATTTCCATTTTAGTTAAATATAAGCACAATAAATTTGGTACTTTTTATTATAAGTCACTCACTTATTTTGACTAAGTATTTGCTTATCTTCCTTATGGTGACTAATAAGAATATAGTAATACTATTAGGTAATCACTTATGTAAGTTTCCAAAAATAATGTTTTTCGATTGAAGATGTTAAAGTAATAATTATTACGAAAGGCTAGATTGATATTTGTAAAAAAAATCATTTAAGAGATATAAGATATATTAAAATATGACAGGAACTTGTGTATCATTATCTTTATCACACGATTTGTGTTAAGAAAAATGAGATTAATGCAAGTTTTAAATTTTATGAAAACGTTAGTACAAGGTGACCGTGATCAAAGAAATGATTTTAGTGAAGTCGAAGACCAATTAGGCATTTTATAGTTCTAGAGAATTGAAATGTTTGTTGGAAAATATGATAGCTTTAAATCCATCATATGGGAATTTGAAATGAGCAAGTTTAAACAACGGAAATCGGTTTAAACAAAACGAGTTTAAATAAGAAAGTTCGGACATGGTCATAATAGAAACCATGGATGCCAAAGAAAATTGAGTTTTTCAAAAATTTATTGACTCGATATTCTGGTTCATTGTTTAGCAATAATGTGGTTTACCGTACCAAAATCAAGTCTAACTAAAGGATATTTGAGTTTGGATAAAACGACAAATTAGAATGAATTCTTTTAGTGGAAATTTAGAAATTAAACGAACCATATGTGTAACAAACGGTGCATGTGTGGATTTACCAAGAAATGAAATGAATCAATATCCGCTACTATGAAATAAATCCTTCTGGTATGATGACCGTTAGGAAAAGTAGAAATGCGAAAGTCAACTTTTTATATTCAGAAGTCAGAATTTTTCACAAAAGAAATATAAGAACTTTTATCTGGAATTTTGAATGATAACCGTTATTTAAATGATATTATCAGGGAATGTCAAAAATAAAATGAAATAGAGAATTTGCAAAGGTATATGACTCCTTTTTCAGTGCTAATACTTATGACTTTGATTAGACTGTGCATCAATGTTTTTGTGAAATCTTGTTTTAATATACCTCAGCGAAATTTCATGTTGCTTGTAGGATCATGTGACAAAGTGCTGTTTTTAGTTCTTCTACTGACAGAATTTTAACATTAGTGTCATTGTGCCCAATTTATATTTTCCAAAGATCTTGCCTCGAAAGTTGTGTGTGATATATTTTAATGTCTGCGGATTTATAATTAAATTTTCATGTGCATTAGCACAACTTTTCATACTTCTTACTTGCGTTAATAGTTTATGGTAACGTATTAGAAATTCTTTATACTTTCAATGGTATCTCGACTTAATGGGTTTTTATTTATTATTGTCGCTTGAGTTACTAAGCAGATAATCAAACGAAATAATCGGAAAAGAGATTCTTAATAAAGAAATCTAGACACAGATGCAAGTGCTTTATTCTTACTTGACGTTTGGAATTTCTTATAGATCTATATAATCACATTTTTTTTTACATGCTGAATTAAACATTTCATCTATCAGGTAAATGTATTTAATAAATTTATTTTTCCAAAACCAGTCAAATATCTGATTATGATACTATTTAGGGAAATCTTGTCACTCGTGTGACATATTATATATTCCGTCTTATCCGATTCGCGCCGGAGCGGTAATTCTAATATATCCGAACAAACTGGAGAGTCTTATTACCTCATACCCAGTCTTGCCGGAGAAAATTTTCTATTTCCCATAAATAGTATCTTTTCAAAAAGTGCCTATCTTATTAGGACTTTTATTCAGAATTAAGGAAATTTATATTTCCATAACATATCTTATTATTATATTGATCACTACATGATTCCGGTGACAGTGTTAATTTGATCATTTTTTTCCAATTAGTGACTCAGGTCATATTACTGTTGATCATTCTTTCAACTAGTAATTCTGGACTTAGTTATCCCGTGATATTACTTTATCAAATATATTACTTATGGCACAAAACTATTTAACCCAGAGAATGACATATATCATTTTATTTCAAACTACTATAACTTATCAAATATAATATGTTAATTTACTTAAATAATTGTAATATCGTTATTTGATTTAAATAAAAAAAAATATAATCTCCGTATAGTAGAATATATTATACTTGACTATTTTATTATGGGATACATTAATTAAATTTATTTTAAACATTTATTAACTTTATTAATGATTCAATGTTTAAAATAATATTAGTCATAGGCTATGGTTACTGATACGTAGTTTCTATTGTGATTGTGGTTATGCTATTATTAGCTAACTTTCTATTAGAAAATATATATAACTTTAATTACTGTAAGTATAACTGATAAATATTTTAGGATTTTGAAAAGTCTTTTGTAATTATAATTATATCACAAAAAGGTGATAAAACTATGAAAATAGAGTGGACTTACAAACTGTGAGAAAAGAAATGAATTTACCAAAATACATCATATTTGTTTACACAAATACTTAGTTTATTGTGAAGCTAATATTAAGGCATCTTTTCTTAAGTTTGAGTCTAAATGCTACCAATTAACATTAATCCCCTAACTCTTTTATATAAATTTAGGTATTATTATTACAACACCTAAAGGCGTAAAGCAGTGGCTTTATTTAGTGGCTCTTTTGAGTTGGCTCTGATACCACCTTCTGTCACGACCCCCGACCCACCCTGGACGGAATCGGGAGCCGCGAACAGTCCAGCGGTACCGGTGATTATTTTGAAAACGTTGCAGCGAAAATTTCCTCAGAACCGTGAGTTAGGAAAAATATCAGAGTTTAGAAACACCGGATTTTATTTTAATAAATAAATGGGATAAACCCATGTTTTATAATGGTAGCTTTAATAAAGATAAGTTTTATTATATAAAACAATATTTCTAAAAATTTAATTAATAAAATAAGCCACTTCTTGATGCCTTTTTGTGCCGTATCCATCTCTTACTCCAATCTACTGTAATTACCTGAAACGCGTTTTAAAAAGGTTTTGTCAGCGGGAAATACTGAGTGAGTTCATTCATTTTACTAAAACGACCCGTTTGTTATAATATACAGTATTAAGAGCGATTACAATGTTTCTGATATCAAACCAACTACCCACGGTACTTGCCACTCGACCCATTGGCCCATTCGTCCAATGGTGTCTGTGACTATGGTCATATCCCCCACTGGCTGCCCCAATGGTGACGATTATCAAGTAATGTATACAAAACCCCACATACCGGCTGTAACTTGGTGATTACAAAGACTTAATCCCCGTAATTATAACTTTGAATAAAACATGATTTTGTAAATAGATTTGATAAAAAGAGAGAATGACTCACAGATAATCAGGCAGATTCATACGGACAAAGTTTAGTCTACAGATAAGCCTTTGATATATTGCAGATTTGTACAAGCAGAGCTTAGTCTATTACTTAGCCTTGGAACCTAATGCATACGAACTAGGTAGTTAACTTAATACAGCATTTACGATAACTCACGAGATCAAATTCTCACAATGAATGTCAAAATGCAATACTTTGTCCATCGAATTAACGATGATTCATTGAATTAACAATGAACGACAAGGTATAATACTTTACCCATCGAATTAACGATAATCCGTTGAATTAACAACGAACGATAAAGTATAATACTTTACCTATCGAATTAACGACAATCCGTCAAATTAATGACGAACGATAAAGTATAACCCTAATGTGGGCGGCACTTAAACATCCCTTGGATAGTTTAATCGATCGGATAATGAATCGTAAGAGCGATTGAGTTAATACCCTGTTCTGCAGCACCCCGCTATACTTAATTTGAGTTTTGTGGGTGTTATTTGAAGTAATTTGGACAGAACTCGAAGAATTTTACGAATTCTTTCGTCGAACAATTGCCCAGAAGCCAGTCCCAACTCCTGCTATTTATACACAAATTTTGTCAAGCTTACGGACCGTAAGCTTGCTGATGTTGCGGTCCGTATGGCATCTTACGGACCGTAAGACTCACAGCTTTACGGTCCGTAAGGGACTAAAAGCTGCTATGTGGTTGCCACGTGTGGGACTAGCTCTGATGAGTCGACATATTCTGAAATTTCAACTTGAAGAGCACGTAAATTGGGATAATCGTAAAGTAGGGAATGCCCCCCCTGAGTTTTAGGGTCCCTAATCCTGTTTCTGATTGTTCTGAAAATTTTAGGGTTTGCGTAGAATCACTTGGGTGTCTCAATTAGGGTTTCCTATTGAATAATATAATAATATAAATAGGACTTTTAATGAGGGTTGTTTTATCAGGGGTCCGGGTTCATACTTACGGAATGTTTTTAGGACGATTTTGTGTGAGTCGTTACAATCATAGAGTGTGTGAGTCGTCTCGGGATCCAAGATTGATCGTAAGAGTTCTTGACAATCAAGGCCATGTTTGCCTAAGTCTCTTACATCACTTGGTGAAGACAAAGTGTCTAGTATAATACTTTTTATTTATAATCTTTTGCACTTTTTATTTGGTTTTGTATTAATGACTTTAATAACTAGTTACTTATGTTGAAGGTGATCTTTCCTTATCGTTTGTCCGTGGTGTCTTGGCATTATTTTACTGTCTATATAAAATAAAGGATTTTCACCATTCATATCTCCACGGTCTATATGGAGGTATGTTGGCTACCTGGTAGGGGGTTAAGGGAACGGTTTGGTAAAGGTCTTGCCATTGTTCAGCGTTTAGAGGTCCTGCAATGGACCTGGGTCAAATTTAGTAGGACCTCCTTCAATACTTCACGGTATTGGATGGCGGGGGTCCAAACTCTTTGATCCCCTCATAAGTTAACTACTATTAATACTATAACCCGGCTATTTAGGACTGTATCCCTGCTGACTCAGACTACTTAGTCGAGGGTAACATCACCGCCAAAAGCGGGGCCTACCACAATACTGCATTAATAACTTAATTCATTATCTTCCAATAATCCACCCCTTTAGGATTGTATCCCTGCTGACTCAAACTACTGGGGTGAGGGTAACGTCACCTTCAAAAGAGGGGCCTACTACAATAACTAAGATAATCTCTTAATTATGTGCAAAAGTGCGGAAATAATCAAAGGTTATACTAGATACGAGTCGGAACCAAGTGATTCATCTTGTCTATCTGTTTTTATTTTATTTTTATTTTCAGCATTTTAGTTAGTTTTTATTTTTCTTAGTTTAAAACATTTTTCTAAACTTTTATTTTGGTTAGACGTTGAGGATAAACCGGTACTAAAAGCTCTTGTGTCCTTGGACGACCTCGGTATCTTACCAACGCTATACTACACTCAACGATGGGTGCACTTGCCCATATGTGTGTTTAGTGTTAGTGAAATATCGTGTTTTATAAATTTAAAACTTGGCTAAAATAAGTGTTAAAAAGGGCTTAAAATATACACCTAAAATATACGACACTTCACGCACATCAAGTTTTTGGCGCCGTTGCCGGGGACACAAGGATTTTAAGAAAGCTTAAAATCGACGGCCTAATCAGTTTTTTTTTAAAACGCGCGCACATTTTTCTGCATTTAGTTTAGTTTTGCATTTACAGTATCCTGTACACGGGGCCGTGTTCACTGAACACGGGGCCGTGCTGCAGATTTTTCATAAACACCCAGTAACAGTAGCTTGAACACGGGCCGTGCTCACTGAACACGCCCCGTGCTCAACTAGATCAGTCAATTTAATTAAAACGCCCAGATACAGATTCTGAACACGGGGCCGTGTCCACTCAACACGGGGCCGTGTCCAGCCTCTGTTTCCGTTTTTATTTTTGTTTTCTGATCTCGAGACTCGGTTGTGGTCTGCTGAGTGATTCTTATGGATCAATACTCAGGAGGTTACAACTACACCTATGATGAGGATGATTATAGGGGTAATTATTGCACAAATTGTCGTACTACACGTTCAATTCAAGATAATCACTCGTACCAACCATCCAATTCATACACTTACTATGAGGGGCCCAGGTACGAACCATCAACTTCATACACATCCTACGAAGACCAAAGGTATGAACCTCCTCCCTCATACTCATATTTTGATGAACCAAGGTATGAGCCTTCCTACTCATACTTTGAGGAACCAAGGTATGAGCCACCACCTTCATATGCTTATTATGAGGAACCTTGGCGTGAACAACCCACCTCATATGAGTATTATGAAGAACAAAATTACGAACCTTATCCATCATATGCTTACAATGAAGGGCAATGGTGTGAACCATCAACTTCATATGGGTATTATGAGGAACAAAGGGTCGAACAACCGGATTCAAGCTTAGAAAATAATGAATCTTTTTCTATAACCGAAGTGACCGATAGGATATTAGAACACATTAGAGTTATCGATCGGTGTATAAAAGAAGCTCGCGCAAGGGAAGAGGAGTCCCGCGCAAGAGAAGAATTAAAAAAGGAAGAGATAACTAAAAATGAAAAAATGGAAGAACAAATAAGTGAAAAACCGACACATGAGTTAAACAACGAAAAAGGTGAGTCCAACAACGTTAAAATCCAAGAAGAGTCTAATTTTGAAGAAATTCATCTCTTATCACCTTCTTTCGAAAATTATTGTTTAGTACCCACTCATGCGAAGTTTCTAAAAGAGTTAAACACTAACACTAAAATTGACGAAACGGTAAGTGTTAAGTTAACTAATGATCAAACTTCACTAATAAAAGAAGACCCATTTGAAATTAACATCACACCGGTTCCATGTTTCTTTCAAAATTCGTTTATTAGTAATGTCACAATCGATAAAGATCTTTGTGTTAACATAATGCCTAATTACCTTTTCGAAAAATTAAGTATTAGTGATTTTTCTCCACTTCAAATACCCATTTTTCTATCCAATCGGAAAGTAATAAAATCAATCGGTATAGTTGAAGATATCTTGGTTCAAACAAATCAAATGGTAATTCCAACCGACTTTGTCATCCTCGATGACGCTCCTCTAGTGTTGGGACGACCATTTGTAAAAACTTACGAAGCTTTGAAAAACCGGAAGTTCAATAATCTACCTCTTCAATTAGGGGCATTTAAAAGAAGTGTCGATCTCGAACGATCAATGAAATATCCATTCGGCAATAATGACCCCCTAATTGAAGATGAAGATGAGCCACCCGATACAAGTGAAGAGACTGACCACTTTGTTGAAGAAGAGGTCGCCATAGAACAAACTTTTAAAGTTCTTGATCGAAACGAGCAACCAAATAAGGAGTCTCCTAAAGACCCACCACTTGAGCTCAAAGAACTTCCAAAAGGTTTGGAATATGCTTTTCTAGACAAAGATGGTAAATTACCTGTAATTATTTCGTCTAAATTAGATAACCTAGAAAAAGAAAAACTAGTTAGTCTTTTGAAAAAACACAAAAATGCAATAGCTTGGAAACTTGTTGACATAAAAGGAATTAGTCCTTCTATGTGCACACACAAAATTTTGATGAATGATGACTACAAATCTGTCATACAACCACAACGTCGAGTAAATCCAAATGTTCAAGAAGTGGTTAAAAATGAAGTCATCAAATTACTTGACGCAGGACTTATCTATCCTATTTCCGATAGTCCTGGGGTAAGTCCTGTCCAAGTAGTTCCAAAGAAAGGAGGTATGACGGTAATTACTAACGAAAAAAATGAATTAATACCAACAAGAACCGTCACAGGATGGAGAGTATGTATAGATTATAGACGATTAAATGAAGCAACAAGAAAGGATCATTTTCCTTTACCCTTCATTGATCAGATGTTAGAAAGATTATCCGGTCATAAATTTTACTGTTTCTTGGATGGTTTTTCAGGTTACTTTCAAATCCCGATAGCACCCGAAGACCAAGAAAAGACAACGTTCACATGTCCCTATGGAACTTTTGCCTATCGACGCATGCCGTTTGGTCTATGTAATGCCCCCGCAACATTCCAACGTTGCATGGTAGCCATTTTCCATGACATGATAGAAAAGACAATGGAAGTCTTCATGGACGACTTTTCTATCTTTGGGGATTCATACGACCAATGCCTCGATAACCTTGAACGAATGCTATCCCGATGTGAGGAAACTAACCTCGCCCTTAATTGGGAAAAATGCCATTTCATGGTAACGGAGGGAATAGTACTCGGTCACAAGATCTCAAGCGAAGGAATGGAGGTGGATCGAGCCAAAATAGATACCATTTCTAGGTTACCTCCTCCATCCTCCGTAAGAGCTATTAGAAGTTTCCTAGGGCATGCCGGATTTTATAGGAGGTTTATCAAAGACTTTTCAAAAATCTCAAGACCTCTAACAAAGTTACTTGAAAAAGATGCTCCTTTCATCTTTGACAAGGATTGCAATCAAGCATTTCTAACCCTAAAGGAAATGTTAGTCAATGCACCTATCATGATAGCACCTGATTGGAAATTTCCTTTCGAAATCATGTGCGATGCTAGTGACTTTGCAGTTGGAGCTGTCTTGGGACAGAGAAAAGAAAAGCATTTCCACCCAATATATTATGCTAGTATAACACTTAACGATGCACAAGAAAATTACACAACAACTGAAAAAGAGTTACTAGCTGTGGTATTTGCTTTTGATAAATTTCGCTCTTATCTTGTTCTTTCTAAAACTATAGTCTACACAGACCATGCAGCCATTCGATATCTCTTTAAGAAGCAAGACGCCAAACCACGTTTGATTAGGTGGATTCTACTCCTCCAAGAATTCGACATTGAAATCAAAGACAAAAGAGGAGCAGAAAACACCGCAGCAGATCATCTTTCGCGCTTAGAAGACCCAGCTTTGGAAGCAACCAGGGGCGAGCAAATCAACGAAAAATTCCCAACTGAATCCCTGGAAATGGTGGAATTTAAGGAAGAACCATGGTACGCCGACTTGGCCAACTACTTAGCTAGTGGAATAGTCGCAAAAGGATGGCCACATCATCAAAGAAAAAAATTCTTTGCCAATGTGAAACACTATTTTTGGGAAGATCCATATCTTTTCAAAATGTGTGCCGACCAACTCGTCAGACGATGCGTACATGGTGGTGAAGCCCGAAGAATTCTTCGCCATTGTCACGAAGGTCCATACGGAGGACATCATGGTGCTGCCAGTACCGCACGAAAGGTATTTGATTCAGGATTTTATTGGCCAACCATTTACAAAGATGCCCAAAATCTTGTAAAGACATGTGATGCTTGCCAAAGAACAGGTAATATTTCTTCCAAAAACGAAATGCCACAAAGTGGCATTCTTGTTTGTGAAATTTTTGATGTGTGGGGACTCGACTTTATGGGACCTTTTCCACCATCGAAAGGAAACAAATACATACTTGTGGCAGTAGATTACCTGTCTAAATGGGCCGAGGCCGAAGCACTTCCAACAAATGATGGAAGAGTGGTGGTAAGATTTCTGAAAAAATTATTCTCTCGTTTTGGCACACCCAAAGCTTTAATAAGTGATAGAGGTACCCATTTTTGTAATCATCAACTTGAAAAAATTTTAACAAGATATGGGGTCTATCACCGGGTCTCGACAGCTTATCACCCTCAAACAAACGGACAAGCCGAAGTGACCAATAGAGGGCTAAAACGGATACTTGAAAAAACCGTAGGGTTAAATAGAAAGGAATGGGCTGATAAATTAGATGATGCTTTATGGGCTTTTCGAACTGCTTATAAAACAACGATAGGTACAACCCCATATAAGCTAGTCTATGGAAAAAGTTGTCACTTGCCAGTAGAAATTGCACACAAAGCCTACTGGGCAATCAAAAATGTAAACTTAGATCTAGAATTTGCTGGTAAAAATCGATTTTGTCAAATAAATGAGTTAGACGAACTTAGGAATTATGCATACTCAAACTCTGAAATTTATAAGGAAAGAATGAAAGATTGGCATGACAAACATATTAAACCTAATGAATTTCGGGTAGGAGATTTAGTTCTTTTGTTTAATTCACGACTTCGATTGTTTCCTGGTAAATTAAAGTCTAGGTGGTCAGGACCTTTTTCCGTCACCCATATTTTTCCACACGGTGCAGTGGAAATTAAACCTCGAAATGGGTCACCATTTAAAGTCAATGGCCAGCGGCTGAAACTCTATCAAGGATTTATTGAGGATGAGGAAGAAGAGATCTCGCTTCAAACCGTGGAAGAATAAAAACATCATGCCTGGTAAGTTACGAACGATGGAGGCGGCAAAATAAAGCGGTAAGTTTTCTAAACCATAGCTTATGGGAAAAAGGGGCACTCACACGCGCACTATAAAAAAAAAAAAAAAAAAGCTCGGCACGAGGCCGTGTCCGCTGAGCACGGGGCCGTGTTCGCGCTGCAGACGGGATAAAACCCCTTTTTCAAAACAGTTTCTTCATTCCACACGCCCCGTTTTCCCACAAGAGCTCTGGTTCCAGGCAATTTTTCGCGAAATTCCAACGTCTCTTACCGATCTAACAACGTCAAGGTATGATTCTGTCACTCGTAGTAGTTAGATTAGTCACTTGCATGTAGTTAATACACCACAAATTTGGGGAAAAATCTAGGGTTCTTGATGTTCATTCGGATCGAACCTAAAATTTTTGCCTAAATCTGTTTACATTTAGTTAGATTAGTGTTAAGGGAAGTAAATACACTTGTATTGTTCATAGATTCACCCGATTTCTTACAAAAACCCCAAACCCTTGTTCTTGAACCGAAAAAGATAAAATTGATAGGGTAAACGGGTTATTTTGGGAAAAACGGCACTCAGGGTTTCATTTTCGGGGGAAACCGCACCTATTGGTTCAAAAAATTTCAAGTTTTCGAAACCGGGTCGAAAAGATGGGATTTTTGAGTAACAGACCCCTGAACACGGGGCCGTGTCCGCTGGGCACGGGGTCGTGTCCAGCCCGCTGTTGGCAGTTTTGTCCGAAAATATATCTGTTTCATGCTAACTTTTGGTGTATTCTTGCAGATGGCCAGGAAGTTTACTAGATTCAACGCCAATGAGCTAGATGCAAGAGCTCGATACGAGCTTCTTCAAACAAGACCGGAGGAATACCCAAGGCAGGCATGCACAGAACTATTAACCATGGTGAATCAAATTGACCGTTTCAACAACATTGTCACGGGACCGCTCAGAGTCGCGCTAACAACCCGACTCCGTTCCGTCCATGAATGCACCTTGGAATTTTACAGCACCTTTGCATTCACTTCAAGGTGCGAACCGTTCGATGAAGACGGGGTGTCATTCAGGTGTGGCGGAACAAGATATTCGATCTCCATGGCACAATTCGGGTCGATTATCGGGTTGTATGCGGAGGAGGATGCGGGAAACGAAGAGAATACAGGGGGGTTGAGAGAGATCGAAGACAACGAGCGCCAAGCCATGTGGGCTCAGATTGGGGAAGGGTTCTACAATCCGAGCAGCACTAAGAGTACCAAGCTGAGGGATCCGCTTTACAGATACATTCATAGGCTCCTCGGCTACTCTCTTAGCCAAAGGCATGACAGTGGTGGCGTCGTTGGGTTAAGAGATTTGCTTGTCCTCCATTGCATTCACAACCGTAGGCCGCTCGATGTTCCGTACCTTATGCTCCGAAACATGCATCACAACCGCCTTGCTAGTGCACCAACTCCTATTTTCTTCGGGGGATGGGTGCACCGTCTCTTCAGGCACTTCACCCACATTCCGAGGGCATTTGAGAGGAGCCCATGGTCGGGTACGGTGGATATTCACATATGCCGCTCGATGAACCTGGTTTATGAGGCAGAAGATGGGACGGTAACCTTTCAAAGGATGCAAGGTCATGCATGTAACCCGCAAGAAGCACTTGTCCTCCCAGCACCGCAACATCATCAGTACCAATACCCACCCCACGGTGATCCGTGCCAATCATCCTCCTCGGGAGGCAGTTTTCCTAATTTTCAAAGTTTGCATGATTTGTTGCAGGAAAACCTCATGTGTACTCGGAACACCTATAACATGGCAAGCAACACCTACCACCGGGTCGGAGCTATCGAGAGAAACCTATCCGAGATACAAGACGATGTCGGATACATACGAGACCACATTGCACGCCATGGAGGGGATGACGATGATGATGCCATGGAGTAGGCGGGAGAAGAATAGGAGGAAGCGGTTGATTGGTGGCTCCCCAGGTTAACCCTTTGCAATCTTGAACAATTGATGGCCTGCGTGCCAAGTGTTAGACAATTTACTTTTCCTAACTTTTTTTTTTCTCTGCATTTTATTTTTCTTACTTTATGCGTGGAACAATTAACTTTGGTAACGTAGGATGTTGGTATTGCTTGGTGTGGTATTAAGTGTTGGAACATGTACAAACCAAGGCTTAAGGTGTTAAGCCTCAGCACCTATAAGGCTAGGATGGAAAAACCGGAGGAAGAAACCTGTTTTTCAGGCTTCCAGACTGTCCACACGGGGACGTGTCCAGCCAACACGCCCCCGTGCTCACCTCCCTGACCTGCTGTTTGGCTTCTGTTCGGCAGAATTTTGTCAGACACGTGGCCGTGTCCAGTGGACACGGGGCCGTGTCCACCTTCTGTAAGTTCTTGTTACTGGCACCTGAACACGGGGTCGTGCCCACTCTACACGGGGCCGTGTTCAGTGCCCAGTAACACAAATTTTTGCTTTTTAAACACTATTTTACACATCTAATCAACCTAAAAATTTATTTTTGGGACACATTGAGGACAATGTGTAATTTAAGTGTGGGGGGGGGGGGGGATGCTAAAACCTTGAATTTTGCAAGTCCTAAATACAAGCCTTACACAAAACTCTATTGGAACCGCTAATCACCCCAAATTTTTTTCAAAAATTTCATTTTTTTTTTTACTTGTCTAGGTTTAACTCGGGAAATTCAAGCTCTCAAAAAGGTTATATTTTTACAAATTTACAACCGATAGCGTAGTGATAAAAATAACCAACATAAGAAAATTATGAAAAGGCATGACGAACTTATTTAAAATTTGATTATATATACTTGATCACATAAAAACCCATTCCCACAAAAGTGAGTTTTGAGCCTTTATTGAGCACTCAATTTCATATCATTTGACTAAATGCTCATTTTTCGTTTCTTGTGTGAATAGCCGCTTGGTTCTTACGACTCTAGAACTTGCCATGACAATACATTCCCGGTCCTTATCAACTTAAACCCGAGTAAGTACATGATGGAGGCATTAGGACTAACCCTTTTTCATTTCTACACCATTATTTTTCTTTTTTTTTACCACCTACCCAAAAATCCCCCTAGTTAGCCCCTTTGAGCCTAAACCTTTTCGTTTCATCACCCAAAACAAAAACCCTTTCACCCACCAAAACCTTTTTCATTTTTAACCCTTTATTTTAGTAACAAGTTCGGTTCTTCGAAAAAAAAAAATGAAAAATGAAGCAAAAAGAAAATAAACAAACAAAGTAATCAAAAATAACTTTGTTTGAATAAAAGCTTCATCAAAAATAAAAAATAAAAAGTTGCAAAAATACGAAAACCGACACTTGTTACGCTTTTTAGCCCTTTTTCTACTAACCACTAACCCAACCACCTACCCTAGCCAACCCTTAACCCACAAAGTCCTCTTGATATCTACAAAGGTATAAAAGTTAAAAAGGAGGAGGATTGATTTCTTGGCAAGCCTATGGTAGGAATAAGTTCCGTGCCGCTCTCGAGTGATTCACGAAAAATACACCTTCGGCCGAGTGTGAGTGATTTCCCCGCGAGGTATGTGAACTTGTATATAAATAGAATTTTAAAAAGGCATGTTATGCCCAAATAAGTAATTTCTTTTATGAACAGTTCTAAATAAATCATTACGAATAGGAGTGTAAATAAATAAAAATAAAACCCCAAAAAGATCTTGGAAATCCCGACACTCTATGACAAGCCCAAAACCTTCTCTTCTACCTATTCCATTTGGGAGTGTAAGCCAAATATTAAAGAGTTTTGCTTGAGGACAAGCAAAAGTTCAAGTGTGGGGGTATTTGATGTGTGTAAAATGCAACATATAAATTACATCAAATGAGGCATAAAACTAACCCTTTTTTAGTACTAATATTGGAAAAAGAGTGTTTTTGTCTTCCTTTTGTATTTTCAGGATTAAATGAGCTCAAAAACGCAAAAGAAGCAAAAAGACAGCTAAATCCAACATAAATACAAGAAAAGGAACATTAGTGGATTGCCCGAACCCTCAACGGCACCTTCCAAAGCAAAATAAAGAAAACAGAAGGCTGAACACGCCCCGTGCTCAGCCAGCACGGGCCGTGCCCAAGAAGCAGCAGAAAAGACAAACCTATAGAAGCTTCTATTGCCCACCACGGGCCGTGCTCAGCGGACACGGGGGCGTGCCGAAAGTACTGCAGGCGCATTAATTGTAATTGCGAATTACAATTAATGAAGAGAGAGAGTGTCAGACGGGCACGGGGCCGTGCCCAGCGAACACGGGGCCGTGCCCAGGCTTCTGTTCAGCCTATAAATAGGAGTGCTTGGATTCATTTCATCTCATCCCTTGGCACACCACCTCTCTCACACTTCATCCACCACCCACCACCATCACAACACCATCATCCACCACCATCATCCATTGTCCATCATAGAGTGTGTGAGTCGTCTCGGGATCCAAGATTGATCGTAAGAGTTCTTGACAATCAAGGCCATGTTTGCCTAAGTCTCTTACATCACTTGGTGAAGACAAAGTGTCTAGTATAATACTTTTTATTTATAATCTTTTGCACTTTTTATTTGGTTTTGTATTAATGACTTTAATAACTAGTTACTTATGTTGAAGGTGATCTTTCCTTATCGTTTGTCCGTGGTGTCTTGGCATTATTTTACTGTCTATATAAAATAAAGGATTTTCACCATTCATATCTCCACGGTCTATATGGAGGTATGTTGGCTACCTGGTAGGGGGTTAAGGGAACGGTTTGGTAAAGGTCTTGCCATTGTTCAGCGTTTAGAGGTCCTGCAATGGACCTGGGTCAAATTTAGTAGGACCTCCTTCAATACTTCACGGTATTGGATGGCGGGGGTCCAAACTCTTTGATCCCCTCATAAGTTAACTACTATTAATACTATAACCCGGCTATTTAGGACTGTATCCCTGCTGACTCAGACTACTTAGTCGAGGGTAACGTCACCGCCAAAAGCGGGGCCTACCACAATACTGCATTAATAACTTAATTCATTATCTTCCAATAATCCACCCCTTTAGGATTGTATCCCTGCTGACTCAAACTACTGGGGTGAGGGTAACGTCACCTTCAAAAGAGGGGCCTACTACAATAACTAAGATAATCTCTTAATTATGTGCAAAAGTGCGGAAATAATCAAAGGTTATACTAGATACGAGTCGGAACCAAGTGATTCATCTTGTCTATCTGTTTTTATTTTATTTTTATTTTCAGCATTTTAGTTAGTTTTTATTTTTCTTAGTTTAAAACATTTTTCTAAACTTTTATTTTGGTTAGACGTTGAGGATAAACCGGTACTAAAAGCTCTTGTGTCCTTGGACGACCTCGGTATCTTACCAACGCTATACTACACTCAACGATGGGTGCACTTGCCCATATGTGTGTTTCGTGTTAGTGAAATATCGTGTTTTATAAATTTAAAACTTGGCTAAAATAAGTGTTAAAAAGGGCTTAAAATATACACCTAAAATATACGACACTTCACGCACATCAACCACATAATTATTATTATTGTTGTTATAGTCTTGATCGTATATAAGATTATTCTTTTGGGTGAATTCAATTGAATGCAACAGTTTGGTATGATCAAGATACATGGTTTGTTAGATTTGAAATTTGTTTACTAATAAAATTATGGAAATTTAAAGATTTGAAAAAGGTAGTTATGGAATTTATACACTACAATCATATAAATAATACAAATTCTTATAAGACAAATATTTGGAGAATACCTGATAATAAACTATACCACCTGGGTATTTTTTTATACAATTCACTTAAATAGATTTTTTTTTATACAAAAACTATGCATCATTAGATGAATATACATATGATATCCTTACTTGCATGGTTATGTATCTTGTGTGGTTAATTATTATTGTTATTCAAGTTTTCATCAAATAAATAGATTAAAATTAAGTGAATGCCTTATGAAAATTGATTTTAAACTGCTATTTTTTTTTGGAAATTGGCTAGTGCACGAAAATTGTTTTAATTTATTTGTTTTGTTAGTACTTCACTAGCTTATGCTTATAATGATATGAATGATTAAACCAACGTAGCATATTTTATGTTAATATGAGCTATATTAAACCAAAGTGCATTATTTGAAATTGTTGATTCATGACCCCAGCACTAATTTGTAACATGTGGTGTGTTATACCATGATAGATTGATACATGAATTGTATATATTTTGTTGTAAGTAGTGAAAATGGACATTTTATAATGTTTTAATACAACCTGATTTATGTGACGACATATTATAATGCCATATACTATATAAATCTGGCTTTATGGTATATTGTGTATGTTATATTAGTATAACCTTTTTATTTGGTGACATGTTATATAGTAATGCATTGTATAATCTAATGTATGTGTTATGTTCCATATGTTATAAATTTGGAAGGGGACATCAAAGTAACCAAGGTTGTTGTATATGATCACAAGCTTTAAAAACGATTGAATTGTGGTCAAGGTTTATATAAAAAGACACCTGGAGTGTCCAACTTCTCAAAGCTTATTATGAGTTTATCGAATCTTGTAAGATTTTAAACCGATAAGTATAAATGTCTCGGTTATATAACTACATCTTGATTTATATCATGTGAAGAGAAAAATCTATATCATAATCCATTGAACAAAACAATTTCCATCGTCAAGTATCATATAAGCTATTGAAGTATCAAGATTGTTAAAGAATATACATAAAGATTGAAACAACAAGCATGAAAGTTCTGTGGTTGTAATCCATTCCCTGATGTGAATGTGATGATATAATGATCAATTCAAAGGTTATGATCATATACATAACTAAGAAAATTATAATGATACCACCATGAATGTTGTATGGGTATAATCTATTCTTTGAATAGAATGTGATGATATAATAATTGGTGTAAAGTTCGTGATGATGGTAATTGAGGAAATTGTTATGATTATCATGTGATAAGATCAACCATGTTAATACGGCAATGACTATACAATGATCGTTATAAAGGTCATGATCATGGTAACTGAGGAATTTGTAATTATTTTCATTTTGACAACCATTTTAATATTGAGATCGACCACCAAAAGTGGCAAACTAAGGAATGACCATATAACATGATGGTTTAAACTATTAAGTTATAATACATTCTCTCGTATCTTATATTTTGTATTACATACATACAAGTAATACATATGCGATCATAATCCAAAAGTTTATGGATGATAATTTTTTAGTTAGTTGGCATGACCGATTAGACCACACCGAGTCATTAATGATGATGTGAAAAGTATTGAAGAAACTGAAAAGTTTTCGAAACCGGGTCGAAAAGATGGGATTTTTGAGTAACAGACCCCTGAACACGGGGCCGTGTCCGCTGGGCACGGGGTCGTGTCCAGCCCGCTGTTGGTAGTTTTGTCCGAAAATATATCTGTTTCATGCTAACTTTTGGTGTATTCTTGCAGATGGCCAGGAAGTTTACTAGATTCAACGCCAATGAGCTAGATGCAAGAGCTCGATACGAGCTTCTTCAAACAAGACCGGAGGAATACCCAAGGCAGGCATGCACAGAACTATTAACCATGGTGAATCAAATTGACCGTTTCGACAACATTGTCACGGGACCGCTCAGAGTCGCGCTAACAACCCGACTCCGTTCCGTCCATGAATGCACCTTGGAATTTTACAGCACCTTTGCATTCACTTCAAGGTGCGAACCGTTCGATGAAGACGGGGTGTCATTCAGGTGTGGCGGAACAAGATATTCGATCTCCATGGCACAATTCGGGTCGATTATCGGGTTGTATGCGGAGGAGGATGCGGGAAACGAAGAGAATACAGGGGGGTTGAGAGAGATCGAAGACAACGAGCGCCAAGCCATGTGGGCTCAGATTGGGGAAGGGTTCTACAATCCGAGCAGCACTAAGAGTACCAAGCTGAGGGATCCGCTTTACAGATACATTCATAGGCTCCTCGGCTACTCTTTTAGCCAAAGGCATGACAGTGGTGGCGTCGTTGGGTTAAGAGATTTGCTTGTCCTCCATTGCATTCACAACCGTAGGCCGCTCGATGTTCCGTACCTTATGCTCCGAAACATGCATCACAACCGCCTTGCTAGTGCACCAACTCCTATTTTCTTCGGGGGATGGGTGCACCGTCTCTTCAGGCACTTCACCCACATTCCGAGGGCATTTGAGAGGAGCCCATGGTCGGGTACGGTGGATATTCACATATGCCGCTCGATGAACCTGGTTTATGAGGCAGAAGATGGGACGGTAACCTTTCAAAGGATGCAAGGTCATGCATGTAACCCGCAAGAAGCACTTGTCCTCCCAGCACCGCAACATCATCAGTACCAATACCCACCCCACGGTGATCCGGGCCAATCATCCTCCTCGGGAGGCAGTTTTCCTAATTTTCAAAGTTTGCATGATTTGTTGCAGGAAAACCTCATGTGTACTCGGAACACCTATAACATGGCAAGCAACACCTACCACCGGGTCGGAGCTATCGAGAGAAACCTATCCGAGATACAAGACGATGTCGGATACATACGAGACCACATTGCACGCCATGGAGGGGATGACGATGATGATGCCATGGAGTAGGCGGGAGAAGAATAGGAGGAAGCGGTTGATTGGTGGCTCCCCAGGTTAACCCTTTGCAATCTTGAACAATTGATGGCCTGCGTGCCAAGTGTTAGACAATTTACTTTTCCTAACTTTTTTTTTTCTCTGCATTTTATTTTTCTTACTTTATGCGTGGAACAATTAACTTTGGTAACGTAGGATGTTGGTATTGCTTGGTGTGGTATTAAGTGTTGGAACAGGTACAAACCAAGGCTTAAGGTGTTAAGCCTCAGCACCTATAAGGCTAGGATGGAAAAACCGGAGGAAGAAACCTGTTTTTCAGGCTTCCAGACTGTCCACACGGGGACGTGTCCAGCCAACACGCCCCCGTGCTCACCTCCCTGACCTGCTGTTTGGCTTCTGTTCGGCAGAATTTTGTCAGACACGTGGCCGTGTCCAGTGGACACGGGGCCGTGTCCACCTTCTGTAAGTTCTTGTTACTGGCACCTGAACACGGGGTCGTGCCCACTCTACACGGGGCCGTGTTCAGTGCCCAGTAACACAAATTTTTGCTTTTTAAACACTATTTTACACATCTAATCAACCTAAAAATTTATTTTTGGGACACATTGAGGACAATGTGTAATTTAAGTGTGGGGGGGGGGGGGATGCTAAAACCTTGAATTTTGCAAGTCCTAAATACAAGCCTTACACAAAACTCTATTGGAACCGCTAATCACCCCAAATTTTTTTCAAAAATTTCATTTTTTTTTTTACTTGTCTAGGTTTAACTCGGGAAATTCAAGCTCTCAAAAAGGTTATATTTTTACAAATTTACAACCGATAGCGTAGTGATAAAAATAACCAACATAAGAAAATTATGAAAAGGCATGACGAACTTATTTAAAATTTGATTATATATACTTGATCACATAAAAACCCATTCCCACAAAAGTGAGTTTTGAGCCTTTATTGAGCACTCAATTTCATATCATTTGACTAAATGCTCATTTTTCGTTTCTTGTGTGAATAGCCGCTTGGTTCTTACGACTCTAGAACTTGCCATGACAATACATTCCCGGTCCTTATCAACTTAAACCCGAGTAAGTACATGATGGAGGCATTAGGACTAACCCTTTTTCATTTCTACACCATTATTTTTCTTTTTTTTTACCACCTACCCAAAAATCCCCCTAGTTAGCCCCTTTGAGCCTAAACCTTTTCGTTTCATCACCCAAAACAAAAACCCTTTCACCCACCAAAACCTTTTTCATTTTTAACCCTTTATTTTAGTAACAAGTTCGGTTCTTCGAAAAAAAAAATGAAAAATGAAGCAAAAAGAAAATAAACAAACAAAGTAATCAAAAATAACTTTGTTTGAATAAAAGCTTCATCAAAAATAAAAAATAAAAAGTTGCAAAAATACGAAAACCGACACTTGTTACGCTTTTTAGCCCTTTTTCTACTAACCACTAACCCAACCACCTACCCTAGCCAACCCTTAACCCACAAAGTCCTCTTGATATCTACAAAGGTATAAAAGTTAAAAAGGAGGAGGATTGATTTCTTGGCAAGCCTATGGTAGGAATAAGTTCCGTGCCGCTCTCGAGTGATTCACGAAAAATACACCTTCGGCCGAGTGTGAGTGATTTCCCCGCGAGGTATGTGAACTTGTATATAAATAGAATTTTAAAAAGGCATGTTATGCCCAAATAAGTAATTTCTTTTATGAACAGTTCTAAATAAATCATTACGAATAGGAGTGTAAATAAATAAAAATAAAACCCCAAAAAGATCTTGGAAATCCCGACACTCTATGACAAGCCCAAAACCTTCTCTTCTACCTATTCCATTTGGGAGTGTAAGCCAAATATTAAAGAGTTTTGCTTGAGGACAAGCAAAAGTTCAAGTGTGGGGGTATTTGATGTGTGTAAAATGCAACATATAAATTACATCAAATGAGGCATAAAACTAACCCTTTTTTAGTACTAATATTGGAAAAAGAGTGTTTTTGTCTTCCTTTTGTATTTTCAGGATTAAATGAGCTCAAAAACGCAAAAGAAGCAAAAAGACAGCTAAATCCAACATAAATACAAGAAAAGGAACATTAGTGGATTGCCCGAACCCTCAACGGCACCTTCCAAAGCAAAATAAAGAAAACAGAAGGCTGAACACGCCCCGTGCTCAGCCAGCACGGGCCGTGCCCAAGAAGCAGCAGAAAAGACAAACCTATAGAAGCTTCTATTGCCCACCACGGGCCGTGCTCAGCGGACACGGGGGCGTGCCGAAAGTACTGCAGGCGCATTAATTGTAATTGCGAATTACAATTAATGAAGAGAGAGAGTGTCAGACGGGCACGGGGCCGTGCCCAGCGAACACGGGGCCGTGCCCAGGCTTCTGTTCAGCCTATAAATAGGAGTGCTTGGATTCATTTCATCTCATCCCTTGGCACACCACCTCTCTCACACTTCATCCACCACCCACCACCATCACAACACCATCATCCACCACCATCATCCATTGTCCATCATAGAGTGTGTGAGTCGTCTCGGGATCCAAGATTGATCGTAAGAGTTCTTGACAATCAAGGCCATGTTTGCCTAAGTCTCTTACATCACTTGGTGAAGACAAAGTGTCTAGTATAATACTTTTTATTTATAATCTTTTGCACTTTTTATTTGGTTTTGTATTAATGACTTTAATAACTAGTTACTTATGTTGAAGGTGATCTTTCCTTATCGTTTGTCCGTGGTGTCTTGGCATTATTTTACTGTCTATATAAAATAAAGGATTTTCACCATTCATATCTCCACGGTCTATATGGAGGTATGTTGGCTACCTGGTAGGGGGTTAAGGGAACGGTTTGGTAAAGGTCTTGCCATTGTTCAGCGTTTAGAGGTCCTGCAATGGACCTGGGTCAAATTTAGTAGGACCTCCTTCAATACTTCACGGTATTGGATGGCGGGGGTCCAAACTCTTTGATCCCCTCATAAGTTAACTACTATTAATACTATAACCCGGCTATTTAGGACTGTATCCCTGCTGACTCAGACTACTTAGTCGAGGGTAACGTCACCGCCAAAAGCGGGGCCTACCACAATACTGCATTAATAACTTAATTCATTATCTTCCAATAATCCACCCCTTTAGGATTGTATCCCTGCTGACTCAAACTACTGGGGTGAGGGTAACGTCACCTTCAAAAGAGGGGCCTACTACAATAACTAAGATAATCTCTTAATTATGTGCAAAAGTGCGGAAATAATCAAAGGTTATACTAGATACGAGTCGGAACCAAGTGATTCATCTTGTCTATCTGTTTTTATTTTATTTTTATTTTCAGCATTTTAGTTAGTTTTTATTTTTCTTAGTTTAAAACATTTTTCTAAACTTTTATTTTGGTTAGACGTTGAGGATAAACCGGTACTAAAAGCTCTTGTGTCCTTGGACGACCTCGGTATCTTACCAACGCTATACTACACTCAACGATGGGTGCACTTGCCCATATGTGTGTTTCGTGTTAGTGAAATATCGTGTTTTATAAATTTAAAACTTGGCTAAAATAAGTGTTAAAAAGGGCTTAAAATATACACCTAAAATATACGACACTTCACGCACATCAACCACATAATTATTATTATTGTTGTTATAGTCTTGATCGTATATAAGATTATTCTTTTGGGTGAATTCAATTGAATGCAACAGTTTGGTATGATCAAGATACATGGTTTGTTAGATTTGAAATTTGTTTACTAATAAAATTATGGAAATTTAAAGATTTGAAAAAGGTAGTTAAGGAATTTATACACTACAATCATATAAATAATACAAATTCTTATAAGACAAATATTTGGAGAATACCTGATAATAAACTATACCACCTGGGTATTTTTTTATACAATTCACTTAAATAGATTTTTTTTTATACAAAAACTATGCATCATTAGATGAATATACATATGATATCCTTACTTGCATGGTTATGTATCTTGTGTGGTTAATTATTATTGTTATTCAAGTTTTCATCAAATAAATAGATTAAAATTAAGTGAATGCCTTATGAAAATTGATTTTAAACTGCTATTTTTTTTTGGAAATTGGCTAGTGCACGAAAATTGTTTTAATTTATTTGTTTTGTTAGTACTTCACTAGCTTATGCTTATAATGATATGAATGATTAAACCAACGTAGCATATTTTATGTTAATATGAGCTATATTAAACCAAAGTGCATTATTTGAAATTGTTGATTCATGACCCCAGCACTAATTTGTAACATGTGGTGTGTTATACCATGATAGATTGATACATGAATTGTATATATTTTGTTGTAAGTAGTGAAAATGGACATTTTATAATGTTTTAATACAACCTGATTTATGTGACGACATATTATAATGCCATATACTATATAAATCTGGCTTTATGGTATATTGTGTATGTTATATTAGTATAACCTTTTTATTTGGTGACATGTTATATAGTAATGCATTGTATAATCTAATGTATGTGTTATGTTCCATATGTTATAAATTTGGAAGGGGACATCAAAGTAACCAAGGTTGTTGTATATGATCACAAGCTTTAAAAACGATTGAATTGTGGTCAAGGTTTATATAAAAAGACACCTGGAGTGTCCAACTTCTCAAAGCTTATTATGAGTTTATCGAATCTTGTAAGATTTTAAACCGATAAGTATAAATGTCTCGGTTATATAACTACATCTTGATTTATATCATGTGAAGAGAAAAATCTATATCATAATCCATTGAACAAAACAATTTCCATCGTCAAGTATCATATAAGCTATTGAAGTATCAAGATTGTTAAAGAATATACATAAAGATTGAAACAACAAGCATGAAAGTTCTGTGGTTGTAATCCATTCCCTGATGTGAATGTGATGATATAATGATCAATTCAAAGGTTATGATCATATACATAACTAAGAAAATTATAATGATACCACCATGAATGTTGTATGGGTATAATCTATTCTTTGAATAGAATGTGATGATATAATAATTGGTGTAAAGTTCGTGATGATGGTAATTGAGGAAATTGTTATGATTATCATGTGATAAGATCAACCATGTTAATACGGCAATGACTATACAATGATCGTTATAAAGGTCATGATCATGGTAACTGAGGAATTTGTAATTATTTTCATTTTGACAACCATTTTAATATTGAGATCGACCACCAAAAGTGGCAAACTAAGGAATGACCATATAACATGATGGTTTAAACTATTAAGTTATAATACATTCTCTCGTATCTTATATTTTGTATTACATACATACAAGTAATACATATGCGATCATAATCCAAAAGTTTATGGATGATAATTTTTTAGTTAGTTGGCATGACCGATTAGACCACACCGAGTCATTAATGATGATGTGAAAAGTATTGAAGAAACTGAAGATACGTCTTGATTATTATACATGTCATGTTTGCTCTTAAATGAAGTTATATACTGATCAACAAAAGTAGGGTGTGAATCCCTAAATATTCTGGAAATGATAATGGAAATAAATATACAAACATGATACCATTTAGTGTTTTAAAATCGATGCATCGTCTAAATGGTTATCAAATCCACAACCAGAAGCTTGTGTGATTGTGGCTTAACTAATTTGATAGCAAGCATATTAATCCAGATTAGTATATTTATTTTGATTCCCAAGTTATTAACGATCATTGGAATAAGTGTTATTGTTGAGATGATCACTAAACGTCTACTATTGGTTACAAAGCCAATGATCATGTGAGGAGCAAAAGTTCATTTAGGTACATGTAATTTTATATATAGTACCATCAATTCACATCAAGCCAATAAGTTATAGTTCTCCCCATACAGTTGGTTTTTGGTCAGGAACCAAAGATGTCTCATCAAAGATTTTGGTTGTGCAACATATATTGAAACTCATCTACCACACCGCACAAAGATGGGACTTCTAAAAAGTTTGAGAATATGTTGGGTATAAATAATCGTCTATGATTGAATACTTAAAGCCATTAATGAGAAATTTGTTTATGCCTCATTGGTTTTCACTTTAGTGAATGAATGTTCCCAACATTAGGGGGAGATAACAAGCAGTTGGAAAGTGAAAAGTGAAATGAATTATCATGTCATCTTGATCCTCAGACTATAAACTATGAACTAGAAGTTCAAAAGATAATTCATTTACCAATATTAAAGAACAGATTACCAGACAAGTTCACTGACCTAAATCGAGTGACTAAGTAAGTCACATAATCAACTGCTTATGCTCCAGTTATCGTTGTGTCCCAAGAGGACAACCACATATTTTTGTAACGAGTCTATTGCACGCCTATAGCGTGGTAGACTAGTTGATTCCAACAATAAAATTCCTCGAAAATTGGAGCAAGTAATTAAGATGGTCAAGTCGAGGTTACAGTAATAAGATCCCCTGAAGGGACAATAGACATGATGGTTCAAGAAGAACCTCAGGTACATGAAAATAAAGAGATCTCGATAAGCTGTATCATGTCTAAGATATGTATGGAATCGAAACAAAAATCGACGTCGATATACTTTTGTATATAATATAGCGCTTGAAATGATGTAATGACGAGAATCAAGATTTAAGATCTGCCTATGAATGAAAATACATAAATGATTGGCCAAAATGGAAAGACGCAAAGTATGGCAGATTTAAATTCTCTAATGAAATGGAAAGTTTTCGGACCAACAGTCCATACAAGTGAATTTGTAAAGTATGTTGGATATAAACGGGTCTTTTGTGCGATTTATGTGAAAATTAAAGTGAGTGAGATAAGGAAAAATTGGTGGCACAAGAATTTCGCAAAGACCTATGATTGATTATGAGGAGAGGTATTCTCCAGTGGTGGATGCATTGACTTTTCAATATTTTATTAGTCTGGTAATATAAAGAGAGAATTGATATGCGTCTTATGAATGTTATGTATCACTTGATACTAAAAGTTTACATGAAAGTCCCTCAAGGATTTGAATTATCAAAAATCATGTAAAATGAGTTCTCGAGAACGATATGATCGTTGTATACAATTTCATATTTGAATACGTTGAATATAATTGGAACTCCTTATGAGTATCGTAAAGCATTTAAGTGCTTATAAGGTTAGTTGAAACATCTTAATGATGTAATTCTTGTGCACCAATAACTATACATATGAATCTTGTGCCTGGTTATTATGGCATCTTAATGTAGAATGTATAAGCATGGTACAATATGGATTAAATATTCAAGACATCCTTGCATATGATATAGAAATCAATGAGGAGGAATATATAATAGAACTCCTAAAGAGTGAATGCACATACATTGTTTTTTCAAAGTTGAAAGAAGTATGTATATGATTGTCAATGCCTGTAACATTGATTTCGAGTCCTCAAGAATGTATCTTTATAAAGTTAAAGATAGTATGAACTAAAATAGTCAAGTTGAGTGTTGTACAACTCATGATATATTTTGATAAAGAGCAATATAAGTTTGATAATATTATCCATCTTTATCAAACGTTCTTTCTTAAAAGTTCACTATAATCGCAATTTACAGTGACGATGCCTGAGCATCATCAAGGGAAACTGGTGAGCTTTTAGAATGAGAATTTTTTTAATGACCCTAGCACAGTCTAATTATTATTCGACTTGCGATTCGAATATATTTGTAATCATACTTTTATTCATCTATCAAACTACATCTAGAAGATATTGGTGGTACATTTTAGTATATCGAGAGCTCAACCTTATAGTATGTTAAAGGTTGTTCAGACACTTTTTATAAGAAATAATTATTATCATCTCCTACCAAAGTAGAGATTCTCATTTCAAAAGTACCATGGCTAAAGTACAATTGTGCATTAACTTAACTTTCTAGCTATGCATGATAATATATATTTTTTATTTATCAACATGATATAGCACATGTCCAATGAGGAGACATTTGAATGGTAAAGCAGATATGTCGATACCCTAAAGGTAAGAATGATATGTGTCTAAATTTTTACTAACCCATGAAAGATAGTTTTGTTAGTCTTGTAGATATAAAGAATGTAACACAAATAGTCTTGGATCTTATGGTATTTGTTCGCAAGAGGAAGCACTAGAAGTCTCACAAGAAGATTTTACAACATTACTCAATATAAAGGATTGCACTTCAAGGCATCAAACGACAAATAATTCTACAAAAGTTTTGAGCAACTTTCGAGGATGATGGACACACTTTACTTAAAGGATACATATTATAATGAGGGGGATATTGATTCAAGTTGCACTATTTTTCCCTTAACTAAGTTTTATCCCAATGGGTTTTTTTAGTAAGGTTTTTAATGAGCCAACATACCTGATCCAGAAGTATCAGGGGGAGACAATACGCGCTGCACTCTTTTTCCCTTAGCTGAGGTTTTGTCCCACTGGGTTTTCCTGGCAAGGTTTTTAACGAGGCAACATATCCAAGCATATTAAAAGAATAATGTACCCCTTGCTTTTATCATATGTGGATAGTCAAGGGGGAGTGTTATGAATATATTATTTATTAGTGATTATCCACATTACCAACTCCCATATCACATTTATGTTTGTATTAATGTCATAGTGCCTATATATTGGCATTTGTAAATGATGTATATCTCAATGAATAATAGTTCTTTATTCTATCTTTCTCTATGTGTTCCTTTGATTATTTTCATATACTAGTCTCTAGTAGGCCGTTGTTTTACAACATTTTAGAGGTTTTTGTATGGAATAGTGATTGTAAATTAGGAGTGAGAAAAAAATGATTTTTTTAACAGCAAATTTAGATTACTGATCGAAATATATTTGTTAATATTGACTTTTCTAAAAGAGACAAATGTTTTGTCTTTTCCAAAATATAAAAGTATTTTCGGTAACAATATTTTCGGTACCGGTTGGTATCGAGCTCATTAAAAATTAAGTGAATGAACAGTAACTTCATTAAGGGATGACGAAATAGTATTGGGTACCGGTACCCGCTTTTACCAAATCTGGTGTATTTTCGGTACCGGTTCGGCACCGGTATTCACCGATTTTTATCCTCAAATACCGGTTCCGTACCAGTACCGACCGGTACCGAGCCGTACTAGGTATATTCGGTACCGATACACACTTTTGGGGATTTCGGTAACGGTATTTTCAGTAACGGTATTTTCGGTACCGGTTGGTACCGAGCTCATCAAATCCTGTAGCAACGTAGCAATGCAATTAATTGCATCGTTTAGATTACTTTTTATACACACAGTAAGTAAACAGTATTTCGTTTGAGTGAGGTTTTATATACACAACAACTTATTTTGCTTTCTTTTTTGTTTTTTTTCTGTAATGAATGAATTGTAGCATGTAAAATTAACTTGGATATTTAGATTATTGATGAGCAAATCGTATCAAATCCTGTAATCAAACCGGTATCGTATCGGTACCAAATTTACTATTACCAAATCATTTTTGTTATCAATTTGGTACCCACCTTTTGGCGTTTTCAGAATCGTTACTTTCGGTTCGACACCGGTCTAGCTTCATACCTGTATTTATTGATTTTTACCTTCAAATACCATACCATATTGTACCGAGCATTTTTTGCGCCGGTACCCAATTTCGATGATTTTCCGGATCGGTACTTTCGGTGCCGTTACCGGTACCGAACTCATCCATATTTTAACGTGTTAGCACCGTAATAACTAAATTGAAAACAACCGAATTTTCAACGAGGACGTGTGGGTCCTATTATTACATATTAGGTTATTTAAAATCGCTTTTTTTAGGACGGAGTGACCATCCTTGCCACGTCATTTCTATTTATGTTTTGATATTCGGTATTTGCTGCTAACACGCGTTTTTGCAGACATTGAGTCCCCGCCGCAACGCGTGGGCGAAAAATCAACTAGTTAAATTAATTTCATAAAACGACAACATTACTTATTTTAAAATGTTTACCTTAATGTCCATTTTTAATTCAAATATATATTTAATTTATAATGATAGGATGATGGTTGGTTTTACCCTTTCTTCTTTGTTCTCATTTGAGGGCAGGTATAGTAAGTGTGTGTTAAGGTTTATTAAGATATTTTTTTTAAATAAATTGATAAAATTACAAGATTATCCTCATGAGCCTTACACACAACCACACTTAACTGACAAATTTAACGTCCGTTAGTGAAAAGGACGTGACGTTTTTAATATCATAAAATATGATTATGAGTGGGCAACAAACAATCCTCAATAATTCAACTGGTCTCAACTAACTTATTGAGTGGGCAACAAACATTACACACATCATCCAAACTAATGTATCACTCCTAATACAAGAATGCCTCAAATACACACCACATATCAATCAAGCCGTAGTTGCTTTCACCCATGCAGGCCTGGACTGTATCTCGGCAGCCCACGCGCTGACATGCGGTCGCGCGTCGAACAGCCTCTTCGCCTTTGTTCCAAACAAAAACTTCAGAACCGGAAGGTGGTGAAGATCCGCCAATGTGAAGCAATCACCACCCAAATACTTGCTTTCGGACAACCGTGATTCGTACACGTCGAGCACTTGCTCGAGCTTCTTCTCGTGCTCTTCCACCATTGTCTCGTCGGTTGTCAAACCGAACATGGGTTTGTATACTAGCTCCCATGCTAGTTTTGATCCAACCTGGTCGAATTTTTGTGCCTCAACTTCGATCCACACGCCAACTATTGCCATCTTTTTCGGGTCGTGGATTATTAGGTTGGTTCCGTTTTCGGGGTATGCATGAGCCAAATATTGATTAATTGCCCTTGATTCTGAAACGAAATTACCAATTTTTTGTAGTTAAAATCTAGAAACCGAATTAATTAACAATATTACACTAAAAAAACAGGTATGGTGTTTGTTTTCAGTGTGAGTTTAAATCCTTCTAAATACAAACTTATAGGACTTGGGTGCATTTAGGTATAAAAAAACAAAGGTTTCTTTTTATTTTAAAAACTGAAAAATGTTTTTTTTTTATTTATGTTTTAAACCGAAACTAGTGGTATGATGCTTGTCTCAAATGTAGAGTTTATAAATCAAACAGGCTTTCTCACACTCAGTGGCGGATCTTGCCCGTTGAACCTGCCAGGGCCGAAAGACACGGGCACTAAAATTAGCACTACGGCCGAAAAACTTGCCAGGGCCGAACATAGTATATATACAAAATTTCGATCGAAATGCGGAAAATTAGCACTACGGCCGAAAAACTTGCCAGGGCCGTGGCCCTGCCACGGCTCCACTAAGATCCGCCCCTGCTCACACTCTCACCCATCATACTAGTTTTTTAAGCTGATTTCTCCGCTTGTAACAAGTTTCTATAGAAAAAAAAAAAACCGAATGTAACAATCAAATAGTATATATTTACTATGTAATTTATCTTTAGTAGAAGATGGTAATAATGTTTTATTTTACTAAATAATTTATTTGTTAAGGTTAAAGCATAGTTTTAGTACCAATTCATAATTATGGGGCATTTATCCCCAAAATTTTCTAACCTTAAATGGCAAAACTGATAAAAAAAAAACCGAAAAAGAATCTAACCCATCATTCTTTTTTAAACGACTGACAAAAGAGTACTCTCAGGGCACCCACTGAACCAAACGGAGTACTCGGAGAGTAACCCGAGTCCACCACCAATTCCGGGAAAACCTCATCTTCATCAAGTGAGGGTTGAACCTGCATATCTCAAAAAAGAAATGGAAGCCTTCCCCACTTGATGTAGATATATATGGCAAATCTAACCCATCATGATTACCAAAAGCTCTAACAACCGAAAAAACCGAAACTGAACGGTTTTCAAAATTCGAAAAACCAAATTTTGGTTTTTGTCTTCTTTGAGCTCAACTCAAATCTTTACCCACACATCCCCATATTCTAAATCAATATTCAATTCATCGAAAATTAAACCTAGAAACTTAAATGAATCCTTATGTTTGACCAAAAACTGAAATCAATTCATACCGAACAGCTTGAGATCACCATCCTCTAAAGCTGGAACCTGACCGAACGGCTGCAGAAAGAAATGCAAACACATCAAATCAAACCAAACCAAACCAAACAAAACATAAAACTATAACATCAAACAACTAGAGCTAATGTTACATACGTTACGGGTTAAAAATTCAGGAGTCTTGTGCTCTTTGTTGCCCATGTTGATGCTAACAAACTCATAATCGAGCTCTTTCTCGGCGAGACAAGCCTTAGCACGAAGAGTAGCGGTTGAAGTAGCGGAACCGTAAAGTTTGATAGCCATTATTGTTGTTGATTTGATTGATGAAAGAGGTGAAGAGGATATATATAGACAGATGGGTTTGACGAAAGAAGGGCCGAGATTGAAGGATCCAGAAGATACGGACGAAGGTTGAGAACCGACAGGTGGGAAGTGGACTCGTGTGTGGTGGGAAGTAGGTAGGTGTGTACTGGTGTGAATTTAAAAGGGGCACTACTATATACACCCCCCTATTACTAACCACACCCCCCCTCCTCTCACATAACTTACAGGTGGGGCCTGCGTGGGACCGAAAGTTTCCTCTCACAAGGGGGGGTGTGGTTAGTAATAGAGGGGGGTGTGTATAGAATGGGCCATTTAAAAGTCGTCAGTTTATCAACTCGTTATGATTAGGTAAGCGGTGACGTATGGGAAATTGAGTAAGTAATCATGTGTTAACATGCAAGTGGATTTGGATATGCTATCATAAAACTTTGTTTTTTAAGTGTGTTTTTGTTAAAGTTTTATTTCAATAAATTAGGGTTTCGGTTACTAACCGGTTTTTCAAGTCCAAAACAATAACCGATGTAACCGGTTGGATCGGGTTTTAACTGGTTTTTGCCAAAAAAACCGGTTTTTTTAAAACCGGTTTCGGTTATTAACCGGTTTTCATACCAAGAATCCTAACCGGTCTATAACCGGCGGTTCGATTATAAAACCGGTTCGGTTAAAAAAAACCGGTTTCGGTTTTGTTCCCGGTTTCAGTTCTAAAACCGGTTTTTTTATACACCTCTAGAGGGAGGTATAGTGAGTGTGTGTTTAGGTTTATTAATGTATTTTTCTTTTAAAAATAGTTATTGGATTTTATCACTCCAAACTATTGGATATTGGCAATTGCCACTCTCAACTACCACTTTGACTTCCACCATTCTCAACTTAACACTTTGTGTGTTGTGTCACTTCACATGTAAACACTTCTTAGTATTTGACTTGTGTTATTGGTAATGATAGGAGACCCAGGGAAACCTGGGTTGGATCATTGAGCCAAACGGGTTTTACCGGTAATTTCACCGTCGGCTTACGGACGGGTGGGTTACCGGGTTTTCCCCGGAATTGGTGGTGGACTCGGGTTACTATCAGAGTACTCCATTTGTCCAGTGGGTACCCCAAAGGTACTCGGGATTGAGTTTGTTGGCCGTTAAAAAAAACTTTTGTTTTTTAAGTGTGTTTTAGTTGGTTAATACAAAAATAATAAGAGTAAACTGCCATTTTGGTCCATGTGGTTCGGTCACTTTTGCCACTTTAGTCCAAAACTCAAACTTTTTGCATCTGGGTCCCTGTGGTTTGAGTTTTATTGCCATTTTGGTCCAAAAATGAAATTAGGTCATATTTTTCTTATAAAATCCTGCTATTTTGTCCTTTTCCACAGAGGCAAAATGATCATTTATTTTTTATAAATAAATACCATATTTTATAAGACAAATATGACCTGATTTGCCCCTGAGGAAAATGAAAAAATTGCAGGATTTTATAAGACAAATATGACCTGATTTCATTTTTGGACCAAAATGGCAATAAAACTGAAACCACAAGGATCCAGATGCAAAAGGTTTGAGTTTTGAACTAAAATGGCAAAAGTGACCAAATCTCAGGGACCAAAATGACAATTTACTCTAATAATAATAATGCTAAGTTGGATATTACATTATATTACATAAATCTTAAATTGAACGGTGGGTGCCAACCACCTTTTTGATTTGATAAAAATCACCTCTTAACTTTTCCAAATATGCAAACTTCATTGCTCAAATTTCTAACTTGACAAAAATGACCCTCTTACTTTTCAACTTGACAAAAAAGGCCCTCATACATTCTAACTTCTCTTTAACCCTCAAACTTTTGATATGTAACCCATTCTACCCCCAAACATTGCTATAATTTCAGAGGTAACTCTCTTAACTTTGAAAATGTCATTTTGACTCCCGCAAGTTTCTAAAGTTTCAAGCTTACCTTAAAACTAATTTCTTAAGTTTTTATTTTTATGGACATGTCAGTATAGAATTCGAGTTCGTCTTTGCTTTAGCGTAATTTTTGTCTGAAAATGAGTCGGGTCAATTATAAAATGTTTTTTTATGTACGTTTTGAGTTGGACTACGATTTGACGTAAATTCTATTTGGAAACAAATCGGGTCAAATGTAACATACGATTTGATGTAAATTTAGTTCGGAAACAAGTCTGGTTGATTGTAGTCTATACGTTATCATTTCGCGTGTGGTGCCGCCGCAACGCGCGGCGAGTAAAGAACTAGTGCTATCACGAAAGTTCCAACTTTTTTATAGTAGAGTTAAATGTTATTTTATTTAGTCCATGTGTTTGGACCATTTTGTCAGTTTACTCCAAAGGTTTCATTTTTCGCCTGTGGGTTCAAAAAGGTTTCACTGTTGCCATTTTAGCCCTCTGGGTTAACTTCATGCATTTTTTTGTTAACGAGAAAGACAATTCGGTCATTTTATAAGTAATTCTGTTAACTAGAAGGGTAATTCGGCCATATAAAATGACCGAATCACCCATTCTCGTTAACAGAAAAATGGATGAAGTTATCCCAGTGGACTAAAATGGCAACGGTGAAACATTTTTGGACCCACAGACAAAAAATGAAACTTTTAGACTAAACTGACAAAATGATTTAAAACACAAAGACTAAAATGGCATTTAACTCTATATAGTATTATCATGTCTTACAATTACCTTTAACATTATAGTGTTAATCAAATTTTTTTATTGCTTTATCTCTAGCTATCACTTCCTCACGGTGGATCACTTGTCTTTGTTGGTGGATTTCGAATTTTATTTTTTTTACGGGTGGCACAAGTTAACGGGGTAAAAAACAAGTCGGGTCAAAAAGGGTTCGGGTAAAACCTAGGGTAAGCAAGTTCAATCGTCGAATTAGGCTAAACAGCTTCTAGCTTACGAAATCATAAATAAGTCGATCACAAATAAAAACAAAGGGGAAATCACAAAACATAGATTGTGATGTGTGTGACCAAATACAATTGGTTTCAGCCAAGCATAAAAAACTTCTATTATTGTTTTCATATTTAACTTATTATATTATATATGTGGGCAACAAACATTACACACATCATCCAATCTATTGCAATATCATTCTTAATATGTGAAGCCACAAACACACACCACAAAATCAATCAAGCCGTGGTTGCTTTCACCCATGCAGGCCTAGACTGGATATCAGCAGCCCACGCGCTGACATGCGATCGCGCGTCGAACAACCTCTTCACCTTGGTTCCAAACAAAAACTTCAAAACAGGAAGGTGGTGAAGATCCGCCAATGTGAAGACGTCACCACCCAAATACTTGCTTTCGGACAACCGCGAATCATACACGTCGAGCACTTGCTCCAGCTTCTTCTCGTTCTCTTCCACAACAGCGTCGTCGGTTGTTAAACCGAACATGGGTTTGTATGCTAGATCCCATGCTAGTTTTGATCCAATCAGCTCGAATTTTTGTGACTCAACTTCGATCCACACACCAACTACTGCCATCGTCTTTTTGTCGTGCATTATCAGATTCGTTCCATTTTCGGGGTAGGTGAGAGCCAGGTATTGAGTAATGGCCTTTGATTCTGAAACCAAATTACCCATGAAAACCTAGAAACTGAAACTTTCGATTTGTAAATGATTAACATTCCTAAAAAATGACTTTTATGTTATTAATATATTTATTTATTAGTGACTATCCACATTACCAACTCCCATATCACATTTATGTTTGTATTAATGTCATAGTGCCTATATATATTGGCATTTGTAAATGATGTATATCTCAATGAATAATAGTTCTTTATTCTATCTTTCTCTATGTGTTCCTTTGATTATGTTCATATACTAGTCTCTAGTAGGCCGTTGTTTTACAACACGTTATCAGCACGAAAGTGCTCTCACCAAAACCCTAATTTTTGAGGAATCATCACTACCAGCTACACGTTTCAAAGTGGACCTGATACATTAGCATCTCGCCATGTTTTGGATTTGCTTCTGCCGACAATTAGGTACCAATTTTTAACCTTCATTTAATATACTCTATCACTCATATATGCACTATAATATGTGGTGAAATCAATATTCAATGACTCACTAAAATGTGTTTGTTTTTTTAAAGGGATGATTTGTTTGTTGATAGTTTGCGTGTTAGTAATCATATTGTCAATTCTATAGAATTAATAATCTGGGTTTTATTTGTTTGGTTGTGAAACTTAATCATTGTTGGGATATTTTCTTCTTATTATTAATCATTGTTATTACATGTATAAATCGACTTACCTGCATATATTATTATTTTAGCGTATCTCATAGTTTTTAAATTTCGAATACCTAATTCTTTTTAAGTAGATTTGCCTAAATTTTCAAATAATATTAGTAATATTAAATAAAAGTGTTATTGATTTTGTGATACGAAAAATTTAGTTACCAAATCTATATGTTTATTTTATTAAATTGGATTAAATAGAATATATATTTCTTTAAAAAAATGTATAAGCTCTTAATATTTGAGAAAAACGTTTCTCTCCATTCAATTTATTGAATTATAAAGAATTAAAATAACATGGCTATATTCTAGTCAGACCATAACAATTACCATTCTCACATACATTTTCATAACAACTAGTATTAAGCATCCCCGCGTTGCAGCGGGACCATCAATACTGAATTTGTGGCGTGTTAATGCGAATAACTTAGACCGAAACATAAAACATAGAAAAGAATAACTAAGTTGACATAGGACCCGTGCGTTGCAACGAACCTATCAAACTGGAAAAAATAGACAACGTAAAATGTTGAACCGCACACACGTTGCGTCGTGTTAACTCGCACAATTTAAAACGGAACGTGAAACGAAAAATTTGTGTATGATGGAAAATATAAGGGGCCAAAGTTGAAAGTAAAAAAATTATGAGGTTAAATTGCGAAAAACGAAAACTTTTGAGTTAAAAGTAAAAAAACTCAAATAGGCTTGGGTTAAAAGTGAAAAATTAAGTTTTTTTTTTGAAAATCTCCCTAAGCATGATGTACACCCACTCTATGCATACAATTCTTGGAAATTTATAGTATGGAAATAAATATAGTGCTTTCGTTTCATTTCGTTTACGTTTACGTTTCCTGCATTAATCATTGAAACTTAAGAAGGGTGGGGTTAGTAATACGAAGGGTGAATAATAGTTTATTTTTCCCACAATATAGGTTTAACCTATTTTGGCTCATCCATATTCTTTTCTCAACAAACTAGGTTAAAATTCATAAAGAAAATGTTAATGCGTTGGGATATAAAGTTAAATCTGTAAAAGTTTTCAAGTGAATTTGCATTAGTTATCTAGCAATTAATGTTTGGTATTATATTCTTGATAATGAAAACTCATTATAATATTAAATTATAGACTAATTTGTTAGTCAGATTATGTGTTAAAGTACGCCGTTTTTTGTTAAATGTTTATATTAACCACATAATTATTATTATTGTTGTTATAGTCTTGATCGTATATAAGATTATTCTTTTGGGTGAATTCAATTGAATGCAACAGTTTGGTATGATCAAGATACATGGTTTGTTAGCTTTGAAATTTGTTTACTAATAAAATTATGGAAATTTAAAGATTTGAAAAAGGTAGTTATGGAATTTATACACTACGATCATATAAATAATACAAATTCTTATAAGACAAATATTTGGAGAATACCTGATAATAAACTATACCACCTGGGTATTTTTTTATACAATTCACTTAAATATATTTTTTTTATACAAAAACTATGCATCATTAGATGAATATACATATGATATCCTTACTTGCAAGGTTATGTATCTTGTGTGGTTAATTATTATTGTTATTCAAGTTTTCATCAAATAAATAGATTAAAATTAAGTGAATGCCTTATGAAAATTGATTTTAAACTGCTATTTTTTTTTGGAAATTGGCTAGTGCACGAAAATTGTTTTAATTTATTTGTTTTGTTAGTACTTCACTAGCTTATGCTTAAAATGATATGAATGATTAAACCAACGTAGCATATTTTATGTTAATATGAGCTATATTAAACCAAAGTGCATTATTTGAAATTGTTGATTCATGACCCCAGCACTAATTTGTAACATGTGGTGTGTTACACCATGATAGATTGATACATGAATTGTATATATTTTGTTGTAAGTAGTGAAAATGGACATTTTATAATGTTTTAATACAACACTACTACAAAAAGAGGCATTTGCTATGAAATTTTGCTACGGAAAAAAATGGTGGCAAATTTTGCTACGAGTTAGCTACGGATTAGCTACGAACACATTTTGCTACGAATTAGCTACGGTTTAGCTACGAACTTCCGTCGCAAATGAATTTCGTAGCAAAACTCATAGCAAATCCGTAGCAAAATTGACGAAATTAATATAAGACATATAATGTAGCAAAACCGGTAGCAAAATCCGTAGCAAAACCATGAAAATAAGTATTTAGAAATAAACTAAAAAAAGTAAAATAAAACCTGTAGCAAAATCGATAGCAAAATTGTGAAAATAAATATAATAAAAAAACTTAGTAAAATTGGTAGCAAAGTCCTTAGCTAAATCATAAAAATAAATATTTAAAAACTAACTAACCGAGGTTTAAAAAACGGTAGCAAAATCGGTAAGTAAATAGAGTCCGTAGAGAAATTGGTAGCAAATTATAGAAAAATTCTTAAAAACTAACGTAGCAAAATCTATAGCAAATCCATATAAAAATTCATTGCAAAATAAGAAAAAGAAAGTATTCAAAAAATAATTTACTAATATCCATCGCAGCATCCATAGCAAACAAAAAAAAAAATTAATTAATAAAAGTGGTAGCAAAATTCATAGCAAAACTAACAAAATAAATATTCAAAAAACAATAAAAAAAGACGCGTAAGAAAATCTATAAGCAAAAATGAACAAAAGAAATATTAAAAAATAATTAATAATATATACAATAGAAAAATCAAAAGCAAAACTATTAATTACTTAAAAATAGTTAAGAAAAAAAGTCAATTTTACAAGGACTGATGTAAAAATAAATATATTTAATATAGTTATCTCATACAAATAATACAAATAATACGTGCTAAATTAAGCATAGGGATGAGCAAATGGTGTTGGGTGCCGGTACCGAATATATTTGGTATCGACTTTTGAATGTTTTTTGTACCGGTATTTATCGGTTTTACCACTCAAATACCAGTACCTTACCAGGTATTTTCGGCACCGGTGCCCATTCTTGGGATTTTCAGTACCAATTGACACCGAACTCATCTCTAGTTAAACATATTGGATCATTCTGGTAATTGATTTCTATAATGTTTTCATATTATTTGCACTCATTTTATAAATATACAAAATCCATGGAGGGAATAGTGTCAGGCAGCTGCCTGACACTTCTCCATTGACCCGGACAAATTATGATTTTACCCCAGCTTAGAATTATGATTTGGACCCCAGTTAATATACAAAATCCATGGAGGGGAATAGTCAGACAGCTTCCCCATTGGCCCGAACAAATTACGATTTTACCCCAGTTTAGAATTACGATTTGCCCCCAGTTCAAAATTCCAATCTTACCCTCGTTGAAGATTTCGACAATTATGATTTTACCCCAGTCAAATTTACGATTTTGCCCCCAGTTCAAAATTACAATGTTGCAACCGTTGTAGCTTTTGAAAAATTATGATTATACCAATGTTTTAAAATCCAGTTTTTATACTGTACCGGATTTGGCTCAAAAAAGGTTTAACCGAGTGTTTCGGGCGGTTCAACCGGGTGTACCTGGCGGTTTTAGTGGATGGTTCAATCAGTACAACTGGCCGGTTTGAACCAATTTTTAAAACATTGGATTATACCCCAGTTGAACTTACGACTTATCCCCAGTTCAGAATTACAGTATTTTCATCGGTTTCTTTTTTTTTAACAAAACTTTGATAGTGTTTTGTTTTAGTTGGTAGATAAATATTTTGCCGAGCGCCCCGCAACGCGGGCGATGCATAAACTATTCTCTGTAACAACAAAACCAAGATAGGGAATAATTGTTTACAATAAGTGGAGGAAAAGGGCGGAGGCCATCTTTTTTTTTTTCTGTTTTTCGATTGTATATTTACTTGGCACTTTCTTATTGGTTCGGGTATATTACGATTTTACCCCCGTTTTAAATTACGAGTTTGCCCTATGTTTAAAGTTACGGTTTTGCCACTGGTTAAAATTACAGTATTGACATCGCTTTAATTTTTGGTAAATTACGATTTTACCCCATCCAAAAATTACTATTTTTCCCTTAGTTAAAAATTACAGTATCGCCATCATTTTGGTTTCTTTAAAAGGTGTGTGGGGGGAATAGTGGCAGGCTGCTGCATGGCACTCCTACATTGGTCCAGGTATGTTACGATTTTACCCCCAGTTAAAAATTACAGATTTGCCCCTGTTTAAAATTACCATTTTGCCTATGGTTCAAAGTTACAATATTGCCATCGCTTTATCTTTTGGCAAATTATGATTTTACCCCTGTCAAAAATTACAATTTTTTTTCCCTCAATTCAAAATTACATTATTTCCATCATTTTAGTTTTTTTTAGCAATACTATAGAAGTGTCTGTTTTAATTAGTTTACTCGATTTAATTTTTCTTTCGTGTCAATGAGCTGCTTATCAAGCGCTTATTAATCCTGACAAATTATAGTCTTGGCCCGAACTCAAAATTATTATTTGCCATCGTTTTAGGTTTTTTTTTTTCTAGCAAAGCTATAGTAGTGTTTTTTAATTAGTTGAGAAATATTCAGCCTATCGCCCCATAACGCGGGCGGAGCATCAACTAGTTTGTATATACAAAAAAGGAAAACTCATAAAGGGATACTTTTTTTTAACGGGCAAATTTGAATCACTGACGGACCAATGTATACAAATTTGGGAGAAAATAAATATGAGAAAAAAAAACCTCTTGTGGAATCTTACCCAGGATCTATCCAAAACATTATCCCACCTCTAAAATGCCACTAGACTATAAAGCTATGTACAAGATAAATCTTTTAACTTACTAAACAAAGAGTAAACAAATTGTAAACTACACTCATCCTTACAGTTTATATAAACAAAAATTATTTAATACCTAGATTTTTAAAAGTATACGAATCATCTCTAAGGTTTGCATTTGTAATGTTTTTGTCCTCAGTCAAAAAAATTAAAAGTTTAGCATGTCCAAGTTAGGGACTAAATGCGTCATAAAGTGCAAACCAAAGGGACGATCCATGTACTTTTGGAAAAATTGGAAACTAAATGCGTTACAAAGTACAAACGTCAGGGACTATCCGTGTACTTTTGGAAAACTAGAGACCAAATCCAAAATTTTGGTAAACCACACGGACCACCCGCGTACTTTACTCGTAAATAAATATGCTAATAATATCTCTCGGTTCAAATCTTGTTGTCAGCGAATTTCTCCTGTAAAGCAAGTCAGGAGACTTTACAACTTAGCTGGTTTCCTTGTGGAATGGTTTAGAGTCATCCTCAAGCGTCAAACAAACAATGAACGGTTGTAATTCCGTCGAAGGTAGGATATATACTTGGGCTATGAAGGGGCATGCCACTGAACCCAAATACACCGTCGTTCTAAAAAAAATAAATCCATATTAGTATTTATTTATATATAAGACTTTATCCAAAATTATATTTATTTAATACACTATTAGTCCAAAATTATATTTATTTAATATACTATTAATCTAAAATTACATTTATTCAACTCGTGTAATACATAGAGTTTTTAAAGATTTAACGTTTTTATTATTTGGTATATAAATTACAATACACGAGGTTCTTAAAAATATAATTTTTTTATTATTTAATATATAAAATTACATTTATTCAACCCGTGTAATAAATGAGATTTTTAAAGATATATTGTTTTATTATTTAGTATGTAAAATTACATTCTTTTTTCAACCCATGTAATACACGGGGTTATAACCTAGTTATGATATAAAAGAAAAAAAAATGGTTTGAACTTAACAATTCGGTCATCACCTTCATTTATTAAATCGACACTGTTTAACTTCCAAGAAAAAAAATCAGTTTGTTTATCTTCTAGAATAAGAAGCTCTCCTCTTTAATTAAATAAAAACATCAACAGCAGTTCATTTTCTATGTTTCAGTACTTATACATTTGATTGATTAACTTACACAGTTGAGAATAGATCCGAGCATAACTGGTATATGTGATGACATATATAGAAGTTTCATCAGAAGGTTAAATGAAAGAAAAAAAGACAAATGGAAAAAGAAAAAAAAATATAAACCGAGATTATAAGAAAGTATATACCGAAACAAAATGGTCGCGACGATAAATATGAGTGCGTGGGGTAAAAAACAATACATTAAAAAACATGAAGCTACTATTTTATAGAGCAAAGATCACTATGAGGAATGATGTATAATACGTTTAAGACGACAAATAAATTTTAGATATTAATCTAAGAAAATATAATTTTAATTTTTGTGATAGGATAGATACAACCCCAAGCATGCTCCAAAAACAAAAACAAAAAGATGTTTTTTTGACAAAGTTTTACAATCAACAGGGGCCTATGTTCATTATCTATTTCCTAAGTGCTAAAAATAAAACTTCCACCCAACATGCCACCTCATCGATCTCATTTCCCACAAAATCACTTATGTCCATCGATTACAATTCAATCAAGGTCTCACATCAGTTTATCCCTCATCACCCGGATCCCAATTCATCCTTTCAATTTTGACCGCTCAAAATTCAAAATCCCAAAATCCATCATCATTCATCACCCCCTATATGAACCTTAGCACTCAAGTCTATCAAATCAACCAATCTCCCTCAACAAAATCCTTTATCACAAAGCACCGATAGTTCAATCGAAACACTAATCTGACGTTTGACAATGTCTGGACGAGGAAAAGGAGGAAAGGGGTTGGGAAAGGGAGGAGCAAAGCGTCACCGGAAAGTTCTCCGGGTAATATTCAGGGTATCACCAAACTGGCAATCAGGAGGCTCGCTAGAAGAGGTGGAGTCAAGAGAATCGGTGGTCCCATATATGAAGAGACACGTGGTGTTTTGAAGATATTTTTGGTGAATGTGATTCGTGACGTTGTTACCTACATGGAGCATGCTCGCCGGAAGACGGTAACCGCGATGGATGTGGTCTATGCTTTGAAGAGGCAAGGAAGGACTTTGTTCGGATTCGGAGGTTAATAGATCATTGTAATGAATTCTTTTATCGTAGAACGATTTGGAACTGAATTGTTTGAAATTTTGTGAAAAAGTTGAACTGATTTTAGAGAAATGAAAGTACCCATTTGATCCAGATGGACATTGCAAAACCTAAATTATGTTGTGTTTGCATGATGAATTCTTAATTCATATTGTTTTGTGATTTGTGGGTAATCTTAAATGTTAAAAAAAAACATGTTTCTTTCTTGATTTGCAAAATTAAAGGTAATAGTTGTTACGTAATTTGATGTGATTATATGAATCATTGACTGCAATTTATGGATACGATAATGATTTTGAAAATTATTTGAAAAATTCCAAGCAAATAGTGTAGTTAAATTTTTTTGCAAAGACCTTCTAAAATTCATAGCTATATCTGTAGCAAAGTCAAGCGAAATTCATAATTAAATTCCGTTGCAAAATCGTAGCAAAAAGACTGCAAATTTTTGTAGCCAAATCATAGTGAATTTGTAGCTAAAGTATGTAGCAAACCCAATAGCAAAAAATGTAACAAGTTTCGTATCAAAAAAAATGTAAAAGGTAGCAAATTCTCGTAGCTAAAAGATAGCAAGTTCGTAGTTAAATTTTGTAGCAAAAACATTGCAAATTATCATAGCCAACCCATTCGTAGCGAAACTACCCGTAGCTAAAAATAGACATAGCTAAAAGTATTCGTAGCTAAAAACATCCGTAGCTAAAATTTTCCGTAGCTAAAAACAATTGTAGCTAAAAACTTCCGTAGCTAAAAACCCATAGCGAAATTTCGTAGCAACCTTCTTCATAGCAAATTCGTGGCTAAAATACTAATGCCATTTTTTGTAGCTAAATTCGTCGCAAACAAAATTTTCGTAGCTAAAGTTCATAGCAAATAAATTTGCGACGGGACTTGTAGCTACGGACCAAATCCGTAGCAAATTCGTAGCAAAAAGGGTGTTTGCTACGGATTTGCTACAGAATTGCCCGTAGCAAATGCCTGTTTCTGTAGTAGTGCAACCTGATTTATGTGACGACATATTATAATGTCATATACTATATAAATCTGGCTTTATGGTATATTGTGTATGTTAAATTAGTATAACCTTTTTATTTGGTGACATGTTATATAGTAATGCATTGTATAATCTAATGTATATATTATGTTCCATATGTTATAAATTTGGAAGGGGACATCAAAGTAACCAAGGTTGTTGTATATGATCACAAGCTTTAAAAACGATTGAATTGTGGTCAAGGTTTATATAAAAAGACACCTGGAGTGTCCAACTTCTCAAAGCTTATTATGAGTTTATCGAATCTTGTAAGATTTTAAACCGATAAGTATAAATGTCTCGGTTATAGAACTACATCTCGATTTATATCATGTGAAGAGAAAAATCTATATCATAATCCATTGAACAAAACAATTTCCATCGTCAAATATCATATAAGCTATTGAAGTACCAAGATTTTGTTAAAGAATATATATAAAGATTGAAACAACAAGCATGAAAGTTCTGTGGTTGTAATCCATTCCCTGATGTGAATGTGATGATATAATGATCAATTCAAAGGTTATGATCATATACATAACTAAGAAAATTATAATGATACCACCATGAATGTTGTATGGGTATAATCTATTCTTTGAATAGAATGTGATGATATAATAATTGGTGTAAAGTTCGTGATGATGGTAATTGAGGAAATTGTTATGATTATCATGTGATAAGATCAACCATGTTAATACTGCAATGACTATACAATGATCGTTATAAAGGTCATGATCATGGTAACTGAGGAATTTGTAATTATTTTCATTTTGACAACCATTTTAATATTGAGATTGACCACCAAAAGTGGCAAACTAAGGAATGACCATATAACATGATGGTTTAAACTATTAAGTTATAATACATTCTCTCGTATCTTATATTTTGTATTACATACATACAAGTAATACATATGCGATCATAATCCAAAAGTTTATGGATGATAATTTTTTAGTTAGTTGGCATGACCAGTTAGACCACACCGAGTCATTAATGATGATGTGAAAAGTATTGAAGAAACTGAAGATACGTCTTGATTATTATACATATCATGTTTGCTCTTAAATGAAGTTATATATTGATCAACAAAAGTAGGGTGTGAATCCCTAAATATTCTGGAAATGATAATGGAAATAAATATACAAACATGATACCATTTAGTGTTTTAAAATCGATGCATCGTCTAAATGGCTATCAAATCCACAACCAGAAGCTTCTGTGATTGTGGCTTAACTAATTTGATAGCAAGCATATTAATCCAGATTAGTATATTTATTTTGATTCCCAAGTTATTAACGATCATTGGAATAAGTGTTATTGTTGAGATGATCACTAAACGTCTACTATTGGTTACAAAGCCAATGATCATGTGAGGAGCAAAAGTTCATTTAGGTACATGTAATTTTATATATAGTACCATCAATTCACATCAAGCCAATAAGTTATAGTTCTCCCCATACAGTTGGTTTTTGGTCAGGAACCAAAGATGTCTCATCAAAGATTTTGGTTGTGCAACATATATTGAAACTCATCTACCACACCGCACAAAGATGGGACTTCTAAAAAGTTTGAGAATATGTTGGGTATAAATAATCGTCTATGATTGAATACTTAAAGCCATTAGTGAGAAATTTGTTTATGCCTCATTGGTTTTCACTTTAGTGAATGAATGTTCCCAACATTAGGAGGAGATAACAAGCAGTTGGAAAGTGAAAAGTGAAATGAATTATCATGTCATCTTGATCCTCAGACTATAAACTATGAACTAGAAGTTCAAAAGATAATTCATTTACCAATATTAAAGAATAGATTACCAGACAAGTTCACTGACCTAAATCGAGTGACTAAGTAAGTCACATAATCAACTGCTTATGCTCCAGTTATCGTTGTGTCCCAAGAGGACAACCACATATTTTTGTAACGAGTCTATTGCACGCCTATAGCGTGGTAGACTAGTTGATTCCAACAATAAAATTCCTTGAAAATTGGAGCAAGTAATTAAGATGGTCAAGTCGAGGTTACAGTAATAAGATCCCCTGAAGGGACAATAGACATGATGGTTCAAGAAGAACCTCAGGTACATGAAAATAAAGAGATCTCGATAAGCTGTATCATGTCTAAGATATGTATGGAATCGAAACAAAAATCGACGTCGATATACTTTTGTATATAATATAGCGCTTGAAATGATGTAATGACGAGAATCAAGATTTAAGATCTGCCTATGAATGAAAATACATAAATGATTGGCCAAAATGGAAAGACGCAAAGTATGGCAGATTTAAATTCTCTAATGAAATGGAAATTTTCGGACCAACAGTCCATACAACTGAATTTGTAAAGTATGTTGGATATAAACGGGTCTTTTATGCAATTTATGTGAAAATTAAAGTGAGTGAGATAAGGAAAAATTGGTGGCACAAGAATTTCGCAAAGACCTATGATTGATTATGAGGAGAGGTATTCTCCAGTGGTGGATGCATTGACTTTTCAATATTTTATTAGTCTGGTAATATAAAGAGAGAATTGATATGCGTCTTATGAATGTTATGTATCACTTGATACTAAAAGTTTACATGAAAGTCCCTCAAGGATTTGAATTATCAAAAATCATGTAAAATGAGTTCTCGAGAACGATATGATAGTTGTATACAATTTCATATTTGAATACGTTGAATATAATTGGAACTCCTTATGAGTATCGTAAAGCATTTAAGTGCTTATAAGGTTAGTTGAAACATCTTAATGATGTAATTCTTGTGCACCAATAACTATACATATGAATCTTGTGCCTGGTTATTATGGCATCTTAATGTAGAATGTATAAGCATGGTACAATATGGATTAAATATTCAAGACATCCTTGCATATGATATAGAAATCAATGAGGAGGAATATATAATAGAACTCCTAAAGAGTGAATGCACATACATTGTTTTTTCAAAGTTGAAAGAAGTATGTATATGATTGTCAATGCCTGTAACATTGATTTCGAGTCCTCAAGAATGTATCTTTATAAAGTTAAAGATAGTATGAACTAAAATAGTCAAGTTGAGTGTTGTACAACTCATGATATATTCTGATAAAGAGCAATATAAGTTTGATAATATTATCCATCTTTATCAAACGTTATTTCTTAAAAGTTCACTATAATCGCAATTTACAGTGACGATGCCTGAGCATCATCAAGAGAAACTGGTGAGCTTTTAGAATGAGAATTTTTTTAATGACCCTAGCACAGTCTAATTATTATTCGACTTGCGATTCGAATATATTTGTAATCATACTTTTATTCATCTATCAAACTACATCTAGAAGATATTGGTGGGACATTTTAGTATGTCGAGATGTAACACCTCGAAAATTCGTGTTCAATGCAATAACGACACGTGTCAATTAAGACAAAAGTGATATAAACCCGGATATAATTTAAAGGTGTACGACGGGAATTAAAAGTGTTGTCATGTTAATTTTACACCTCTGAACGACCTTGTTATGAATCCCAAGTCTAATAAACATCTGGCACATAATCAAATTCGGGGAATCATAACAACAAACTGATTCATAATTGAAATGGTGGGCTCCTACGAAGAAAATGCACGGTAAACCTCATTGTTCGGCACTTTCAAAATGAATCAAAGAAAACAATTCAAAATGGTAGGGTGTGTAACTGTTCAAGACCAATTTGGGAGGTCCCTAACTGATAATTGATGTCCCAAAGTCAAGAAAAGTGGTTGCCCCTTCGAAACACCAAAGAACAAGCAATTTTGGTCCCTGATGTCAAGCTTATGGACCTCAACATTGTTGAGGTTGAGGTCCGCAAGGTAGTGCCCAGCGACCAGAAACCGGTTGTTGCCTGTTTTAAGCGCAGTTTTCGACCTTTAAACGATTTTCCTAATATCCCTTGACCTCTAAACAACCCCTAAACACTAGGGACACATGTGGGAATGTTGTGGGCAGTAGTAGACTAAGATGTCAACACATTGTGGTGTCTTGGTTTACTATATAAAGCTCCAATGTGCAAACACTTTGATCATTCCTTCCTCAAACATCTTCTGATCAATTGTGGAGCACAAGAGCACTCTCCAGGCCTTCCTAATCAACCATTAGACACTTGTAAGTTTGCTAATCCTTCTTTAATAATGTTTAGCTTAGTTATTTAGCTAAAAGTCAAACCATCGTAATTACGGTTTGACTTCGAGATTAATTAATAATGGCTCAGTCAAATCTCGAATTAAAAGTACCTCTAAGTAGGTAATTATGTGGGTAATAAACCCTTAAAAGAGTTCCCCCTGATTCCCACTCTAACTAGGTCAAATGTCGGGTCAAACTCGTATTTAAAAAAGTCAACAGAATGTGTAAATTACAATTTATGCATAATTAGCAATGTAGAACACATACAACCTGTTTGATCATTAATATAACTTGGTAATTAGTGTAAGGACATGTCTAAACATGTTCAACCCGACAATTTCCTGTTTAGACCCGGTTCGGAACCGAAAGTCGCATAGTTTGACTTATACTTTGACTTTCAGTTCTGACCCGTTATGGTATATTTTAGAAATGCCTTATAGCTTTATTTGGACCAGGTTACATGCTAGTATAACCCTCTATGATTATACACCTCGGATCATTAGTTATCCAATTAATATGCTTGATTCCGTTAATTGCTCATATGTTGACCATTATGCCATTTTCACCTTAAAACGTGATTTTTGGAAATGTAAAAGAGTAGAAACCTTAGTTACTGATATATAAACTTGCATACAAAATTTGACATTAGTTTGAGGTGTAGGTTAAGAGTTATGCTCGTTAGCGTAAAATTAAAGCTTTATGTTAATTAAACGGCGTATTTAGCGTATAGCCTACTTAAACATGCTTTTTGATATCAAATCTTTTAACCACTGATGTAATATATTATTTTGGGATTTTTAAATATTTTTAATTAATTTTAGGCTGAGCATAACTTATAGTCGTAGGCTTAATCCGGTAATTGTCGGTTTTGCCCTTACGGGCTATAAAATGAGTTTTTCATATCTAAACGACTCCAAACCTTTTGCTACTGATCACATATGATAAATAAATTATTTTAAGCCTTCTGGAAATATAAAAATATCAGATTTAAGTATCGAACCCGGAAATGGCCTTTAATCGCCTTTTTAAGCGTTTTTAACGCATAGTATGTACTATAACTATATTAAACATACGAGGGTTGATACCTACTGATATTTGAGGAAAATTATAATATTTTAACAGTAAGCAAAGGTTGATAAACTCAGACTTCGGTTTTGAGCTTTTCGACTTATGTGAAATTACCAAAATACCCCTACGGGGCATAGTTTGGTTATATGTTACACCCCGAAAACGGGTTTGGTAATCAAATCGCGTTAATACTAAAAGACGGGTAAAGCACCGTTGGTAGTAAAATTTACCCGACGAATATTAGGATTTAAATAAATAAACTTGATGTTAATTAAAAGAAGGGTAAATACTTTGAGGAAAACAAAGTATATAAAAGGCCCGAGTTGACGGGACTCAAAATATAAAGGATAGGGAAACACCCCAAAGATATATATGTTTCGTACATATATATTAAATATCGGTTATGAACAAGATAAAATAACTAGGAAGTAAATAACCTAGTTAAATTACAAGTCTTGTAGTAATAAAGAAATTGGTTAAAATACACTCAATGTAACTTGGGTGAATTAGAGGGGCCATAAGGGACAAACTAGAAACAAGTTTTAATTAAATAAAACTCTCTACACCAAAACACACACCTTGAGTGTGTGTTCTGGTCGATGTCTTCCACAGGAGCAAAGGAGTTCCTTTGTTCAACCCTAACTTGCCTAAATTCAAGAAATTGAGAGGCCAAATCAGTCCCAAATCGAAATCCAAGCTCGTATTCATGAACACCTAGTTGAAAGGATCACAAGGTATGTAAAATTGTGACGTTTTGATCCATCTCAAATTCTAGGTTATTTGTAAGAAACTGAAATTGAGCTTGATTATGTCATGCATGAGTGAATCTTGAAGTAATATGATGTCTAGGAGTAAACCCTAGTCAATAACATGTTAGATTGTTGGAAAAACTATGAGATTCATGATGATCCATTGATAAGCTAAGTGGGTTTTATGTTAATATGATGAACACTAGGAAATAGATTGTTGATCTAGTGTAAATTGACGATTTTGAAGTGAATTCAGAAATTATAGAAGTTAATCACTTTGTAAGATGGTTGATTTATGTGAAATTTGGGCTAAGAGATAAGCTAGAGACATGATAAATAAACATGTAAAATTCTGCCCTTAAGGTGTTCGTTGAAATGCCTCAAAGAAGGCTCGAAACTAGAATTTTGTAGTTAAAACACCTAGTTGTGATGTTTCGACTATTATGCAAAAAGTGATCAAAGAGAGTTCTAAATGTGTTAAACGCGATTAGAACTTTGGTTAAAACGGAGGTCTAAAGATAACGCCTACCGGGTAATTAAAGAGTGCTAAAACTAGTTGATAACTCGAAAATGCAAATTAGTATACTAATGGGCATTTGACTATTAAAAAGGTCAAACTGACCTATAATACGATAAATAGCAATTTTGATATGAAATGCATAAGGTGGAATAATCGTATTAGAGTATGATTAAACTAACCACCTTGAAAACGATGATGATAGTTTGACGCGTAACAAGCTAGGTGGAAGCTTGGAGTGAAAGCGGGTCAAACAAGTCAAACATGGAAGAAAAGCGTAGCTCGGATGCAAGGTAAGTGAAACTTACATAATTGTGTAGATTACTTGTTCATTCTATACGTTATAGATGCAATAATGCTAATATTGAAAATATGGATTTCCGATGTGATTGATACGAGTCGGAACATATAAAGATGATAAAAACCATGGTTTATGGCAAAAAGGGCAAAACGGTAAATTAATTATGTAAAGACTAGGGAATTATGAATTTCCGTCAAGGTCACCTTGTAGTATAACCTAATAATGATAGAAAGGGTAAAATGGAAATTGGTCAAGTATTGACTAATGTAAACCGAAGCCTAAAGGAAACTTTTGGCGTAAGCCGAAACGGGTTGAAATTGCAAGAAAAGAAATTAAGAGAAAATGGGATTCGGTAATGAAATCCGGGACGGGATGGATGTATGAATTAGAAGTCAAAAACCATGTTTTTGATTTAATAGGCAACGTCGGGCATATAGGCCAAACGGGTCAAATGGCGGTGATAACGCCATTTGACAATATCGACTAATGCGATTGTCAAGTCTTGTGTTAACAGGAGCGATTAGCGATTCGGTTAATTTCGCCCACACTAAATGTGATAATAAAAGCAAGGTATAAATTGGGTCTATATGTTGACCCTAGCCAGGTACGTATGCATACGATTATAGTTAACATACAAACTTGGTCAAATATGTAGTGAAAGCCCCTCGTAGTAAATGAGGGGCTAATGTTGACTAAAATACCCTTGAAGGGTAAATTGAGCAAACAACTTATAAAGGTTGTTTAGGAACTTATCTTATGATCTTGTAACTTTTAGACGCGTATGAAAGGTTTAGACATAAACTTTCAAGAGTTAAATGCTTAAATTGTGTGTTGCCGCAAAAATAACACATCCGTGGGATTAAACTCGGAATAAATAGTCCATTTCGTTAAATCCACCACATTCATAGTTGTGGTGGAAGACTAGCTAATAACAAACTGGTGGAACTATGAGGTACATGAGAAATGAGCACAGTTCGTGCTTAAATGGTCGTAAATACCCCTAACGGGTCAAAATAAGATTCTAAACAAAAACGGGTAAATAATTGCGTAGAAACCCGTGTTCAGTACTTAATATGATTGACAATATTAGAATTTAAGGGTTCATGATGAATGGTGGTCAAACAAACATGTTTGTTTGATAAACACATAGTCGGGTCAAAATTTGTTGAAAAGATAATAAGCCGAAGGCTTAAAAGTCCCAATTTTATTTAATCCGGATGTCAAATTTTAACTCCATATGACGGAGAATTAAATTACAAACATGTAGGAAGAAACGGTAGGTCAAACGGATAAGCGGTTTGAAAGATACGAAAGATTTCGTGTCAAATTACGGCAAAATGGAAAGGCTGAACCCAGGGTCCACCGTAAATTACGGTCCCACCGTAATTTACGGTGGAGATAATTTGTTTACGGTGAAGGTCTACTGTTTTACGGTAGAAAAACTTGAACCCAGGTGCCACCGTAAATTACGGTCCCACCGTAATTTACGGTGGAGATATTTTTTATATATTTTGTTTTTCAATTGAAAAATCAATTGTTTTCCCGGACATCATTCGGACATGATTTAAATCCCGTATGACTAAATCATTTCATGTTATTGAAATGTAGGTACTTCAGGACGCCGGAAGACGATCAAGCTCAGTGAAGAACCGAACACGATAAAGACACACGCTTCCGCACTTTGACATATTGTAAATTTTTAAACAACGAATTCAACCACGTTATGTGGAATAACTTATGATTTGCAAAAGTTTTAATAAACCCGTATTCCCGATGTATATGATAGTGATTAATTACATGATTATCTTTCAAAATATACGTTAAACCTTGCTTTACAAGAACGGGTGTTACATTATAATTGATAAATTTCACGTATATACTTTAACCTACTGATTTAACTTAGCAAATTGAGTATATTTTCTGATTACATCAGGCCTGTAACTCAGGTTGACACTTAAACTCTTTTACAACCTTTAAAATGACCAAACTACCCCTACGGGGCATAGTTTGTGATTAAATTCATTTCGGGCATAACAAAAGACATATTACTGATGTCACAACATATATGAAGCATATTAACTTAGGAAACCTGTAAATAGCTCTCATGAATACCCGTTACGCTTATTACGCGTTCGGTTCGGTTATGTAACTAGTTTACATAAACTAACCTAAACGGGTCAAACCTTATGGGTTTTATCTCAAAATCCAGAATGTGTATGAATTACCCATATTAAACAAGTCTCCGAACTTGTCGGGTCTAAATCACATTCTATCCGGTCATCGCTTAATCGTGCGTACGAACCGTATCTTTAAAACTAGCCGGTCTAAGCTTAAGCTTAACTAAAGACCCGTTAGGATTCTAATAGGTTATTATAAACCTTCGTTCCAGATTAGGAGTACCAGTAAAAGCTACGTGCATTTGCTTATTGTGATTTATACATTGCTCAGGTAAATACTTTTAACTTATTTTCCCTATACGGGCTTGGGTTACGGTTTATAGCACACCGCTTGATCGGGCATCAAATCTTCCATCATTGGGTGGTTAATTGAATAATTTGATCGGCTCGTTTAAACAGTCTTGTTACTTAAAGCCTTTGGGGGGTTAATGACCATGTCCCGGATATCCCTGGCATCATTTTACGAAATGGCCACGACTTAAGCGCGGGGTGTAGGCGTACACCCATCAGTGCACAAAAGAATAATGTGGTGTGTCTATTGATCTTTAACCCGGACAAGATCCGGGCTACTGAACGCACAAGGAACATGTAATTCGTTCACAAGATTATAATATTAAATAATTCTCCCAAGTTATAAAATGTTTATGCCATGTGCATCCAAACCAATTTTTAATCATTTTCCAAAATGAGTCAGTTGATTGTATTTACCAGTGTAAACTGACGTATTTTCCCCAAAAGACTAAATGCAGGTACTAAACGTAATTGGCTGGATTGTCTCCTTAGCATCAATAAAGAGTCTCGCAAGCTTAAGATGCCTGAAGTCTGTTGAACTATTGTTTCCATTTTGTTATCGATCCTTCTGTGGATAAACTTCCGAATATTGTGACAGTTGATATTACAATATTAAATTCGGTTGTATTATATCTGTTAAATTGCTTCCGCTATGCATATTAAATATTGTGTTGTTTGACTATTATGTTGCCAACCACGTCACGATAATCCCCCACCGGGCCCACCGGTGACACGTGGAAATCGGGGTGTAACAGGTTGGTATCAGAGCCAACATTGAGTGAATTAAACACTAGCCTTTTTGTGTTTAATCTCAATGGCACAATTGCACATTTCTAAATTTTCGAGTCTAGACATATAACATAGGACAAATTCCACTTTGTTTGGTTTTTGTTTTATCCTTTAATTTTTATATATTGTTGTTTTTATCTCATGCTATATTGACAGGATTAACAAAATGCCACCAAGATTCTTCAGAAGAAGGGGACGAGGAAAGGGGCCAGTCACCGCCCCCAACGATAACGAAGCTGGACCTTCGAACGTGCGAGCTCCTTCGACCACAGAGAGTGACGATCCCTGACAGAACCGGAGGAACCTCTTCGAGCCGACAAGACGGTCGGTCTCACACAGCTCAACACCTCATATCCATAACCCTTACGGGCCACAGCCGGAGTACGAGCCCAATAACCCTCAACCCTCCTACATACCGTTACAGCGATTTTTATCGCATAATTCTTTTGGTGACCCTACACCAATTTTTAGGGGCCGGTTTAACCCGGCAAACTTCATACAAGAACCAGTGGGTTTCAACCCATTAGGACCGGAGGACCATTTTTCCGGAGATCACGCGGATGATATGGACGAGGATACGGACCCCGTCGAGCCAGCCAGTGGTACACCAAACCACCCGATAGAGATCTCTGACGGATCATCATTCCACGGATCACCCTATGTTGGTCCAGATAGCTTTCAAGCTATGTTTACCAGGCACGAATGGTACTATACACCTCCTCGCCATTCACCCCCGCAGCAGCAACAGCAACAACAACAGGATCCCTATGAGGATTCAAGATTTGTGCCAGTCACGCCACCACCTCCTCCGCCACCAGTTCAACCGGCACCTCCGCAACCGCTGAGGCGTAGGAGATCTGGACCGCGTATGTCTACACGGGGAGGAGATTTCCATTTCAGCTCTCCCCGGCAATCAAGTGGCAGCCATTACCCGCCACATCAAGAAGATCCACAAATGGGTGGACCTTTACACCCAGCTGCACCACAGCCACCGCCGATGGGTTTTGACAACCCAATTCCAGCATACACGGGTTCCATGGCATACAACCCGTTTGAACCACCAACTCACCACAACTATGGTTACGCGGAGGCCGATCCTTACATGGTAGCGGCTAATTATAACGCTCTTCACCCGGAGGGACAATACGTAGCTCCATGGGGAGTAGGTTACCCGACTCAGGGGTACCAGATACCTCCTAGACCTATTATCCGGACGCAATAGCAGCCGCCACGGTTTTCTCCCCCAGAAAGGGAGGAAATCCTACAAAGGTTGGACGAAGTAGAGCGAGGCTTCCACCGTGACCGTAGGGAGAGACAGAGCTTCTTCCAAGGATTGGCAAGCTTGATCAAAGGGAAGAACAAGAAGGATCATTGAATCCTTCCAATTGTTGTTGAACCCCTGCGTGGGCCAGTCTTGCTGTATAAGCCCATGCGAGGGTGTATTTGGTTGTTAAGCCCCTACATGGGTATGTATGTTTGTTTGTTTGTTTTGAGCCCCTGCGCGGGCCTATCTTTCCATAAACCCCTACGAGGGTATGTTATTATTTAAAGTCCCTGCGTGGACTATTATATTGTATGTGTAAGTCCCTGCGTGGACTATTATTTTTGTTGCTTGACCCCTGCGTGGGTAAATGTTTGTTGAAAAGACCCGTTTAGGGCAGCGTGTAACCTATGTATAATTAATGGAATGTTTGTTTTATAAATTTCATGTTTGCCTTATGTGCATAAATAATTTATATATGAAATAAATAAATCAAAATCATTCCTTTTAAAAAAATAATCTGCCTATTTAAACATTAATTAAGAATCTTAAGAGTGAAACCTAGCCTTCGGGTCAATTATAAGACCGGGCCAAGATGGTAAGACCAGTTTAAAAGATTCAAATCCCTGTTAACATCTGAAAACATGTTAACACTCCTGGCAGATGTGATTCATTTAAAATCACACACGTTATTATTATATAAGGATCTTTCAAAGATCCCAAAACCCAATTATATGATCTCTGAATCATGGGTTAAATCATCAAATAAGATGATCATATTTTTAACCATACGTGGTAATATGGTGCCTACGGGCCCTGCTCATTTCCATATGAGCCAAAAGACAGTGGTAGCTATGACTCCCTGTCAGAAAAAGGTAAGGAACTATGATTCAAGCCTTCATGCCTTGATTCTCTGAAATCACGGCTTATAATTGTCCATGTGACTAGGCTTTTGTGCTACTAATAAAACTATCATTGTTTGATAATTAGGATAAATTATATTAAAATCCTAAATAAATCTGATTAATAAATTAACCAAATATGGTCTCTGTTTACCATGGTTAATGAATTACCCTAAGGGGCAATTCCATAATAAACTCCCAAATAAACTATTGTCCTTGTTTTCTGTAACAGTTCAATTAAAATGGCTAACTCAGACGAGATAAATAGTCATCCAGTGGAGCATATTGATAACGCCCGAGTTACTTTAACGGGTGCTGAATTGAAAGCGTTGGTTGACGACGCTGTTACTAAGGCTTTAGAGCGGCAGTACGAAGAGTACAGTGGGACTCGAAGTAGGACCATATCTAAACCGCATTCGAAGCCACCTTCCAAAAAGGATGATCCCAAGAAAGATGATGATAGACTCTCCTCAAACCACAACAGTGCTCCGTCTCAGCAGAATGTACTAAAGCAAGAACCCCGTAACAAGGGTTGCTCCTATAAATACTTTGTGTCTTGCAAAACCAGGGATTTTACTGGGGAAAAGGGAGCCATTGACTGCATGACGTGGCTAGACGAAATGGACACGGTTGTGGATATCAGCGGATGCGCTGAGAAGGATATAGTCAAGTTTGTATCGCAATCATTTAAGGGGGAAGCCTTAGCATGGTGGAGATCTCTGATCCAAGCCACCGGGAAAATCCCATTGTACAATATGTCTTGGGATCAATTTGTTGCCCTTATCAGGGAAAATTACTGCCCTCAACACGAGCTGGAGAAGATAGAATCTGATTTTCTATCATTGGTGATGACAAACCTTGACTGTCAAGCTTACCTAATGAGCTTCAACACGATGTCCCGGTTGGTTCCTTATCTGGTGACCCCGGAACCAAAAAGAATAGCTCGTTTTATCGGTGGTTTAGCCCCCGAGATCAAGGAAAGCGTGAAGGCTTCTCGGCCAGCTACTTTTAGATCTGTAGCTGACATATCCTTGTCCCTCACTTTGGATGCGGTCAGGCAAAGATCGCTGAGGGATAAGGAGGCTGAGAAGAGAAAACGTGAAGATGATAGTTCACGGAAGTCGAACAAGAAGCACCGTGGGAACGGTGACAACAAGAAAGGATCCGAGTCAAGGAAAGATGGGCATCAGTCTGGTGAGAAGCCCAAATGCAAGATTTGCAAGAAACAACACTATGGAAAGTGCAGACTCGAGTCGAACTCACAGACTCAGTCAAAATCCTATGCTTGTGGTATATGCAAGTCCACGGATCACAAAACCTTGGATTGCAAGAAGATGAAAGACGCAACGTGCTACCGTTGCAATGAAAAGGGGCACATTAAGACCAACTGCCCTAAATACAACAAGAAGCCTGAAGAGGCCAAGAAGACTAATGCTAGAGTCTTCAGAATGGACGCAAAGGAAGCGGTGCTAGACGACAACGTTATTACAGATACTTTCCTTGTAAATGACGTCTATGCTAGAGTATTATTTGATTCAGGCGCTGATAAGTCATTTGTAGATCATAAATTTTGCAAATTGCTGAATTTACCTGTCAAAACCTTAAGCGTAAACTATGAGGTAGAGTTAGCAGATGGTACCATAGAAACCGTCTCAACTGTGTTAGATGGATGTGTTATATCCATTAAGACCCACTATTTTCCTCTGTCTCTGCTTCCCTTTAAGTTGGCCGGTTTTGACATAGTTCTGGCTATGGACTGGTTATCTCATAACCAGGCCCAAATTGTCTGTAACAAGAAACAAGTGGTAATAAAGACTCCGTCTGGTGAATCACTTACCATTCGGGGAGACACCCAGTATGGGCTGCCTGAGCAAGTGACTATGCTCAAGCCTTCAAAATGTTTGAAGAAGGGTTGTGTCATCTACATGGCACAAGTGATTATCGATGAACCTAAACCGAAGACATAAGATGTTCCTGTTATTTCTGAATACCCAGAAGTTTTTCCAGAAGAACTACCTGGTTTGCCACCAGACAGGCAAGTGGAATTTAGGATTTATATCTTCCCCGGAGCAGCACCAGTTGCTAGAGCACCTTATAGGTTGGCGCCCACAGAGATGAAAGAATTGAGGACACAGCTAGACGAGTTGCTAGCCAAGGGTTTCATTAAACCTAGTTCGTCTCCTTGGGGAGCGCCAGTCCTGTTTGTCAAGAAGAAGGATGGATCGATGCGTCTATGCATCGACTATCGAGAGCTTAACAAAGTCACAATAAAGAATAGATATCCTTTGCCCAGGATCGACGATTTGTTCGATCAGTTGCAAGGGGCAAGCTATTTCTCGAAGATTGACTTGAGGTCAGGCTACCATCAATTGAAGGTTAGAGATGAAGACGTGCACAAAACAGCATTTAGGACTCGTTATGGTCATTACGAGTTCCTAGTGATGCCTTTTGGGCTCACTAATGCACCGGCCGCGTTCATGGATCTCATGAATCGCGTTTGCAAGCCGCACTTAGATAAATTTGTCATCGTTTTCATCGACGACATTCTCATTTACTCTAAGAATCAAGCTGACCACGAGAAACACCTTCGCTGTATTCTCAAGCTTCTACATCACGAGAAACTCTACGCCAAATTTTCCAAGTGTGAGTTTTGGCTTCGAGAAGTCCAATTCCTTGGACATGTGGTCAGTGAGCGTGGTATCCAAGTGGATCCCGCTAAAGTTGAAGCAGTTATGAACTGGCAAGAGCCAAAGACACCTATGGAGATTCGTAGCTTCCTAGGCTTAGCAGGATACTACAGGCGCTTCATTGAAAATTTTTCAAGGATTGTTGCGCCCCTAACTTCTCTGACTAAGAAGAAGATTAAGTTCGATTGGGGGCCTAAGCAGCAAGAAGCTTTCGATATTCTCAAGCAGAAGTTGAGAAATGCTCCTGTGTTGACATTGCCTGATGGAATCGAAGAATTTGTAGTTTATTGTGATGCATCACACACCGGGATGAGGTGTGTGCTTATGCAGAAAGGCAAAGTTATTGCCTATGCATCACGACAGTTAAAGGTGCATGAAAAGAATTACACCACCCACGACTTGGAGTTGGGTGCCGTTGTGTTCGCACTAAAACTGTGGAGGCATTATCTTTATGGAATCAAATGTGTGATCTATTCTGATCACAAGAGCCTCCAGCATCTGTTCAACCAGAAAGAATTAAACATGAGGCAACGCCGTTGGATGGAGACTTTAAATGATTATGATTGTGAAATCGGATATCATCCCGGCAAGGCGAATGTAGTCGCCGATTCCTTGAGCCAAAAGGAAAGGGTGAAACCCATCCGAATCAATGCCAAGAGCATTGAAGTAAAGAATAATTTGATTGAAAGGTTGTTAGCTGCACAGAAGGAAGCTGTGTTGGAAGCTAACTATCCTAACGAAAAGCTAGGGGTAACTGAGGAGCAGTTAACTCTTAGCAAGGACGGAATTCTTAGATTGAATGGACGAATATGGGTTCCGATTTATGGAGGACTTCGAGATGTCATCCTCCAGGAAGCCCATAGTTCCAAATACTCCGTTCATCCTGGAGCTGATAAGATGTACCAGGATCTAAGGGCAAATTATTGGTGGATAGGCTTGAAAAAGTCTGTAGCCACCTGTGTAGCTAAATGCTTGACATGTGGGCAAGTCAAAGCCGAGCATCAGAAACCGTCAGGTTTGCTACAACAGCCTGAACTTCCTACGTGGAAGTGGGAAATGGTAACTATGGATTTTATCACCAAGTTACCTAAGACAAGGAAGGGAAATGATACAATATGGGTTATAGTTGATAGACTGACTAAGTCAGCACATTTCTTACCCATCAAGGAGACTTATAGCTCCGACATGTTAGCCCAGTTATACGTTGATAAGATTGTAGCCTTACATGGCATACCTGTTTCTATTATCTCTGACCGAGATACTAGATACACGTCACATTTTTGGAAGAGCTTCCAACAATCTTTGGGCACACGTTTGAACTTTAGTACGGCTTACCATCCTCAGACAGACGGTCAGAGTGAGCGTACTATTCAAACGTTGGAAGACATGCTACGCGCATGTGCGATTGATTTGGGTGGTAGTTGGGATAAGCACCTACCCTTAGTCGAATTCTCCTACAACAATAGCTACCACACCAGCATTAAGGCTGCGCCTTTTGAGGCATTATATGGTAGAAAGTGTAGATCGCCCATTTGTTGGGCAGAAGTTGGAGACGTCCAATTATCAGGACCAGAGATAGTCTTTGAAACGACGGACAAGGTTGTCCAGATTTGTGACCGTCTCAAAGCTGCCCGAGATAGGCAAAAGAGTTACGCAGATCCAAAGCGTAAAGCTTTTCACTTCGAAGTAGGTGACAAAGTATTGCTTAAAGTATCACCCTGGAAGGGGGTGATGCGATTTGGTAAGAAAGGCAAGCTAAGCCCGAGATACATAGGACCTTTCGAGGTTATCGAACGTGTCGGGTCAGTTGCCTATAAGTTAAACTTACCGGAAGAGCTCAGTGGAATTCACAATGTGTTCCACATCTGCAATCTGAAAAAGTGTTTCGCTGACGAATCACTGGTAATACCGAATACAGATGTGCATATAGATGAGAGCTTAAAATTTGTAGAAAAACCTTTGTCGATTGAAGATCGACAGGTAAAGAAGCTTCGAAGGAAGCATGTACCTATTGTAAAGGTCAAATGGGATGCCCGTAGAGGTCCCGAGTATACGTGGGAGGTTGAATCCACCATGAAAGAAAAGTACCCTTATTTATTTCAGTAAATCTCGGGTCGAGATTTATTTTAAGGGGGTGAGGATGTAACACCTCGAAAATTCGTGTTCAACGCAATAACGACACGTATCAATTAAGACAAAAGTGATATAAACCCGGATATAATTTAAAGGTGTACGACGGGAATTAAAAGTGTTGTCATGTTAATTTTACACCTCTGAACGACCTTGTTATGAATCCCAAGTCTAATAAACATCTGGTACATAATCAAATTCGGGGAATCATAACAACAAACTGATTCATAATTGAAATGGTGGGCTCCTACGAAGAAAATGCACGGTAAACCTCATTGTTCGGAACTTTCAAAATGAATCAAAGCAAACAATTCAAAATGGTAGGGTATGTAACTGTTCAAGACCAATTTGGGAGGTCCCTAACTGATAATTGATGTCCCAAAGTCGAGAAAAGTGGTTGCCCCTTCGAAACACCAAAGAACAAGCAATTTTGGTCCCTGATGTCAAGCTTATGGACCTCAACAATGTTGAGGTTCAGGTCCGTAAGGTAGTGCCCAGCGACCAGAAACCGGTTGTTGCCTGTTTTTAGCGCAGTTTTCGACCTTTAAATGATTTTCCTCATATCCCTTGACCTCTAAACAACCCCTAAACACTAGGGACACATGTGGGAATGTTGTGGGCAGTAGTAGACTAAGATGTCAACACATTGTGGTGTCTTGGTTTACTATATAAAGCTCCAATGTGCAAACACTTTGATCATTCCTTCCTCAAACATCTTCTGATCAATTGTGGAGCACAAGAGCACTCTCCAGGCCTTCCTAATCAACCATTAGACACTTGTAAGTTTGCTAATCCTTCTTTAATAATGTTTAGCTTAGTTATTTAGCTAAAAGTCAAACCATCGTAATTACGGTTTGACTTCGAGATTAATTAATAATGGCTCAGTCAAATCTCGAATTAAAAGTACCTCTAAGTAGGTAATTATGTGGGTAATAAACCCTTAAAAGAGTTCCCCCTGATTCCCACTCTAACTAGGTCAAATGTCGGGTCAAACTCGTATTTAAAAAAGTCAACAGAATGTGTAAATTACAATTTATGCATAATTAGCAATGTAGAACACATACAACCTGTTTGATCATTAATATAACTTGGTAATTAGTGTAAGGACATGTCTAAACATGTTTAACCCGACAATTTCCTGTTTAGACCCGGTTCGGAACCGAAAGTCGCATAGTTTGACTTATACTTTGACTTTCAGTTCTGACCCGTTATGGTATATTTTAGAAATTCCTTAGAGCTTTATTTGGACCAGGTTACATGCTAGTATAACCCTCTGTGATTAAACACCTCGGATCATTAGTTATCCAATTAATATGCATGATTCCGTTAATTGTTCATATGTTGACCATTATGCCCTTTTCACCTTAAAACGTGATTTTTGGAAATGTAAAAGAGTAGAAACCTTAGTTACTGATATATAAACTTGCATACAAAATTTTACATTAGTTTGAGGTGTAGGTTAAGAGTTATGCTCGTTAGCGTAAAATTAAAGCTTTATGTTAATTAAACGGCGTATTTAGCGTATAGCCTACTTAAACATGCTTTTTGATATAAAATATTTTAACCACTGATGTAATATATTATTTTGGGATTTTTAATTAATTTTAGGCTGAGCATAACTCATAGTCGTAGGCTTAATCCGGTAATTGTCGGTTTTGCCCTTACGGGCTATAAAATGAGTTTTTCATATCTAAACGACTCCAAACCTTTTGCTACTGATCACATATGATAAATAAATTATTTTAAGCCTTCTGGAAATATAAAAATATCAGATTTAAGTATCGAACCCGGAAATGGCCTTTAATCGCCTTTTTAAGCGTTTTTAACGCATAGTATGTGCTATAACTATATTAAACATACGAGGGTTGACACCTACTGATATTTGAGGAAAATTATAATATTTTAACAGTAAGCAAAGGTTGATAAACTCAGACTTCGGTTTTGAGCTTTTCGACTTATGTGAAATTACTAAAATACCCCTACGGGGCATAGTTTGGTTATAATTGATAAATTTCACGTATATACTTTAACCTACTGATATAACTTAGAAAATTGAGTATATTTGCTGATTACATCAGGCCTGTAACTCAGGTTGACACTTAAACTCTTTTACAACCTTTAAAATGACCAAACTACCCCTACGGGGCATAGTTTGTGATTAAATTCATTTCGGGCATAAAAAAAGACATATTACTGATGTCACAACATATATGAAGCATATTAACTTAGGAAACCTGTAAATAGCTCTCATGAATACCCGTTACGCTTATTACGCGTTCGGTTCGGTTATGTAACTAGTTTACATAAACTAACCTAAACGGGTCAAACCTTATGGGTTTTATCTCAAAATCCAGAATGTGTATGAATTACCCATATTAAACAAGTCTCCGAACTTGTCGGGTCTAAATCACATTCTATCCGGTCATCGCTTAATCGTGCGTACGAACCGTATCTTTAAAACTAGCCGGTCTAAGCTTAAACTTAACTAAAGACCCGTTAGGATTCTAATAGGTTATTATAAACCTTCGTTCCAGATTAGGAGTACCAGTAAAAGCTACGTGCATTTGCTTATTGTGATTTATACATTGCTCAGGTAAATACTTTTAACTTATTTTCCCTATACGGGCTTGGGTTACGGTTTATAGCATACCGCTTGATCGGGCATCAAATCTTCCATCGTTGGGTGGTTAATTGAATAATTTGATCAGCTCGTTTAAACAGTCTTGTTACTTAAAGCCTTTGGGGGTTAATGACCATGTCCCGGATATCCCTGGCATCATTTTACGAAATGGCCACGACTTAAGCGCGGGGTGTAGGCGTACACCCGTCAGTGCATAAAAGAATAATGTGGTGTGTCTATTGATCTTTAACCCGGACAAGATCCGGGCTACTGAACGCACAAGGAACATGTAATTCGTTCACAAGATTATAATATTAAATAATTCTCCCAAGTTATAAAATGTTTATGCCATGTGCATCCAAACCAATTTTTAATCATTTTCCAAAATGAGTCAGTTGATTGTATTTACCAGTGTAAACTGACGTATTTTCCCCAAAAGACTAAATGCAGGTACTAAACGTAATTGGCTGGATTGTCTCCTTAGCATCAATAAAGAGTCTCGCAAGCTTAAGATGTCTGAAGTCTGTTGAACTATTGTTTCCATTTTGTTATCGATCCTTCTGTGGATAAACTTCCGAATATTGTGACATTTGATATTACAATATTAAATTCGGTTGTATTATATCTGTTAAATTGCTTCCGCTGTGCATATTAAATATTGTGTTGTTTGACTATTATGTTGCCAACCACGTCATGATAATCCCCCACCGGGCCCACCGGTGACACGTGGAAATCGGGGTGTGACACGAGAGCTCAACCTTATAGTATGTTAAAGGTTGTTCAGACACTTTTTATAAGAAATAATTATTATCATCTCCTACCAAAGTAGAGATTCTCATTTCAAAAGTACCATGGCTAAAGTACAATTGTGCATTAACTTAACTTTCTAGCTATGCATGATAATATATATTTTTTATTTATCAACATGATATAGCACATGTCCAATGAGGAGACATTTGAATGGTAAAACAGATATGTCGATACCCTAAAGGTAAGAATGATATGTGTCTAAATTTTTACTAACCCATGAAAGCTAGTTTTGTTAGTCTTGTAGATATAAAGAATGTAACACAAATAGTCTTGGATCTTATGGTATTTGTTCGCAAGAGGAAGCACTAGAAGTCTCACAAGAAGATTTTACAACATTACTCAATATAAAGGATTGCACTTCAATGCATCAAACGACAAATAATTCTACAAAAGTTTTGAGCAACTTTCGAGGATGATGGACACACTTTACTTAAAGGATACATATTATAATGAGGGGATATTGATTCAAGTTGCACTATATTTCCCTTAACTAAGTTTTATCCCAATGGGTTTTTTTAGTAAGGTTTTTAATGAGGCAACATACCTGATCCAGAAGTATCAGGGGGAGACAATACGCGCTGCACTCTTTTTCCCTTAGCTGAGGTTTTGTCCCACTGGGTTTTCCTGGCAAGGTTTTTAACGAGGCAACATATCCAAGCATATTAAAAGAATAATGTACCCCTTGCTTTTATCATATGTGGATAGTCAAGGGGGAGTGTTATGAATATATTATTTATTAGTGACTATCCACATTACAAACTCCCATATCACATTTATGTTTGTATTAATGTCATAGTGCCTATATATTGGCATTTGTAAATGATGTATATCTCAATGAATAATAGTTCTTTATTCTATCTTTCTCTATGTGTTCCTTTGATTATGTTCATATACTAGTCTCTAGTAGGCCGTTGTTTTACAACATTTTAGAGGTTTTTGTATGGAATAGTGATTGTGAATTAGGACTTAGGAGTGAGAAAAAAAATGATTTTTTTAACGGCAAATTTAGATTACTGATCGAAATATATTTGTTAATATTGACTTTTCTAAAAGAGACAAATGTTTTGTCTTTTCCAAAATATAACAGTATTTTCGGTAACAATATTTTCGGTACCGGTTGGTATTGAGCTCATCAAAAATTAAGTGAATGAACAGTAACTTCATTAAGGGATGAAGAAATAGTATTGGGTACCGGTACTCGCTTTTACCAAATCTGGTGTATTTTCGGTACCGGTTCGGCACCGGTATTCACCGATTTTTATCCTCAAATACCGGTTCCGTACCAGTACCGACCGGTACCGAGCCGTACTAGGTATATTCGGTACCGGTACACACTTTTGGGGATTTCGGTAACGGTATTTTCAGTAACGGTATTTTCGGTACCGGTTGGTACCGAGCTCATCAAATCCTGTAGCAACGTAGCAATGCAATTAATTGCATCGTTTAGATTACTTTTTATACACACAGTAAGTAAACAGTATTTTGTTTGAGTGAGGTTTTATATACACAACAACTTATTTTGCTTTCTTTTTTGTCTTTTTTCTGTAATGAATGAATTGTAGCATGTAAAATTAACTTGGATATTTAGATTATTGATGAGCAAATCGTATCAAATCCTGTAATCAAACCGGTATCGTATCGGTACCAAATTTACTATTACCAAATCATTTTTGTTATCAATTTGGTACCCACCTTTTGGCGTTTTCAGAATCGTTACTTTCGGTTCGACACCGGTCTAGCTTCATACCTGTATTTATTGATTTTTACCTTCAAATACCATACCATATTGTACCGAGCATTTTTTGTGCCGGTACCTAATTTCGATGATTTTCCGAATCGGTGCTTTCGGTGCCGTTACCGGTACCGAGCTCATCCATATTTTAACGTGTTAGCACCGTAATAACTAAATTGAAAACAACCGAATTTTCAACGTGTAGGACGTGTGGGTCCTATTATTACATATTAGGTTATTTAAAATCGTTTTTTTAGGACGGAGTGACCATCCTTGCCACGTCATTTCTATTTATGTTTTGATATTCGGTATTTGCTGCTAACACGCGTTTTTGCAGACATTGGGTCCCCGCCACAACGCGTGGGCGAAAAATCAACTAGTTAAATTAATTTCATAAAACGACAACATTACTTATTTTAAAATGTTTACCTTAATGTCCATTTTTAATTCAAATATATATTTAATTTATAATGATAGGATGATGGTTGGTTTTACCCTTTCTTCTTTGTTTTCATTTGAGAAGGGGGGCAGGTATAGTAAGTTTGTGTTAAGGTTTATTAAGATATTTTTTTTAAATAAATTGATAAAATTACAAGATTATCCTCATGAGGCTTTACACACGACCACACTTAACAGACAAATTTAACGTCCATTAGTGAAAAGGACGTGACGTGACATTTTTAATATCATAAGATATGATTATGATATTAACTTATTGAGTGGCAACAAACAATCATGAATAATTCAACTGGTCTCAACTAAGCATAAAAAAACTTTTATTATTGTTTTGAGATTAACTTATTGAGTGGGCAACAAACATTACACACACATCATCCAAACTAATGTATCACTCCTAATACAAGAATGCCTCAAATACACACCACATATCAATCAAGCCGAAGTTGCTTTCACCCATGCAGGCCTGGACTGTATCTCGGCAGCCCACGCGCTGACATGCGGTCGCGCGTCGAACAGCCTCTTCGCCTTTGTTCCAAACAAATACTTCAGAACCGGAAGGTGGTGAAGATCCGCCAATGTGAAGCAATCACCACCCAAATACTTGCTTTCAGACAACCGTGATTCATACACGTCGAGCACTTGCTCCAGCTTCTTCTCGTGCTCTTCCACCATTGTCTCGTCGGTTGTCAAACCGAACATGGGTTTGTATACTAGCTCCCATGCTAGTTTTGATCCAACCTGGTCGAATTTTTGTGCCTCAACTTCGATCCACACTCCAACTATTGCCATCTTTTTCGGGTCGTGGATTATTAGGTTGGTTCCGTTTTCGGGGTATGCATGAGCCAAGTATTGATTAATTGCCCTTGATTCTGAAACGAAATTACCAATTTTTTGTAGTTAAAATCTAGAAACCGAATTAATTAACAATATTACACTAAAAAAACAGGTATGGCGTTTGTTTTCAGTGTGAGTTTAAATCCTCCTAAATACAAACTTATAGTACTTGGGTGCATTTAGGTATAAAAAAACAAAGGTTTCTTTTTATTTTAAAAACTAAAAAATGTTTTTTTTTTTATTTATGTTTTAAACCGAAACTAGTGGTATGTTGCTTGTCTCAAATGTAGAGTTTATAAATCAAACAGGCTTTCTCACCCTCTCATCCATCAGATTAGTTTTTTAGGTTGATTTCTCCGTCTGTAACAAGTTTCTATAGAAAAAAAACCGAATGTAACAACCATATAGTATATATTTACTATGTAATTTATCTTTAGCAGAAGATGGTAATAATGTTTTATTTTCTTACGAAATGATTTATTTGTTAAGGTTAAAGCAAAGTTTTAGTACCAATTCATAATTATGGGGCATTTATCCTCAAAATTTTCTAAGCTTAAATGGCAAAACTGATAAAAAAAACCGAAAAAGAATCTAACCCGTCATTTTTTTAAACAACCAACAGAATCAATCCCGAACACCCTCGAGGCACCCTGTGAACCAAACGGAGTACTCCGAGAGTAACCAGAGTCCACCACTAATTCCGGGAACCCAGGTTTCTCAGAGTCTTCTATCATTCGCCACCACTAATTACGGGGGGTCGAAAACGTATATACCCAAAAATTTCTATAGAACCGGGGGTCGAAAACATATACACCCAAAAATTTCTATACAAAAACTACATATATAACACTACTGGCCGAAAAGTTCGGGGGTCGGACGCCCATCCTGGTCCCTTCAAAGCATCGCCCCTGGTCTTCACCAAGTGAGGGTTGAACCTGCATATCTCTAAAAAGAAATGGAAGCCTTCCCCACTTGATGTAGATATATATGGTAAATCTAACCCATCATGATTACCAAAAGCTCTAACAACCGAAAAAACCGAAACTGAAGGGTTTTCAAAATTCGAAAAACCAAATTTTGGTTTTTGTCTTCTTTGAGCTCAACTCAAATCTTTACCCACACATCCCCATATTCTAAATCAATATTCAATTCATCGAAAATTAAACCTAGAAACTTAAATGAATCCTTATGTTTGACCAAAAACTGAAATCAATTCATACCGAACAGCTTGAGATCACCATCCTCTAAAGCTGGAACCTGACCGAACGGCTGCAGAAAGAAATGCAAACACATCAAATCAAACCAAACAAAACAAAACATAAAACTATAACATCAAACAACTAGAGCTAATGTTACATACGTTACGGGTTAAAAATTCAGGAGTCTTGTGCTCTTTATTGCCCATGTTGATGCTAACAAACTCATAATCGAGCTCCTTCTCGGCGAGACAAGCCTTAGCACGAAGAGTAGCGGTTGAAGTAGCGGAACCGTAAAGTTTGATAGCCATTATTGTTGTTGATTTGATTGATGAAAGAGGTGAAGACGATATATATAGACAGATGGGTTTGACGAAAGAAGGGCCGAGATTGAAGGATCCAGAAGATACGGACGAAGGTTGAGAACCGACAGGTGGGAAGTGGACTTTTTTTTGTGTGGTGGGAAGTAGGTAGGTGTGTACTGGTGTGAATTTAAAAGTCGTCAGTTTATCAACTCGTTTATGATGAGGTAAGCGGTGACGTATGGGAAATTGAGTAAGTGGAGTTGGATATTACATTATATTACATTACATAAATCTTAAATTGAACGGTCGGTGCCAACCATCTTTCTAAGTTTTTTTAAAAGGTGAACTTCTTAATGGTGACCATTGTCACATCTGCAAATTGCGGACCCTCGTCAAGAACGTGGACCCAGATAGCAAGGCCAGCGCTGGGTTAACCAGTCTTGGGTCGAAGGCTTTCCCCCGGAAACCGTACTGCCTCTACACGAGTCGCCTCGCTAGAGTAACAGCCGGATGAAAACCGGAGTGACGCTCAGGATCAAACCCTTCTCGGTAGGTTTTTCACCATCATTGCGCACGGGTGTCCTACCCCCTTTCGTTTCTAAGTTGACAAAACTTTTTTAAATATACCAAAGAGTAAACTTCCGTTTTGCTCCCTGTGGTTTGATCACTTTAACGGTTTTGCTCCAAACCTTTAAAAATAGCCATTTTGCTCCCTGATGTTTCGGTTTTTTTGCCAGTTTGCTCCCCGCCTCTAACTCCATCCAAATTGTTTGTGTTTCCATTTTGCTCCCCGCAGGGAGCAAACTGGCAACAAAACCAAAACATCAGGGAGTAAAATGGCTATTTTTAAAGGTTTGGGGCATAACCATTAAAGTGACCAAACCACAGGGAGCAAAACGGAAGTTTACTCTATACCAAATTTACTACTCAAATTTCTAACTTGACAAAAATGACCCTCCTACTTTTCAACTTGACAAAAAAGGTCTTAATACATTCTAACTTCTCTTTAAACCTCAAACTTTTGACATGTAACCCATTCTACCTCTAAACATTGCTATAATGTCAGAGGTAATCTTAATTTTGAAAATTTCATTTTGACCCCCTCAAGTTTCTAAAGTTTCAAGCTTAGGGATGAGCAAGTCGGTATCCGATACCGAACTGATACCGATACCACCAAATACCGATCCCGAATTTCACCCAAACTAGGTACCGATACCGAAACATGTCGGCTCGGTATCGGTACGGTATCGGTATTATACCGTATTTTGAGGGCAGGTATCGGTATTATACCGATACCGTACCGATACCGAAAACGCCAAAAAGTGGATACCGATCGGGATACCGAAAAGTGCACGGTATCGGTATTTCGGGATCGGGATCGGTATGGGATCGGTATTCGGTGGCATATGCTCATCCCTATTCAAGCTTACCTTAAAACTAATTTCTTAAGATTTTATTTTGATGGACATGTCAGTATAGAATTCGAGTTTGTCTATGCTTTAGCGTAAGTTTTTGTCTGAAAATGAGTCGGTCAATTATAAAATGTTTTTTTTATGTATGTTTTGAGTTGGACTACGATTTGACGTAAATTCTATTTGGAAACAAATCGGGTCAAATGTAACATACAATTTGACGTAAATTTAGTTCGGAAACGAGTCTGGTTGATTGTAGTCTATACGTTATCATTTCGCGTGTGGTGTCGCCTCAACGCGCGGCGAGTAAAGAACTAGTGCTATCACGAAATTTCCAACTTTTTTATACTAGGGTTAAATGTCGTTTTATTTAGTCCATGTGTTTGGACCATTTTGTCAGTTTAGTCCAAAGGTTTCATTTTTCGCATGTGGATTCAAGAAGGTTTCACCGTTGCCATTTTAGTCCTCTGGGTTAACTTCATCCATTTTTTCTGTTAACGAGAAGGGCAATTCGGTCATTTTATAAGTAATTCTGTTAACTAGAAGGGTAATTCGGCCATATAAAATGACCGAATCACCCTTCTCGTTAACAGAAAAAATGGATGAAGTTAACCCAGTGGACTAAAATGGTAACGGTGAAACCTTTTTAGACCCAAAGGCAAAAAATGAAACCTTTAGACTAAACTGATAAAATGGTTTAAAACACAAAGACTAAAATGGCATTTACTCTTTATAGTATTATTACATGTCTTACAATTATCTTTAACATTACAATGTCAATCAACTTTTTTTTTCATTGCTTTATCTCTAGCTATCACTTCCTCGTGATGGATCACTTGTCTTTGTTGGTGGATTTCAAATTTTAATTATTTTTAAGGGTGGAACAAGTTGACGGGGTAAAAAACAAGTCAGGTCAAAAAAGGTTCGGGTAAAACCTAGGGTAAGCAAATCGTCGAATTATGCTAAACAACTTCTAGCTTACGAAATCATAAATAAGTCGATCACAAATAAAAACAAAGGGGAAATCACAAAACATAGATTGTGATGTGTGATGTGTGTGACCAAATACAATCGGTTTCAGCCAAGCATAAAAAACTTCTATTATTGTTTTCATATTTAACTTATTTCCTACGTATACAAAACGAAGCTAGGGGAATAGTGCCATGCCGCTGCGTGGCACTTCCCTATTAGACCAACCGTTTTACTATTTTATATTCGTTTTAAAATTACGGTTTCGTCCTTAACTTAAAATAAAATTACGTTTTTGTCCTCACTTCAAAATAAATTTATGTTTTTGTCCCTCGCTCAAAATTATGATTTTGTCCTCGGTTCAAAATTATGATTTTATCCCCAGATTACAATTACAATTTTGGCCTCAGTTCAAAATAAATTTTTGCTTTTGCCCCAAACTAAAAATGACGATTTTGCATTTTCACCCCGTTTCAAAAATTTTGATTTCGTCTTCAGTTTAAAATTATGTTTTTGCCCGGTTCAAAATAAAAGTATGCTTTTGTCCCCCAATTCAAAATTACGATTTTGCCACAGTTCAAATTAAAAATATAGTTTTGTCCCCAGCTTAAAATTACGATTTTGCCACAGTTCAAATTAAAAATATAGTTTTGTCCCCAGCTTAAAATTACGATTTTGTCCTTAGTGCAAAGTTATATTACGATTTTGTCTCTGGTTCAAATTTATAATATTGCCATCACTTTAACTTTTGGCAAATTACGATTTTACCCTACTCAACAAATACAACTTTGCCCTAAGTTCAAATTACAGTATTACTATCGTTTTAGTTTCTTTAGCAAATCTATAAGAGTGTTTATTTAATTGGTTGACTGGATTTAATTTTTTTCCATGTGAAGGAGTTGCCTAACACTCTCTCATTAATCCTGACAATCTACAGTTTTGCCCAGAGCTCAGAATTACGGTCTTGTCATCGTTTTAGTTTTTTTCCTAACAAAACCATAATAGCGTTTTTTAATTGATTGAAAATAATTCGGCCATCGCCGCGCAACGCGGGCGGGGCATCAACTAGTTATTATATACGTGGGCAACAAACATTACACACACATCATCCAATCTAATACAATATCACTCTTAATATGTGAAGCCACAAACACACACCACAAAATCAGTCATGTCGTGGTTGCTTTCGCCCATGCAGGCCTAGACTGGATATCGGCAGCCCACGCGCTGACATGTGATCGCGCGTCGAACAGCCTCTTTGTCTTTGCTCCAAACAAAAACTTCAAAATAGGAAGGTGGTGAAGATCCGCCAGTGTGAAGACATCACCACCCAAATACTTGCTTTCGGACAACCGCGATTCATACACGTCGAGCACTTGCTCCAGCTTCTTCTCGTTCTCTTCCACAACAGCGTCGTCGGTTGTCAAACCGAACATGGGTTTGTATACTAGCTCCCATGCTAGTTTTGATCCAATCAGCTCGAATTTTTGTGACTCGACTTCGATCCACACGCCAACTACTACCATCGTCTTTTTGTCGTGCATGATCAGATTCGTTCCGTTTTCGGGGTAGGTGAGAGCCAGGTATTGAGTAATGGCCCTTGATTCTGAAATCAAATTACCGATTCATCGAAGTGAAAACCTAGAAACTAAAATGGCAAGAAAAAAACTATTTGAACTAAAGTGGCAATTTTGGTCAAACCTCGGGACTAAAATGGCAATTTACCCTAAAATTATGGAAATAAAATTGTTAACATTGACTTTTCTAAAAGAGACACATGTTTAGTCTTTTCCAAAATTGTCGAGTTAGCCAACCGGCTCCGCAGGCTAAAGTGCTGGTTGACTCCGTCTAAAGCCGCCGTCTAAAGCCGTCTCAGCAGCCAGCCAGCCATAGGTGTTGCTTTCTGATCGTCTAAACACTTTAGAAAATTTGAAAAAAAATGTCTATTTTAGAAAAGTGTTGTTTAACATTGTCTATTTTGGTTATTTTCCTATTTTTTGAGTTAATGGAAAAACTAGAAAAGAACCCCATCCCGAAAACCGATAACTGAAAAAACCAAAACCGATCGGTTTACAAAATTTCGAAAACCGAATTTCTTGTTTAGGTCTGAATTAGGGATGAGCTCGATACTAATTGGTACCTAAATTACCAGTACCAAAAATGGGTACGCGTACCGAAAATACCCGGTATGGTACGATTCGTACCTGACTAGTACCGAAAACATCAAAAGTCGGTACCGAAAATATACGGGTTCGGGAAATTCGGTACCGCTACCCGAAACCATTTGCTCATCCCCAAATTGGACATAAAAACCGAATTTTTGTTTTTTCTGTTTTTGTCCTAATTGAGCTCAAAACCGACTTATGCGCACCCTCAAGGTTTTCAAAAACCCAACTACTGAAATCTTGTTTTTTTGCTACTTCTGAGCTCAAAACCGACCCATACATTATATTATACTACATATACATTTACAAGTTGGGGGGAATTGGCACTCCTCCATTGGACCAACACGTTTATTGTTTTATATCTATATTAAAATTACGTTTTAGCCCGCAGCTTAAAATAAAATTACGTTTTTTTCCCCATCTCAAAATTACGATCTTGCCCTCAATTCAAAATTACGAATTTGCCTGGCACTCTCCCATTGGACCAACCAGTTTATTATTTTATATCCATTCTAAAATCACGTTTTTGTCCTTCTTTAAAATTATGGTTTTGTCCTCAGCTCAAAATAAAATTACGCTTTTATCCCCAACTCAAAATTACGATTTTTTTCTCCATTCAAAATAAAATTGTGTTTTTCCCCTTAGCTTAGAATTACCTTTTCGCCCCCAGTTCAAAATAAAATTTTGTTTTTGCCCACAGCTAAAAATTACAATTTTGCCTTCTTTTTTAAAATGTGATTTTTCCCCGTTTAAAAAATTGTGATTTCGCCTTCATTTCAAGATTACGTTTTTTTCCCAGTTCAAAATAAAATTATGTTTTTGCCCCCAATTCAAAATTACGATTTTGCCCTCAGTTCAAAATAAAATTGTGCTTTTGCCTCCGGCTTAAAATTACGCTTGTGCCCTTAGTTCAAATTTATATTATGTTGTTACCCCAAGTTCAAAATTATGAATTTGCCCCTGTGAAAATTTACAATTTCGCCCATGAGTCAAATTTACAGTACTGCCATTACTTTAGCTTTTGGCAAATTACGATTTTACCCCAGTTAAAAAGTACAACTTTCCCTCAGTTAAAAATTACAATATTGCCATTGTTTTAGTTTTTTTTATCAAAACTATAAAAGTGTTTTGTTTTAATTTGTTGACTCGATTTAATTGTTTTCCGTGTCAATGAGCTAACTAACACTCGCTCATTATTCGGCCATCGCCCCGCAACGCGGGCGGGGCAACACCTAGTTATATCTATATTAACAAACAGCTGAAATCCATCCACAAACAATTATAATTCGTACCAAACAGCTTGAGATCACCATCCTCAAGCGCCGGAACCTGACCGAACGGCTGCAGAAACGCAAACATCTCATCATTATACATACATACATACATCAAACCAAACAAATAACAAAACAAATCCAAAAAGAAAATAACAAAACAGAACGTTATAATATAAAATAACATGAACTAAAAACATACGTTACGGGACAGAAATTCGGGAGACTTGTGTTCTTTCTTGCTCATGTTGATGTTAACTAACTCATAATCGATCTCCTTCTCAGCGAGACAAGCCTTAACACGAAGAGTAGCGGTTGAACCAACGGCACCATAAAGTTTGATAGCCATTTTTATTAGGAAAATTGGTATTTAATAAACCAACATTTGTCCAGTTGGTAAATAATAATCCAACCTACAGAATTGGTATATAATAATCCTACCTATCAATATGTTGGTACTCAATGAACTTCCGTTAGTTTTTTTTAACTGAAGTTAGTTTTTAAGTTTTATTTATTACACAAACAGTCCTTGTAGTTGTATTTTACTAGTTTTAACTATGAGTTAATAGCCAAAATGGTCCCTGAGGTTAATAGCCACAGCACCGCCACCACCACCACCGCCACAGCACCGCCACCACCACCACCACCATCGCACCGCCACCACCACCACCACCACCATCGCCACAGCACCTCCACCACCGTAACCATCGCCACAGCACCACCACCACAGTTTTTTTGCAAGAAACTGGACTTGTAGCTCAGGTACTTTCTTCTTGCTTTTGAACTTCCTTTTTTAGTATGTACAGTTCAATCGTATAGCCAAACAGGGTCACAAAGGCTGAATCTAACAATACACATTTTTTATGAAAACATTAATAAAAGATGGCTAAAATATATAGAAAATTAACATCATTTCAAATCCCTGATTGTTCGAGACATTGCTGCTGATTTGAAGTTTCCATACTTATGGACATTGAACCTTGATTTAATCGCACCTTCATCCCCTTTGTCTCAAAAACACAGCTGCGAATCAATCTTCACACCCCACACTCGAACAATACTCTAAAAGAACCTCCTGCACCCATGTCGGAGATAATCAGAAGCCGCCGGATATTCCGCCGGAGTAACCGAGCACGCCAGAAACTTCCCTCTAACGCGCTATAGTCGGTATAATCCTCTCTTTCCAGTTCATGATCTGTTTTGTCTTTTTAGTGGTGGTGGTGGTGCTGTGGCGATGGTTACGGTGGTGGAGGTGCTGTGGTGATGGTGGTGGTGGTGGCGGTGCGGTGGTGGTGGTGGTGGTGCTGTGGCGGTGGTGGCGGTGGCGGTGCGGTGGTGGTGGTGGCGGTGCGGTGGTGGTGGTGGTGGCGGTGCTGTGGCTATTAACCTCAGGGACCATTTTGGCTATTAACTCATAGTTAAAACTAGTAAATTACAACTACAGGGACTGTTTGTGTAATAAATAAAACTTAAAAACTAACTTCAGTTAAAAAAAACTAACGGAAGTTCATTGAGATGTTGATAGGTAGGATTATTATATACCAATTCTGTAGGTTGGATTATTATTTACCAACTGGGCAAAGGTTGGTTTATTAAATACCAATTTTCCTTTTTATTATTAATTATTGTAATTTCTTTAACTTTGATCGATGAAAGAAGAGGATCGATGATGTTAAGTGTTACATATATACACATATTCTATTCTAGTCACGAAAGAAAGGCCGAGTTAGAAGGATCCAGATGTAGACGAATGTTCCAGTATTTTGAGAAATTGAGTAAGTAATCATGTAGGGACCAGCTCGGTACTGAACCGGTACCGGTACTGAAAATCCCCAAAAGTGGGTACCGGTATTTAAGGGTAAAAACCGATAAATACCCGTACCGAAAACCTCAAAAGTCAGTACCGAATTGGTACCGAAAGTGTACCCGCTTCGATAAATTCGGTACCGGGTACCATTTGCTCACCCCTATAATCATGTGTTGAATAGTTAGACATGCAAGAAATTGAGTAAGTAATCAGCTAAGCATAAAAAAAACTTTTATTATTGTTTTCATGTTAACTTATTATTATATATGTGGGCAACAAACATTACAAACACATCATACAATATCACTCTTTATACGTGAAGCCACAAACTCACACCACAAAATCAATCAAGCCGTGATTGCTTTCACCCATGCAGGCCTAGACTGGATATCAGCAGCCCACGCGCGTCGAATAACCTCTTCGCCTTGGTTCCAAACAAAAACTTCAAAACAGGAAGGTGGTGAAGATCCGCCAACGTGAAGCAATCATCACCCAAATACTTGCTTTCGGACAACCGTGATTCGTACACGTCGAGCACTTGTTCTAGCTTCTTCTCGTTCTCTTCCACAAGAGCGTCGTCGGTTGTCAAACCGAACTTGGGTTTGTAAGCTAGCTCCCATGCTAGTATTGATCCAAACTGGTCGAATTTTTGAGACTCGACTTCGATCCACACGCCAACTATTGCTATCTTTTTCTGGTCGTGGATTATTAGATTGGTTCCGTTGTCCGGGTATGCATGAGCTAGGTATGTGTAATTGCCCTTGATTATGAAGCAAAATGGTCAATTCATCAAAGTTAAAACCTAGATATTAACTGGGTTCATTAATTTGCAAATGATTAACATTCCTAGGGGTTTCCCATGATTACGAAGTACTAAACCCCAAAAAAGTACAATGGGTCCACACTAGTAATAAGCTTGGTAACGGGATCGGAATTCACAAACATGGGAACCGGTACCGTTACCGAAATTGTTCAGTACAGTACGATACCGATACTGAAAATGCCTTTTCGCCAAAAAGTGGGTACTGATTTTGTACGGAAGTTCAGTATTGGAACCCGGTACCAAATGCTCATCCCTAGTCCACAAAACACCAACCTAATAATTATTAGGTGTAAATTATCGGCTTTATTTTAAATTGATGGACTGAGAGACCGGGCCTTATCTTAACTGGCATAGAAAAATAGGGGAAAAATCTTAACTGACGGGCTAAAGAAGCTGGCTCTATCTTTCGGGTAAAAAAAAGCCTGCTCTCGCTCTTGTGTTGTAGACCCATTATTTTGAAAAAAAAAAAGAAGAGTAAACTAGTGGTGCACAAATATGTTTTTTTTAAAAACCGGTTCCGGGTATGGAACCGGGTTCGGGTAGGATCGGATTTTACAAAATCGTGTTTTTTTAAAAACCGGGTCGGGTCCGGGTTTTCTACCAAAAATGTATACCCTATATACCCGAGTTCGGGTAGGGTTCGGGTCGGGTTTTATAAAACCCGGGTATTATAATACCCTATTTCTGGGTTCGGGTCCGGTTCGGGTATTCATCGGGTAGGGTTCAGGTATGCATCGGGTTGGGAAAAAACCCGCACCGGGTATTAAAAAAAACCCGACCGGGTATTAATGCTTCTTTATATGTTTTAGTGGATGGTGCCTATTGAAATTTTAATAACATTTCTAAATTTAAATTCGATAGTGCTAGATCGAAGGAATAATCCTGATTTGAATCCTTTTGGATTACATAAACAACAATATATTTTATTTACTATGTTATGTTTTAACCAAGTTCCATCAATTTGTCATTTTTTTTTTTGTATTAGACAAACACCAATGGATCTTTCCAGCAAATACAGGGGAATAATGACCAAATACTTCAAATATCATTAAAAACCTAATAATTAAACAAGATTACATCAAAGTGCATGCATAATTTTGTTAAATCATAAGAACTAAAAGTCTTAATGCTTGAAACCATAGATAAAATGAATAAAAATAAAAAAAACATAGATAGGACTTGAATCGTCTTCGCTTCTTGATCTTCTTCTTTTTGGTTGTCTTCGTTTAGTCTTCTTCTAGTGGGCTTGACATTCCCATTTCGACCTCTTCCTCGTGTATATCCGTTTCAACGTCATTTTCATCTTCAAGTGACTCCACATGTTGAATCCGCTCCGCCGCATCCAAATAGTCCTTCAAGCAAATACACATTTCAACCGACTCAGGACTAAGCTTCGTCCTCCTTAATTAAATGACTCGGCCATAAGCTTAAACAGAAGTGGAATGTCCATAATTAGGGGTGTGTAATCATATTTTCAAAGATGTATCTACTTAAAACTAGAGGTAGCTAAATAACCAGTTATAAAAAAAACCCAGTTCCGGGTATTTATAAAAACCGGGTTTCGGGTATAAACCAGGTATAAAAAACCCGGTTCCGGGTTCGGGTTTTAGATCAAATATGAATACCCGGTCCCTACCCTATGGGTAGGGTCGGGTTCGGGTATAGAAAACCCAGTTTTTATAATACCCGGTTCCGGTTTTTTTTTTCCAGGTCTAAGTCTGGGTCCGGGTTCGGGTTTTTTGTGCACCACTAGAGTAAACTGACAAAATGGTCCGGTTTGATCACTTTTGTTCAAAACTCAAACCTTTTGAATCTGGGTCACTGTGGTTTCAATTTTGTTGTCATTTTCATCCAAAACCAAAATCTTTTCATCCAAAACCAAAATCTGGTTAGATTTTTTAGTTAACATCCAGTTTTTTTCCTCATTTTAATGGAGGGCAAAATGGTCTTCAAACGTTTTATTATAACAAATTAAAAAAATCTGATCACTTTGCTCTTCATCCGATAAAATTGGAACGAAACAAAGAAGATTCGCATGGCCCTGCGCAAGGATGACACGCCCAAATCGAGAAATGATCCAATTTTTTTTGCCGTTAAAAAAATAAAATAAAATAAAAGGAAGGAAAAAGACAAAAAAAAAAAAACTAGATGTTAAAATATGTAGACTTTGATTTTGAATGAAAATTGCAACAAATTTAAAACCACGTAGATCCAGATTCAAATGGTTTAAGTTTTGAACTAAAGTAACAACCGAAGATTATCAAAACCCCAAAAACCAAAATTTTGGTTTTTCGTTTGATTTGAGCTCAAAATCAACACATAAACGCCCTATGTTATATCGACACTCAATTTATCGAATAAACCTAGAAACTTAACCAATCCCATATTTTAATCCACAAACAATTATACTTCATACCGAACAGCTTAAGATCACCATCGGTTTGTATATTCCTTTTTTGGTTTGGTTTGGTTTTTGGTTTGGGGTAAAAAATTTTGAAAACCGAATAAACTAAATAAATCATAAACCGAACCGATGAACACCCCTACTTCGAAGTACCAAAAGCATTTCCATGAAATAGTGTTTTCGTACTATATTTATTTTGTAACCAAAGTACAAAACGTCTCTTGTTGGCCAAATCAGCCAGGATTTTGTATTTTGTACTAAAACATGTTGTAAAATAAATGGGTTGAACATGTGAAGAATACTAAAATCACATAATTTTAAAGTATCTCCAATGCATCCACTTTCAAACGTGTCACATTAAATTTCCACCATATTTCAAACACATCAGATTCAACTGGGATGCTATGTCCACTTTCAAACATATATTTTTGAGCAGATATGTAAATTACAAAAATCGTCATTTATGTATATCACTTATTACAAATTGTGTCCTTTATCTTCAATAATTACAGAAAAGGTACTCGATGTTTGCAAACTCTTGCAAGTTATGTCATTTAACCCTAACCCAGTTAATTTTTTGTGGTTAAATCTGACCGAATGGACCCCACATGAGGGTATTTTCGTCATTTTACTCTCATGTGGGGTCCATTTGATCAGATTTAACCACAAAATACCCTGTGAGGTCCATTTGTTCAGATTTAACCACAAAAATTAACGGAGTTAGGGCTAAAGGACATAATTTGCAAGGGTTTGCAAACATCGAGTACGTTTTGTTTAATTATTGAAGACAAATGACACAGTTTGCAATAAGTGACAAACATAAAGGACGATTTTTGTAATTTACTCATATAAAAATCAAGCACAATCTTTAACTATGTAAGTACTATTTGACCACAACAAGCTATTAGTAAAGATCGATTCAAAGTCAACCTCATGTCATTTGGGAGACTCAGTGACCATATGGGAAGAACCATCAAAGACTCTATCCACTACGTAACGCGCACCACAACTTGATACATGACCCATTTTAGCACGAACACGCCTGCGGGTCCCATCCACTGGTTCTCGCCTGTTCATTATTGGGTTCATGAATCCGTTCTTAAGAGCTTCCAATGCTTTTAAGAGAGGGATGGTGTAAAACTATTAACTATTGCACACTGCACAAAGCTTGGAATGGCTTTCAAAAGAAAAAAAGATTGTTTGGAACCACAAATTCAATTTAATAGTTTAATAATACCCTGCTTAATATTTTTGTTAAAAACCAATATCTTTATCTTTAAACAAAGTTACTCTCCCTCAATAGTTTACTGTTCAATTTTACATTCTTTGATTGGTCATTATGCACTCTTGGGACCACACATCAAGTCAACAAATTTGCAAGTTTACTCAATTACCTTTCTCTCTCTCCTCTCTTTACTAATAGCCATGGTTGCAAAAGTCGCTAGGTGTGACGCCCTTATTAACCAAACATCCAAAACACATGGAAACTTCAAGTTTTGAGACTTGAAACATAATATTTACATTTTACCAAAATACCCTTGTGGCTAGTTCGAGATCGACACCTCCCCTAGTCTAGTTACAGGTGTTAATCCGAACTACCCTGTCAAGACGCAAGTTTAAAGTTACTAATTACAACCGACTAAGTTTCTAAAACCATAATTTACATGACAATAGGCGTTTTTCAAGAAATACAAGTTTAACAAAATATTGTTTCAAAAGGGCGACTACTTCGGAAGAGCATAGTCAAGTGTACATGTTTGTGTTCGCCCCCAAGCTCGCCTCGCCACCTATATAGCAGATTTACCTACATCGCAATCCAATTTAACTAGTCAGTTCTTGCAACTATAATTTAAAAATAAAAACTAACATCCATTCGCGTCATCACATAACCATATCACCATCTTACTTTCATTTACCCATTTAACGGGTACTTATTTACTATCTCCAAACGAGATAATGCATAGCATTCAATAATCCGTTGATTTCGGATTAGACATAATGCAACATAAACATTATCCCAAATCCGTTCAGGACGGATTTAGCTATTTCACTGCATTCTTACATAACTTTCCAATATACGGTTAGTTCAAGACCAACCGACCATAACATAACTTCCTTCATAAATCATCATCCCTTACGACCCGTTTATGGCGGGTTAAGTTATCAACTACACATCACCTACGAACTATCATATTTACGATTCTAACATAACAATAACAATTAGAAAGTAAATCTTGTATGCATAGAACAACATACCTCGATCTTGTGAGCTGTCCGATCTCCTAGCGCTCGAACCTTCTTCTTTTATGCCTACATCAACATATTCATTCGTTTAGCCCGACTAAATATCATTCCATCTTCTACATACTTTTTATCATACATCAATTTGATCATAATTTACCAAGTTTCACCCATTTGTTCTTTTGAGCATTTTATCGAACACTTGGCGGGTTTTGGATTTGTAGGACATTAAATTGCAAGTATCTTTACATACTAATCTACAAGTTCATCAAAAAAAATCAAGCAAGTTCATGAGATTCCCTCATCCTACATCATTCATCTATGTTCCATCTATCACAACAAGCTAAATCACCAAAAACCGAACACTAACCGAGTCCTAGTTCATAATCTTAACTTCTATATGCATATATCACAACATTACTCATGATTGGGTAGAAACCCATTTCCTAAAGTTCATGATTTCAAGAAATTCGACTTACCACTTTGTTAGTCACACCTTGGTGATCAAGAATTCGAGTTCCTACAATCGTTCGGGCTTGAAATCACCTTCCAATTGACGGAATTAGTGAACTAGGGTTTTTGGTGTTCTTGTCTCTTCTCCTGGACAACTTCATGCACACGCTAGAAGTGTCTAGTGTGTGTGTTGTTTAATTTAACTAGTCTTTCATTTAATTTTTCGAGTTTAGTCCCTCGGGTTCTAACGTTTATTTATTTTAGCCCAAACCTTCATTTCATGAACTATTTTAAAGACAATAATTAAATTACATATTTTTGGGGCGTTATAAGTCTACCCCTCTTAGAAAAAGTTTCGTCCCCGAAACTTGAGCACATACTAAAAAACAACCTTTACGTACCGAATAAGGAAGGGTAATGCTTCCGCATTTCATCTTCCAATTCCCATGTAAGTTCCGACCCCTTCCGGTGTTGCCATTGTACCAGAACTTGTCTAATGGTCTTATTGCGAAGATTCTTTACCTTAGAATCTTTAATGGCTATCGGTCTTTCAACACATTTTAAGCTTTCATCTACTTCAATGTCGCCAAGAGGTACTATCGCCGATTCATCCGCAAGGCACTTTCATAATTGTGATACATGGAAAGTGTTATGGATCCCGTCTAATGAAGACGGCAATTCTAGACGATATGCCACTTTCCCCACTCGAGTCAAAATCTTAAACGGCCTAATATAACGAGGCCCCAATTTACCCCGTTTACGAAAACGGATTATACCTTTCCATGGGGATACTTTTAACAGAACATAGTCTCCGACTTGGAATTCGATAGGACGCCTTCTCTTATCCGCATATGCCTTTTGCCTATCCTGAGCCGCCTTTAATCGAGCTCTAATTAGATCAATCTTTTCGTTGGTCATTGCTATTAATTCGTTAGGCGCGAGCTCCCTTTGTCCTACTTCCCCCCAACATACGGGAGTCCTACACTTCCTTCCATATAACAATTCATAAGGTGCCATTTGGATACCACTATTATTGTAAGAAAATTCCACTAGTGGTAAATGGTCATCCCAATTTCCTCCAAAATCTAACGTGCATGCTCTTAACATATCAATAAGCGTCTGAATTGTTCTTTCCGATTGACCGTCAGTCTGCGGGTGGTAGGCGGTGCTTATGTGCAGTTTCGTGCCCATACTTTCATGAAACTTCAGCCAATAACGAGAGGTAAATCTCGTATCCCGATCTGAAACGATTGACACAGGCACCCTGTGTCGAGATATTATTTCATTCACATACACTTCCGCCATCCTTTCTGAGGAGTAGGCCTCTCGAATTGGTAAGAAGTGAGCACTCTTTGTGAGTCGGTCTACGATTACCCATATTGTATCATGCCCCTTTTTCGTTCTAGGTAGCTTGGTCACCAGATCCATTGTTATCTCCTCCCACTTCCATACTGGAATTTCCAAGGGTTGTAACTCTCCATAGGGCTTCTGATGTTCCGCCTTCACTTGAGAACACGTCAGACATTTCGCGACATACTTAGCCATATCGCGTTTCATACCGGGCCACCAATAGTTTGTCTTCAAGTCACGGTACATTTTTGTAGCCCCAGGGTGAATGGAATACCGTGACTTATGAGCTTCTTCAAGTAGCACTGTTTTGACCTCGCAAAACCTTGGTATCCAGATTCGACCAAATCTCGTTTTAAGCCCGTTCGAGTTTTCTTCAAATTTTTCTGCTATTCCTTTCGTTCTTTCTTTCTTTGGATCCCCTGCCTCTAGTGCTTTTATTTGAGCATCTCGTATCGTTTCAAGAAGGTGAGGCGTAACTATCATCTTCATAGATTTTACTTGAATCGGGTGTGGATATTCTTTTCGACTCAACGCATCTGCTACGACGTTTGCTTTTCCCGGGTGACATAAAATATCACAGTCATAATCTTTAATCAGTTCCAACCATCTTCGTTGCCTCATATTCAAATCTTTCTGTTCGAAGAAATATTTGAGGCTCTTATGATCCGAGTAGATCGTGCATTTTACCCCATACAGGTAATGCCTCCAGATTTTTAAGGCAAAAATCACCGCTGCCAATTCTAGGTCGTGGGTCGGGTAGTTTACTTCATGTGGTCTGAGTTGTCGTGAAGCATACGCGATAACCTTTCCCTTTTGCATTAAAACACACCCCAAGCCTTGATGTGACGCGTCTGAATAGACAACCAAATCTTCCGTTCCATCTGGTAATGTTAACACCGGGGAGCTCGATAATTTCTCTTTTAACACTTGAAAAGCTTCTTGTTCTTTATCCCACACGAACTTTCCTTCCTTCCTCGTCAGTTTAGTCATAGGTAATGCAATCTTTGAGAAGTCTTGAATAAACCTTCTATAATAGCCGGCAAGGCCTAGAAAGCTCCTTACTTCGGTTGGGTTTTTTGGAGGAACCCACTTTAATACAGCCTCAATCTTTGCTGGATCTACTGAAACACCTTTTGAATTTATCACGTGGCCTAGGAACTGCACTTCCCTGAGCCAAAAGGCACACTTTGAGAACTTTGCATACAGTTTCTCTTTACGGAGGGTTTCAAGTACCTCTCGTAAGTGTCTCGCATGATCGGCCTCATTCCGGGAGTAGACTAAAATGTCATCTATGAACACAATTACAGATTTATCTAGCATAGGTCGACATACTCGGTTCATAAGGTCCATAAACGCGGCTGGCGCGTTCGTTAATCCAAAGGATATGACCAAAAATTCATAATGTCCATACCGAGTTCTAAATGCAGTCTTTGCAACGTCCTCCTCTCGCACCCTTACTTGATGATAGCCCGAACGTAAATCTATCTTTGAAAACCAACTCACACCTTGTAACTGATCAAAAAGATCATCAATTCTAGGTAAGGGATAACGGTTCTTCACGGTCAATTTATTCAGCTCCCGGTAGTCGATGCACATACGCATCGACCCATCTTTCTTCTTTACAAAAAGAACGGGTGCTCCCCAAGGTGACACACTCGGACGTATAAAGCCCTTATCAAGTAAGTCTTGCAATTGTGTCATTAGTTCCCTCATTTCGGTGGGAGCCAGTCTATATGGCACCCGGATTTAATTCAATGCGAAATTCTATTTCGCGTTCGGGTGGAAGTCCCGGCAACTCCTCCGGGAACACATCCGGATATTCATTTACTACTGCAACGTCTTCGAACTTGGGAAGGCTTTGATGAACATCTACTACATAGGCTAAGAATGCCCTACTTCCATTACGCACGTACTTGACGGCTTGGACAATATTGCATAACTTCGCTTTTACATTTCTCTCTCCTTGAATACTTAACCATCTCCCACTCGGAGATTGCACGCGTATTGTCTTTCTTTTGCATTTAATCTCCGCCTGGTGTCGGGCCATCCAGTCCATACCCACCACTACCTTGAATTCTCCTAAGACCATAGGTACGAGATCAATAACAAACTCCTCATCCTCTATCGTGAGCTTACAGTTTCTACATACTTCGTGCAACAAATAATTCTTGCTATCAGCTATCTCTACCTCTAAGGGTATTTGCATTCTTTCAATCTTAAATGAGGGATGATTAATTACTTCACTTGAAGCAAAAGACATAGTAGCCCCGGTATTGAACAACACGTACATCGGCAAGGAGTTTAGCAAGAAAATACCTGAAACAACATTCGGATGAGCTTTAGCCTCTTCAGACGTAATTTGAAACATCCTTGCTCATGTCTTAGGGTTCTCCTCCTTCTTGCCTTCCTTTTTGATCCCCGGTTGGAGCTTAGGACATTCTGCCTTGATATGGCCCTTCTGGAAACAATTAAAACATGTCTTTGTATTCTTAGGGCACCTGTAGTGAGGATGTCCTTCTTCCCCACAGTTATAGCATCCCTTCTTGCCCAACAGGCACTCACCAGTGTGAAGCTTTCCACAGTTCTTGCAACGGGGAATTCCACTCTTTGTTTTCTCTTTATTGCCTTGATCTTGAAACTTGGCTTTCTTGAAAGGAATTGGGTTAGACATCTTCTCTGACGGTCTCTTTTCACCTCGCTCCACCTGCCTCTTGAGTTCAATCTCCCTGTCTCGTGCCCAGTTTATGAGTTCATCAAGAGTTTCACACTTCGAGGGTGTAATAAACTCCCTAAATTCCGCTTTCAGCATATCATGATATCGGTTGATTTTCATTCTTTCTGAATTCACAAACTCCTTGCAAAACTTCAGCTTATCGAAGAAAGTATTTGTTATCTCATTGATTGTTTCATCCTTCTGTCGGAGGCGCAAGAATTCCTCTTGAATCCTGTCGATGGCGGATTGGGGGCAATGGTATTTTAGGAAAGGCTCTTTAAATTCCTGCCACGTCATCGCTTGAAGTTTATCCTCACCTATCTCTTTACAATGAGCATCCCACCAATCTTTAGCTTGCGATTGCAGTTGACCCGTAGCAAACATTACTTGATCTTCCTTATCACACCGACTTCGTATAAACACAGCTTCTATATTAGAAATCCACCTTTGGCATACAATCGGGTCTATCTTTCCATCATACGGGGAAGGACTACATGCCATAAAATCCTTATACGTGCATCTACGTATCTTACTCTTGCCTTTAGAATCTCCAATCATCTCCTTTATTTCATCCATTTTGCTTGTCATTATCGCATCAATCGTTTCCAACACGCGACTCTCCACCTCTTGAACTATTTGCGGAAGTTAGGCTTCTAAAGCATTATCCATCATTTGCACCATCTTATCATTTAATGCATCTTCACGTGCCACATCGTCATCAGTCGAATCTACGTGATCCGTCATCTACACAATAAAGTTTTCGATGTTTTTAGCAAATTTAAAATCGCCTACATTCGCGGTTCATAACCGGTCATTCCATAACATCTCAATAACTTTCATGACCACAATTATGTGATTTATAACCTCTATATACAAGTTCATAAGTCAAAAGATAGAAAAACAAGCAAAATACACGCTTTCAGGCCCGTCGCGGGCCGCGACCGGTCCTTATCAAGCTTTTGCGGGCCGACAGGGCCGTCGCGTTACGCGACGACATTACCCTATCGTTTTCGCGTGACGCGAGGTGTCGATTTGATCAGAAAGTTTAGTGCTGGGCACTGCATATCTTCCTAAATCCCATTTTCACCTAAACGATCATAACTTGCTCTATTTTCATCCGATTTATGATCCGTTTCTTTCTACGCGATCGTAATTCCATCCTCTATCACATAGAGTTAAAATCCGGCACCCGGATTAACTATTTTCGAGATTTTTTTTAACTTTCGGCCATATTCCCACTTATAAACTTTCAACCCATTCATGGTTTATCAACCAAACTTGTCCGTTTGCATACCAATTCTCGCTAATGCCATACCATAGTTATTTTCAATTACACAAAATTCAAATCATGGGTTTCTATGCACTCATAACCCATTTTGGACACATATTTTTATTTTGACCCGTTATAAAAGTAAAGCATCTTAAATTTTTACCTTGTTTGCGACCTTGGAGCGAACACACCCATTGCGCGAGCTGTCAGTTTGAGTCCAAGCACTTTTACTCGTACTTGATTCACTCAAACCTTGGCTCTGATACCAACTTGTGACGCCCTTATTAACCAAACATCCAAAACACATGGAAACTTCAAGTTTTGAGACTTGAAACATAATATTTACATTTAACCAAAATACCCTTGTGGCTAGTTCGAGATCGACACCTCCCCTAGTCTAGTTACAAGTGTTAATCCGAACTACCCTGTCAAGATGCAAGTTTAAAGTTACTAATTACAACCGACTAAGTTTCTAAAACCATAATTTACATGAAAAAAGGCATTTTTCAAGAAATACAAGTTTAACAAAATATTGTTTCAAAAGGGCGACTACTTCGGAAGCGCATAGTCAAGTGTACATGTTTGTGTTCGCCCCCAAGCTCGCCTCGCCACCTATATAGCAGATTTACCTACATCGCAATCTAATTTAACTAGTCAGTTCTTGCAACTATAATTTAAAAATAAAAACTAACATCCATTCGCGTCATCACATAACCATATCACCATCTTACTTTCATTTACCCATTTAACGGGTACTTATTTACTATCTCCAAACGAGATAATGCATAGCATTCAATAATCCGTTGATTTCGGATTAGACATAATGCAACATAAACATTATCCCAAATCCGTTCAGGACGGATTTAGCTATTTCACTGCATTCTTACATAACTTTCCAATATACGGTTAGTTCAAGACCAACCGACCATAACATAACTTCCTTCATAAATCATCATCCCTTACGACCCGTTTATGGCGGGTTAAGTTATCAACTACACATCACCTACGAACTATCATATTTACGATTCTAACATAACAATAACAATTAGAAAGTAAATCTTGTATGCATAGAACAACATACCTCGATCTTGTGAGCTGTCCGATCTCCTAGCGCTCGAACCTTCTTCTTTTATGCCTACATCAACATATTCATTCGTTTAGCCCGACTAAATATCATTCCATCTTCTACATACTTTTTATCATACATCAATTTGATCATAATTTACCAAGTTTCACCCATTTGTTCTTTTGAGCATTTTATCGAACACTTGGCGGGTTTTGGATTTGTAGGACATTAAATTGCAAGTATCTTTACATACTAATCTACAAGTTCATAAAAAAAAATCAAGCAAGTTCATGAGATTCCCTCATCCTACATCATTCATCTATGTTCCATCTATCACAACAAGCTAAATCACCAAAAACCGAACACTAACCGAGTCCTAGTTCATAATCTTAACTTCTATATGCATATATCACAACATTACTCATGATTGGGTAGAAACCCATTTCCTAAAGTTCATGATTTCAAGAAATTTGACTTACCACTTTGTTAGTCACACCTTGGTGATCAAGAATTCGAGTTCCTACAATCGTTCGGGCTTGAAATCACCTTCCAATTGATGGAATTAGTGAACTAGGGTTTTTGGTGTTCTTGTCTCTGCTCCTGGACAACTTCACGCACACACTAGAAGTGTCTAGTGTGTGTGTTGTTTAATTTAACTAGTCTTTCATTTAATTTTTCGAGTTTAGTCCCTCGGGTTCTAACGTTTATTTCTTTTAGCCCAAACCTTCATTTCATGAACTATTTTAATGACAATAATTAAATTACATATTTTTGGGGCGTTACACTAGGCGCTCCCTAGTCGGTCGACCGGAGAGTTGAGAGTACTCGGCCTAGGTAGAGAGTACACGGGGAGTACTCGGACATGCCAAATTATAAAGAAATTTGTTTTCTGAAATTAAATATAGGTCAAATAACATAAATTTACTAATATTTATAACAAAATACGTGAAATTGATAATCATTCTTTAACATGATAGGCATAGAAATTATGTTTTATTTTATTTTAAGTCAAACTCATCCCGAGTTGACCTAGAAGATCCGATTTTGGCCGATGTTTATCACATTTGATCGATTCCGAGTAATTAGTCGGAGTTGAAGAAAGTCGCCTCGGCAGCCTGCCTTGTAGCGACTACTCGGGGAGTACTCGGCCTTGGAGACCTTGTTTTACAACCATGCTAACAGCTTGATACCACCAGTCAGCAACCACCGTAGAGCTGGTAACTTGGCACCACACCACCACCAGCCACCAAGTCTTTAGTTGTTGTTGAAACCACGACCGGGTACTATCGCCTCAGCCGCGTCACGTTGTCTTTTCCGGAGGTGATGTCAAAGGGGTTCCATCGAGATAAGAGAGAGTGAGAGAGAGTGTTTGTAACGACTCTCATCAAAAGTCATAATTATTAAATTAATTTGACCAACAGGAAACCCTAATTGAGACACCCAAGTGATTCTGATCAAACCCTAAAAGTTTCATAATTTTCAGAATCAGGATTAGGGCTCCTAAAACTCAGGGGGGGTATTTCCTAGTTAACGATTATCTACTTAACGTGCTGTCCAAGTTGAATTTTCAGAAAGTGTCGACTCAGCTAGCCTAGTCCCACACGCGGCAAGCCTATAAAATTGAGGTGTCCTTTACGGACCGTAAAGGTGGGGCTTACGGTCCGTAAGCCTGACCAAAAACGGGTATAAATAGAGGACATTGGCACTTGAATTCTGGAATTCGTTCGACGAAGAAATTCGCTTCAGGCACCGATATATCGTCTGTTTATCACAATTAACACACACAAAACACTAATTAGAGGGGGGGTGCTGCTACGAAACAGGGTATTAGCACAATCGCTGCTACGATTCATTTTCCGACGATCAATATATCCAATGGATGTTTAAGTGCCGCCCACATTAGGGTTATACTTTATCGTTCGTCATTAATTTGACGGATCATCGTTAATTCGATGGGTAAAGTATTATACTTTGTCGTTCGTTGTTAATTCAACGGATCATCGTTAATTCGATGGATGAAGTATTGCACTTTGTCGTTCATTGTGAGAATTTGATCTCGTGAGTTATCGTAAATGCTGGATTGATTACTAATTCCAAATTGTGTGCTTGTTATTGAAATTAGGATAAAAGGCTAATCAGTAGGCTAGGCTCTGCCCGTATAAATCTGCAATGTGAGTCATTCTCCTTTTCTCACAGTTTGTGAGTCATTCTTCTTTTCTCACAGTTTGTGAGTCATTCTCCTTTTCTCACAGTTTGTGAGTCATTCTCTTTTTATTAACTATTTTACAATACCTCAAATTATTTTCAAGGTTATAATTACAGGGACTAAGTCGTGGATATCTCGAATTACCGGTTAGTGGGGTATTGTGCACATTACTAATTTCTCCCAGTTAGGTTCATTGACCTACTCGGGATAATCACTGTTGGGTTCATTGACCTACAGGGATAATCGTCACTATTTAGGTTCATTGATCTAAATAGTGGTATGACCATCGTCACCATTGTGACATGTCACCATTGTGACAGAATGCCAGATAAAAATAAGATAGAAGCCATTGTAATCGCTCTTATGCTGTAATTAATAACTATGCATCATTATGCAAAATAGAATGATTCACTCAGTATTTTCCGCTGACAAAACCTTTTTCAAACATGTTTCAGGTGATTTGTTGTAAATCAGGAAAAGTGCTGGGGAGCATTTCAAGCTTAAAATAGTGGCTCATTATAAAATAAAGCAATAAGTTTTGTAACATAACGATTTCCCAGAAAAATCATACTATTGTAAATTATCGGGGTTTTATCCCGAATTGTGAAATAAAATAATCGGGGAAAAATTTTAGCTTTAAACGATCCTGTTTCCGCTGTTAAACTCAATTAAAATAAATACCGCAGTATTTTCTGCCGCGGCTCCTGAAACGGGTTAAACCGGGTCATGGGCCGTGACAGAAAAAGGTGGTATCAGAGCCACTGGGTTAAGCTAATTAAGTATTTAGAAATACTTAATTTTTTCCTGATTACTATTATATGATTATGTGTTTCATTAACTGGCTATTTGTTAATTTTTATATGGACATATTTTTATATATATTGTAATATTTGTTGCTCTATCACCGTTAATCGAAAAACATTATATAAATTTATTTGATTAATATATGGAATTACCTAATATAGTATTACTATATTATGGTAAAGAAATTATATTTTTATGTTTGAAGTATACTCTTATTTAAAATTTTGCCTAGTTATTTATTATTAATAATTTTATTATTAATAATAATATATTAATAGTAGTAGTAGTATTAAGATTATTTTTAAATACTATGGTTATTATCAAAGGCAGATATTGGATAACCTAGCCTTAGTTAGGCATGGACTGATCACCTATGCTTAAACAAGGCAGCACTAACCAATATCCACCATGATAATGACTAGTTAATATAAGTCATCATACTTATTTAGTATATAGATTTCTATAGGTTGATTACTGTAAATAGTAAATATAAATCTTTAAATATTCTGATTTAAAGTTTGGTATTTTTATTATCTGCAGTCAAGAAAATTTATAGTATGTTTAAATTTTTAGTTGTTTTGGTAATATGAAATACTATTTAAAAAGTTGTTATATAAAATTTTAGTATGATTTAATAATTATGTGTATTTTATTAAATAGCATGAGTGATCTGTCGGAAGCCCTTCAGAATTTAAATCTCTATCCAGTAAGAATAGAAGTTTCAGAGATTTTAATAGGTATATTCCAGACATAGAAGGACCTATAGAATTCAATGCTTTACCTCTCGAGAAACCTAAGCCTAAGAAAATGGAAATTGGGGAAAGTTCTAGGCAAATGGAGGAATTACCATCTCAAGAAGAACTAGATTTTATAATGGCAACTGATGATACTATTGAGCCTGTTAATGAAAATAATTTTATAAACTTAGAACCATCTATTCCAAATTCTTCAAATCACTGGAATATAGACGAATGGTTGGATAATGAAATACTGTTACAAAACCATCCCTATAGGCTTTTTCCTAAGTTCAAACCAGAACCTTTACCAAATTTACCAATAAGTAACAAGAATAGGACTGAACTTCATCATTTTGACAAAATGGATGCTGGGAATAGGATCCAAGAGACTTTGGGACAGATTTCCTGGAAATACGATGAGAAGAAACGCCGTTACTAGAACATCATCTAACAAAGGATGTGGGATTATGAAACTGTGGTTGTATAATAGTAGCAGTAAAATCAGTATGTGTAAAATAAATAAATAAAACGGGTATATATAGAAACATGATATAAAGAAATATTAGAAAAGTTACAAATTTGTTTGTATATTCGTTTACTTGATTATGTGCAACTAAATGGTGACATTACATTATTTCCTTTATACTAATTATGTATCTATAAAATAGATATCAGATGGAAAACGTTAATAATGAACCAGTTAATGAGGGTAATCAATCTGAGCAACAATCGGGGAACCAATATGTGACTAGGCAAGATATAGAAAATATCATTGCTCAAGAGATAGCCAACACTATTCCAGGAATAGTTGCTCAAGGGATAGCCAATGCTATTCCAGCAATTATTGCTGCTGTTAAAAATCCAATCGAACCGCAACAAGTTGTTCCTAGTAAACGCATTTCTGAAGATAATTTCAGTAATAGCGTAAATGGAGGCGGTAATCATGTTAATCATGATAATGAACCACGGCAAGCTCCGCTCCCTAAGAAAAGGAAAGTTGCAACGCCTGGTTGCACTTATAAAGAATTTCTTGCTTGTAAACCCATTGAGTTTGCAGGCAATGAAGGAGCGACTGCGACACTGCGTTGGTTAGAGAAAACCGAGGCAGTAATTGCCATAAGTAAATGTGCTCAGGATGATCAGGTCATGTACGCATCAAACCTTTTCAAAGAAGTAGCGCTAGAATGGTGGAAGACGATGTTACAAGCAAAAGGAAGAAGGATGGAGTATGCTATGAACTGGGAAGAATTTAAGAATCTTGTAGAAAGAAAATTCTGTCCTGAATATGAAAAAGATCAAATGGCAAATAAGTTTCTAACCCACCGGATGGTAGATGTAGATTGTCGAGGGTATACTACGACATTCTTCGAATATGCTAGAGTGGTACCAACCCTGGCTTCGCCAGAACCGGTACTTATTTCTCGTTATATTTGGGGATTAATTTCCGAAATCCGTAATATCGTCAAGGCTGTGAAACCTCGCACGATTGATGATGCAGTAGAATTAGCCAATACTATGACTGATGAGCTAGTACGGACAAGAGAAGAAAATAGAAGGAAGGAAGTAGCCCAAAAGATTACCCAAGAATTCAGTTCGGGTAACCATAACCATTTCAAGAAAGGAGGGAATGGGCAATATTCTACTAGTCCATTTTGCAATTTTTGCAAAAGGAAGCATTTTGGAAGATGCAAAGGATATTGCAATTTTTGCAAGATTCCAGGGCATCAAGAAGAAGACTGTAGGAGGAAGAAATTTTCAGTTTGCTACAACTGTAGAGAAACTGGACATCTTAGGCCAGATTGTCCAAAACTGAATAAATCAATTGACAATCAAGTCAAACCAGCAGAAGGGGCAAAAAGAAATGCGAGAGCCTTTCAGCTGACTACTCAGGAAGTCGAGATGATTCCAGATGTGATAGCCGGTATGTTCTTAGCTTACAAAGTATTATTTGACTCTGGTGCAAACCAAAGTTTTATAAATACTTTACTCTGCCAAACTCTTAACTTACCTTTAACCAGCATTAGATAAATTTCTATATATTAGAAACGGCAGATGGGAATTCAGTTAAAATATATAAGGTTATGCAGAACCTAGAAATAAGTTATAAGTTTTCTGCAATCCTATTGTCTATGAAATTAGTTGAGTTCAATGATGTGATCATTATCTGTGATCAGAATTTCTTAGAAATTCAATCAACCATCAGAGAAGTAATTATGATTACAGGAGATAAACTATGTAAGCCTATGAAGTTCATATCAGTAATGGAAATTGCTAATTATGAACGAAAGCAAGGAATAGTATATATGATTTTAGTAATCATTAAATACTAAAGATACAGAATTTAAGGAAATTTCTGTAGTTTTAGAATACCCAGATATATTTCCAGAAGATTTACCTGGATTACCACCAGATATAAAGATAGAATTTAAGATTCATCTAAATTCCAGGAATTTTACCGATAAGCCAAGGAATCTTATCGGTTAACACCATATTGATTGTTAAGAAAAAGAAAGACATTCGATGAGAATGAATATTGATTATAGGAAATTGAATAAGGTTATAACTAAGAATCGATACTCATAAGTTATAATTAGGAACCATAATTTTGCCCTTAAGATTTGGAGATATTATCTGTATGGAAGTAAGGATACTATCTATACGGATTATAAGAATTTAAGATATATATATTTGGGCAAAAAGAATTAAACACAAGGAAAAAGGAGATGGATGAAAATCCTAAGTGACTACGACTGAGATATTTAGTATCACGAAGGAAAGGTTGAAAACGGCTAAGGATAGCTAGTAGAATTATACAGATAATAGATAAAAGCCGTTGGAGTTCGAGTTGGAGACAAAATACTATTAAAAGTATCTCCTTGGAAAAGAGTTGTTAGATTCGGTAAGAAAGGAAAGCTAAAACCAAAGTATGTAGGATCATTTCCAGTAATTCAACACATTGGACTAGTTATTTACAACTACCAGGAAGGTTAGTTGAAATACATGATATATTTTATATATCCAATCTCAAGAAATATCTATCAGACGAATCTTTGAAAGTACCTTTCTAAGATATAAAGTAACAAATAGTGTTAAGTAAAGTAGGATTCAAAGACAGGATCTTAATATACTTGGGAACTGGAATCCAAAAGGAAGAGAAAGTATTCTCAATTATTCCAGTAAATCTCGAGGACGAGATTTTTATTAAGTTGGGGAGAATGTAACGACTCTCATCAAAAGTCATAATTATTAAATTAATTTGACCAATAGGAAACCCTAATTGAGACACCCAAGTGATTCTGATCAAACCCTAAAAGTTTCATAATTTTCAGAATCAGGATTAGGGCCCCTAAAACTCAGGGGGGGGGGGGGTATTTCCTAGTTAACGATTATCTACTTAACGTGCTGTCCAAGTTGAATTTTCAGAAAGTGTCGACTCAGCTAGCCTAGTCCCACACGCGGCAAGCCTATAAAATTGAGGTGTCCTTTACGGACCGTAAAGGTGGGGCTTACGGTCCGTAAGCCTGACCAAAAACGGGTATAAATAGAGGACATTGGCACTTGAATTCTGGAATTCGTTCGACGAAGAAATTCGCTTCAGGCACCGATATATCGTCTGTTTATCACAATTAACACACACAAAACACTAATTAGAGGGGGGGTGCTGCTACGAAACAGGGTATTAGCACAATCGCTGCTACGATTCATTTTCCGACGATCAATATATCCAATGGATGTTTAAGTGCCGCCCACATTAGGGTTATACTTTATCGTTCGTCATTAATTTGACGGATCATCGTTAATTCGATGGGTAAAGTATTATACTTTGTCGTTTGTTGTTAATTGTCACGACCCCTGACCCGGTTTGACCCGTTTCAGGAGCCGCGGGACAGAAATACTGCGGTATTGATTTAATTGAGTTTAACAGCGGAAACAGGATCGTTTAAAGCTAAAATTTTCTTCCCGATTATTTTATTTCACAATTCGGGATAAAACCCCGATAATTTACAATAGTATGTTTTTACTATAAAAGTGTGATATTACAAAATCATTTCTTTATTTTATATTGAGCCACTATCTTTAAGCTTGAAATGCTCCCCAGCATTTTTCCTGAATTACAACAGATCACCTGAAACATGTTTGAAAAAGGTTTTGTCAGCCGGAAATACTGAGTGAATCATTCTATTTACTAAAATGACACATTTGTTATAATATACAGTATTAAGAGCGATTACAATGTTTCTGATATCAAGCCAACTACCCACGGTATTTGCCACTCAACCCATTGGCCCATTCGTCCAATGGTGTCTGTGACTATGGTCATATCCCCCATTGGCTGCCCCAATGGTGACGATTATCAAGTAATGTATACAAAACCCCACATACCGGCTGTAACTTGGTGATTACAAAGACTTAATCCCCGTAATTATAACTTTGAAAATAAACAAGATTTTGTAAATAGATTTGATAAAAAGAGAGAATGACTCACATTGCTGATTTAATATGGTCAGAGTCTAATCTATGATTTAGCCTTGTTAACCTAATGTAAATAACAATGCACACAAAACTGGGTTAGTAATCAATCCAGCAATTACGATAATTTACGAGATCAAAATCTCACAATGAATGACAAAATGCAATACTTTGTCCATCGAATTAACGATGATCCGTTGAATTAACAACGAACGACAAGGTATAATACTTTACCCATCGAATTAACGATGATCCGTTGAATTAACAACGAACGATAAAGTATAATACTTTACCTATCGAATTAACGACAATCCGTCAAATTAATGACGAACGATAAAGTATAACCCTAATGTGGGCGGCATTTAAACATGCATTGGATATCTTGATCGTCGGATAAATGAATCGTAGCAGCGATTGTACTAATACCCTGTTTTGTAGCAGAATTTCAATACCCGGGGGTTGAATTTTGGAATAACAGTTCGTAACACAGTGTATTTGTGAGAATTATGTCGACGTAAAATGTTCAGAATTCGAATGCCAATGTCTGCTATTTATAGGTGAAATTTTGGAACCCCTGCGCATCGTAGGCCAAACATCCCCTGCGCATCGTATGGTATGTTAGACTGGCTGCGCATCGTAGGCCATACATACCATACGCATCGTATGGGTTGAAAAATAGCCCTATAGACTAGCCACGACTGGGACTAGCCTTGCTGAGTTGCCACTTTTACATTTCAGTTAATTGACAACGATTTTTAGTGGATAATTATCCACTAGGGTTTATCCCCCTTAGTTTTAGGGGCCCTAATCCTGATTCTGAAAATTATGAAAATTTCAGGGTTTGTTCAGAATCACTTGGGTCTCTCAATTAGGGTTTCCTTTTGGACTAATTAATTTAATAATTATGACTTTCGATGAGAGTCGTTCGTTGTTAATTCAACGGATCATCGTTAATTCGATGGATGAAGTATTGCACTTTGTCGTTCATTGTGAGAATTTGATCTCGTGAGTTATCGTAAATGCTGGATTGATTACTAATTCCAAATTGTGTGCTTGTTATTGAAATTAGGATAAAAGGCTAATCAGTAGGCTAGGCTCTGCCCGTATAAATCTGCAATGTGAGTCATTCTCCTTTTCTCACAGTTTGTGAGTCATTCTTCTTTTCTCACAGTTTGTGAGTCATTCTCCTTTTCTCACAGTTTGTGAGTCATTCTCTTTTTATTAACTATTTTACAATACCTCAAATTATTTTCAAGGTTATAATTACAGGGACTAAGTCGTGGATATCTCGAATTACTGGTTAGTGGGGTATTGTGCACATTACTAATTTCTCCCAGTTAGGTTCATTGACCTACTCGGGATAATCACTGTTGGGTTCATTGACCTACAGGGATAATCGTCACTATTTAGGTTCATTGATCTAAATAGTGGTATGACCATCGTCACCATTGTGACAGAATGCCAGATAAAAATAAGATAGAAGCCATTGTAATCGCTCTTATGCTGTAATTAATAACTATGCATCATTATGCAAAATAGAATAATTCACTCAGTATTTCCCGCTGACAAAACCTTTTTCAAACATGTTTCAGGTGATTTGTTGTAAATCAGGAAAAGTGCTGGGGAGCATTTCAAGCTTAAAATAGTGGCTCATTATAAAATAAAGCAATAAGTTTTGTAACATAACGATTTCCTAGAAAAATCATACTATTGTAAATTATCGGGGTTTTATCCCGAATTGTGAAATAAAATAATCGGGGAAAAATTTTAGCTTTAAACGATCCTGTTTCCGCTGTTAAACTCAATTAAAATAAATACCGCAGTATTTTCTGCCGCGGCTCCTGAAACGGGTTAAACCGGGTCATGGGCCGTGACAGTGTTTGATAGGGAGAATGTTTGTAGAGAGGGAAACTTGGTGGTGGCGTGAAGGTGGTGACCGGTATTGTAGTGGTGGCAACTAGATGTTTGTTGCGATGGTGATTGGCGGTGTTCGGAGGTGGTGACGCTTGATTGTGGTGGTTTTGCGTTAGTGGTGGTGGTGCAAGGGTGGTGGTGCTACAGTAATGACAATGCTGAGGGTCGTGGTGGAGGCAATTTTATGGTGTGGAATTGTGGATTGTTAGATTTTGGAAGATAGAGAAATAGAGGGATGGTGTAAAACTATTAACTATTGCACATGCACAAAGCTTGGAATGGAGTTCAAAAGAAAAACAGATTGTTTGGAACCACAAATGCAATTTAATAGTTTAATAATACCCTGCTTAATATTTTTGTTAAAAATCAATATCTTTATCTTTAAACAAAGTTACTCTCCCTCAATAGTTTACTGTTCAATTTTACATTCTTTGATTGGTCATTATGCAATCTTGGGACCACACATCAAGTCAACAAATTTGCAAGTTTACTCAATTACCTTTCTCTCTCTCCTCTCTTTACTAATAGCTTGATACCACCAGTCAGCAACCACCTTAGAGCTGGTAACTTGGCACCACACCAACACCACCAGCCACCAAGTCTTTAGTTGTTGTTGAAACCACGACCGGGTACTATCACCTCAGCCGCGTCACGTTGTCTTTTCCGGAGGTGGTGTCAGACGGGTTTCCATCGAGATAAGAGAGAGTGAGAGAGAGTGAGAGTGTTTGATAGGGAGAATGTTTGTAGAGAGGGAAACATGGTGGTGGCGTGAAGGTGGTGACCGGTATTGTAGTGGTGGCAACTAGATGTTTGTTGCGGTGGTGATTGGTAGTGTTCGGAGGTGGTGAGGCTCGATTGTGGTGGTTTTTCGTTAGTGGTGGTGGTGCTACAGTGATGACAATGTTGAGGGTCGTGGTGGAGGCAATTTTATGGTGTGGAATTGTGGATTGTTAGCTTTTGGAAGATAGAGAAAGAGAGAGATGGTGCAAAACTATTAACTATTGCACAATGCACACTGCACAAAGCTTGGAATGCCGTTCAAAAGAAAAAAAGATTGTTTGGAACCACAAATGAAATTTAATAGTTTAATAATACCCTGCTTAATATTTTTATTAAAAACCAATATCTTTATCTTTAAACAATATTGTATATTTCATCAAATGTAACTGACCACATATGTAAGATTATCAAAGTTCCATATATAGTATTCCATTCAAGATTTTTATTCAGTTCGATTAAACATAAAATTAAAATTTGTACCGGTAACGCCACTCATTTTTATAGTTCTCAATTGATCAATGTAAATCCTTTTGGGCATTTGGGTTTTCTCTTTTTTGTTGTAGCGAGTGCCTACCATAACAAACCAATGTTATATATCGTTTCGTTTACGTAATGGTCTATAATACATGTGTGTAATTAAACGTTTTAACGACTATTTTTTTGTTTGGTTTAATGGTTCCGCCGCAATGCACGGGTCCTAAAAACTCGTTATCTTTAAAAAGACAGGTTTAATCAAAATTGATTTTTTTATTATTTAAATTAAATTAATTTCATAAAATGACAACATTACTTATTTTAAATCTTTACCTTAATATCCACTTTTATTTCAAATATATATTTAATTATAATTTATAATGATATGATATTTTTGAATTAAACCTTACAAAAAACTGATGGTGATATTCGGTTTTACCTTTTCTTCTTTGCTCTCATTCGAGAAACAAGGGGGGGGGGGGGGGGGGGGGGAGGTATAGTGAGTGTGTGTAGGTTTATTAAGATATATATATATTTTTTAAATAAATTGGTAAAATTACAAAATTACCCTTATGAGCCTCACACATGATCACACTTAACTGAAAAATTTAACGTCCGTTAGTGAAAAGACGTGACGTGAAATTTTTAATATCATTAAAATATGATTATGATATTAACTTATTGAGTGGGCAACAAACAATCCTGAATAATTCAATTGGTCTCAACTAAACATAAAAAAACTTTTATTATTGTTTTATTAACTTATTGAGTGGGCAACAAACATTACACACACATCATCCAAACTAATGTATCACTCCTAATACGAGAATGCCTAAAATACACACCACATATCAATCAAGCCGAAGTGGCTTTAACCCATGCAGGCCTGGACTGGATATCGGCAGCCCAGGCGCTGACATGTGGTCGCGCGTCGAACAGTCTCTTCGCCTTTGTTCCAAACAAATACTTTAGAACCGGAAGGTGGTGAAGATCCGCCAATGTGAAGCAATCACCACCCAAATACTTGCTTTCGGACAACCACGATTCATACACGTCGAGCACTTGCTCCAGCTTCTTATCGTGCTCTTCCACCATTGTCTCGTCGGTTGTCAAACCGAACATGGGTTTGTATGCTAGCTCCCATGCTAGTTTTGATCCAACCTGGTCGAATTTTTGTGCCTCAACTTCGATCCACACGCCAACTATTGCCATCTTTTTCGGGTCGTGGATTATTAGGTTGGTTCCGTTGTCGGGGTATGTATGAGCTAAGTATTGATTAATTGCCCTTGATTCTGAAACGAAATTACCAATTCTTTGAAGTTAAAATCTAGAAACGAAACCGAATTAATCAACAATATTACACTAAAAAAAACAGGTATGGTGTTTGTTTTCATAAAAGTGGTGTGAGTTTAAATTCTTCTAAATACAAAATTATAGGACTTAGGTGGCATTTAGGTATAAAAAAACAAAGGTTTCTTTTTATTTAAAAAACTGAAAAATGTTTTTTTTATTTATGTTTTAAACTAAAACTAGTGGTATGATGCTTGTCTCAAATGTAGAGCTTATAGATCAAACAGGTTTTCTCACACTCTCACCCAACAGACTAGTTTTTTAAGCTGATTTCTCCACCTGTAACAAGTTTCTATAGAAAAAAACCGAATGTAACAACCAAATAGTATATATTTACTATGTAATTTATCTTTAGTAGAAGATGGTAATAATGTTTTATTTTCTTACTAAATTATTTATTTGTTAAGGTTAAAGCAAAGTTTTAGTACCAATTCATAATTATGGGGCATTTATCCCCAAAATTTTCTAAGCTTAAATGTCAAAACTGATAAAAAAAGGGAAAAAGAATCTAACCCATCATTCTTTTTTTTAAGCGAATAACAAAATCAATCGTGAGTACTCTTAGGGCACCCACTGAACCAAACGGAGTACTCCGAGAGTAACCTGAGTCCACCACCAATTCCGGGAAAACCTGATAACTTACCCGCCCGTGGGCACGATGGTAAAATTACCGGTAAAACCCGTTTGACTCAAGGATCAAACCCAGGTTTCTCGGAGTCTCCTATCATTCGCCACCAGTGCCTCACTCTACGTCAAGTGGGAGTTAAACCTGCATCTCTAAAAAGAAATGCAAGACTTCCACCACTTGATCTAGAGATATATGGCAAATCTAACCCATCATGATTACCAAAAGCTCTAACAACCGAAAAAACTGAAACTGAACGGTTTTCAAAATTCGAAAAACCAAATTTTGGTTTTTGTCTTCTTTGAGCTCAACTCAAATAACCTTGGGCCGGTTTGAAACGTAATACCGGTACCGGCCCAAGGTTATTTTAGTTTGGGTTGTTACTTATTTTTATTATATATGTTACTTATCTTACGTAATTTTTATATATTAATATTATTCGTAACTAAAACTTCTTATTTAATATTGTGTGAAACGAAATTAGTTATCCTCTAGTTGATGAGGATAACGATAATAGTGAATTTCATCTTTTATGCGATCATGAAGTTTGTGTATTCACTCAAATGGCTTAAACATATTATACACTTTCATTTTGTTGGAAAATTGAATGATTTTCAATTATCTTTTGGATTATTTTTTTATTATGAATTAGCTTTTGGATTATTTTTTAATATGTAATCATGCATTTTTTGATTAACTTTTGAGTTGATGTTATAATATATGAAATTATAGAGTTAACTTGTCAACCCGGTTGAACCGTTCGGTACAACCTGGTTCAACCGGTTGAACCATTTTTTAGCCTAATCCGGTTTAATTTAAAAACCGGTTTTTAAAACATTGCTCAAATCTTACCCACACATCCCCATATTCTAAATCAATATTCAATTCATCGAAAATTAAACCTAGAAACTTAAATGAATCCTTATGTTAGACCAAAAACTGAAATCAATTCGTACCGAATAGCTTGAGATCACCATCCTCTAAAGCTGGAAGCGGACCGAACGGCTGCAGAAAGAAATGCAAACACATCATCAAATTAAACCAAACAAAACAAATTACAACATCAAACAAATTGAGCTAATGATGTTACATACGTTACGGGATAAAAATTCAGGAGTCTTGTGCTCTTTAATGCTCATGTTGATGTTAACGAACTCATAATCGAGCTCCTTCTCGGCGAGACAAGCCTTAACACGAAGAACATTGGTTGAAAGAGGTGAAGACGATGTTAAAGTATCTATTATATATAATAAATGAAAGTTATTTGGGCCACGTGTCACTTGATTAGGGCATCCTCAGTTCTCTTTTCCCGCCCAACAGTGCCATCCCCTTTTCCTTATATAATCTCTCTTCTCACTTCTAATCTTTGTTTACAAACATTGGGTTCTTTCTCTCTCTATATTCAGGCGATTCAAATTCAAATTTCACAAACCCTGCAAATTATTGAGATAATTCTTTCCATCCAAACCTTAATCTTCTTCAGACGCCACCATAAAATCTTCTTTTGTTCATCGATTACTTCATCAAAAGGTTTGTTCTTTTTTTTAGTTGAAATACTTTCATGATTTCCTCTTATTTACACTAATCCTAATTTCTACTCGTAATCTAATCATATGGTTCCAGGGTTGTTGTCATCAAAGTTGAAATCCGCTTAGCTGCGGATAGATTTCTGCCATAAGCTGGTATGTTTAAATATGTTTTGAAATTAGCATTTTTTTCTAGATGGTGATCATATGAGTATAACATCTGTTGATTATTGATGTTTGAGTATGTTCAGCCATTATTCTTTCTGAAATTAGAGTTTCATTGGTATTATCTGTTTGTAACAGCAGTGGTTCAGCATCTACAGTGGATTCAACATCAGGTGTTTGCTATTATTGTTTGATGTTGTTTGCTATTATTGACTGATGTTGTTTGCTATTGTTGTTTGATGTTGTTTGCTATTGTTGTTTGCAGTTGAAGATATCTTAATTAAGGTAATAATTGTATTACATCCTGTTGAAAATTAGAATTGATAAATTTAGGGAAAGTGAGGTTGAAAGTTAATAACCCAACAGTGGAGCATTTCATTCTACAGGTTCCATAAATTAAGGGTATTCTCATATAATGATGATGATTGTTCCACAGTTGTTTCCAGTATTATTGTTCCAACATCGTTTAAAGTATGTGTTTTTTGCTACTCTGATTTTCAATTTTGAGTTTTTTATTTTGAAGTGATATACTCTAATTCTCGGTTTATATTTCAGTCTAATCATAGTTGTTTGAAATTCATACAATCTGATGCGGGTTATTATAGGTTTGTATTCAAAGAAGCATAAAGTTTAATTAAACACAAAGAAAGATTATTAAATTTATAGTTAAAATAATTTTTGCTTATGTCTAAATGATGATGATGATTATAATTGACTTGTGCAGAAGATGATGATGTAGAACCCACAGTAGTTCCTACTAAACGCAAGAAAGGATCTGCTATTGTTGTAAGATAAGATTTTATGTTACTGGAGAGTCTAGAGTAATGGTGTTTCCCACCTTTTTTGTATTAAAAGAAGCATAAAGTTTGTTTTAAAGGAGCTCTTTATGAACAAAGACTGATGAGGCCTATCCATTGTTGAAGACAAGGTCCTGTTAAAGACAAGCACTTTATGTACCTAGAGTTTGATTAATCAAAGGAAAACGACTGTTTAGTATCAGCAGTGGTTCAACATCTACAACGGATTCAAATTTAGTATTTAATTATCAGTGGTTCTTATGTAACTTTAGTATTTCATTATGAGTTTGTTTCATGTTGTAAGAATCAGTGAATTCTCAGATAATAGATTGCTTTGCCGGATTAGATTATGTGTTAAATTATAGTTCTTTAAGTGATTGTTTTGTTTTCTTGAATTCTATGTAATTTTGTAAAGAAGTACAATAACAAACAGTGGGTTTAACATCTGTTTGCAATTTGGTCAATAGTTAATGGAAACCCCTGTTAGGTTGAACAGTAGATGTTATTAACTTAAACATCTGTTCAGGAAAACGACTGTTTGCACTTTATGTACCTAGAGTTTGATTAATCAAAGGAAAACGACTGTTTAGTATCAGCAGTGGTTCAGCATCTACAACGGATTCAAATTTAGTATTTAATTATCAGTGGTTCTTATGTAACTTTAGTATTTCATTATGAGTTTGTTTCATGTTGTAAGAATAAGTGAATTCTTAGATAATAGATTGCTTTGCCCGATTAGATTATGTGTTAAATTATAGTTCTTTAAGTGTTTGTTTCGTTTTCTTGAATTCTATGTAATTTTGTAAAGAAGTACAATAACAAACAGTGGTTTTAACATCTGTTTGCAGTTTGGTCAATAGTTAATGGAAACCCCTGTTAGGTTGAACAATAGATGTTATTAACTTAAACATCTGTTCAGGGTTAAACAGATGTTTGGCTCTAAACCAAACATCTGTTTAAGGTCAACATCTATTTGAGTATTGGTCCTGTTGTGAAATTTGTTTGACCCAACAGTGGTTTTAAACCACCAGATAAACATATCTTTATGTGCAAACACCTGTTTATGGTCAAACTTCTGTTTATGGGCAAACTTCTGTTTAAGGCGAAACATATGTTTCTTCAAAATCTGTTGACCATTGACTGACCAAACATCAGTGTTTAAAAAACTGTTGGGTATCCACTGATAGGAAAAATAGACACTGCTCACTTTTTTTTATTGTTGGCATCTATTGATATTGACCATCAGTTGTTTTCCTAAAAAACAGCCACTGCTCACTTTTTTGTTATTGATGGTGTTAATTAGTGATAGATTGAAATTATCAAATAAAAACTAGAATTACAATGAAATTACCATTTTACCTCGTCTTTACATACCAATGAGGTAAGATTTCCTCCAACATTGTTTTAATCATACAATTTAAAAAATTCTTTATAACTATTTGTTGGAAATCAAATAAGTAATTAATGCTAATTTCTTGAGCTTTGGACATTTAAAACATGCAAAATATGAATTTCAAACTCACGGTTTAAAAATTAGAAAAGTCATCATGACAATGACAGTTGCTTTCAAATCATCATCAGTAATTACTGATAATATCAGTAATTACAGAAAAGTCATAATGACAATTGACGTTCGGTATCTACTGATAGGAAAAAATAGCCACTGGTCACTTTTTTATTCTTGACATCCATTGATATTTACCATCCATGGTGTTAATTAGTATTGAAATTATCAAATAAAAACTACAATTAAAATGAAATTACCATTTTACCTAATCGTTACATTGCAATGAGATAAGAGTTCCTCCAATATTGTTTTCCTGATGAAATTTAATGTTAAATTAAAAAATAAAAAAAATACTTGATGGGTATTTGTTGCAAATCAAATCACTAATTAATGGTAATTTCTTCAGCTTTGGACTTTTAAAATATGCAAAATATGAATTTCAAACTGACGGTTATTATCTCTTAATTAAAGTTAAAATAAAAATTAGAAAAGTCAACATCACAATTGCTTTCAAATCAGATCACTGATAATATCAGTAATTTTGAAATTTTGAAATTAAATTTATGCAAGATGGTAATTTAGAATTGACGTTCTCTCTTTTTTTTCTTCCCTACTTTGCATATCATTACTAATATTTATTTACTTTAATAAGAAGGGATATAAAGATATACACTACTTACCTTTCAGTTCCCAATAAACATTAGTTCTCAATAAACATCATCACAATTGCGGTCAAATCAAATCAGTAATTACTAATAATATCAGTAATTTTGAAATTCAAAATTCAAACCATATATATTTTTATCCTTAATGTTAAATTAAAAAATAAAAAAAATACTTTTTGACTATTTGTTGCAAATCTAATAAATAATAATTAATTGTAATTTCTTGAGCTTTGGACTTTTAAAATATGCAAAACTAGAATTTCAAACTGACGGTTATCTCCGATTACACGTCTTTGTTCGAATGCATCTTTCTGTTGACCATTGACTGACCAAACATCAGTGTTTAAAAAACTGTGGGGTATCCACTGATAGGAAAAATAGCCACTGCTCACTTTTTTTATTGTTAAGTTCTATTGATATTGACTATCAGTGGTTTTCCTAAATAACGGCCATTGCTCACTTTTTTGTTATTGATTGTTTTAGTTAGTAGTGATAGATTGAAATTATCAAATAAAAGGTAGAATTACAATAAAATTACCATTTTACCTCATCTTTACATACCAATGAGGTAAGATTTCAAACAACATTGTTTTGATCATAAAATTTAAAATTAAATTAAAAAATAAAAAAATTTCTTTATAACTATTTGTTGCAAATCAAATCAGTAATTAATGTTAATTTCTTGAGCTTTGGACATTTAAAACATTTAAAACAACTCACGGTTATTATGTTTTTAAAAATTAGAAAAATCATCATGACAATGACAGTTGCTTTCAAATCATCATCAGTAACTACAGAAAAGTCATCATGAAAATTGACCTTCTCTCTTTTTTTTTTCCTACTTTGCATAACAATTCAAATATTTAATATTTTAATAAAGAGAGGATAAGGATATATACTACTGTGGATTACGTATAAACATCAGTTCCCAATAAACATCAGTTCCCAATAAATAAGATAATTTAATAATTATTAGTTCCCACATTCAAAATTGAAAATTCAAACCGTATATTCTAATCCTATAAATAAGATATAATTATCTACTATCAGATTCAAATCTCGCTCGCTCATATATGTGTGCGTATATCTCTCTCTCAAATGCATCTTTCTCGTGATTTAGGCGCTCATCTCCGATTACACTTCTTTGTTCGAATGTTTGTTGAACATGTTATCGTTCCAGTATCATTGTTCCAACATCGTCGTTTCAATGAAGATTCCCATCACAAGTCAACCTTTCAATATGGATGTTGCAGTATCATTGTTGCAACATCGTGAAAAGTTGCGTTGTTCGATTTTCGTTAAATCGAAAGTCAGGTTTTCTTGTGTCAGGTTTGTCATTGGGATTTCTTCTTTTATAGAAAGTATGGATAGATTCTTGCAATATCTTGAAAACTTAGATGTGCTACAACAGTTGAGAAGAGACCTTTGCATTTTAGGTTTGTTTCTTGTTTGTGTTGTCAGTAATATAGAGTGCGGTGATAGAGACTTGCAGTTCTTGGCGATGCTGAAGTACATACATCTAGAGGTTCAGCAATGGATGGAGTTGAAACTGAAGTTTCTTAATTCTTGCTGTTATTCTTAGATTTGAACTTTAATACTGTTTAGTATGTCATGTAATTATTGGACTTTTAGTTTTAAGGTCATGAATAAATTAATAAATTTTATTTTATGAATCTATGTTGTATTTTATTTTTTTTATTATTTACTGTTTTAGTAAGATTTAAATTATGTTGATGTTGAATTGTGTCTGAACATCTGTTTGGTAAGACAACAGAGGTTTAATAGTGTCAATGCTTCTTCTCAAAGGGTTATGTTGCGGTTATAACAGCTGATCATGCTAAGGATTGTTATAGTTAACAACTGCTCTTTATAAAGACTGATGTTCTTAATGGTTGATGAGGCCTATCCACTGTTGAAGACAAAGCCATGTTAAAGACAAGCACTTATGTAGCTAAAGCCTGATCAACCAAAGGAAAACCACTGCTCAGTAGCAGCAGTGCTCCAGCATCTATAGTGGATTCAACTTTAGTATTGATGTACCAGTGTTTCTATGTTGTGTTATATTTTTATTTATTATTTAGTGTTTGAGTACGATTTAAATTATGTTGATGTTGATGTTGAATTGTGTCTGAACATCTGTTTCATAAGACAATAGAGATTTAATAGTTTCAATGCTTCCTCTCAAAGGGTTATGTTGTGGTTATAACAGCTGATCATGCTAAGGACTGTTATAATTAACCACTGCTCCTTATAAATACTGATGTTCTTAAAGGCTGATGAGGCCTATCCACTGTTGAAGACAAAGCCATGTTAAAGACAAGCACTTATGTACCTAAAGCCTGATCAACGAAAGGAAAGCCACTGCTCAGTAACAGCAGTGCTTCAACATCTATAGTGGATTCAACTTTAGATTGTTAAATTTCATATCATAGGGTTGTTTATATGTAACGGTATTTATCACATCACCCCAGCATGCTAACTGATTATATGTAATACTTTATTTATAAAATCTCAACATTCATCTTAAAAATAGTTAAAATGAATTTTTTTTATGAATTATAAGCATTAAAATGTTTTAAGGCTATCCACTGATAACTTAAAGTCTCCCACTGTTTTTCAGTGTAATCATTGCAACCACTGTTATTATTCCATCAGTGTCTTCATAAAACAACTGTGTTCCATTACTCATCAGGGGTTGGCTCGTGGACAGTTCATAGCCGTCAGATCTTTTGTAACCGCTGCCACGTCAGCATTCACTTTTCCTGCTATAAAACCCTGATCAAAACCCCCAATCAGGGTTTTAACTGTCGAATCGTATTCATTTTTCCTTTTTCAAAGCAGATATCCTCCATTTCTCTCAAAATTCCCCATCGTCCTTCTTCCTCAAATGGCAAAATCACGGTCTTCATCAGTTAAAAGGAAATCCAGTCAAAAGGTCATACAAATTCGATACAAAGCTCCCCATAACTACTTGGGTCTCTTGACAAAACCAAGTAACACTGAAACGTTCAATTCCGTCATAGATGCCCTTTCGTCTTCAAAATACAAAACTTTGTTGACTTCTGATGCTCCGATTTACTTGGCAACCCAGAGGGAATTTTGGAAAAATGCAAAACTTGAATATCAAGATAAAACACCCATAGCTATCAATTCCTCGATAAAGGGTGTTGATGTTAAAATCACACCACAAACCATTTCTGAGGTGTTTGAACTCAATGATCTTGAAGGTAAGACTTTTTTTTTCCCTAAAATAGAGTATCAAACAGATTTTTTAGAAAGAGGGTATGCAAAGCAAATGAAAAAAAACACTTTGCAAAAAGGCAGTTTTCCCCCTGCCCCAAGGTTTTTGTTTCATACCCTCTTAATGTGTGTTTCTAATAAGACCACTGCTTTCAATGAAATTCCATTAAAGATCCAATACCTGGCATATGCTATCTTGCATGGGGAAAACTTTAACTATTCACAGGAGATCTTTAATGACTTGGTAAAAAATGTTGATAGCAAATCATTTTTACTATTTCCAAGGTTCCTAAGCTTTTATTTTCAAAAGAAATTTGGAAAGGATGATGCTCATGTACTCATCCAGGGTGAACCTTTTCAAATAAATGGCCTTACACCGTTAACATTTACAAGGCTATCAAAAGTGTCCAAAACACAAGCACAGGCTCCTGAGCAGACTTTAGCAGCTACCACTGCTCCTCAGGCACCTGCTGCTGAGCCCACTGCTCAAGGTGATCACAGCAGCAAAACAACTGGTGTGAAACCGACACCTAAATCCACCAAAAGACCAAGACAAAAGAAAACACAAAAGCCCCTCAAACCTAAAACAAAGGCAACTCTGGAAGATGAGATCCCAGAGCCACTGCCGGTGAAAACACAAAAGTCACCAGAAACCACTGCTGCTACTTCCTCACAGCAGATGGTAGAAATATCTCAACCTGAGCCTCAAACTCCTCCTGTTTCTTTTCAAAAAGAACAGGTTGTAAGAATAGGGACATCAAATTATGTTGCTTTGGACTCACTTGAATCCATCATCCCCAGCCCACTGCCCGGGACAAATCCTCTTTCCACTCCCGTACTCACTGTTACAATTCCACCACAAACAAAACTTTTGTTGGATGCAGTTGATATAAATCAGATAGCAATCAGTTCCTCTCAACCCCCTATCACTGAGAGCACGCCACAGAAAGTGACTGTGTCTGACCTCCCTATCATTGCTAACCCACCAACAACACCTGAGGAGGTTACACTGCAGGATGTACAAGTACTTCCTGTCAGTAGTTCAAGTGAAGCAGCTACTACAAGTGTTGAACCCACTGGTTTACACTTGGACAGTAGTTTCATTAATCAGACTTCCTTGAAGGCAATTTCTTCTATGGGAACCTTTCTAAATACTGGTGTGTATCCTGTATACACTGGTGAGCTTAGATTGGTAACCTCTGCTGAGGAAAGAAGTCCCCAGTTCCAAGAAAAAGGGGCAACAGGGGATGACTTTTGGGAAAGTCTCCCTCAGTCAACCACTGTTACAACCACCTCTGGTGGGAAATCAGATGATCCCATTAAATTGGATGATGGTTTAATGTACCGAGAATTGAGGGAGAGGCTTAACAAACTGGATACATCTATTGCAGAAATCAAAACCATACTGCAACAGTTGTTACAAAAACAGCAGGCACCACCTGCTCCCACTGACCTTTGGGCATTATTTCAACCTCTGCTTCACCAACAAAGAGCAAATGCTGATCAGAAACATGAAATTCAGCTTCAAAATATCAGAAATATAATGGAAACCAGGTTCAAAGACACTCAGGCAGATATAAAAACCCTGAAGGCTCAATTTATGAACACCACTGGCACTGCTCCTCCCTCTATCATCTTTGTGGACAGCCCACCACCAAATAATGCCAAAAAGGCGGAGAAAATGAGGCAGTTGAAGAAAAAGGGATATGAAGATGGTCTGTACATTGCACCAGATAATTCAACAATGCTTGCACACATCCCTTTGCCAGATGGTTCCAAAAAGGTTGATGTAACCTTAAATGCCATTGCTGATGCAAAAGCAAGGGTGAAAAAGGATATGGAGGCAAAGGATAAAGGAAGGTTTGAACAGGAGAAGAGAGTTTTTATGGAGATGAATGAACAGGGTACTTCTGAGCCAAAGGATCAAGAAAATTCTCAGCCCATAAGAAAGTCTACTAGAAAAGTCATACAACCCAAAACCACACCTCCCAAATCCACAAAACAAACTCCCAAACCTTCCAAAAGCTCCACACATCAATCTTCGAAACCAACAGATGTTAAAACACCTGTTGTATCAACAGTTGTTGCTTCTTCAGTAATTTCAACATCTGTTATCCAAACTTTCACCACTACCACTTCAACACACACTACATCCACTGTCTTATCTCCATTACGAAAAATCCCTTCACCACCACCAATACCACCTGCTAAAAGGCAGGAGACAACAGTTGACACATCATCCGTGGTAATGGCAACAGTGGTTGAAACCCCAGTTGTTTCAACACCTGTTAGTCAAACACACACCATCACTACTCAAACACCCCAAACAAAACCATCATCACAAAACTCACCACCTGCCTTAAAGCAAAAGACAACTGTTGGTACATCAACAGTGGTTGAGACACCAGTTGTTTCGACAACTGTTAATCAATTACCTACCACTTTTAACAATCCTTCCCAAGCCATAATTCTGTTTGCTCCAAAACCTCAAATAGAAACACCTCCTCCTGAAAATGTGTATACTAGAAGAAAAAATATTCAAGTGCATGATGATGATATACCAGCACCTGATCCTGTTTCATCTGTACCTTACAAAATCACCAAACCTGAATCTTTCATTCCTCCAAAATTGGTCAATCCAATCAAATATCCAATAGCTCTTCAAGGATATGAGTCTGCAGATGGTACCACAACAGCTGCCAGTTATCCACTGGAACTCCATGCAGTAAAGAATGAAATGAGGCAGTTCTACACAGTTGATGATCCTTCAAAAAGGAAATTCCCTTCTCTGGTTGGTTTTAGAAATCCAAAAAACATGGATGAATATCTAAAACTAAAAGCTAGACAAGCTCAAATAATAGCTAGGGTTGAATGCGAAGGAGAAAATGACAATGTGTATTCAAGTCATTATCAGTTTTTACTCACCAAAGTCAAGCTCATGGAAGACTATGCTAGAGATTTGAGTAAAGAAATGTCAAATTTACCACCAGAACCTGGCCTGCAAAAAGATGTGAGAAAAGACATTCTGGCATTGATCATGAGTGAGAAGTTCTACCCTGCCAAGGAAGAGCAATTCCAAGATTGGCCACTTGTTGGTCTCAAAGCAGAACTCAATAGAATTGAAAGAGTAAAAAGAGACCCAAGCATGAAAAGGTCAGCACCAAATTGGCGTAAATACAAAAAGGCTATTGATGATCTTACCTTGGAGTATAAAAGAAAGAAACAAGAGTTGGTTGATGCAAAGGTTGCAACTGCCAAGGCCATAGCAAAATGGACAAGGCAGTACACTGATGAAGCTTATGAAAGGCTTAGAAAAAAGAGAGAAACAGATCCTAGCCTTCCAAAGAAGCCTGATTACAAAACTATTAACATGTCAAAGAAGCAGCTCCACAATTCTGAACCACTGTTCACATCATCAGATACCTCTGTCATTATGTTAAACCAAAGAAAGAGGCAAAAGTTGACTGATGCAGAAGAGAAAGAGCAAGAAGCTGTATATTTTAAACAGGCTATCAAGACAATGGCACTTGAAGATGACAGCTCAGCAAAGCTTCTACATACATTGGAATCCAACCACTGATGAAGCATAAAAATTGAACCTCAAACTACTGATGGGATCCAAGCATTGTTGAAGATCAAAGCATTGTCATTCAAGCTCTGATCACCCTTTGAAAATAGCACTGATCCTCAACATTAGTGCTTAGATTACAACAGTGGAATGAAGAATCAATGTTTATGTATCAGTAGTTTGAATATAATCAGTGTCTGTAGTGTCTGTTGTTATAGATTCAGTGTTTATGTTGAACATCTGATCTGATTTACTTTTGGTCAACATTTGTTTGAATTTTGGTCAACATCTTATTTTGTTAAGAAGTACAAGAACAAACATTTTTACAAAATCCCAAATCACCCGATCATTTAAGTGCATTGAAGTAAAATTGGAAATAATGTTATTCATGTGGTCATGTTGTTGAATAGATCTAATTCCGTGATTTTAAGACAATGTTGTTGAATAGAATAAGATGGTTGATGTAATGTGGTCGTATTAATAACAAATTGTAATTAATTAATCTAAATAACTTTCCCGAGCCCGGGAAGCAATCCCGGGTAAAAACCTAGTTTATTATATATAGACAGATGGGTTTGACGAAAGAACGGCCAAGATTGAAGGATCCAGATACGGACGAAGGTTGAGAATCGACAGGTGGGAAATGGAAGTTTTTTTTTAACGGCCAACAAACTCAATCCCGAGTACTCTCGGGGCACCCACTGGACAAACGGAGTACTCCGAAAGTAACCCGAGTCCACCACCAATTCCGGGGAAAACCCGGTAACCCACCCACCCGTAGGCACGACGGTGAAATTACCGGTAAAACCCGTTTGGCTCAAGGATCCAACCCAGGTTTCCCTAGGTCTCCTATCATTGCCCACCAGTGCCTCACTCTGCACCAAGTGGGAGTCGAACCTTCATCTCTCAAGAGAAATGCAAGCCCTCCACCACTTGATCTAGAGATTATTGGCAGTATGATGAGGTAAGCGGTGACTTAAGGGAATGCAAGTGGATTTGGATATGCTATCATGAAACTTTTGTATTTTTTTAAGTTGGTCAATTCAAAAAAAAAAAAAAATCCAAGTTAGATATGTTATAACGAAAGTTCCAACTTTTTTATAGAAGGAATAATGGATTTTAATAGTTTTAATTATTGCTCGTTGACCGGTAACGGTTCTAGCTTTAAAAATTCTTATTGGTCTCATCTTTTCGTATATTGGGCTTCAATGGACCTTGACTAACAGAACCCTAACGCCGTTAGTCTTCGGTTGGCGGAAAAAACGTTTTTTTGTCGGAAAAAGGTTCCTAAGAGTTCGATCTATGGTTACAAACAGGTTTTGAACGAAAATTTTGAGTTTTTCGACTAAAAGGTTGAGTTTTCCGGCGAAAAAAGAGTTTTTCCGGCGACCTTAATAATTGGGACTTTTTACTAGAAAAGGTTCCTAAAGGTGCGTAATAAGCTTACAAAGAGGTTTGAGACGAAAACGTTGAGTTTTCCGGTCAAAATGGAGTTTTCCGGCCAAAAACATTTTTCCGGCGACCGGAGACTAACGGCGTTAGGGTTCTGTTAGTCAGGGTCCCTTGAAAGCCAATATGTGAAAAGATGAGACCGCCAGCAAATTTTTTTAAAGTTGAGACTGTTACCGACCAACGAGCAATAGTTAGGATTATTAAAATCCATTATTTCTTTATAGTATTATCACATGTCTTACAATTATCTTAACATTATAGTGTCAATCAACTTTTTTTTTATTGCTTTATATCTATCTATCTATCTATCACTTCCTCGTGGTGGATCACTTGTTTTGTTGGTGAATTTCGAATTTTTTTTTTTTTTACGGGTGGTACAAGTTGACGGGGTAAAAGACAAGTCGGGTCAAAAAGGGTTCGGGTAAAACATAGATTAAGCAAGTTCGATCGTCGAATTAGGCTAAACAACTTTTAGCTTACGAAATCATAAATAAGTCAATCACAAATAAAAACAAAGGGGAAATCACAAAACATAGATTGTGATGTGTGTGACCAAATACAACTTGAAGCTTAAAAAACTTCTATTATTGTTTTCATATTTAACTTATTAGTACATATGTGGGCAACAAACATTACACACACATCATCCAATGTAATGCAATATCACTCTTAATATGTGAAGCCACAAACACACACCACAAAATCAATCAAGCCGTGGTTGCTTTCACCCATGCATGCCTAGACTGGATATCAGCAGCCCATGCGCTGACATGCGATCGCACGTCGAACAGCCTCTTCACCTTGGTTCCAAACAAAAACTTCAAAACAGGAAGGTGGTGAAGATCCGCCAATGTGAAGACATCACCACCCAAATACTTGCTTTCGGACAACCGTGATTCATACACGTCGAGCACTTGCTCCAGCTTCTTCTCGTTCTCTTCCACAACAGCGTCGTCGGTTGTTAAACCGAACATGGGTTTGTATGCTAGCTCCCATGCTAGTTTTGATCCAATCAGCTCGAATTTTTGTGACTCGACTTCGATCCACACGCCAACTATTGCCATCTTTTTCGGGTCGTGGATTATTAGATTGGTTCCGTTGTCAGGGTAAGCATGAGCTAAGTATTGATTAATTGCCCTTGATTCTGAAACGAATACCAATTTTTTGAAGTTAAAATCCAGAAACCGAAACCGAATTAATTAACAATATCACACTAAAAAAACAGGTATGGTGTTTATTTTCATAAAAAGTGGTATGAGTTTAAATTCTTCTAAATACAAACTTATAGGACTTGGGTGGCATTTAGGTCTAAAAAAACAAAGGTTTCTTTTGATTTTTAAAAACTGAAAAATGCTTTTTTTTTTAAACTGAAACTAGTGGTATACTTGTCTCAAATGTAGAGTTTATAAATCAAAGAGGCTTTCTCACCCTCTCACCCAACAGACTAGTTTTTTAAGCTGATAGTAATAATGTTTTATTTTCTTACCAAATGATTTATTTGTTAAGGTTAAAAGCAAAGTTTTAGTACCAATTCATAATTATGGGGCATTTATCCCCAAAATTTTCTAAGCTTAAATGGCATAACTGATAAAAAAAACCGAAAAAGAATCTAACCCATCATTCTTTTTTAAACGGCTAACAAAATCAATCCTAAGTACTCTCAGGGCACCCACTGAACCAAACGGAGTACCCACTGAACTAAACGCAGTACTCCGAGAGTAACCGTCCACCACCAATTACGGGAAAACCTGATAACTTACCCGCCCGTGGGCACGACGGTAAAATTACCAGTAAAATCCGTTTGGCTCAAGGATCGAACCCAAGTTTCTCGGAATCTCCTATCATTCGCCACCCGTGCCTCACTCCGAGGCAAGTGGGGGTTAAACCTGCATCTCTGAAAATACATGCAAGCCTTCCACCACTTGATCTAGAGATATATGGCAAATCTAACCCGTTAGGGGACTGGGGGTGGAGCAACATTTCTCCGTTATGGCACTTTACAACGCGTGAAGGAAATGAACAAACCACCGCCACCTACAATTTCAACGCGTGAAGGGGAGATTCCGTGATATATTTCACGCGTTATGGCTTATTAAGTGATAAACCGACAAGTGGGAAGTGGACTGTGTACCGGTGAGAATTTAAAAGTCAGTTTATCAACTCGTTTATGATGAGGTAAGCGGTGACGTATGGGAAATTGAGTAAGTAATCATTAGGGTTGTTCACGAGCCGAGCCGAACCGAGCTGACCTTTGCTCGTGCTTGGCTCGTTTACAAACCGAACAAAGCGGAGCGGGTCATTTAGAACCGAGGCTCAAATCAAGAGAGCATTTTTCGAGCGGTAAAAATTCCGAGCGAGCGTCGAGCGAAGTTCGAGCGATTTGGACAACCGTGTCGCCCAATTTAAATGTTCTGAGAGTGATAGTGACAATGTTGGGTAGCAAGTTTTTATGTCTTTAAAAACATGCGCATTTTATGGCATAATATTATTCTTATGAATAACAATGTTGTGGCCGACGAACCGATGATTATATTGCATGAACAATTACGTTGAGAGCAGGAGACGGTCGACATAGGGTAACGACATGAAACATTGAGGCGATGAGCAGACTATTGTTTAACAGTTTATGGTTTAACTTTTAGATTTGATATTAATTTTTTTATCGGCGTGGTTGACCTAGTACGTATAGATATAGTTGTAAATTTGTATATAGTGGACCAAAATCTAATAGAGTGATAGATATAAAACTCTAAATTTAATTTATATTTAAGTATATATGTATGTGTAATGTGTGTATATATTTAGGTATGTGTATATATCTGTATAATTTATATTTGTGTGTGTGTATATATGTGTGTATATACATGTTTATTATATATGTAAGTGTATATGTATATATACTAATTAAAAATAATAATTTGAGCTAAACCGAGCCGAGTGGACCTTTGCTCATGCTTGGCTCATTTACAAACCGAACCGAGCAGAGCGGCTTGTTTACAACCGAGCGTTAAATCGAACGAGCATTTTCCAAGCAATTTCCGAACGAGCGGCGAGCAATTTGAACGACCCTAGTAATCATGTGTTAACATGCAAGTGGATTTGGATATGCTATCATAAAACTTTTGTTTTTTAAGTGTGTTTTAGTTGGTCAATACAAAAAAAAAAAAAAAAAAAAAAATTCTAAGTTAGATATTACATTTTATTACATAAATCTTAAATTGAACGGTGCCAACCACCTTTCTGATTTGACAATAATCACCCTTTAACCTTTTCAAATATATAAAATTCACTGCTCAAATTTCTAACTTGATAAAAATGACCCTCCTACTTTCTAACTTGTCAAAAAAGGTCTCTATACATTCTAACTTCTCTTTAACCCTCAAACTTTTGACATGTAACCCATTCTACCCCCAAACATTGCTATAATTTCAGCGGTAACTCTCTTAACTTTGAAAATGTCATTTTGACCCCCTCAAGTTTCTAAAGTTTCAAACTTACCTTAAAACTAATTTCTTAAGTTTTTATTTTTATGGACATGTCGGTATAAAATTCGAGTTCGTCTATGCTTTAGCGTAATTTTGGTCTGAAAAAGAGTCCGGTCAATTATAAAATGTTTTTTTTATGTATGTTTTGAGTTGGACTACGATTTGACGTAAATTCTAATTGGAAACAAAATGGGTCAAATGTAACATATGATTTGACGTAAATTTAGTTCGGAAACGAGTCTGGTTTATTGTAGTCTATACGTTATCATTTCGCGTGTGGTGCCGCCGCAACGCGCGACGAGTAAAGGATTAGTGCTATCACGAAAGTTCCAACTTTTTTATAGTAGAGTTAAATGTCATTTTATTTAGTCTATGTGTTTGGACCATTTTGTCAGTTTAGTACAAATGTTTCATTTTTCGCCTGTGGGTTCAAAAAGGTTTCACCGTTGCCATTTTAACCCTCTGGGTTAACTTCATCCATTTTTTCTGTTAACGAGAAGGGCAATTCGGTCATTTTATAAATAATTCTGTTAACTAGAAGGGTAATTCAGCCATATAAAATGACCAAATCACCCTTCTCGTTAACAGAAAAAATGGATGAAGTTAACCCAGTGGACTAAAATGGCAACGGTGAAACCTTTTTGGAAAATAAAACCTTTAGACTAAACTGGCAAAATGGTTTAAAACACAAGGACTAAACTGGCATTTAACTCTTTATAGTATTATCACGGCTTACCATTATCTTTAACATTATAGTGTCAATCAACATTTTTTTTATTCCTTTATCTCTAGCTATTACTTCCTCGCGGGTGACGGGGTAAAAGACAAGTCGGGTCAAAAAAGGTTCGGGTAAAAACATAGGTTAAGCAAGTTCGATCGTCGAATTAGGCTAAACAACTTCTAGCTTACGAAATCATAAATAAGTCGATCACAAATAAAAACAAAGGGGAAATCACAAAACATAGATTGTGATGTGTGTGACCAAATACAATTGGTTTCAGCCAAGCATAAAATGTTGGTTTTTGGTGAATGGATATTAAATATATTTATAATTTAATGAAATTATAAATATTAATTAGAATATTCATGTGGTAAGTTAAAAAGTAACTCTTGAGTATTTAATTAGTTTTATTAGAGTTTTTAAGTCTCTAATTAAGTGACTAATTAAGTGAATAATTAAGTGAAACATTTCACTAGTCTTGTACATATAGTAGGCTATGTGCTTTCTTTTGTGACAAGATAATAGGGTATTGTTTTATACATGAAGAATACTAGAAGTAGGATAAACACTTGAAGACCAACTAGAGAGATGAGTATTCTCTACTTGTTTTCCACCACATGAGTTCAAACACTACAATTACCGGATGTAACCTTGGGCCGGTGAGCCATCTCCGGCAGTACAGACTGCTTCGGCTGTTGTACCCTGGGAGACAGACGCGTCGTCTTTAGTAGAGGCGCGAAATCTGTTTTAAGGGAAGCGTGTTGAACACGTGCCTCAACCAAAATCGTCAACGTTTTAGCGTGCTCTTTGTTGCAGTCAAGGAGTATTTTTCAAGACTCAAGATGATGAATACTCGAGTCTAGGATGCTATCAAGTGCGCGTGAAGGACCCACCAGAGATGCGGCTTGAATCAAGATTGGTATATATAATTATATTTATATTCTTTTTATTTAGTTATTGCAACCGGTATTGTACTATGATATTTCCTACGAATAACGAGACTATAACGAGAGTCTCGTTATGATATATTTTGTAATTATATTTTACAAAAGGTGAACCTAATTCCTACAAACTTAAAACAGATTTCATAAGATTGTTGGTACAATCTTAAAAACCTTATTTATAAGGATTTTGGGTTTACGAAAGGATTTATAATAGAATTAAAAAAAATATTGTTAGAGGTTATGATCTTATAAATTTTTTTTGGAAATATGTATGTAGTACAACTTGTTGTGTTTGGATTTTTTGAGATTGAGATACAATCTTAAATCCTATACCGTGGTACAAAACGAATAGTTTTGGTTCCAACATTTGGTTTTAAAACGATTTTGGGAATCGTTAATTTTTCTAACTTTTGTGTTAGATCGGGTTTATTAGTGTAAACCATACGTTTTTTGTAAACGTTAAATTCTCTAACATGTGTGTTAGACCGGAATTATTGGTGTAAACCATACGTTTTTTGTAAACGTTAAATTCTCTTAAGTAGAGTTTTTTATGTCTTTAAATATGAGTTTTATGTTACTTGATTAGAGTTTTATGTATCTAATTAAGTCTCTATTTAAAATAGACTTTTCATCCACCCATGGATTGATATGAACAAATAAGTCTTATAATGATTTTTGTAATCATTTGTCTTCTAACAATTGTGTTAGAAACGATCATGAAAAGCGTTAGTTTGGAATCAATTTTTTAATTGTTTAGTTTCTAACGTGTGTATTAGAAATGACTTATTTATTTGAACCATATATGTGTTTAGCAAGTCAAATTAACATTTTGTGGAAATGTTAATATTTCTAACGTGCGCGTTAGAATTTCTTTCATTTTAACATGATTGTTAAAAATGGTTAAAATACAAATGCTATGAAATGTTTTATGTAAACATTTTATATAAGCAATTTGTTGTGGCATTGTTTTCAATGCTTTGTATGACTTAGAAATAGAATGTCATACATTGAAGTTGATGTTTGATTGGCTTCAAGGAATTAAAGCACCATAAAGTGATGGTGTGGTATTTATATGGAAGATAAACTCTTAAGGAGAGTTTTATGTCAATTTATTAGTTTTTATTAGAGTTTGTGTCTCTAATAAAATCTCTAATAAAGTGAGACTTTTATTAGAGTTTAAGTCTATAATTATTGAGACTTTTAACTCTTCATATGTGAAACTCTTGAGTAGAGTTTTAATGATGACATTTGATGACTTTTATTAAAGTTTAAGTCTATAATTATTGAGACTTTTAACTCTTCATATGTGAAACTCTTAAGTAGAGTTTTAATGGTGACATTTGATGAGTTTTATTAGAGTTTAAATATATAATTATTGAGACTCTTAACTCTTCATATGTGAAACTCTTGAGTAGAGTTTTAATGGTGACATTTGATGAGTTTTATTAGAGTTTAAATATATAATTATTGAGACTCTTAACTCTTCATATGTGAAACTCTTGAGTAGAGTTTTAATGGTGACATTTGATGAGTTTTATTGGAGATTAAATATATAATTATTGAGACTCTTAACTCTTCATATGTGAAACTCTTGAGTAGAGTTTTAATTGTGACATTTGATGAGTTTTATTAGAGTTTAAATATATAATTATTGAGACTCTTAACTCTTCATATGTGAAACTCTTGAGTAGAGTTTTAATGATAACATTTGATGAGTTTTATTAGAGTTTAAGTCTATAATTATTGAGACTCTTAACTCTTGATATGGTGAAACTCTTGAGTAGAGTTTTAGTGATGACATTTGATGCTTTAATTTGGTCATGTTATATATATATAGATAAAATGACTTAAAGTTTTCTAACATGTGTGTTAGAAAATGTGTATCACGAATACGAGGTTAAAGATTGTTCATAATGGACATAAATGTTTTATGTAAACATTTAATTGCCTATGTGTGCATTAAAACTGATGAGAAACAGTTTATTTTATAAACTATATCTGTGGAAAACATTTTATGTAAACGTTCGATTCTATAATGTGCTTGTTATAACTTTTTTTTCCAACATGTGTGTTAAAAAAAAGTTATTTGGTGAAAACAACTTGGTGTTGTTGTGAACAAATTTAATTGTTCAAGTTTACTACTTAATTGTAGTATTTGTAACAACTTGGTGTTGTTTTGAGCATAATTGTCCAAGTTTAAAGTTTCAAGATGAAATGGGAAACTTGTACTTACAAGTGCATGGAGTCTTATTGAGGGAGTACCTCAAGACACGCCATGGGACAATATTGTTGAGAAGATTTCGGTCAGATTATAAAGTGTTGAAGATAAAAGCACTTTGCTATTTGATGTCTACATATTGTCTATGCTTCCGTTTAAATTTCAAAAGTGATTGACACTTATGATTTAGTTTCCAATGTATTTTATTGTTTTGTGTTCAATATCTTCGGATAACACATGCAATTTTTTACAAAGAAATAAATCACTAATGGTTGTGACGTATAAATTATTTTTGTGGAAAATAATTATAACGTCGGTTATACATTGTTTAAAAGAATATGGTTTTAAACGGATAGTACATGAAAATACTTGGACATAAACAACTTGAGAGTTGTTACATTGACTAAAAGTCAAAGACGAAACATCAAATGTATAACCACATCATGAATGAGTAATGAAAGAACGTAGTGAGTGTATTGAGATGAAATACACTAACGACATTCATGTTGCATACTTCATTAGAAGTCATTGAAAAATTCACAAGTGTGAATTCTAACATATGAAAGTAAAAGTACTATATGTTATTGTATACCTTTAATAAATCTTGCTAGATTTATAAGTAGATGCGTCTACCACTTGATTATTGTTAGATCTATATGGAGATTTTACCTTCATTTGGGAGAGCATCCTAAATATACATGTCTCCTAATGAATACCAATAGATGTGTGCAAATCACTTATGGAAAAATTATGAATGCCATGTTGCTGAGTGTCAATCTAGTTGACTCTATCTCACACATAATAGTGATTGTAGATGAGAAACATTCATCTTGTTGGCGATGAATGTGTTCTCCAAGTGACTTGGATTAAGGCTTATGGTTAAGTACTTATGAGTCAATGGTAGATCGTTGGAGATCAAAGGTAAACAAGTTATGTTCCTTAAATGAATGATGAAATTTAGCTTTGTGCTATATACAATAATTTGTGAGACCTTCCTAAATATTGATGTTTTAGGATTATGAATAAGTCTCATTATTTTGTCTTAACAAGGGATGAATGTTGCAAAGTGATATTATTATATCCTTAGGGCTGTGAAGAATCAGAATGATGCATCTTCTGTTCAAAAGCTAAAGTATTGTAGTCTAAAGCATGCTAGACTAGTACTTGGTTAATTATGGGTCTTGACGGAGACTAATTAACTCTAAACATTCAAATTTGTATGAACACAAAAAGAATTTGTGTATGGACAAAGTTGAGAGAGAATTTTCATTCATTATAAGGAAATGACATGTAACTTTTAAAAGTTTGTTTGAAAAGCTAATGAGGAGAACTCATTGTCTAAGCTTATTCTAGATGTTAAATTAGAATTATTCTAAGTTGGAGACAAACTTATGACAATGGCATGTGTTGCTTTGGTCAGCTTGGAAGCTTGTGTAAGCTAATGCAATATGAGTTGAATTCACTGATACAATAAGGTTTGTCTTGTTCAATCATATGTGTATAAATGTCGCCATAAGTGGTGTTTCGGAAATGTTGATCAAATGGCAAGAAATGTGGGGGAGGAGCCATTTAAGAAACAACCCTATAAGGGTATGTAGAAATGGTTCTCATTAACACATCTAAATGTTATCCAATAACACTTAAATGTGGGGGGTGTCTTGCATTTGTTTTTAGCAATAAGGATTTTGTAATCCAATCTAACATTGCAAATAGACGACTAAGTGGAGGACACAAAGGTCGTAGTGCATAATGGAGATGTGTTTGCCTTAAATGATACACGTATCTTACGAAGACATATGTTATAACCAGATTCAGATGGCCACTGAGGTTATAGTCTTAGAAGTTGACAATAGGCAAAATTAACTTACGAGTTAAGAACACATCATGACAACTGATCTCAAATACGCAAAGTTATTTGCTAATGTTATGGATCCAACAACCTGAGGGTTTATTAGAGATCAAGTTGTGGAATGGGACTGAAGCCCTTGAAAAATGAAGTTCATATGATGGAAACCTAACTCAGTAGACTGGAGATCTCAAGAATTGAGTTCAATAGGAAAACCTAATTGTATGAATAAGCGAGGTCACTGTGGGGAAATAACCCTACGCATTTAATAAGGTAGTTTATTATAAAGATTAATAAACTTCCTAGTCCATTCCTAAAAGTGACAAGTATGAGGCTAAGCATAATATGTGGTAAATGATTTGGATAGATCACGATAACCACAATGCTTTTAATGATATAAGGAGAATCACCTATGTTAGAGAGAAGTGGGGTCGCTTCGAATGGAATTGAGGGCACAATTCCTAGAGCTCTCGCAGAACCAGGAAAGTGTTCCACGACCATTATTGGACACGACTATGGGGAGATGACCCGGCTAGGGAGAGTCTTGTGTGAAGTGTATTGTCGTCTACACAAACGGCAGACGAGTTCAAAGACAACGAGATCTACTCAGAGCTAGTGGGCTAAGTGCATTTCATGAACGAAGGTTCAAAGGGTAACACCTACCTATCGTATGCAAAACGCAACTGTCGAGGTTACATTGGAAATTTTAAGTGTTTTGAATGATCTCTATTCATGTGGGGGGTTGTTGGTTTTTGGTGAATGGATATTAAATATATTTATAATTTAATGAAATTATAAATATTAATTAGAATATTCATGTGGTAAGTTAAAGAGTAACTCTTGAGTATTTAATTAGTTTTATTAGAGTTTTTAAGTCTCTAATTAAGTGACTAATTAAGTGAATAATTAAGTGAAACATTTCACTAGTCTTGTACATATAGTAGGATATGTGCTTTCTTTTGTGACAAGATAATAGGGTATTGTTTTATACATGAAGAATACTAGAAGTAGGATAAACACTTGAAGACCAACTAGAGAGATGAGTATTCTCTACTTGTTTTCCACCACATGAGTTCAAACACTACAATTACCGGATGTAACCTTGGGCCGGTGAGCCATCTCCGGCAGTACAGACTGCTTCGGCTGTTGTACCCTGGGAGACAGACGCGTCGTCTTTAGTAGAGGCGCGAAATCTGTTTTAAGGGAAGCGTGTTGAACACGTGCCTCAACCAAAATCGTCAACGTTTTAGCGTGCTCTTTGTTGCAGTCAAGGAGTATTTTTCAAGACTCAAGATGATGAATACTCGAGTCTAGGATGCTATCAAGTGCGCGTGAAGGACCCACCAGAGATGCGGCTTGAATCAAGATTGGTATATATAATTATATTTATATTCTTTTTATTTAGTTATTGCAACCGGTATTGTACTATGATATTTCCTACGAATAACGAGAGTCTCGTTATGATATATTTTGTAATTATATTTTACAAAAGGTGAACCTAATTCCTACATAAAAAACTTCTATTATTGTTTTCATATTTAACTTATTAGTACATATGTGGGCAACAAACATTACACACACATCATCCAATCTAATGCAATATCACTCTTAATATGTGAAGCCACAAACACACACCACAAAATCAATCAAGCCGTGGTTGCTTTCACCCATGCATGCCTAGACTGGATATCAGCAGCCCACGCACTGACATGCGATCGCGCGTCGAACAGCCTCTTCACCTTGGTTCCAAACAAAAACTTCAAAACAGGAAGGTGGTGAAGATCCGCCAATGTGAAGACATCACCACTCAAATACTTGCTTTCGGACAACCGTGATTCATACACGTCGAGCACTTGCTCCAGCTTCTTCTCGTTCTCTTCCACAACAGCGTCGTCGGTTGTTAAACCGAACATGGGTTTGTATGCTAGCTCCCATGCTAGTTTTGATCCAATCAGCTCGAATTTTTGTGACTCGACTTCGATCCACACGCCAACTACTGCCATCGTCTTTTTGTCGTGCATTATCAGATCCGTTCCGTTTTCGGGGTAGGTGAGAGCCAGGTATTGAGTAATGGCCCTTGATTCTGAAACGAAATTACCGATTCATCGAAGTGAAAACCAAGAAACTGAAATGACAAGAAAAAAACTATTTGGACTAAAGTGACAATTTTGTTCAAACTTCAGAGAATAAAATGACAATTTACTCTAAAATTATGGATATAAAATTGTTAACATTGACTTTTCTAAAAGACACACATGTTTTGTCTTTTCCAAAATTGTCAAGTTAACCAACCGGCTAACTCCGCTGGCTAAAGTGCTGGCTAACTCCGTCTAAAGCTGTCTCAGTGTCACACCCCGAATTTCCACATGTTACCAGTGGGCCCGGTAGGGGAGTATCGTGACGTGGTTGGCAACATAATAGTCAAACAACACAATATTTAAATGCACAGCGGAAGCAAAGTATAGATTTAATTCAACCAAACGATATTGTAATATTAAGTATCACAAATAGTCGAATATAAATCCACAGGTAGATCCAAATAAAAGGAAAACAAATGTTCAACAGTTTATGACATCCAAGCTGGCGAGACTTAATGTGGATGCTAAGAGACAGGCCAGCCTATTTCGCGTAGTACCTGCACTTAACCTTTTTAAGAAAATACGTCAGTTTACACTGGTAAATACAATCAACCGACTCATTTTGAAAAGAGTTTAAGAAAATGCATTTAAGGCACAAGGCACAAATAATATTTTATAACTTGGGATAATTATGTAAATATATAATACTTGTAAACGAATTACATGTTTCTTATGCGTTCAGTAGTCCGATCCTTAGACTGGATTAAAGATCAATAGACACACCACTTTATATAATGAGACACTGACAGGTGTACGCCTACACCTGAGTGCTAAGGTCGTGGCCATCTCGTAAGATGATGCCAGGGATATCCGGGACATGGTCATTAACCCCCCAAAGGCTTTAAGCAAACAAAACATTTCAAAACAGAGCATATCAATGATTTAACCTCTATTCGATTAAAGATTCAATGCTGGACCAAGCGGTATTTTATATACCGTACCCCAAGCCCGTATAGGGAAAATAAGTTAAAAGTATTTACCTGAGTAAGTATAGTTCAAAATCAGCGAGTGCAAGTATCTTTTACTGGTTCTCCTATTCTGGAACGAAGGTTTATAACAACCTATTAGAATCCTAACGGGTCTTTAGTTAAGCTTACGCTTAGACCAATTAGTTTTAAAGATACGGTTCGTACGCACGATTAAGCGAAGACCGGATAGAATGTGATTTAGACCCGACAAGTTTGAAGACTTGCTTAATATGGGTATATGATACACATTCTGGATTTTGAGACAAAACCGATAAGGTTTGACCCGTTTCGGCTAATTTATGTAAACTAGTTACATAAACCGAACCGAACGCGCATGAAGCGTAACGGGTATCCGTAAGAGTCCTAAACAGGTTTCCTAAGTTAACATGCCTTAAATAAGTTGTGATATCAGTAGGATATCACCCGTGACGCCCCAAACGAGTTTAATCTCATTATAAGCCCCGTAGGGGTATTTTGGTCATTTTAAAGATTATAAAATGATTTAGTTAGGTTTCTGTGAACCGGGTCTGGTTACATCAGTAAAATGGCCTATTTTAACAGGTTATAACATTTGGTAATAAGTCTTATGTGTCAAAACGTTTTTAAACATAAACTACGCGTATAATACGCGTATAACGCCGTTTTAAGCGACGTCCGGTTTAAAAATAGAATTCTGAGTTTCCAGGTCAGTTTAAAAAGCTCAAAATACTATAATTATTATTTAAAATCAGTAGCAATTGGATTGGCGCCATTCGGACGTGTAAAACTCATTTTATGGCCGAAAAGGGCATTTTCGGTATTAACCGAATTAAGGCGCTAATCCTAGCTTAGGATCAGTTTAAAAATAATTAAAAATCTTCAAAAATCCCAAAATATTATATTACTTCAGTAAGTAAAAGATTTGGTGCCAAAAATTGGGCTTAGATAGGTTTTACGCTAATGGCGTCGTTTAATTAATAAAAGTGCCAATAATTACGTCATTAAGCATATCTCCTAATCTAGACATCCGATTGACATGAAAATTTACAGACATGCTTAATAATCAGTAATAAAGATTATCATACTTTCATATTTCCAAAAATCTCGTTATACGGACATAAGGGCAATATGGTCATAATTAGGCATTTAACGGAAACATCGGACGATTTAAGGATTCGAGTGGTATAAACGCAGAGGCTTATACACACTTATAATTAGGTCCTAACGGAACTTTAAGGCATGTCTAAATCTATCTTAATCGGGTCAGAATCGAAGTCAAAGCAGAAAGTCAAACTACGCGACTTTCGGCTCCGAATCGGTTCAAAACTGAAAGTTGTCGAACCAAACAAGCGTAGACAAGTTTTTATACTTATTTTCAGTTTGTATGAATGTTAAAACAGATTATACGCCTTATGTATCGTTAAATTTGCATCAAACGATTCTGTTGACTTTTTCGAATAAGGTTTGACTCGACGAACGCCATAGTTAGGATCAAAATCAGTGAGTGACCTTTTAGGGGTTTAATACTCATAAAATTACCAACTCGTAACAACTTTCGTTTCGACAAATCTCTGGACCATTTGTGATTTATCGCCAAGTCAAACCGTAGTTACGACGGTTTGATTTCTAGGCTATAAACGATGTAAAACTGAATCGAGAAGGATCAAGAGCACTTACACACGTCTAATGGATGATATGGAAGTCTGGTGAATGACCCGTATGCTCCTTTGATATCCAGAAGTTGATATGTGTTTGTATGTTGAACACGAGACTTTTAACAAGGACTTTGATCTTTCTTATTTGATTCCAAATGAGTGTAGGATGATCAAGATGAATGTATAAGGCCTTTATAAGATGTATACTAGTATATACCAGCCCATAGAATCGAAAAACCATGTTTAAAGTCGGTTAGATGGCACGAACAGGCAGCTGTCCATGCATCAGGTTGTTTTCTGCATCTGCAGGTCGAATGCGGCCCGCTTTGGGTTTTGTTGATCCTGATGCGGGCCGCTTGGGCCCCCTGATCAGGTTAACTTGTTTTCTTGAATTGCATTTTGGTCCCTAGTCCCCCGAAAGGTCGTTTTCAAGTCCAATCTTGCATAAGAAGCTTTGATATTTAATATTTGGGGCTTTAAGACTTATACCCACTTTTTCAAATCCTCGGGTAACTTTGTGATCACCCGAAAAGCCCTAAATTTCCATGTTGACGATTCTAACCCTTGCACACGAATTTTATCACAACTTGCTCATACGATAACGAAACTTCATGAAATTTTTGTGGTACATTCTAGTGAGTATAATTAATCGTTACAAAGCTTCGGGTTTTTCAAAAGGTCACTCAGAGGTATAACTTAAACATGTTGGCACATTTAACCCCCGTAGTTTGTAATCTCTCACTTTCTTTCACGATTCGCTTCGTATGATCCATGATCTATTCGTTTAAGGTTATAAACATCATGTAGGGTTATTGCAAAGTATATTTACCCATTGTTGACACTTTGAACCCTTCTTTTTACACTGTTTCACTGTTTGTCAACTTTAGTCCTTCAAGAACCTTCTTTCACACGTTCAAACCTATGACACGTGTCAACACATTATAGGACGTAAATTTTCGGGGTGTTACATCCTCACCCCCTTAAAAGAAATCTCGACCCGAGATTTACTGAAACAAGTAAGGGTACTTTTCTTTCATCGTGGATTCAACCTCCCACGTGAATTCGGGACCTCTTCGGGCATCCCATTTGACCTTTACAAAAGGTATATGCTTCCTTCGAAGCTTCCTCACCTGTCGATCTTCGATCGACAAAGGTTTTTCCACAAATTTCAAGCTCTCATCGATCTGCACATCTGTATAGGGTATAACCACTGATTCGTCAGCTGAGTCAGCGAAACACTTCTTCAGATTGCAGATGTGGAACACATTGTGTATACTACTGAGCTCTTCAGGTAAGTTTAACTTGTAGGCAACTGACCCGACACGTTCGATAACCTCGAAAGGTCCTATGTATCTCGGGCTTAGCTTACCCTTCTTACCAAATCGCATCACTCCTTTCCAGGGTGACACTTTAAGTAGGACTTTTTCACCTACTTCGAAGTGAAGATCCTTACGATTTGGATTAGCATAAATCTTCTGCCTATTCCGGGCAGCTTGGAGATTGTTTCGAATTTGGACAATCTTGTCCGTCGTTTCAAACACGATCTCTGGTCCTGATAACTGGACTTCTCCAACTTCCGCCCAACAAACAGGTGATCTACATTTTCTACCGTATAATGCCTCAAAAGGCGCAGCCTTGATGCTGGTGTGGTAGCTATTGTTGTAGGAGAATTCGATTAATGGCAGGTTCTTATCCCAGCTACCTCCCAAATCGATTGCACATGCACGTAGCATGTCTTCTAACGTTTGAATAGTACGCTCACTCTGACCGTCTGTCTGTGGATGGTAAGCCGTACTAAAGTTCAAACGTGTGCCCAAAGATTGTTGGAAACTTTTCCAAAAATGTGATGTGTATCTAGTATCCCGGTCAGAGATAATAGCTACTGGTATGCCATGTAGGGCTATAATCTTATCAACGTACAGTTGGGCTAACATATCGGAGCTGTAGGTCTCCTTAATGGGTAGGAAATGTGCTGACTTAGTCAGTCGGTCAACTATCACCCAGATGGTGTCATTTCCTTTCCTTGTCTTGGGTAACTTGGTGATAAAATCCATAGTTACCATTTCCCACTTCCAAGTAGGAAGTTCAGGTTGTTGTAGTAAACCTGACGGTTTTTGATGTTCTGCTTTGACTTGCGCACACGTCAAGCATTTAGCTACATAGGTAGCTACAGACTTCTTCAAGCCTATCCACCAATAATTTGCTCTAAGATCATGGTACATTTTATCAGCTCCAGGATGAACAGAATATTTAGAGCTGTGGGCTTCCTGGAGGATAACATCTCGGAGTCCTCCATAAATTGGAACCCATATTCGTCCATTCAATCTAAGAATTCCATCCTTACTAAGAGATAACTGCTCCTCAGTTACTCCTAGCTTTTCTTTAGGATAGTTAGCTTCCAACACAGCTTCTTTCTGTGCAGCTAACAACCTTTCTATTAAGCTGTTCTTTAATTCCATGCTCTTGGCATTGATTCGGATGGGTTTCACCCTTTCTTTCCGACTCAAGGCATCGGCGACTACATTCGCCTTGCCGGGATGGTATCTTATTTCACAATCGTAATCATTCAGAGTTTCCATCCAACGACGTTGCCTCATGTTCAAGTCCTTCTGGTTGAACAGATGTTGAAGGCTTTTGTGATCAGAATAGATCACACATTTGATTCCATATAAGTAGTGCCTCCACAGTTTTAGTGCGAATACAACGGCACCCAACTCCAAGTCGTGGGTGGTGTAATTCTTTCGTGCACCTTTAACTGACGCGAAGCATAGGCAATGACTTTGCCCTTCTGCATAAGCACACATCCCATCCCGGTGTGTGATGCATCACAATAAACTACAAACTCCTCTATTCCATCAGGCAATGTTAGTACCGGAGCATTGCTCAACTTTTGTTTCAGAATATCGAAGGATTCCTGCTGCTTAGGACCCCAGTCAAACTTAATCTTCTTACGTGTCAGCGAAGTCAGGGGTGCAGCAATCCTTGAAAAGTTTTCTATGAATCGTCTATAGTATCCTGCCAAACCTAGGAAGCTACGAATTTCTGTAGGCGTCTTGGGCTCATGCCAATTCATGACAGATTCAACTTTAGCGGGATCTACTTGGATACCACGCTCACTAACTACATGTCCAAGAAATTGGACTGCTCGAAGCCAGAATTCACACTTTGAGAACTTGGCATAGAGCTTCTCTTTATGAAGTAGTTCCAGTATGCAGTGAAGATGCTTCTCGTGGTCAGCTTGGTTCTTTGAGTAGATGAGAATGTCGTCGATGAAGACGATGACGAATTTATCTAGGTGCGGCTTGCAAACGCGATTCATGAGATCCATGAATGCGGCCGGTGCATTAGTAAGCCCAAAAGGCATCACTAGGAACTCGTAATGACCATAACGAGTCCTAAATGCTGTCTTGTGCACGTCTTCATCTCTAACCTTCAATTGATGGTAGCCTGACCTCAAGTCAATCTTCGAGAAGAAACTTGCCCCTTGAAGTTGATCGAACAGATCGTCGATTCTGGGCAAAGGATACCTATTCTTGATGGTAACCTTATTAAGCTCGCGGTAGTCGATGCACAGACGCATCGATCCATCCTTCTTCTTGACAAATAAAACTGGTGCTCCCCACGGAGACGAACTAGGTTTGATGAAACCTTTGGCTAGCAAATCATCTAGCTGCGTTCTTAATTCCTTCATCTCTGTTGGTGCCAACCTATAAGGCGCCCTTGCAACTGGTGCTGATCCAGGAATAATGTCAATTCTGAATTCTACTTGTCTCTCTGGTGGCAAACCAGGAAGTTCTTCAGGAAAAACATCAGGGTATTCAGAAACGACGGGTATATCCCCAATCTTGGGCTTCGGCTCTTCTATAATCACTTGCGCCATGTAAATGACACAGCCCTTCTTCAAACACTTAGAGTCTTTGAGTATAGACATTTTCTCGGGCAGCCCATACTGGGTATCTCCCTGGATGGTAAGTGATTCACCAGACGAAGTCTTGATCATCACTTGCTTCTTATTGCAAATAATCTGGGCCTGGTTATGTGATAACCAGTCCATACCCAAAACTATGTCGAAACCGGCTAGTTTTAAAGGTAGTAGGGACAAAGGAAAAGAGTGATTCCTAATGGATATGAAACATCCATCTAATAAGGTTGAAGCGGTTTCTAAAGTGCCATCTGCTAGTTCCACCTCATATTTCACACTTAAAGTTCTAACAGGTAGTTTCAACAATTCACAAAACTTATTATCTACAAACGACTTATCAGCGCCTGAATCAAATAACACTCTCGCATAGACATCATTTACGAGAAAGGTACCTGTTATAACGTTGTCGTCCTTGACAGCTTCCTTAGCATCCATTCTGAAGACCCTAGCATTGGTCTTCCTAGTCTCTTCATTCTTCCTTGCAAATTTTGGGCAGTTGGATTTGATATGCCCCTTTTCATTGCAACTATAACATGTTGCATCCTTTATCTTCTTGCACTCAAGGGTCTTATGTTCTGTAGACTTGCAAATCCCACAAGGCCTTGGCTGGTATTGGGATTTTGAGTCAAGTCTGCACTTTCCAAAATGGTGCTTTCTGCAAATTTTACATCTGGGTTTTTCACCCGACTGCTGACCATCTTTCTTGAATCCTGACCCCTTCTTAGAGTCGTTGTTTCCCTTCTGCTTCTTATCTGAACGTCGTGAGTTGTCGTCCTCACGCTTTCTTTTCTCCGTATCAGTTTTCCTCAGTGACCTCAGCCTGACAGCATCTGAGGTAAGGGACAACGATATGTCCGTTACTGACCGAAAAGTGGTTGGTCTGGAAGCTTTTACACTTGCTTTTATCTCCGGTTCCAAACCCCCGATAAAACGAGCTATACGTTTAGGCTCCGGAGTTACCAAGTAAGGGACCAACCTTGACAAAGTATTGAAAGTAGTAAGGTAGGTCTGACAGTCCAAGTTTTTCATGACCAGTGCCAGGAAATCAGATTCAATTCTCTCAACCTCGTGTTGAGGGCAGAAATTTTCCTTGATTAGTGCCATGAACTCTTCCCATGTCATGCTGTATAACGGGACTTTCCCTGTGGCCTGGATCAAAGATCTCCACCAGGCTAAGGCTTCTCCTTTGAAAGACTGCGAGACAAACTTCACAATGTCTCTGTTATGACAACCACTAATATCCACCACAGTATCCATTTCATCCATCCACGTCATGCAATCAACAGCTCCTTTTTCCCCATTGAAGTCTCTGGGTTTGCATGACACGAAGTATTTATAGGTGCAACCCCTATTACGAGGTTCCTGGTTCTGTACTGCTCTTTGGGATGGATTACTCCTTTGATTCGAGGAGTGGTGAGAATTACTGTTGTGGGCAGTGTGGGTCCTGGAGGGTGTTCTAGTGTGTGATGCAGAATGGGTCCTCGTATGGGTACCACTTGATCCATGGTGCTGTCTACCCATAGCTATATTAACCACATTATTTATCATAGCTTGCAACTCTGGACCTGCTACGTTAACTTCGGCATTTTCATTCACTATCCCTGGGTGACTGTTGACCTCGTTTGAGTCTGCCATGTATCTAGAACTGTAACATATCGACAATAATTTATTGGTGAGTTTGTTATAGAATTGTCTTTTATGGCAATTTTATTAACCGTGGTAACATAGACCATATATGGGTAATTTATTACTCACATAAATTTAGGATTTCTAATATAATTTATCCTAATTATAAAACAATAATAGTTTTATTAGCACATAAGGCCTAGTCACTGGGACAATTTAGATTATAAGCTATGATTTCAGAGAATCAAAGCATAAAGGTTTGAACAAGGTTCATTACCTTTATCAGACAGGGTCACAGACTAATACTGTCTTTTGTCTCACATGAAAATGAGAAGGGCCCGTAGGCATTCCATTACCAATGGATGGTAAAAGAACTTATCATTTTTATTAATGATTTAACCCATGATTCCGAGATCATTTATTTGGGTTTAGAATCTTTGAAAAGATTCATATATAATAATAACACGAATCGTGTCTGCCAGGAATGTTAACATGTTTTCAGATGTTAACAAGGATTTGAATCTTTTTAACTAGTTTTACCATCTGGGCCAGGTCTTAAAATGACATGCAGGCTAGGTTATACTTTTAAGATCCTTAAAAATAACTTAGGCAGATTGATTTTTAAAAGGAATGATTTTGATTTATTTATTTCATGTATCTTTTAATTATGCATAACATGGCAAATATGAAATTTATAAACTTACATTCCATTAAAACTAAAAGTAGTACATTTTGCCCTAAACGGGACTTTTCACAGAAACAGATGCCCACGCAGGAGCTATACATATAATACATGTCCTCACAGGGACGGTCTACAAAAGTAAATGTCCACGCAGGGACTACTAGAGACAAGTCCACGTAGGGACTACGTACAAAGATAGATGTCCGCGCAGGGACTACATACACACATAAATAAATGTCCACGTAGGGACTTGATTTAAACAAGGAAATACAACAATATATATTGGGAATTAACGATCCCTTTTCTTCTTTCCCTTAAGCAAGTTTGCCAAGCCACTCATAAATCCCTCATTCTTCCTACGTTCCTTCTGGAAGTCTCGCTCCACTTTGGCCAGTCTTCGACGGAGTTCCTCCTGCTCAGGTGGAGGAGCCCGTGGTGGCTGGTAATGTGGTGGCGGCTGAACAGGTGCTTGATACCCCTGAGTTGGGTATCCCATTCCCCAAGGGGGTCCGTATGGTCCCTCAGGATTATTATGGGCTTGGTAGCTTGCTGCCACTAGGTAGGGGTCGGCCTCGGCATAGTTATAATTATGGTATGCTGGCGGTCCATAAGGGTTGTAAGCTGCCGGAGCAGTATAAGCAGGTATTGGGTGGCCAAAACCCGGTGATGGCGGTACAATAGGTGCTGAATTCACCTCCGAAACTGGGACAGAAGGTCCCCCCATCTGTGGGACTCCATGAGTAGGCGGATAATGGCTACCGCTAGAGTGTTGAGGAGTGGTGATATGAACTCCCACTGGTCGTACTGACATCCGCGGGCCAGTCCTCCTACGTCTCGGCGGTTCTGGAGGTTCTACATAAACTGGCGGCGGTGGAGGCGGTGGCGTGACTGCCTCGAAATGGGGATCCCCAGAGGGATCTTGTTGCTGCTGTTGCTGATGAGATGCTGAATGAGACGGTGTATGGTGAGACGGTGTATGGTGAGACGGTGTATGGTGAGATGGTGTATGGTGAGACGATGAGTGTTCAGATGGGGTATAATACCACTCACACCGTTCGAACCGTGCCATGTGACTATCCGGACCTTCGTAGGGTGGTCCGTGGTAAGATGAACCATCAGAGATTGAAAAAGGATGGTTCCGGGATCCGGTTGAAGCTTCGACAGGATCTGTGTCCTCGTCCATATCTTGATCACCAGAAAAGTGATCCTCCGGCCCTAGTGGGTTAAAGCCCACGTTTTCGGGTAGGTACTCTGCTGGGTTAAACTGACCCTGAAATACAGGAGTAGGGTCGCCGAAGAAATGTTGCGGGTTGTGGGGTTCGTTCTCTGACTGAGGCCCATAGGAGTCATGATATGGAGGCGTTGAGGCGTGCGAAAAAGATCGTCTGGCATCGTCTTCATAGGTCCTCCATAGCTCCCTCGTTTCGTCATTCCTTGTAGAAGAAGTTCGTCGATATGAAGGCCCTGCCTCATGGTCGTTAGGGGCACTAGCTGGCTCCTTTCCTCGACTACCTCGTCTAATTCTTGGCGGCATTATTGTACCTGTTAAAATACACAAGGTAATAACAAGGAAAAAAATAAAGGACAAAAATTTAATTAAATAAAAATTTGAACAATTTGGATTATTCCTAAGTTCTTTGTCTAGACTCGAAGATTTAGGAATGTGCAATTGTGTAACTGAGATTAAACACAAAAGGTTAGTGTTTAATTCACTCAGTGTTGGCTCTGATACCAACCTGTCACACCCCGAATTTCCACATGTTACCAGTGGGCCCAGTAGGGGAGTATCGTGACGTGGTTGGCAACATAATAGTCAAACAACACAATATTTAAATGCACAGCGGAAGCAAAGTATAGATTTAATTCAACCAAACGATATTGTAATATTAAGTATCACAAATAGTCGAATATAAATCCACAGGTAGATCCAAATAAAAGGAAAACAAATGTTCAACAGTTTATGACATCCAAGCTGGCGAGACTTAATGTGGATGCTAAGAGACAGGCCAGCCTATTTCGCGTAGTACCTGCACTTAACCTTTTTAAGAAAATACGTCAGTTTACACTGGTAAATACAATCAACCGACTCATTTTGAAAAGAGTTTAAGAAAATGCATTTAAGGCACAAGGCACAAATAATATTTTATAACTTGGGATAATTATGTAAATATATAATACTTGTAAACGAATTACATGTTTCTTATGCGTTCAGTAGTCCGATCCTTAGACTGGATTAAAGATCAATAGACACACCACTTTATATAATGAGACACTGACAGGTGTACGCCTACACCTGAGTGCTAAGGTTGTGGCCATCTCGTAAGATGATGCCAGGGATATCCGGGACATGGTCATTAACCCCCCAAAGGCTTTAAGCAAACAAAACATTTCAAAACAGAGCATATCAATGATTTAACCTCTATTCGATTAAAGATTCAATGCTGGACCAAGCGGTATTTTATATACCGTACCCCAAGCCCGTATAGGGAAAATAAGTTAAAAGTATTTACCTGAGTAAGTATAGTTCAAAATCAGCGAGTGCAAGTATCTTTTACTGGTTCTCCTATTCTGGAACGAAGGTTTATAACAACCTATTAGAATCCTAACGGGTCTTTAGTTAAGCTTACGCTTAGACCAATTAGTTTTAAAGATACGGTTCGTACGCACGATTAAGCGAAGACCGGATAGAATGTGATTTAGACCCGACAAGTTTGAAGACTTGCTTAATATGGGTATATGATACACATTCTGGATTTTGAGACAAAACCGATAAGGTTTGACCCGTTTCGGCTAATTTATGTAAACTAGTTACATAAACCGAACCGAACGCGCATGAAGCGTAACGGGTATCCGTAAGAGTCCTAAACAGGTTTCCTAAGTTAACATGCCTTAAATAAGTTGTGATATCAGTAGGATATCACCCGTGACGCCCCAAACGAGTTTAATCTCATTATAAGCCCCGTAGGGGTATTTTGGTCATTTTAAAGATTATAAAATGATTTAGTTAGGTTTCTGTGAACCGGGTCTGGTTACATCAGTAAAATGGCCTATTTTAACAGGTTATAACATTTGGTAATAAGTCTTATGTGTCAAAACGTTTTTAAACATAAACTACGCGTATAATACGCGTATAACGCCGTTTTAAGCGACGTCCGGTTTAAAAATAGAATTCTGAGTTTCCAGGTCAGTTTAAAAAGCTCAAAATACTATAATTATTATTTAAAATCAGTATCAATTGGATTGGCGCCATTCGGACGTGTAAAACTCATTTTATGGCCGAAAAGGGCATTTTCGGTATTAACCGAATTAAGGCGCTAATCCTAGCTTAGGATCAGTTTAAAAATAATTAAAAATCTTCAAAAATCCCAAAATATTATATTACTTCAGTAAGTAAAAGATTTGGTGCCAAAAATTGGGCTTAGATAGGTTTTACGCTAATGGCGTCGTTTAATTAATAAAAGTGCCAATAATTACGTCATTAAGCATATCTCCTAATCTAGACATCCGATTGACATGAAAATTTACAGACATGCTTAATAATCAGTAATAAAGATTATCATACTTTCATATTTCCAAAAATCTCGTTATACGGACATAAGGGCAATATGGTCATAATTAGGCATTTAACGGAAACATCGGACGATTTAAGGATTCGAGTGGTATAAACGCAGAGGCTTATACACACTTATAATTAGGTCCTAACGGAACTTTAAGGCATGTCTAAATCTATCTTAATCGGGTCAGAATCGAAGTCAAAGCAGAAAGTCAAACTACGCGACTTTCGGCTCCGAATCGGTTCAAAACTGAAAGTTGTCGAACCAAACAAGCGTAGACAAGTTTTTATACTTATTTTCAGTTTGTATGAATGTTAAAACAGATTATACGCCTTATGTATCGTTAAATTTGCATCAAACGATTCTGTTGACTTTTTCGAATAAGGTTTGACTCGACGAACGCCATAGTTAGGATCAAAATCAGTGAGTGACCTTTTAGGGGTTTAATACTCATAAAATTACCAACTCGTAACAACTTTCGTTTCGACAAATCTCTGGACCATTTGTGATTTATCGCCAAGTCAAACCGTAGTTACGACGGTTTGATTTCTAGGCTATAAACGATGTAAAACTGAATCGAGAAGGATCAAGAGCACTTACACACGTCTAATGGATGATATGGAAGTCTGGTGAATGACCCGTATGCTCCTTTGATATCCAGAAGTTGATATGTGTTTGTATGTTGAACACGAGACTTTTAACAAGGACTTTGATCTTTCTTATTTGATTCCAAATGAGTGTAGGATGATCAAGATGAATGTATAAGGCCTTTATAAGATGTATACTAGTATATACCAGCCCATAGAATCGAAAAACCATGTTTAAAGTCGGTTAGATGGCACGAACAGGCAGCTGTCCATGCATCAGGTTGTTTTCTGCATCTGCAGGTCGAATGCGGCCCGCTTTGGGTTTTGTTGATCCTGATGCGGGCCGCTTGGGCCCCCTGATCAGGTTAACTTGTTTTCTTGAATTGCATTTTGGTCCCTAGTCCCCCGAAAGGTCGTTTTCAAGTCCAATCTTGCATAAGAAGCTTTGATATTTAATATTTGGGGCTTTAAGACTTATACCCACTTTGTCAAGTCCTCGGGTAACTTTGTGATCACCCGAAAAGCCCTAAATTTCCATGTTGACGATTCTAACCCTTGCACACGAATTTTATCACAACTTGCTCATACGATAACGAAACTTCATGAAATTTTTGTGGTACATTCTAGTGAGTATAATTAATCGTTACAAAGCTTCGGGTTTGTCAAAAGGTCACTCAGAGGTATAACTTAAACATGTTGGCACATTTAACCCCCGTAGTTTGTAATCTCTCACTTTCTTTCACGATTCGCTTCGTATGATCCATGATCTATTCGTTTAAGGTTATAAACATCATGTAGGGTTATTGCAAAGTATATTTACCCATTGTTGACACTTTGAACCCTTCTTTTTACACTGTTTCACTGTTTGTCAACTTTAGTCCTTCAAGAACCTTCTTTCACACGTTCAAACCTATGACACGTGTCAACACATTATAGGACGTAAATTTTCGGGGTGTTACACTCAGCCAGCCAGCCAGCCATAGGTGTTGCTTTTTGATTGTCTAAACACTTTAGAAAATTTGAAAAAAAAAATGTCTATTTTAGAAAAGTCTTGATTAACATTGTCTATTTTGGTAATTTTCCTATTTTTTGAGTTAAATGGAAAAACTAGAAAAGAACCAAAGTCATCCCGAAAACCGATAACTGAAAAAACCCAAACCGGACGGTTTACAAATGCCAAAAACCGAATTTCTTGTTTAGGTCTGAATTAGGGATGAGCTCGATACCAACTGGTACCAAAAATATCGGTACCGAAAATCTCCAAAAATGGGTACCGATACCGAAAATACCCGATATGGTACGATTCGTAACTGACCAGGACCGAAAACGTCAAAAGTCGGTACCGAAAATATATGGGTTCGAGAAATTCGGTACTGCTACCCGATACCATTTGCTCATCCCTAGTCTGAATTGGACATAAAAACCGAATTTTTGTTTTTTTTTTTCAGTTTTTCTCTGAATTGAGCTCAAAACCGACTTATGCGCACCCTCAAGGTTTTCAAAAACCCAAATACTGAAATCTTGTTTTTGCTCCTTCTGAGCTCAAAACCGACCCATACATTACATCAATCCCATATATTAACCAAAAGCTGAAATCCATCCACAAACAATTATAATTCGTACCAAACAGCTTGAGATCACCATCCTCAAGCACCGGAACCTGACCGAACGGCTGCAGAAATGCAAACATCTCATCGTTATACATAGATCAAACCAAACAAATAACAAAACAAATACAAGAAAGTCGTCGTTCCAAAAAAAAAAACAAAACAGACGTTATAAAATAAAATAACATAAACTATACACATACGTTACGGGACAGAAATTCAGGAGTCTTGTGTTCTTTATTGCTCATGTTGATTGTAACGAACTCATAATCGATCTCCTTCTCAGCGAGACAAGCCTTAACACGGAGAGTAGCGGTTGAACCAACGGCACCGTAAAGTTTGATAGCCATTTTTATTATTAATTGTAATTGTAATTTTTTAAACTTTGATTGATGAAAGAAGAGCATGATGTTAAGTGTTACATATATACACAGATTCTATTCTAGTCACGAAAGAAAGGCCGAGATAGAAGGATCCAGATGCGGACGATGTTGCAGCATTTTGAGGAAATTGAGCAAGTAATCATGTAGGGACCAGCTCAGTACCGAACAGGTACCGAAAATCCCCAAAAGTGAGTACCGGTATTTAAGGGTAAAAACCGGTAAATACCGATACCAAACCGGTACCGAAAATCTCAAAAGTCGGTAACGAGTGTACCTGATTCGATAAATTTGATACCGGATACCATTTGCTCACCCCTATATGTAAGATTAAATATATTATGTATTAATATTTAATCTAGTAGCCATTATAATCATTTACATTATATAGATCAAAATATATAACAATCCTATTAAATAATTAGTTGGTAATTGTTGATGGACCATATTACCCTTATTAACTAATTAGGTTTCCTCCTGGGTGCTTATATAAAGGAGTCTTATGTAGAGGTTGAGGGGTTAGACAATTAGACACAAAACCCATAAGCATAACATCATCATCGACCTCCTCTCCTATAACCGATTACCCTTTATCGGTTCTCTCATCCCCATCATCAGATTGCACCCTAAGGAGGAACCAGATCAAGCTGACAATCATGTCAAACACTACTGCTGGCCTATCTGATGCAATCAAAGGTATGTTTTCATGTTTTACATTATGTTCTAAACAGAACTGAACCAACATGTGGTATCAGAGCATATGTTGATTAGTCGGTTCTGTTTTATATCCGTAAATCTGGAATAAAACTAAATAAACAGAATTGAAAACCATTAAAAATCCGTTTTCTGTCATCCGAGATGCCATTTCGGATCATTACGGATCCATTACGGATGCATCACGGATGAATATCTTCAAATAATTTTATCCGAAATGCCATTCCGGATCATTACGGATCCATTACGGATGCATCACGGATGAACGTCTTCAAACCTTTTTACCCGAGATGCCATTCCGGATTAGAATCATCCATTTCGGATCATTACGGATCAATCAAAGATGATTTCGGATCTGAGGTTTCATCATTACGGATCATTTCGGATGTGGAGTTTCATCATTACGGAGCATCACTGATCATTACGGACGATTTCGGATCTAAGTTTCATCATCACGGATCATCACTGGTTATTACGGATGATTTCGGATCTGGATCTACATCATTACGGATCATCTCTGATCATTACGGATGATTTCGGATCATTATCGATGCATTTCGGATGAATGTTTGAATGTTTATTTTCGTCACTTGTTCATCAGAAAGTTCGAAATTTCCCTTAGTTTTGGAATGATTTAGGATTATTGGGTGTTTGTTCCTGTTTGATTTATTTTTTATCTAATTAGAATTTTCGAAATCTGTTATTTTATTAATGGATAAATTTTTTTTTTTTTTTCGAAATAAACAGATAAAAATAACTAACTTTTAAACAGGAAACTTAATCCCATGATCCCTAAGATTTCGGATTTGAACCTTATCAATTAGTAACTGCTTAAATTAAGGATTTTATAGCTTGAGGAACACATTTCGGATGATCTTTACGGATCATCACGGATCAACAACTAATTGATCATTCCGGATGAACATCTGTTTGTCCATTACGGATCAATAACTGTCTGATCATCCGAAATCATGAGTGTTCATAAAATTTCAAGACTTATTCGAAATCCTGTTACTTTACTGAGCAGTTAATGTGAACTAATTTTTTTTCGCTGTTCCCCGCAATCCCAGCGAACTCACCGCGGAGTTCGATCCGCGCTAACGGGTGGTTTGCTATTAAATAACTGGTTTTGTAAATATTTAGTTAATTAATAAGGATCAAATAATGTTTTACAAAACCAAAATAGCTTAACTTGAATGAGTTTTTGATGTATCATTTCTGGCCAAAGCTGACTTGATGCATCTACTTATCGTTCAAGTATTACGAAAGCTATGTTAAGTATGCATCATAAGCATGAATGTCTCAATTTCTGGCCAAAGCTGATTTAATTCATTCATAGATGGCATACTTAACGAGTGCATAACTAAAGTGATTGTCTCAATTTCTGGCCAAAGCTGATTTGTTACAACCACTTTGCACATATGCTTAAATGATTACACTTCTGGCCAAAGCTGTTTTGTCTTCGTTTAAGTAGAATTTTAGCTAAGTCTATTATTTTGATGTTAGTAATAGACATATCACAACCTCTTCACACAATGATCCTTATATTAATGATCCTTAATTAATTTTTATGATCATTTTGTCTGCCTTATTTTAAGTACCCATAATTTTTCTCACTATAATTTTTCTTCTATAAGTCTATATCTCATCCACTCTAATTCCTAAATCTAATATGTTTTGCTTAAAGTTTCTATTAGAATTAGCTCTTAAATTAAACTCTTGATTATCTCTTAAGGTACGATAATCCTATTGCTCTCTTCTGATAAAGCACTACAGAAGAAAAGTAGAGCATGATGATTAGGATAAATCGAACATGATGTCTCTTATGATAATCAAGAATAAGTGCTGTCACTAAAAGGTTATTCCAGATTAAGTCTTTCCTAATACTAATCTATAATTGTGGAATAATCAATAGAACTCCTAAGATGCATGTCTTCATTTAAAATTATAAATTATAAAGCTAAGTGGTATATGTGAATACATAATAATGTACAATACCATGACCCATAAAGTTAAGGGCTTACGCATGGAAATAAGTACATTTTTCCAGTACATTACATACTAAGATTTTCACTTGTACAATTTGATGCATTATAAATCAACTATAACACTCAAAAGTACCAAAGTATAACGAGTGTGTTGATAAGCAACATATGTACAAAGAAATAAGTGTTTGAAGCTGGAAAATAAGTTGTTACTCACCTTAGAACCACTAATACTTTAAAAGAGGATTGTTCTAAGGTCCATAGACAAAATGCAAGTACAAAATCCCAACTCTAAGGTTCTTCAAGGGAAAATCTCACTGCATGATTATGTCATTAGACTAGACATAAGCAACGAGACTATCCATTATTCCAAAGAACAGTTGGATAAGTTAATTAGATAGTCACTTACTAATGATATTTAAGTCTGATAATTTTTTAATATTCCAATTAACACATGATTAGTTGACTCTAGTTCCATACGTTTCCTTACCAGAACTCGACAAATAACTAACATGAGAGTTAGTGACAAAATTAAATGTTAAGGTTATAAGAACCATAATAAGCAGTCTTCTAACAAAGCCTTTCGATACCTTACATATTCTGAAGATTAACCAGAATACAGTATCATTACTTAGGCTATGTCATGAAGGTTGTGAGGTTTGCATAACCAACATAAAGTCACACTTATCTTAAACTCTCATTTTATTTGTTCTAAATATCTGGATTGAAACATTACTAAGATGGAACTAGATGATACGTTACGCTTTCACAACTTTTGTCATCATGCAAATGAGAATTCGACAAAAGGAAAATGAGACTTATAAATTTCGTCCATTATAACCAAAATTCATGAGAAATCATGACATGGTTAATAAGGATGATTTTTTCATTTAATCTCATTCTAAGTGATTTTAAATCATGACGTTATAGCCCTAAATATGACTTGGCTTAAGGAATAAGTATGGGTCCATCATAAGTCATTCATTGACATTCGTGGAACTTATTCCAAATGGAATATTCAGACATAATTCATTTATCATTTAAAAGACTATCAACTTGTATCTAAATTTTGTCGCATATGGCTCACTGTCTTAGAAGAAATCTATTCATATATATATACTTAATAAGATTTCTATTAGATATGTCCCTAAAGTTTCTTATGATATCTGGACATTAAAGAAATCAAATAAAGTTTAACGTATATATGATAGGTTCCCACATCACGTAGCTCATTGAAACTTCTCTTGTAGCATTTTAGAGATATCAAAGATCAGTGGGAGCATTAAGTGCCTTAATAATAACTTGCAATAGTTGCAAGAGGTGGGGGAGTGAAAACTTTATATTACTTCAATTTACACCTCTTGTACAAGACACTGCTCCATTATGACACTGTTCTATCATAACTTATCTCCTTAAATCTAATGCTACTCTTACAAAAGTTTCATTGTTGCTTACTTGTGGGCACACTTAGATTTCTTACCTAAACTAACATAATCCTCAACAAGAGAAACTACAACGACTAACGTCATTAACTCGTTTCTCTATTAGAATTTGTTGGTCGTTACATATTGACCCTAAGCATGCTGAGTTCCTAAAGATTTCTAAGGTCAGTGGGAGCAGTCAAAGTCCTTATTATGATTTGCAAGGAATACAAGAGGCGGGGGGAAGAGTGTCATTAAATTTCACTCCGAATTTAACTCCGATTACACCTCTTGTACACCATACTGCACCAACTCTTACAAACTTAGAATGAAAATGATAGCAACCTAACCAAGAGCTAATCCATAAAACTGAAACTTCTAATGAACCCAAGAATCAACTCAGGAGGTCATCTAGGTTTAAAAGCCTACTAACTTTGATGATTACATAACCTCCCTAATTGAAGTTGAAATGGATTTTGGAAATGTTTGCTGATCCTATCTCTTCAAATTAAGCCATTAGCGTCAATTAATCTTCTAAATGGAATAAAACAGTTTTCTAGTAAAACTGATTTTATGTGTTCGTATAACGTTTGGGATTTGATTGAATTACCTAAGAGTGTTCATAACTAAACCAAATCCTAACATAAGCGTTAAGACACGAAGAAGCTTGATTGATTGACAAAGGTTACACTCAGAAAGAGATGAATTATCAAAGAGTCTTTCTTACCTTTCTTACAAAAGATTTCTTTGAGGATCATCACTGTTCTAGTAGCTTATAATAGTTTAAAGCTACATTAGATGAACATTATAAACATTTTTCCATAACAAATGGCTGACACATTTACATGTTCATTAGATAACAACCTAAAGTTTCAAACTGAAGGTTAAAGAACACTTTATTTGTAAGCCAATAATATCCATGTATGGGTTAATGCAAACATCATAATGTGATGAAAAGCTAACGTAATTATTTTCATCAAGAATCAAGTGGATTAATGTACCTACCTCAAGATGAGTGGGAGCAACTAAGATAAACTTGTTTATATAGATGATATTCTTTTGACAAGTATATGTTACATAAGTCAAAGCATTGTTAACACAAACTTTGATATAATAAATCTCAGAGATATCTCTTACGTGATTGATATCATAACATACTGAGATAGACTCAATGGGACAATAGTATCGTTCCATAAGTTTAACATTAAATGGGTCCTTACATATGTAACAAACAATACTGCTCTCTTTTAGAGGATAATAGGATAAATGAGATTGTTTATTTACGCTTCATTAATTAGAAGCCTTATGTAAGTTTAAGTCTATACTCGTTTAGATATTACTCACATTGCAACACACTAGATATGTCTAGATTAATGTGAAGCATCTAATGGAGTATTACAATATCTTTAAAAGAAATGAGAGACTATAATTTGAAGAAGAAGTGAGAATTAAAACCGGTTTATTACTCTAACTTTGAGATATTCAGAGATGACAAAATGTAATTTCGGGTATATCTTTATGTCAGCAGACAAAACCTATTTCATGGAGGAGTCATAATGTACTGATATTAACAACCTAAGTTATAACGACATAATATAGTCACTAAATGTTGTTGGAAGTTTATCAGTGGACTCATAAGTTTAATGACTCCATATAATGTTTTGAAGACTTAGTGTGATAAAGTCAGCTACCATGACTCCTTGAACAGTAACAGTTCAAGAGGTGCTGCATTAATTTTCGATACGCAATTAATTATTCGTTTATGAACGAATTGAGGAAACTAAGTTTTGTATCGAATACATTCATGATATGCTTAAGGATCCTATAACTGAAGGGCTATTACCCATAAGTCTTATTAAGAGAGCTCATAGACGGGTATTAATTGATGGCCGTGCGCAATTGCATATCGTACTATGAATGACTAAGTATTAGTTAATTTTCCTCATCAGTTTGATTTTGTATGTCTCTAAGAATATGTCAAGCTAGCATAACGGCATATAGACAAATATAGTTACAAATCAAACAAAGGGCTTATGCGTATTTTGATCATAACGATTAGGTTTTAAATTAAGGCTATAGTATGATTAATGGGGGTCCTGAGTCGCATAATGATTCAACGGCTGTATTTCTCTGCTATAGTACTTGTTTAAGGCTAAAATGAGTGTTAACTCCTGATCAGGCTTATCTAATACTCATAGTAAATGATTACTCGGCTAAGTGGGAGAATGTAAGATTAAATATATTATGTATTAATATTTAATCTAGTAGCCATTATAATCATTTACATTATATAGATCAAAATATATAACAATCCTATTAAATAATTAGTTGGTAATTGTTGATGGACCATATTACCCTTATTAACTAATTAGGTTTCCTCCTGGGTGCTTATATAAAGGAGTCTTATGTAGAGGTTGAGGGGTTAGACAATTAGACACAAAACCCATAAGCATAACATCATCATCGACCTCCTCTCCTATAACCGATTACCCTTTATCGGTTCTCTCATCCCCATCATCAGATTGCACCCTAAGGAGGAACCAGATCAAGCTGACAATCATGTCAAACACTACTGCTGGCCTATCTGATGCAATCAAAGGTATGTTTTCATGTTTTACATTATGTTCTAAACAGAACTGAACCAACACTATAATCATGTGTTGAATAGTTAAACATGCAGGAAATTGAGTAACTAATCAGCTAAGCATAAAAAAAATTTTATTATTGTTTTCATATCAACTTATTATATATATGGGCAACAAACATTACACACACATCATACAATATCACTCTTAATACGTGAAGCCACAAACTCACACCACAAAATCAATCAAGCCGTGATTGCTTTCACCCATGCAGGCCTAGACTGGATCTCGGCAGCCCAGGCGCTGACATGCGGCCGCGCGTCGAACAACCTCTTCACATTGGTTCCAAACAAAAACTTCAAAACAGGAAGGTGGTGAAGATCCGCCAACGTGAAGCAATCACCACCCAAATACTTGCTTTCGGACAACCGTGATTCGTACACGTCGAGCACTTTCTCCAGCTTCTTCTCGTTCTCTTCCACAAGAGCGTCGTCGGTTGTCGAACCGAACTTGGGTTTGTAATGTAGCTCCCATGCTAGTATTGCTCCAGACTGGTCGAATTTTTGAGACTCGACTTCGATCCACACGCCAACTATTGCCATCTTTTTCGGGTCGTGGATTATTAGATTGGTCCCGTTGTCCAGGTATGCATGAGCTAGGTATTGTGTAATTGCCCTTGATTCTGAAGCAAAATGGTCAATTCATCAAAGTTAAAACCTAGATATTAACTGGGTTCATCAATTTGCAAATGATTAACATTCCTAGGGGTTTCCCATGATTACGAAGTACTAAACCCCAAAAAAGTACAATGGGTCCACACTGGTGATAAGCTCGGTAATGGGGTCGAAATTCGCCAAACATGGGTACCGGTACCATTACCGAAAATGTTCAATACGGTACGGTACCGAAAACGCCTTTTCGCCAAAAAGTGGGTACCGATTTCGTACAGGAAATTCAGTACCGGTACCAGATGCTCATCCCTAGTCCAAAGAACACCAACCTAATAATTACACGGGTAAATTATCGGCTTTATTTTAAATTGATGGACTGAGAGACCGGGCCCTATCTTAACTGACATAGAAAAATAGGGGCCAAGTCTTAACTGACGGGCTAAAGAAATTGGCTCTATCTTTCCGGTTAAAAAAAAGAGCCTGCTCTTGGTTTGTAGACCCATTATTTTGAAGCCTAAATGAAAAAAAAAAAAAAAAATGACTAAACTGAAAAAATGATCAATGAGGTTTGGTCACTTTTATACAAAACTCAAACCTTTTGAATCTGGGTCAATATGGTTTCAATTTTGTTGTCATTTTCATCGAAAATCAAAATTTGATTAGATTTTTTAGTCAACATCCAGTTTTTTTTTGTTTTTTTTCTCATTTTAATTTTAATGAAGGGCAAAATAGTCTTCAAACGTTTTATCATAACAAATTAAAAAAATCTGACCATTTTGCTCTTCATCCGATAAAATTGGAACGAAACAAAGAACATTAGCATGGTCCTGCGCAAGGATGACACGCACAAATCGAGGAATTATCCAAATCTTTTTGCCTTTCATAAAAAATAATAAAATAAAAGGGAGGAAAAAAAACTGAATGTTATTTTTTTTTTTGAAAGGTGTGAATTATTCGCGAATGTCGGGAGATCTAGCATACGTTGTCTTAACCGGGTCCGCGCTAGAGAGCCCCCTCGCACAATAGATCCCTCAATTTAAACCCCTCAATGAGAAACCCCTATCACCAAGACTCGAACTTGAGACCTTGAGGGGAAAACTCACCCGGGCCCACTAACTAGATTTTAATTTTGAATGAAACCACATAACCCAGATTCAAATGATTTAAGTTTTGTATTAAAGTGTCAAAAGTAACCATAATTCATAGACCATTTTGGCCGTTTACTCAAAAAAGAAAACCGAATACTTGAAACCCAAAACCGAATCAAAAACCCAAAACCCAAAAATTTGTTTTTTCGTTTGATTTGAGCTCAATTCATCAAATAAACCTAGAAACTTAACAAATCCCATATTTTAATCCACAAACAATTATAATTCGTACCGAACAGCTTGAGATCACCATCCTCAATCGCTGGAACCTGACCGAACGGCTGCAGAAGCACAGATACATCATCAAAATCATCAAACAAACATACATATTTCAAATCAACATCAAATAACTAGAGCTAATGATGTTACATACGTTAAGGGACAGAAATTCAGGAGTCCTGTGTTCCTTATTACTCATGTTTACGTTAACGATCTCATAATCGAGCTCCTTCTCGGCGAGACAAGCAATAACACGAAGAACATTGGTTGAAGCAGCGGAACCGTAAACTTTGATAGCCATTATTGTTGTTTTTATTAATTAACTTTGATTGATGATGAAAGAAGTGAAGACGATGTTAAAGTATTATATATACGCGTATTGTTATATTCTGTAGCTGGGTTTGACTAATGAACCGCCAAGATTGAAGGATCCAGATGAGGACGAAGGTTCGAGAACCGACAAGTTGTAAAAATTATAAAGATAAGTGTGTGGTGGGCTAATGATATCTTTTAAGAGACGAAGGTTTGACTCTCAGTCTCACTTGGTGTAGAGTGAGACACTGGTGGGTAATGATAGAAGATCTAGGGAAACCTGAGTTAGATCCTTAAGTCAAACGAGTGTTACTGGTAATTTCATCGTCGTGTCTACTGGTGGGTGGGTTATCGGATTTTCCCTGGAATTTGTGGTAGACTCGGGTTACTTTCGGAGTACTCCGTTTGTTCAATACGTGCCCCGAGAATGTTCGGAATTGAGTTTGTTCGCCGTAAAAAAAAAAATTATAAGGGGAGGAGGGGTGGTTCACTAGTGATAGAAACTATCACTCTCATTGTCCAATCAGATCATGCCATGTCATCAACCAAATTTCTATCACTAGTGATAGAAATGTAGGCGGGGTGGTATCACTAGTGATGGAATTCTATCACTCCCAATTTTTTTTAAATTTCATTTTAAAATTAGAAATTAACAATAAAACACTAAAATTAAAAATTTCATTAAACTTAAAAAATAAATTACATAGGAAAATAAAAAAACAACTAAAATTAGAAAAAAAAAATAAACTAAAGTGGCATCTCCCAACCCCACTTTGCGCAAATCTCGCGCTTTTGTTGAATGACAATTGACTTAAAAGGTTCGTCGAGATGGTTGTGCTTTTCACATAAGATTTTTAAAAGGTTCGTGGAGAGTTTTTTAATTTTTTGTATTGAGTGTGAGAATAGTTGGAGAGTTTATTGATTTTTTGTATTGAAATAGGTTGGATTTATATAAAAAAAAAAAGATCAAATATCATCCCAAACGGTCAAAAAATACCCAAACGGTCATGTTCCAACGTTCGAAAATTCAAAGTTCAACGCGTTGTGGGTGTAACGCGTTACATATATAACGCGTGATACATGAACCGGCGGCGGTGTTCCGTTGCACTTCAACGAGTGATGGCCATGTATCACGGGACCGCCCCGACTCCTCTAATAAGTGTGTGGTGGAGTGGAGGGTGAATTTCGGTTTCCTAGGCGTCAAAGGTCATTTGTCGATATGATGAGGTAAGCGGTGACGTAAGATGAATGTACACGCATGATCACGTTTGGTTGTAAATTGAATACAATGCATTTAGATATGCTACGTGTCTTTTTTAGTTAATTAAAATGTGCCTAGCCAACTTTTTTTTAACGGTATCATTGACGGAACACTTATCTATACTTAGTTAATTAATGTTTGTTGTGGGTGGCCTAGCTGCTGGCTAGCACCTCTGTATAGTTTCAATTCTAAAAAAAAAAAACTTGGTTCTTCTTGGAGACATAGGGCGGTTTTTGGCTTGTGCAGGTCGTGCCACTACACAAGGCCCAAATTGCCAAAGGGCCTAATTTTTTTATAAGTTTCTAAAAATTATGTATTAGATCTGATAGTTTAAAGCTCAAAACAAAAACCCAACTCAGATTTGGGCCGCAATCCCCAAATCCGCTTACAAAATCCTGTTGGCTGGGGGGCGCAAAAACATAAAAAAGAACGAACGATTGTCACGATTCATTTCAAAGGCTCCAAGCTCAGCACACGATTCATCGGGTGATTAGGAATTGCGAGTTTTTGGCCGGCATCATCATTCAATCGCTCGCGGCTCGCCTCATCAGTTATTGTCATGGAATTCAGAAATTTTATTTGAAAGGAAAGGGATTTGCAAATGTTTCAGTTTCATATCATAGTGATTTTGTTTAAAGTTTATGAAATAGAAACTATCATTCATTCAAAAACACCAAGGATAATTTTCAGTGATCTTTCTTTGTTCAGAAACTTTTTTTAGAGCTTTTAGGTTAGAGTAAAATGCACGGATAGTCCCTGTGGTTTTGCAAAGTTTCAGCTATAGTCCCCAGATTTTGGAAATTACACTCATAGTCCCTGTGGTTTGACAGTTTGTTACGCGGATAGTCCCTGGAGTGGATGGAGGTTAGTTTTCTCAGTTAAGTTGGTGTGAAATGACTAAAATACCCTTAATATAAAATAAAATAAACAAACCAAGTATTAAATATATTATAAAACATATATATATAAACATAGACCAGGTTTTTTCCACCATGGCTCTCTCTTTCTCTCCTTGGCAAACCCCCATCACCACCTGCCGCCACCAGCACCACCACCTCCACCACCTGCCACCACCCACCCCCCACAACACAACCAGCCACCACCTACCCCACACCACCACGACCAACCCCACACCAAAAGTTAGGTGATTGAAATTGAAATTGGGTTAAGAAAGCTCATGAACCTAAAATCGAGATTGACTCAAAATTGATTCTTGATGAGTAACAGACGTCAAAAAACAATATCTTCCATTGAACTTAAAATCAAGATCGAAACCACAACGAAATAGATCTGGTCATGGGAATTTGATGGATTTCAAGCCTACCTGTGGAGCCATCGGAACAGGGTCAACTGGAAACCACCAATTGCCACCACCACTGCCAAATCAGACCACATCATCACCGCGAAATCGAAGCAACATCAGGCCCCATCATCGTCATCGCACATCTAACTGGAAAAACGAACCTGCAACGGAAACAAGAGGCACTATCGTGTTACACCCTAAATCATATTTGACAAAAAGTCGCAGTGGAAACACTAACCGTAAAAATTTCTTGCATTAAAATATCTCCACTTATTTAAACTTTTAACTTTAACTTAATTCTTAATCAAAAATCTGTCATCCTCTTACTTGTTAACTAAAAACATAGCTTACATTAACTACATTTTACATTCAACGTCCCCGTACAATCTCTCTAGTGACTCGGTCTTCGATCTCTAATCCTTGTGATAATCGCTCATCATCCGTACAACCTGCATTCACCACATACATTCATATCATTAGTACATATTTACGAAACAAAGTTCATTCGCGTACACTTCACACTTCGTCATCTTTTAAGCTTTAAGCATTTCATCTGCTTATCCATTTCCTGGCGAGGCTTCAATAACGTACCTGCATTACTTTTCATTCTCGAGACATACCATTAATAACATTAACACTCAACGTGTCTATTCCATACATACATACGTACTTACATACATACATACATACTCATCTATATACATACAAACCTTTCCTACATCCAAAACGGACGACGGATCAAGCAAAACGAGCCAAAACGGCGAAAATCAGAAGCGTATGATGGGAGGGGCGTCGGAGACGCCACTTTAGGCGTCGACGACGCCTAACGGCGTCGGCTTGGCGTCATCCAGGGGAAACTGGCGTCGGAGAAAACTGAAGTTTCTGGGCGGCGTCGGCGACGCCACCTACCCGCGTCGGCGACGCCTAGCAGAAACAACAGTTTTCTGCTGTGTTGTTTTGTCGTTCGTTCGCACTAAAACGCGCGTAACTTTTGAACCGTTTACCCGTTTAACCTCCCGTTTCTTCCTACATGCTTGTAAATTCACATTCTATCATATGACATTAAAAACCCACATCCGGATTAAGGAAATTCTTAGCTTGCATGCATTCGGCTTATTATTATATTCTCATTATTTGACCCGTTATGGGTATTTGCGCATTAATTGGTTTATGACTAACCAAACCATCATCTCCACTTCCATACTTGTCCAAAACATTACGCTAAACGAATAACTTGCTTCAAAAATCACTTTTAAGCTCGTTTACCCCAAAATACCCTTCAAGGGCATCTTGGTCAACCTTAAACCCATCATTTACGACGAAGGACTTTAACACATATTTGGCCTCAAACGTCTTGTTTAATTCATTACAACACTTTATTTCTTACTAGTACTAAGAAGTGATTACGGAAATCACTTACCTTGTGCGTCCGTGCTCGTATCCGATTTCTCGCCTTTCCTTGACCCGTTATCCTTTCAAGCGTGAGTCCGTCTTGACATGCTTCCTATACTTCTCTTTTTATCAAGATCACGCTCCTATTAGCATATGCATTCGTACATGTTAACAATCATATCAATCGCATATTTCACCCTTAACTTTCATTAGTCCTTTCTAGCATACATAACTCATATGATTATATTCATATCCGTTTAAACTCATGTAATTCATCATATAATCACAAACAACTCATATTGACATAACATGTACCATACGAATTCCTATAATCCTGCCTTTACAACCACGTGTCAATTTCATGTTTCTTATGCTTAGTTGACTTTTGAAAGTCAACTATATACCATATTTAACCATCGACTTATCATCATATACCCGTAACATCATATTCGATTATACGGATGACACTATATACATTTCATCATACACTTGATGCGGGTACAACTTTTAAAGCATAACGTACAACTATTTCATGCATGAATCTTCTAAACTCATACATAACTCATCAAATCCTTCTACTAATCATCATATATCATTCCAAATAAACATCAATCATATCATCATCATTTTATTCACTTCATCTAACAACAATTCATCATTTCTTAACCCATTTCTTTAAACATTCACACACATGAATGATTTCAAACATTATTAACATAAGTGAATCATCATATTACATTACATCTTCTAAAACCCACTTCATAACTACTTGTTAATCACTTACAAGTGATCTAATCTAAAATTCTTCATAGTTCATCATACTTTTGATATATGTACTACCTTGTAAGCATAGTGTACAACTAGTTCATGCATATCATTCTAATCTCATACACAATTCATCAATTTCTTCCTCCTAATCAACATGATTCATACATGCATAACATCAAACATACTAGTATCATATTTCTTTCAATTCTTCTAACAAGAATACATCATACAACTCAAAATACATCAATATTAAGCAAGAACTTAGACATAGATGATTTACCCATGTCATCTTCTTCACCATAACAAATGGGTTTCACCCTTAAACATCAAATTAACCTAATTCATGCATAATCCATGTTCCAAATGATGAATCTAACACATTCTCATGCTCAATTTCATACAAATTCGTGATTTACAACATAACCCATTTCGTGCACCATCACCAATCTAGAATCTAAGACATACCTTACGATCCCCTTGAGAAGGTGATCATTAATCTATGCTCGGTTATGAATTTGAGCTTCGTTTAGCCTTCCAATTTGAGGGAATTGATGAAACTAGGGTTCTTGGCTCCATGGGAGCTCCCTGCTCTTTTTCACGCACACACCATGTGTGTTTGTGTGTGTATTTTGTTAATTAAAACATGACTTTCCCCCTTATTCATCTTTGGTCCCTCAAGTTTGTTTTCCTTGTTTGCTTTACTAAACATTTTACCACATTCCATCTTTTAATAATTTTAACCATACGTTTAACTAGGTTAAGTAGCCTAGTTATTTATTTCTTGATGTATCATATCATAACATTTTAACGAATATAAATATTCTGGTTTTGGGGTGTTACATATCGAAACCCCACCGGACCACCCATTCCACACTAACCACCGCAACGGTAGTCACAGCCAGCAACAACTCACCGGCAAAGCTCTTGTCGCTGGAACTCGCACCGTTTTCACAGAACATGGTGGTGAAGAAGAAGAAGAAAGATCGGGACTTAGGGTTTCATTTTATATTAAAATATATAATGGAGGGCCCACTTGTATTTTTAATGACCAATTTGATTTTTTGTTTTATTTATTGATATTAAAAGTGAGGGTATTTTAGTCATTCCACACCAACTTAACTGAGAAAACTAACCCCCATCCACTCCAGGGACTATCCGCGTAACAAACTATCAAACCACAGGGACTATGAGTGTAATTTCCAAAATCTGGGGACTATAGCTGAAACTTTGCAAAACCACAGGGACTATCCGTGCATTTTACTCTTTAGGTTATTTTATAAACTTTGAAATTTGAATTCTATTTAGCCTTTGAAACAATAAAGCGGTTCTAAAAACTTAGCATTAAATAAAGGAAGAATCTGTTTTAAATTATTCAATAAAGTCGTTCTAAAAACTTCTAATATTTATTTAATTGTTTGAACTATTTTGAAACTTGGATATATAATTTTAAATTATATATAGAGTTAATTGCACGGATAGTCCCTGTGGTTTGTCATTTTTTCACGTTTAGTCCCCAACTTTTCAAAATAGCATGTTTGCTCCCTGTGGTTTAACAAATTATTACTCGGATAGTCCCTACACTAAATGGGGGTTAACTTTTGGTGTTAAGTGAGTGTGAAATGACCAAAATGCCCTTACTAATAAATAAAACATAAAAAAAAGAAAAAAAAAAAAAACAAACCCACCCCCACCCCCTTATCTCTAGTCAACCTTCCAAATCCAACAACATATTCATCCACAAATGGATCCACGATTCGGTAGCTCAATCAACAGAAATGGAACTCAACTCAACAATCAAAGTATTCACATGTTACCAGACCAAAAACCCATTAACAATTACTCGTTTTTGGTTTACGATCCAGTGAATATGTACCGAAACTCTCACAACTTTCGAGGCCTACAGTTTGACCCTCCGACTACTTCTTCATCGCCGATTGTTAGTTCGAGTACAGAGAACGAGCTTCACGAAGATTATGATCTTTCAGATGCGATTTTGGGGTATATTAGTCAGGTGCTTATGGAAGAAGATATGGAGGATAAATCCTGTGTGGTGTATGAGTCTTTGGATCTTCAAGCTGCTGAGAAATCATTTTATGATGTTCTTGGTCAAAAGTATCCTCCATCACCATCTTATGATGAAGGTTTGTTCTCCATTGACCAGTTTATTCAAAGCCCACATGATATTTCTTCATTAGATAATAACAATAATAATGATAATGCATATGCTGATGAATCTGAAACCTCAAATGGTATGTCGGTCAGTTCGACAAGCAAATCGAATAATCTTCAAGCTACCGAATCGTGGATCCATTTGTGGATGAATATGTTGTTGGATTTGGAAGGTTGACCAGAGAGAAAGAAAGAGAGAAGGGGGTGGGGGTGGGGGTGGGGGTGGGGGTGGGGGTGAGTTTGTTTTTTTTTATGTTTTATTTATTAGTAAGGGTATTTTGGTCATTTCACACCCACTTAACACCAAAAGTTAACCCACATCTAGTGTAGGGACTATCCGAGTAATAATTTGTTAAGCCACAGGGAGCAAACATGCTATTTTGAAAAGTTGGGGACTAAACGTGAAAAAATGACAAACCACAGGGACTATCCGTGCAATTAACTCTTATATATATATTAAACACAAATGTCGGTGAGATTTACCTATTTAGTACTTCATGTTTTTTCTTTTGGTCCTTCAGGTTTGAATTTCTATTGGCTTCAATCCTTATGCATTGTTTACGTACTTAATTGTTTTTCTATTTGTTTTCTCAAAAATAATGTGCAACGACTATTTTATCTTTCTAACCCTTCTATTTTGGTAATTAGCATTTTTAGCCTTTTTTTCATTTTACATGTTATTCGTTTTTAACCTATTAAGTTTTTTACTAATTTAATTTTCCTTCAATAACTTTCGTTCGCTAATTTCTTTCTAAAAAAAAACTAAATTGTCGTTGTCTTTATGAACATTGTAAAATATCCTTTTGACCCCCTCGAGTTTCTAATGTTTCGAGTTTGCTTCTATCGTTTCTTTACTTAAAAAACTATTTTTTTACATGTTGGTCTAAATTCGAATTGGTCTATGTTTCGACGCAATTATTTTTCTTGAAAGGAGTGTGGTCAAATATAGTGAGTTTTCATTTAAAAGAACAATATTTTACGTGCATATTTTTATGTACGTGTCGTTGTAAATTCGAGTTGATCTACATTTCAAGTCAAATATAATGCGTCTTCTTGCTTATTTTTATGTACATTTCGTAAATTTTAATCCGAACCGAGTGAAGTCAAGTTGTCGTTTTTTCCTTTTAAGAAAAAACTCTAATTAGTCTTTTCTAATTACATGTGTCAGCTTTTCCTTTATACCCATTATGTTTTCCATGTACTGCTATATATTAAAACTAAAGGTCGGTGACATTCTACTCACACCCACCTCTTCTTTCTTATATATTAAACTTTGACGAAAAGCAAACAAAATGGGAGTCTCCTATATTGGTTGACCATATTAATAATAAACTAGACATCAGGTGTTCGATCCTTGATCTGTTCTTTTTATTTTTGCTATTAGCAATTTGTAAGTCTCATATACTCAACTAAAAAGTTTTATGTCATTATTAATAAAACTAATATATATTAAAAGTTGTGAATTAGTATTCACACTTTTTAATTTTCTCTCAACTTTCAATATTGATATTTACACCTCTTTTAATTTTTAAAAATTTTGTAAAATGTCATTTAACTATCTTGAGTTTTTAAAGTTTAAAGTTTATTCCCTGTACTTTCATTCTTTAACTTAAAAAAAACTATGTTCTTATGTGCTTATTTTTATGTACGTGTACGTATAAATTCAAGTTGGTTTATGTTTTAATATCATTTTTTTTTTAAACGACTAGGGTCAAATATAATATGTTTTCATGCCTATTTTTATGTACGTTTTCAATTGATCTACGTTTGACGTAAATTTTATTCGGAAACAAGTCAGGTCAAATATAATACGTTTTTATTCGACGGAATAAATTTGAGTTATTGTATGTTTTGACGCCGCCACAACGCGCGGCGGGTACAATTACTAGTTTATATTATACAAAGATGGTCCAATTTTTTTTTGTCTTACACGAGGCCCAAATTTCTTTTATTAATCTCGGGGACAGCCTTGTGGAGATCCAAGTTCAATCCCCACTAGTGTCATATTTGGTGGATAAAGGCAATGAAGGCAAGTTCTTCCAAACCCTAGGTCAAGAGTTCGAGCCTGAGCCACCCCAGGTTTTAGTCCACCGTGCGTTACGCCAAAGAGATTCTCTTTTGTTGCGGCGCAAGCCCCTGCCAGTGGCAGTGGGTGGTATGGTTTTCCGGGGAACGCCGTTAACCAAACTCTGACGCTAGCGTAGACCCGGTTAAGACAACATAGTCTAGCCAGAGTAGGGTTGGGCCCTCTGTTTAGGAGGGTGTGAGATCTCTCTCACAACAAGTTAAAGATTCTCACCATTAAAAAAAATTGATGGGACACTTGAGTATTATTGTGACACTAGCGGAACTACCAGATCATAAACATCTCCATTAGGCTATAATAATAACTATATACAAATTCAGGAGGAAACCCAATAAATCCATTGTAAGAATCGGACACTCGAATCCATGTTTTTTTTAATAGGGAAATCTCCCACAACTTTTTTTTCTGCGACTGATTTATTTATACATAGTCTAATTTGCAACAACTTCATGCAATGAGGTTGGTACATTCTGCTTAAAATCTTGTACTAGGTTTATGGGTTTGGTTATACACTAATTTTCAGATGAAAGAAACAGAGTGATACAAAGGAAGAGGGGGAGAGCGAAGAGAAGAAAGAGCGAGAAAGAGGGATTCAGAAGAAACAGACAGATCCGGAGCCGGCGAGTATCCGGCGGTGGCTGTGACTTCAAAAACAAACTCAGGTCGGCGGTGGCGGTGGCGGTGACTTCAAAAACAAACTCCGGTGACCCGACTAGGGTTTTAGTGAGATTCCGGTTACCCCTTTTTACACAGTAAATTTGATTTTGTTGAAGGTTCAACGACCAAAAATGATGGTATCGACCATAAAAGTGATTCTGGTAAGCCTCTTATCGGGCATGAGATACACAAATTAGTGTGTAAAAGCTTGATTTCTCTCTATAAAAACGGATGAACAATTCAATTTGATCTATTCAATCATCCAGTTATTAACCCTAATTTCACTTGTAACAGGTTTCTTATTCTGTAAAACCTACCTTGGAGCATGTTAATCAGGATGGACTTACTCTTCTCAGGGTTATTTAATCTCCAATTTCATAGCTTTTTTCATTGTTAGTTGTCTTTCTGATGGATTTAATCTTAATTGCAATATTTAAAGAATCAAATCATCTTCAAATCGTTTATGATATTTGAAGACTCAAAACTAGTTGTTCCGACCTGGTCTAACAGAACTTCAGATGACCTGGCAAGAACCTGCAAGATCACAAGGAAGAAACACACTGTTAGCCTCGTCACAGGGAGGGGAGCCTCTCTGTGACCAAGCTCGGGCGTGAGAATAAGTATTTGTGAGGAGAGAATAGGCCAGGAAGAGAGAGGGGAGAGTTTAGAGAGAGAAAGTAGTCATTACCCTTAGTGAGGAGTTTTGGCGGGGTATTTATACTTTTGGGGGATGCTGATGTGGCGAGTTAGTTAGGGTCGGACCAGTCGCTATCATGGCAGTTAAAGCCGTGGGTCCCAGTTAGTTACAACGGATCAAAGTGTCTAACCGTCCCGTCTATGGCATTAGATACGATCCGATCCTTTGGTCTTTTGGTTCGGCTCTATATTTGTTGGGTGTTAGGTCCGACTGAGGACGTATCCTCATCAATATCGTAGCGTTTGCTTAGCAGAAGCTTCGAACTAAAATGGCGAAATTTTGGTGAGCTGGAGCCTTTGTTTGTCGGAGGTTTCGCTGATTTTTGAATTTTGAATTTTGACGGTGACTTTTGTTATATGACTGACGGTCGCTTTATCTTCCCCTTTTTTGTAACACCCCAAAATAATTAATAGTTAAAATACCAAGTATTAAATGGAAAGAAGTTAGTAAATTGACATTAGACTAATACATATAACTTGAGGGGCTGATTTAGCCAAAAGTGAAAACTTGTTATTAATAAAACAAAACAAATAAAAAACACACACATATATGAACGTGTGGGTGTGTGCGCGACCAGGGGAAAGAAACAGGGACCAAACCCTAGTTCTTGATCAATTCCACCAAATTCAGCCCCTAAATCAAACAATCCTGAATGCATGAAGTTGAATTAGAGTCTATAACATCACTCTTCACAAGGTATGTTGAGAATTTGATGTATGTTTATGTATTAGGTTCTTGATGAAATCTATGATGCTCAATTGGGGTAAAATTATGTTGAAATTATGATAAAGATAGTGAATTCTAAATGATTCTAAACAAGATTGATAAACATAAGTAGAACAAATGCCATGATTAGGTATTTAGTTGAATGCATGGGTATGAACAAATGGGTTTTGATGTGTAAGATCGGAACTCATGAAATCTGGAAGTTTATGATAATGTTTGAATTCATAACAATCATAAATTTGATAAAAAAAAAAGGTATAATATATATATGTCTACTTGTTAAGTAGGAGTTTTGCTAGCTAAAATCTTCAATAACTTGAGGGACATGGCTAATGATAAAATACGCGCATAAAGTGTTTGACGAAACGCTTGAATGAAATATTAAGTTTAATAATTCCCCAAATGATGTTGATGTAAATTTGTGAATGAGATATGGACAAATGTGCATATTGTGAAATTGAGAAAAAGGGAATATTAACGATTGGGTTGCACGTTATAGGCAACTCGGGTGAAGCTTCGGGGAGTCAAGCCGGGGCAAACGCAAGGTTGAAGGAAAAGCAATAAGGTATGTGGCTAACGCTTCATTACTATTGTAAATTAGTTTGTCATTGATATTTGTTGGTAATTTAGAATGTGAAGATTTAAGTGGTTTGGTTTGCTTGAATGATGAATTTCATAATGGCAAATCAAGCGAGTCATTAAGGGTAGGTACAAACCGGGTAACGGGAGTACCTTATCCGAAATCTATAAGCCCGGGTGATGGGTAGTAACGTATTAAACACGCAAACCGGTAATGGGAGCGTGAGTGTTGAACATAAAGAACCCAAAGATGGGTCACTTTGTTACGAAGTAATATCCTGTATTGTGTTTTGGTGTTTTAAAAGTGCGAACTGGAACAAACGGGTCAAAACAGCAAATATGAAGAATATGCAGTAACTACCGTAAGTTACGGTAGCTACCGTAACTTACGGTAGCGAATAAATTGTTACGGCAGTTTTCTTCTGCCTTACGGCACCCCAGTGTTGCCCAGTGGCTACCGTAACTTACGGTGGCTACCGTAAGTTACGGTAGAGCCCAGTCACTTTCGTTGAATTTTGCATATCTTAGATAATCGAATCCGTTTTTTAGCGTAGTTTCGATTATGCAAATTTTCTAAGGACTCTAATACTAATAATTGTCAAAATTTCCAGCTTTTAGGTATTCCAAGTACGTGGATGATGATCAAGTCGATGCTTCCGAACCGAACACATTCAAGATCTAGTTCCGCAACTTTTGTTATTATTAGTTATTAGTAAGACTTATGTAAATGATGGAATACTTATGTATCCTAATGTTGTTTTTGAACAATTGTTAAACTCGTAAGTACTAAGCTAAGGATAATGTAAATGTTTTGGTTTGACTTTTATAATGATTAGTCTTATCTTGTCGATAAGACCTTATATTTATAAAAGTAGAGTGTTACAAGTTGGTAATCAGAGCTAAGGTTAAAGACAAATGTGTTCGGTTCAAGGCTTGATCAACATCTGGTAAGAATTTATTTAAAGCAAATTTTAAATTAAAAGATTAGAAGGAATAGTGATTTATTGTGTATGGGAGGAGTATAGTAATGTACTCGAACCCGGGAAGTACACTTGGTATAAACGGTTAAGGCAAAGTTGTATACTTGGCCGAATAGTGAGTATGAATTCTCATGTAAAGGCATGAGAGTGATTGAACAAATTATTTATCAAATTATTTTAACGTTTCAGTAAGAAGATGTCGGGAGGTACTAGTGACAATGTCCTATCCCTCACTACCGACGAGTTGAAAGAAAAGATTTCTGAGGATGTCGGAAGGGCAATTGAAGCTAGCCTACCAAGATTTATGGAAAGGATGCAAAACACATTACTTTCGACTATGGAGGAAAAGATGGGTGAATTAAGAGAAGACCTTACCAGTGATAGAGGCAAGTCCAAAGAAAAGAAAGGTTGTTCTTATAACAAGTTTATGGCGTGTAAACCCCCGATCTTCAACGGAGAGGTAGATCCAATTGCTTGTTAAAGGTGGATAAGCGATATCGAAGGTGTTTTCGAACGAACACACTGTGATGTAAGCGATTTCGTGGCTTATGGAACTGGCCAACTTAGAGGCCAAACCAAGGATTGGTGGGACAACCTCAGAAATGAAAGGGGTGTCGAAGCAACGAGGGCGATGACTTGGGAGGATTTTAAAACACCATTTCTCAAACATCATAGCCCCAAGGCGGTAATCAATAAGATAAAAGAAGAATTCATGCAATTGAGGCAAAAGGGTGAAACCGTTGATAAAATTACGGGGACATTTATGGATAAGCTCAAGTTTTGTGATGAGTTGGTCAAAACCGAAGAACAAAAAATCTATTACTATCATAACATGCTAAGGGCTGAATATAGGGAGTTTATGACTCCCTCACATTACGAAAGCCTCACCGACATAATCAATGCGGCGTGAGAGCGCGAGATTGAATTGAAAAGGCAAGTTGAAAGAGGCAAGAGAAGATCCTTGGATGAAAACCCAAGTCCCACAAAGAAGTCGAAGGTGGCTGAATCTTCGAAGAAAGGAAATGCGAAAGGAGGTTCTCCGAGTTGCAAGATATGTGGACGCGCTCATAAAAGCGAATGTTACTTTAAGAACAAACCTTGCGTTGCATGTGGCAAAACAGGGCATGGGGTTTCAAACTGCCCAGACAAAGTGACGATGTGCTATAAATGTTATCAGCCGGGTCATAAAAAGTCAGAATGTCCGGAACTGACGGGAAGGAAAGAGGGTGCTGACTCCAAGAATGAAACCCCAAAGTCTAAGGCAAGGTCGTTCCAAATCACTGCTGCTGAAGCAAAGATGGAACTTGATGTGGTTACAGGTATATTTACTGTAAATTTTGTCCTTGCACGTGTTTTATTTGATACGGGTGCGAATAAGTCTTTTGTTTCACATAGATTCATTCAAAACCCTTTGTTTACATTAACAAAATTACCTATGCCAACGGAAGTAGAAGTAGGTAATAACAAAAGTTTTATTGTTTGTGATGTATGTCGGGAATGCAAATTGAATATCGATGGCGAGGAATACTCCATTGATTTAATACCCATGTCCATGGGTGAATTTCAAGTGGTAGTTGGAATGGACTGGCTGTCTCGCTACCACGCTAAAGTGATATGCTTACGTAAGGAGATACACTTAACGTCTCCGAGCGGAAAGCGTGTCATCATCTATGGGGAGAAGGCTTGTAATCCCATGGTATGCTCTATGATAGAAGCCCGCAAGTTTATACTACACGGGTCTAAGGCATATTTAACTTATGTACGTGATGTGGAAAAAGAAAAGCCAAGGATTGAAGACGTACCCGTGGTGCGAGAATTCAAATACATCTTTCCCGAGGATCTTCCGGGAATGCCGCCAGAGCATGAAATAGAGTGCGGGATTGAACTGATTCCGGGTGCTAAACCAGTAGCTAAAGTGCCATACAGACTGGCACCGTCGGAATTGCAAGAATTAATGTCCCAATTACAAGATTTGCTTGATAAGGGATTCATCCGGCCTAGTGTATCTTCTTGGGGAGCGCCGGTGCTGTTTGTAAAGAAGAAACACAGGAGCATGCGGATGTGTATTGATTACCAGGAGTTAAATAAACTCACGGTAAAGAATCGATACCCGCTCCCGAGGATCGACGACCTGTTCGATCAATTGCAAGGCGCTAGCTGGTTTTCAAAAATTGATTTGAGATCGGGTTATCACCAATTGAGGGTAAAGGAGGAAGATGTACCAAAGACGGCGTTCTGTACGCGATATGGACATTACGAATTCCTTGTGATGTCCTTCGGATTAACGAATGCGTCCGCGGCTTTCATGGATCTCATGAACCGGGTTTGCAAGCCGATGCTTGATAGGTCGGTGATTGTTTTTATAGATGACATCCTTGTTTATTCAAGAAATGAGGCGGATCATGCTAACCATTTACGAGAAGTGTTAAAGATATTAAGGCGGGAAAGATTTTATGCTAAATTCTCGAAATGTGCCTTCTGGTTACGAGAAGTGCAATTCCTAGGGCAAGTCATAAGTGCCGAAGGAATATTGGTGGATCCATCGAAGGTGGAAGCAGTATCAAAATGGAACCCTCCAAGGAATCCATCCGAAATTAGAAGTTTCTTGGGGTTGGCAGGTTACTATCGGAGATTCATTCAGGATTTCTCCAAGATTGCATCGCCTTTAACTAAGTTAACCCGCAAGAACGAGAAGTTCGTCTGGGAAGATGATCAAGAAAAGGCATTTCGGACACTAAAGGAAAAGTTAACCTGTGCACCGGTGCTGACATTGCCAGATGGTACGGATGACATGGTAGTGTATTCGGATGCATCGCACTTAGGCGTTGGGTGCGTGTTAATGCAAAAGGGAAGGGTAATTGCGTATGCCTCAAGACAACTTAAGCTACACGAAACAAAATACCCGACTCATGATCTCGAGCTGGCAACCGTAGTATTCGCCTTAAAGATTTGGAGGCATTACTTATATGGCGTGAAATGTACTATTTTCACCGACCATAAAAGTTTAAAGTATTTCTTTGATCAGAAGGAGTTAAATATGAGGCAGAGGCGTTGGTTAGAAGTAGTGAAGGACTATGACTGCGAAATCCACTATGACCCCGGAAAGGCTAATGTGGTGGCGGATGCCCTTAGCCGAAAAGATGAATACACTCCAATTCGAGAAGCCCAGATCGAAGCGGTAAAGGAAGAGAATTGGAAGAACGAGCATATAAAAGGGTTGATAAAAGAATTGGTTGAAGGAAGTAATGGGATAAAATACCGGAATGGTAGGATTTGGGTCCCAAACACATGTGGTGTTAAGGATCTTCTGCTTGACGAGGCTCACAAGTCTCGCTATTCGATCCATCCCGGAGAAACTAAGATGTATAGAGATTTGAAGCAAAACTATTTGTGGCCGGGGATGAAAAGAGACGTGGTTAAATATGTGGAGAAATGCATGACTTGTTTACAAGTCAAAGCGGAACATCAAAAGCCATATGGCAAACTTCAACCTTTGGATATTCCGGTTTGGAAATGGGAACATATTACTATGGACCTGTTGACTAAACTGCCAAAGACGACACGGGGATTTGATGCCATTTGGGTAATTGTGGATAGACTAACCAAAAGTGCCCATTTCATCCCCATCCGAGAAACCTATACGTCAGAAAAGATGTCGGAGGTGTACACTAATGAGATAGTAGCACACCACGGAGTGCCGGTATCCATCGTGTCCGATAGGGATACCCGGTGCACTTCAAGCTTCTGGCGCGATTTCCAAGAGCAAATGGGAACTAAGTTGTTCATTAGCACCACGTACCATCCTCAAACGGATGGACAAAGTGAAAGAACAATACAAACATTGGAAGAGATGTTACGGGCATGCATTATCGACTTCGGGGGTAGTTGGGATATTTACCTACCGTTGGTTGAATTTTCATATAATAACAGTTACCACGCGAGCATCGGTATGGCTCCGTACGAGATGATTTACGGTAGAAAATGCCGAACTCCGGTGTGTTGGGGTGAGGTTGGTCTGCGCGAACTTGTACATAAGATGTAGTCAGAATCACGAATGAAAAGATTGACCTGATCCGAGCTCACTTGAAAGCGGCTCAAGATCGACAAAAGTCGTATGCAGACAAACGAAGGAGACCTATTGAGTTTCAAGTTGGTGATAAGGTGATGCTGAAGGTATCACCGTGGAAAGGAATAATCCGGTTTAGAAAAAGGGGAAAATTAAGCCCAAGGTTTATTGGGCCATTTAAAATCATCGAGCGGGTCGGTAAGGTAGCATACCGTCTCGAACTGCCTGAGGAGTTGAGTGGGATACATAGCACGTTCCATGTATGACATTGAAGTGGACAATAGCCTTAACTACGCAGTGAAGCCGATTGCGATTTTAGATCGTAAGGCGAAAAGCTTGAGAAACAAAGTGATTAATCAAGTAAAGATCAAATGGGAACACCGAAAAGGATCAGACACCACTTGGGAGTCTGAAGAGGAAATGAGACGACTCTACCCTTCACTTTTCGGTACGTGTATGAATGTTAATTTTATACATGAACAGGTTTCGGGGACGAAACCCTCTTTAAGGAGGGTGGACTTGTAACACCCCAAAATAATTAATAGTTAAAATACCAAGTATTAAATGGAAAGAAGTTAGTAAATTGACATTAGACTAATACATATAACTTGAGGGGCTGATTTAGCAAAAAGGGAAAACGTGTTATTAATAAAACAAAACAAATCAAAAACACACACACATATGAACGTGTGGGTGTGTGCGCGACCAGGGGAAAGAAACAGGGACCAAACCCTAGTTCTTGATCAATTCCACCAAATTCAGCCCCTAAATCAAACAATCCTGAATGCATGAAGCTGAATTAGAGTCTATAACATCACTCTTCACAAGGTATGTTGAGAATTTGATGTATGTTTATGTATTAGGTTCTTGATGAAATCTATGATGCTCAATTGGGGTAAAATTATGTTGAAATTATGATAAAGATAGTGAATTCTAAATGATTCTAAACAAGATTGATAAACATAAGTAGAACAAATGCCATGATTAGGTATTTAGTTGAATGCATGGGTATGAACAAATGGGTTTTGATGTGTAAGATCGGAACTCATGAAATCTGGAAGTTTATGATAATGTTTGAATTCATAACAATCATAAATTTGATTAAAAAAAAAAGGTATTATATATATATGTCTACTTGTTAAGTAGGAGTTTTGCTAGCTAAAATCTTCAATAACTTGAGGGACATGGCTAATGATAAAATACGCGCATAAAGTGTTTGACGAAACGCTTGAATGAAATATTAAGTTTAATAATTCCCCAAATGATGTTGATGTAAATTTGTGAATGAGATATGGACAAATGTGCATATTGTGAAATTGAGAAAAAGGGAATATTAACGATTGGGTTGCACGTTATAGGCAACTCGGGTGAAGCTTCGGGGAGTCAAGCCGGGGCAAACGCAAGGTTGAAGGAAAAGCAATAAGGTATGTGGCTAACGCTTCATTACTATTGTAAATTAGTTTGTCATTGATATTTGTTGGTAATTTAGAATGTGAAGATTTAAGTGGTTTGGTTTGCTTGAATGATGAATTTCATAATGGCAAATCAAGCGAGTCATTAAGGGTAGGTACAAACCGGGTAACGGGAGTACCTTATCCAAAATCTATAAGCCCGGGTGATGGGTAGTAACGTATTAAACACGCAAACCGGTAATGGGAGCGTGAGTGTTGAACATAAAGAACCCAAAGATGGGTCACTTTGTTACGAAGTAATATCCCGTATTGTGTTTTGGTGTTTTAAAAGTGCGAACTGGAACAAACGGGTCAAAACAGCAAATATGAAGAATATGCAGTAACTATCGTAAGTTACGGTAACTACCGTAACTTACGGTGGCGAATAAATTGTTACGGCAGTTTTCTTCTGCCTTACGGCAGACTAGTGTTGCCCAGTGAATAGCGTAACTTACGGTGGCTACCGTAAGTTACGGTAGAGCCCAGTCACTTTCGTTGAATTTTGCATATCTTAGTTAATCGAATCCGTTTTTTAGCGTAGTTTCGATTATGCAAATTTTCTAAGGACTCTAATACTAATAATTGTCAAAATTTCCAGCTTTTAGGTATTCCAAGTACGTGGATGATGATCAAGTCGATGCTTCCGAACCGAACACATTCAAGATCTAGTTCCGCAACTTTTGTTATTATTAGTTATTAGTAAGACTTATGTAAATGATGGAATACTTATGTATCCTAATGTTGTTTTTGAACAATTGTTAAGCTCGTAAGGACTAAGCTAACGATAATGTAAATGTTTTGGTTTGACGTTTATAATGATTAGTCTTATCTTGTCAATAAGACCTTATATTTATAAAAGTAGAGTGTTACAGGGACGAAAGGGTCCGGTTCTAAAATCGTTTTGTACGGTTCGGAGCATCTTTCTGTTGAGGATGAGGGGGTACATGCGGAAGAAGAAGAAGGTGATGATGATGGTGCCGGGGCGCGTCCTCCGGTCAGTTTAAAAAGAGGACGAACCACTTCCTCCAAACCTGATCCGAATCCCAAACAGCTGAAGAAGAAAAAATTGGATTTTAAAACAATTACTTTGGGAGGACGATGAGGACGGTCAGGCCACCGGGTTTTCTACTGCTGGGGGTTTGTTGGAGAACTTAGATGCCCATCTTCATGGTGGTAGAACTCCGAGGGATCAACCGGTCAATCTTCCGACGAGCCCGATATCTTTTGGAGGGCCGACCACCAAGGTTATTGAAGACATCCATATGCCTGATCCTTTATCCTTCAAGAAAATTGAACCTTCTCCTTCGGGTAAGCCCACAACGGGGGTCGCTTCTAATGTGTCGAGGCCAAGCCCTCAAACGATTGATGGTGGGGATAACACCTTTTCGTCCCCTTTGTGGTACGAAACTGAAGCTGTTTTTATATGTCGGGAGCTAGGTTCGGGCGATGATGTGGATGTGGACTCTGCTCATGCTCTGGAGAAATATATCCCTGATTGGTCGTTGGCTAATAAGGACAGGATCATGGATGCTCTATCGGCGAAGATGGCCTTGTTTCATCTCGGGACTCCTGCTGAGCATGCGTATTATCGGAAGATGAGTGGTCCGGAGCTTGGAAATGCTCTGATGCTGAATCAAGCTCAGTCTAACTCTCTGGTGGTGGAAGCCTATAAGCGCTGGGTTGAAGCATAGTCCAATTGCCGCAGGTTTGAACGCGAGGTCGCCTCTTTGAAGAGTGAGGAGAGTATCCGATCTAAGACTAAACATGAGATCTCATCTCTTCGTTCTCAAGTAGATCGACTGAAATTCTCGGAGGCGAAAGGAGTCAGCAAGGCTTCACAAGCTTCTGCCGCGACTGCCTACGAGGCTCGTGACAAGGCTACCCATGATCTTGAGGATATGAAGCTAAAGTTCGGGGAGTTGGAGAAAAAATTATCTGATGTCGAGGGGAGAAGCAAAGCGGAGCTGAAGGAGATGCGATCTTCTTACGACCAACTTCTGGCCGATCATCATCGCCTGATTAATGGTACGTTCGTAAAACGCTATTCACTTGTTTTCTTTTTCTACTCCTTTTTAAATTCTTTGTTTCTTTTGTCAGATAAAGCTGAGCTTGAGAGGGCTCGTGACAAGGTCGTCAAGTCACATCAGGCAACGATTGACGATGCGAAGGGTATGTTAAGTCGTTGTGATGGTGAGATGATCGAGTTGTACGCCCTTGTATCGGAGCTCATGCTTACCAAACAGTGGTTTTTGACGGACGAGGTGGCCTGGGTCGTGAAGTTGGTCCATCAAGGCCCTGAATTAGAGAAGGTTGTTGCGGATCTGGTGAATAGTGTTAATGCAGTTGGAGTGAACGGGGGAATTAAACAAGGTTTTCAGGCCGCCAGGGATTCGGTTCGTTCTACCGAAGAGGTTCTCGGGTATGACGAGTGGGCCAAGGATGCACTGGACGTTGCGATCAAAGCCTTTGATAATTTTCACATTTCTGTTCTTGACAAGGTTGCAGATTTAATGGACAAACCTTTGTCTGTTATCAAACAGAGGAGCGAACTTCCTATTGTGAAGGAGAGTTACGAAACTTGATGCTTGGCTCTTGTAATCGTACAATATTTTACTTTCATTATGGCATGTAACCGTACAATTTTAATTTATGTTTATGATATGCTGAACATACTCCTTTTGCTTTTATGGTATCGTACTTTTGGTTACGATATTTTATGCTTTGGCCTCTTAGTTTTAGTTTGCGTCCAAACTTTTACTATTTGACCGAATCTTTGTCGGGTCATCTAGGTTACCGGATCGTAGCAAGAAGCTTTTATGAGCTTTGTTCTTTTCTTGCTTTAAACACTGGTGTTTTTTAATTGGTCGGATCGTTTCGGATTCAATCCTCTTGCTTAATAGATTTTGTTATATTTTAAAACTATTTAAGCTTTCTCGATCGGCGAGAGGCATGGGTCAAGGCCCGTTTGTGCACATTTTATATCGTTCGAAATTAGTACAAAGATATGCTATGTTTTGTATTTGTAAAAAATGCAGATCGCTTTATTTATTATTTCACTAATTGTGGTTCCGCGGCAGACCCTCCTGGTTTACAAGGAAATAGAAATATGTTCAGGGCATTACCCTCCCGACTTTTACATGGAAAGAGGAAATACTTTAAAAAATAAAAGATAGCGATCTTTCTTGCCCGTAACGGACCATCGTCTACATGAAGCACTTCTTTAGATGGACCCTATTCCATGTTCTAGGGATAGGGGTTCCGTCGATTTTCTCAAGCACATAGGAACCTTTATCGCTTGCCTCTTTTATGCGGTACGACCCCTCCCACTTTGGGGTCAACTTCCCAGGAGCTTCGACGCGGCTCGCATCGTTGCTTCGGAGCATAAAGTCTCCAACTTTAAACTTGTATAGTTTGGCATGAGCATTGTAGTATTTCTCGATCTTCTTTTTGTACCATGCTTCTTTAATTGTGGCCACGTTCCGACGTTCTTCCAATAGATCGAGATTGGATCGGAGCTCCTGTTCGTTTTCTTCCCAGTTTTTACACCTTTGATTAGGGAGTCTGATTTCTGCGGGGATCATGGCCTCGGTGCCGTATGTAAGACTGAACGGTGTTTCTCCGTTACTAGTCTTGTGCAAAGTTCGGTGAGCCCACAATACGTTCGGCAATTCGTCTGCCCATCCTTTGCCTTCGTAGCCAAGTCTTCTTTTTATTCCATCTACGATCCGTCGGTTTATCAGCTCGACCTGCCCGTTCCCCTAGGGTTGAGCAACCGAGGAGAAAACTTGGTTAATCTTCAAACTTTCACACCAGCGCTTGAATGGATTCTCCGTGAATTGTTTTGCATTATCGCTCACTATGCAGAGCGGAAGGCCAAAGCGACACACGATCTGCTTCAAAAAGAATCTCGTTACATTATAGCCAGAGATAACTGTGAATGGTCGAACTTCCACCCACGTGGTGAAATAATCCACCGCCACTAACAGATATTGAGCGCTTCCGCTCGATCGCGGGAAAGGTCCGACTATATCAACACCCCATTTCTGAAAGGGCCATGCGGCAGTTACTGGAATCATTTCGTTCTTCGCTCGGAGGCTTATTGGTGCGTGCTTCTGGCATTCATCACATTGCTGGAGCTCTTTAACTGTACTCTCATGCATCCCAGGCCAATAATATCCGGCATTTTTAACCTTTGTTACGATCATTTTTGGCCCGGCATGGATTCCACAGATGCCGTAATGTATTTCTCTAATGATATAGCTAGCCTGCTCTGGATCAAGGCATTTTAGTAGAGGCCCGAGGAAGGTCTTTCGATACAAACCCCCTTCCTGCATTTGATATTGAAGTGAGTTGATCTAGATTTTTCTGGCCTCCGTTTTATCAATTGGCAGGACGTCGTGCACCAGGTAGTTGACTATTGGTGTCATCCATGTCTGCGGTGGAGCTTCTACTTGCATAACCTGTGGAACGGCGATTGAGGGAGCGGCTAACACTTCGACCCGTACCTCCTTGGCAAGGTGGCTAAAAGATACGGATGCTAGCTTGCTCAAAGCATCAGCCTTTTTGTTCTTGTTGCGGGGAATGTGCTCGATCTTGCACGAGTCGAACGATGCCATTGCCTGTTTCACTTGCTCTAAGTATTCGATCGTGTTGGTTTCTCTTGCCTCGTACTCTCCGTTTACTTGATTTGCTACGAGTAATGAATCAACATGAGCTATGACATTTTTCGCTCCGACTTTGGCTGCTAAACGTAAGCCAACCAATAATGCCTCATATTCGGCTTCATTATTGGAGCTCTTGAATTCCAAACGGAGTGCATATGTCATATCTATGCCATCGGGATCGGTGAGAATCAAACCTGCTCCTGCACCTTCGGCGCTCGAAGCCCCATCTGTATATAATGACCATTGCTCTGTTCCTTCCGTTTCTTTGTCTTCCGGCATTTCTACTAGGAAATCAGCTAGCACCTGTCCTTTTAGCGGACCTTTGGTTTTGAAGGTGATGTTGAAAGCACCCAGCTCGATCGCCCATTTTGCCATGCGACATGATACTTCGGGTCGTCGGAGAACGTGCTGGATTCTTTGATCAGTTCGGACCTCAATCGGATGGGCTTGAAAATAACGGCGAAGCCTTCTTGAAGCATGGACCAATGCCAGAGCTAGATTTTCTAAATTTGGATATCTTGTTTCGTAATCTTTCAACGTTCGGCTTACATAGTAGATGGGGATTTGTGTTCCGATTCGGTGGGCGACTAACACCGCGCTGATGGCACCGTGTGATGCAGCCATGTAAACCGTTAGTACCTCGTCTTCTTCCGGAACGGTGAGGGTTGGTAATGTGCCCAGATAGAATTTAAGTTCTTCAAAGGCTAGCGCAGCTTCTTCAGTCCATTTAAACTCCGATCTGAAACTTTTTCTAAGTACGTCCATGAATGGGAGAGATCTGTCTGCTGCTTTCGACAAGAAACGGTGGAGAGCAGCCAATCGCCCATTTAAGGACTGGATTTCTTTAACCGACGTTGGAGGCTTCATGGTGAGAACAACATCAATCTTGTCAGTTTTGGCTCGTAAACCCTTTGATCCGACCATGACTCCCAAGAATTTCCCTTCTTCTACCCCAAACGTACATTTTTAGGGTTTAACTTCATATTGATGCTTCGGAGTGGGGTGAATGTTTCAAGTATGTCTTTCAGCATGGCCGCTTCGTCGTGACTCTTGATTACGATATCATCGACATGTACTTCTAAATTTCGCTCGATCTGGTCTTTGAAAGCTTTGTTCATTAAACGTTGGTACGTAGCACCGGCGTTTTTCAGGCCGAAAGGCATCTCGGTAAAGCATTAAACTCCTTCATTAGTAACAAAGGTTGTCTTGTCCTCATCTTCGACTGCCATTTGTATCTGATGATACCCCTTGTAAGCGTCTAAGAAAAATTTCAGCCTGAACGTGGCGATGGAGTCAATTTTTTCATCGATCTCCGGTAGTGGAAAATAATCTTTCGGGCACGCATCATTCAAATCGGTGAAATCGATACACATTCTCCACGAGTTGTCCTTCTTTCGTACCATAACTGGGTTCGACACCCAGGTTTGATACCGGACTTCTCGAATGATCCCGGCATCTAGGAGACTCTTTACGTCTTTGGCAATTGCCTTGGCTTGATCCGGTGCCATGTGCCTTTTCCTTTGCGCTATTGGCTTGATTGATTCTTTTATGTTCAGATGGTGCTGTGCCATGGACCTAGGAACCCCTTGCATATCAGAATGCTTCCATGCAAAAACATCAATTGAGTTACTCAACAATTCCCATAGGAGCTTCTTTGTTCGTTTTGGGAGCTGAGCACCAATAGCCACTTGCTGTTCCGGGAATTCTGGGTTAATCGCCCAAAGCTCTGTAGGTACTTCGGATTTTTTGGAGCTTGTTTCTGCTGCGTGTCTTACCTCTGCAACGAATGAATTTGATTCCGAAAGGATAGTGGCGATCCCTGCTTCGCTGGGGAATTTTATGGCACCGTGTATTGTTGAGCTGATTGCTCCGAGAGCTCGTAACCCGGGTCGCCCGAGTATTACGTTATGCGACGAATGAGTACCAACAACCAGAAAGGTTAGTTGAATAGTTCTGCTTCTGTCATTATCTTTGAACGTGGTCGGAAGGGTAATTTTCCCTGTCGAACGAACCACCTCTCCCGAAAAACTTATTAGAGGGGTAGACACCTCGATTAATCTCTTTCTTGTTTGGGGGTTCAGCTGCTGAAAGCACTGCAAGTACATTATCTCAAAGGCGCTTCCTCCGTCTACGTAAATTCGTCGGACCAAATGTCCTGCAATTACGGCCGATATTGTGATCGGTCCGTCTCGAGCATCTTCCGGATCGATCGGAGGAAAGTATGTTGGTTGTTGCATCCAAGCTGCCATGTGCTGGTTCGGCCGCTTTATCCCCCTTGGTTCGGTAGATCGAATCATATTGATCCCAGCCTCGGTATTCGGATTGTCAATCGTTGCTGCGGCTTTCTTCCCATCCTTTACTTCTTTTACGAGATGGGAGAGTTTTCTGGATCGTACGGCCTTCTCGATCTATTGTTTAAGTGTCCAACATTCGTCGGTCGTATGCCCTTTGTCTCGGTGGTACTCACAGTACTTTTTGGAGTGCTTATCTAATGTAGGCCGCTGCTTCGATGGTGTGGGAAAACGGGTAGTCTCCGTAGTAAGGATCTCGCTCGACGACTTAGTTAGTTCGAAGAAAGTGTTGAAACGTACGTTACCAGTTCGGAAGTTGTTTCGATCGGACTTTTGATACGGGCCACGACTTCTGCTCCAATTGCTGCTTCTATCTTTTGGTGGTGACGCATTCCGTCTCCGTGATGCGGTTCGAGCCTTGGCATTCCTTGCTGCTGTTTCATTCGGTTGACCGCAGGCGCTCTTTCCTCGGACAAAGGCTTGGGCTTGTTCCATAAGTATCTCCATGGTTTTTGGGAGATCTTCGTGGAGCTTTTCTACGAGCCGATTATTTCGAACTCCATGACAGAATCCAGTAACACGGAGCTGATCATCTGCCCCGCTTATCTGCATGCTCTCTCGATTGAAACGATCGATGAAATCTTCTACGGACTCTCCGTCGCGGCGTTTTATGTGGTGAACCCCAGTAATGTCTTTCTTGTAGTGTCGCTGTTGATAGAAATTTTGCAAAAATATACGCCGTAAATCTTCAAAGTGATCGATCGATCCTTCTGGCAATCCATCGAACCACACCCTTGCCGACCCGGTGAGAGTCTGAGCAAACATGTGACACCATGCCGGCATGGGCCATTGTTCGACCTTAGCCGCTCCGGCGAAAGCGAAAATGTGATCGTCCGGGTCGGACGTACCATCGTAAAATTTTAGCGTCGGGGGCATCTTCAACTTTGCCGGGAGTGGCGCATTAACGATCCTTAACGTGAACTTCGACTGAGAAGTCATAGATGTAGGATGGTATGGCATGATTAACTCTTGATCTTGAGGGTTTAAACCCATAGATCCATAGCGAAACAGGCCGTAAAGACCGTTATTTATTGGAGCACTCGTCAGTGAGGAAACTTGTGAAACACATGTTATGGGAGTGGAGATTATAGAACTTACCATAGATCCAGAGGTGAAAGCTCCGACGGAGACGAGATTAGCCCCTGGATAAGCGCTGTTGAACAAGTTCGTGCGAAGACTCTGCAACATTTCTTCTCGCTGCTGCTGTAGTTGCCGTAGTAAGTCAGCATTCCGCAGGAGGAAAGCGTTGTCGAAACTAGGCAACGGCGTGGCGACTGGAGTAGTAACTGAGAGTGTGGTGATAGAGCTCGCGATTACAGAACTTGTAGGTGGAGGTATTGTCGCCGTTCCTCCTAGGACCGCTGCAGTGGCAACTTGTAACACTCCATGTTTTCACGAGTGAAAGTCAAAGTCAAAGTCAACGAACGATTTCGCGCGACTTGACTCGTAGAAATGTTTCTATTTTAATTATATTATGTGGAGTAAATGTCGTACATTACAATAATCGAATCGTGTTTACCATATTTCAATCGACCTACGACTGTGAAGGATAGGAAGTAACAATGCGATAAAGTTAATCAAGCTATGCTAATCAAATCGACGTCGAACCGTAACTCGAATTGTGTATTTTACTTGTTGATTAATACGCGTGTGTGTGCCTTACGCGTTACCTGTGCATGCTTATTTTATGTTATTTTGTGGTAATCAAGCGAACTCAATCGAACTCGAAGTCTAACTCGAACGTAAACGAACCCGAACCCGAATTCTGAGTCGAACCCTATAAGAAGTAGTTGGGACTGAAATTAATAATTTGACTAGGAAACCCTATCGAATCGCTCGCAAATCGAAACCCAAGCAACATCGCGCCGAACCCACCAAGGCAGGCGGCATCCGCACGGATGGCCAATCCGCGCGGATAGCCTACCCGGGTACGTGCCATGCGCACGGCTCACCCTTTCCCTTTTTGGCATCCTATAAATACACAGGTCACTCTCCACTTTTTCCACTTTTGGCAAGTGACGTCCGAACCGCACGCATTCTTCACTTTTTCTCAGATTTCTCCCAAACCAGGTAAGATCTTGCACTAATTCTTGTACATCTTTGATCACTACACAATTCTACACATTTCCATCTTTCAAATCTTCACTTTTAACCATGAAATCATCCGGATATGAGGTATTCTCGGGTGACGTCATCGTGACGTTCTTATGAACTTCAAGCTTGACCTCATTCCACCAAGAATAACTCAGATCTAAACGATTTCTACAAGATTTCACAATAACCTCACCTAGATCTAAACTTTTCCTAAGGATAAACGAGTTGAAAGAAATAAACCTAAGTTCTCTCCTTCTTTTTCCCTTAGAATCGGTACGAATCTGATCGGTTCTAGTCTCTACTCGATAATAGTGATGCACTAGTTCCAGATCTAGAATTCTACCGCAAGACACCGGATTTCGGGGTCAACCGGAACTACCGTTCTGAGTCGCCGACAGGCCGAGTTAGGGTGGTTCCTAACCGGTTTAGTCACGCGGGTAAGAATACCGTTCCCAATGGTTGCCACGTAATCAGAACGTCTCGATAAACGACAACAGAAACCAAGTGTAGACGAACGGAACAACCAGACCAGTCGTCCGCACGGACCGGCTGTCCACACGGACAAGCTGTCCGCACGGACGGGCTGTGCGCACGGATTACCATCCGCACGCACAGGTCATCCGGACGAGTTGTCACCCGGACGAGCTACCCTTGGGACCCACTTTCCAAACGTGGTTTGAGTATCGACGAATGAGCAATCCGGACGGACGACCTCTGAATGGATTACTCTTCGGATCATGAGATACTAAGGCCTTAAAAGGAAAATCAAACAATGTTCATCCGCACGGCCAAGCCGTACGCACGGACAGGCTATCCGGACGGATTGTCTCTGCCCGCGCGCACGGGCTGTCCGCACGGACTACCATACGCACGGATCGCCGTCCGCACGACCGGCTTGAAAGGTAGAAACACTTATGTGGTTTCTAAATGCTACAACGAAAACTCCAAAGTACAAACCATCATACACAAACACATCTTAGGAAGAAACAATCCACTTGAACGTTTATCCCCACAAACAACCTAACCGTACGGATAAGTCATCCGCACGCACAACTCGTCCGCACGGATTACCATCCGCCCGGACAGTCGTACGCACAGATAGCTTATCCGGATGGATCACCATCCGCACGCATCACCATCCGCACGGACAGGTCATGCGCACGGATGACTTCCTCACACGGATAGCTGATCCGCACGAATAGCCATCCTAACCACTCTCACTTTGTACTGTTTTACGCAACACTTATCGTTACGTTATCAAATCTATTCAGGCTAACCGTACTCGCTGTAAAGCGCTCCCTTCAATCCACAATCGCTATGAGTATACTCGAACCCTTTTTGCTTTAGCACTTTTGGGTGTTACATACGTTACAACTATTCAAACTACAACTATCACACTACTCAAGCTATTTTAACGCTAAACCAATAATGCATGTTATACGTGGCTTATGAATGCTTGTTGTTATGTTTACACATGGAATGCTGTCTACCTGCCTTAGCAACGATAGTACTATAGTTTGGACTCAGCACCCGTTCACACGGGGGGTTGTTAAGGATCTTTTACTTGCATGGATTACAGTGGTAATCGTGTATTGCGAACTGCCTCGGGCAGTCAACCCGCAGTCATTGGTATCGATGGATCTATGTCGATAACTAACGTGCTTCATTTCACTATGTGTACGTGCTGGTTATGCGTAAACGAATTTGAACTCTATATGCTATTATCAAACTTGTATGCTCACCTTTACATTATATGTATTGACTTTATTTAAACGTATGTGACAGGTGCCTAGGTTGTTTATATGCTTCTTGGGCTGTGATGAAATCGAAGCTAGGAACTGGAGTCCTAGAAACCAACGAATAAATTGTTATGTTTAAATCTGAGTTGTCGGAACAGAATATTTGTTTAGTCTTTGTCTGTAATAACTTGTTTGCTATTTGAGACATGGTATGGGACATGTTAACTTAAATTGAATGGTAATGATAGTTGTTATGGAAACTTCTGGACAATCTGTTTCGCTCAGTGCCGTGCCCCGATGATTCCGCCATCGGTTGGGGTGTGACAGATTGGTATCAGAGCCATAACTATAGGGAATTAGGCAAGACTCGACCTAGTCCGGGTCGAAGTCTTAGAGACCTAGTCTATAGTTAAGAACCAACAGACCAACTCACGCCTATGCGTAAACTCGCCACTATCACTTACTCTTTTCTAGCACTACACTCGAATTTTCAGGTTGTGAACAGGTAATGAGGCCGAGAATACGTGTGAAAACCGCAAAACTCTCGACTAAAGTTGCCTAATCAACCTACGTTTTAGCTACAAACGAGGAGAATCGTACCAAATCAGGAGTGCAATCCATATTTTGATGAATAATCTCCTCAATTTTTATCAAAAACGAGGACGAAAGTTGCAAGATAGGGGTGAAACCCTAACCTTGACGACTCGTCCCGCTTTTATACAAAAAACTCTCACCAAAGTTCGATGGACTCCAACGATCTAAAGGCACAATATAACCAATGGGAATTGCGCCAACGCCTAAGAATCGAGGCAAGGGCATAGTCCTGGAGGTAATTGTGCAGGATCCTTGCGAATAGTCGAGCCACTTTGGTTAGTCGAAGTCTATTAGCCACAGACAATCTACCTTCGATTTATCGATCTTTATGAAAATTTTATGCATTTTCTATTATTTGTTAACGTTTTGAGGTATTATTGATTTCGACCCAACACTATTGCTCCTGCTAAAACACAAAACCTACACAACTCATCGATAGCGAATCAACAATAGAAGCAGTCAAGATGCTTTGTATGCTCGTAGGTACCTTTAGTGATTGAGGTATATGTGTTCTTGCTATTATGCTTACGTGTTTAGGAATATTGTGCTCTATGTGATTATGTGCAACTCTGTGATTTTGTGACTATATGCATTTACATGGTACGTGTTACTGAGCTTTAGTAGTAGTAGACGTGTGAGGTGAGATTCGAATACATGTGTTGAGTTCCATGGCGATGTCTATTGCAGACAATGTCGTCTGGATCCCGTCATTCACTCACTCGCCAGGAAAAGAGGGACAGACGCCTTGCTTCCATCGTCGCGAAAGCTGTAGCAAAGGCAGTGAGTGATGTCTGTGAGAATGCCAGCAAATCATCCGAGGAATCGAGGACTGAGGGTCCTAGAGCTGTCGCAAGACCTTTCAGTTTCAAACAATTCAAGTCATGTGGGCCGAAAGAATTCACAGGCGAAGGAGGTCCTACTGCTCTATTCCACTGGTTTGACTCTATTGAGGTTACTCTGCGACAAAGTGGTTGCCCTGATGACCTTTGAACTCTGAACGCTACCGGCGTCTTTCAGTCCCGTGCTTTGGACTGGTGGACGGCCGAGAGGAACAAGAGAGGGAATGATGCAGCTTACGGGTTGTCGTGGGATGAGCTCAAAGAAGTCATGCTAGAGGAATTCTGCCCTCCTCACGAGCGTCAAAAGCTTGAAGATGAATTTTGGCACATACATCAGAAGGATGGAGACAATTCTGGTCTCACCGCTCGCTTCAAACAGCTCAGCATTATCTGTCCCGACCAGGTCAAGACTCCCGATATGACCATCAAGAAGTACATCCGAGCTTTGCCCGACTGCGTCGCTGATTTCGTGCAAGCGGCTAAGACTACCACGATCGAAGAAACCTATCTGCTGGCCGCTGAGATCAATCACAAAAGGGTTAAGGTTGGGGTATGGGATAAGACCTCCAAGCATCTGCATCAAGCTACCGCAACTGCACCAGCTACCGAAACCACCTCATCAAGCAACAAGAGAAAGAACAGCTCCACCAACAAGAACTGTGCGATTACTGCTGCACCGATTCAAGTTGTACCTGCCCAACAGCGTCAAGTAGCGGCGCCTGTGGCCAATGCACCGCCTGCAAAGCGTGCATATACTTGTCACACCCCGACCGCGTAAAACAACAAATCGCGGCGGAAACATCGGGGCGTGTTGCAACAGAATTAATGTTTCATAACCATGGATATCAAAAGTGTTTCGTTTTTATTAAACATTGAGTAATTACATCGTCTGGAAATCTAAATACACTATTTAAACATAGTCTATCATTGTTATTGAGTCACTAAGGCCTTGTCCAGTCCTATGTGCGCATGCATCTTATCAATCGATATCATCCAACAATACCTGAAACATATGTGAAAACGAGGTCAGCAAAGAAATGCTGGCGAGTACATAGGTTTTGTGAAAATAAGATTCATGACTTCTGTTTAAGAAAATGTTTAGTCATGAACCTTGTAATTTGCTTTGTCTTTGTAAATCATTTGAAAAATAATAAGTTCGGATGATATGTATAAATAAGAGAATAATGCATGATTAAATGAATAACCATGTAAAAATGAGTTTGTATAAGATAAGTTGTTTGTAAATAAATGTCTTGCGAAAAGTATGTTACTTGTATAAAATGTTCTATGTCTCAAACTGAAATGATTCAAATAACGCTATGATATGTAATACCATACAAACACTTATATATAGGAAGTACCAGCGGCGTATCCACCATGCTTGTATCATATTACACACGCATCGTTACATAATCACTTAATCAAACCAAACCAAACAATGTAAAATGTCTATGTTTAAATCAATTGTCAAATGTATTAAATAATATGTCAAAGTGTTCATGTCAAGATGTAAATCATGTCAAAATGTCTATGTCAAATATCCATGTCAAATGTCTATGTCAAATATCCATGTCAAATGTCTATGTCAAATATCCATGTATGGCAAGTGAAATGTCTCAACTAAACCATATGCACAAAAACAAAGTATTGAAGTAAAACTTGGTTTAAATCAAAGTTATGTTTTGTGGGAAATGCATGATCAAATGTCAATCATGTACAAATGTTTACCCAAATGTTAAAACTTGTTCTTGTTCTTAACAAACCCTTACCAAAGGGTAAGTTAATATTTTAATTGTGAAACTACTTTATGGTCGATTCTCTAATAACATTCAAACCTTCTTGACGCGTTCCTCGCTCCATCTCGCTCTCGTTCTCGTTCTTAACAAACCCTTACCAAAGGATAAGTTAATAATTACAGATTCACTCGCTACCCACAACCCCCACACATAACAATGGGTGCAGTAAATAACGGGATTTGTCAGATCCTATGGTACCATAACCTAATACTGGTCGGCTTGATCATTGCTAATGAATGTCATCGGTCATGTAAACTACAACCAACAAGTTTGTTCACTTTTTTTTGAAATTGTTATTAGTTTTTGAAATCATTGTATTCGTTCTTGAAATCATTGTTAGCGTTCTTGAAATAATTGTTATTGTCCTTGAAACCACATTGTAATTGTTCTTGAAACCATTGTAATTGTTCTTGAAACCATTGATAAAACATTTAGCACATATGAGTCACCCCAAAACAGTTGAAAACAGTAAAAGAGGGGAATAATGTACTCGCCTGAGAGTGCTTAGGAGTCTTGAACAACTACCAAGTAAGCTAGAGGAGTCCCGGAAATCAAACGGTACCTAATATAGGTAACTACATAAATAACCCGGACCTAAATCGGAAGACCGGGTAGCAGGAGGGTCTGTAAACCAAATGAGTGTAGGAACTCATATGATATGGTTTAACAAAGCCTACATACTAAATGAAACTTAACCTAAGTATTATCGACCCATCACGACCCATTAAGGTAGCTTATGCTACTTTAACGCGTCGTTTGCGTGAAACGCGTTCGGACCGCCTAACTAGTCCTATGACAAGTGTTATATGCCTAAACATGTTACATAATCAGTTATGTGACAAAAGTTTAGGTTACATATGCTTAATTACCAATTATACATGAAAAGGGTATTCTGGTAATTTACCTAAGGCATATAAACTACCTATCATACAACTACTTAAACGAAGCGACCATAGGGTATAACCTCGGAAGGTTATTCCCTACCTACTATGGTCACCTAATATATTTGGTCGGATCCTAATGATCGACCAAATGGGTCGAGTTCGAAGGTATAGGCGATTTATTAGATCGCCTACCCTACGACCCTAGACAACGTGGTAATCAGTGGGCATAGTCCCAAGGGACTATGACCAACGTGATTACACTCACGTTGCGAAGTTCAAACGAACTTCGCATTGACCATTACTGGTCAACGCTGAAAGTCAAACAAAGTTTGACTTTCTGACTCAAAAAGCAATAAAATAAGGAAAAGAACGAAAGAATACTTACGAAGGGTCCCCGAATGCTAATCCCGAGTCAAGAATCTCAGGTATGAAACAATGGTTTCAACTTAGAGGTTCTCAATTCAGAATTCTAGTGATTTTAGCAATGGGGGTGTTGGGGTATTTATAGGAATACCCGAACCGTTAAGATCGTTTCATGGAAAACGTGCCTTAATCCCATCCGTACATGTGTTGCAAAGTTATGGTGCTTAGGTGCTTAAATTCCATCCATACATGTGTTGAAAAGTTATGGTGCTTAGGTGATTAAATTCCTTCCATACATGTGTTGCAAGGTTATGGTGCCTAAGTTCCATCCTTATCCGCTGACTAAGCAAGTTTAGAATGTGTGGTTGTGAATTAAACAACGGCTAATACATCGAATCTGGTCCCGAATATGCAAAACTGAGTTTTCTGTCCAGCATAGGCAGTCGCGTAGCGCGACTGGTAAAGCCTATAGGGCTCGCGCTACGCTAGCCCTCCTCTGATTCAGAAATGTTTCAAAGTTTGGCAGAAATGGTCCCTGTTGTGTTTTAAGGCCTTTTTCGATGCGTTTGAACCCCGTTAACCTCATTTTAAGGCTTTAAAATGAAGTTAAAGTATAGGGAACTCAAAACATGCTCAAAAATATGCCGTAGGTTGGTTCGTTTGGCCGTACGAACGCGATGTTCGCTTAATTACGACGGAATGCGCATAAGCGCGAAAAACGATCCAAATGACGTGACGGATGGATTTTTCTTATGGCGAACACTAAAATATAATATAGTCATGCTTACATAAATTTTTGGATGTCCGGATGTATTCAGAACGTAAGTTATGCGCGAAAATGCAAACTTGTGCACTTTTTGACACTTTTAGTCCCTGAATGACCCAAAAGTTTATTTTAGCATACCGAACCCCTCAAAGCCTATTTCTAAGCTATGTAAAGGATATTTATGGTATGTTTAACTTATGGTCATGTTCCGGAATGCCTGTTACAGTTCAAATTGGCATACTTTCGCAGTTTGTCAAGTTTAGTCCCTGTAAGCGAATTAACTTGTTTTTGCCATACCAAAGCCTTCAAAACTTATTTCTAAGTTATGTAAAGGTTATTTAAGGTATGTTAAGCCTATATCACTATTCCGGAGCGTTTGTTGCATTAAACTGGTTATATTTACGCATCGATGCACGTATAACCTTCCAGAAAGCGATTTAAAACCTGAAATTGAACAAGAGTTGATATGTATAAACGATACACATATTTTTACAAATCCCAAGTATGAAATACAATATTTCATTGGTTTGGCATTTGCTTAATGGCCGTGGAGGCACAGGTGTTACAATACTGGGCCACATCCAATCTGCCCTACTTGCACCTATCATCACCCGACTGCTATTCAATGCCGCTTCTGTGCTCATTGCAACGTCTACGACCATTTTACTGCCAACTGCCGTATTCGTCAAGCTCCTACCAATCAAGCTCTACTCGCTGCCCCACAGGGTCAACAAGCTCCTCCGGCACCCGCAGTCAAAGCCAGAGCATGCTTCACGTGTGGCGACCCGAACCATTTCGCCAACATGTGCCCGAACAGGGTAGTGAAACAAGAACCGCAACAGCAGCCGCCACAGCAGCAGCAACAGCAACAACAGGCAGCACGCGCCAGAACTTTCAATCTCAATGTACGTCAAGCCCAGGCCGACAACAACGTGGTCAATGGTACGTTCCTTATGAATGGTATTTATGCTTCATGTTTGTTTGATACTGGAGCCGATAATTGCTTTGTGTCGATCAAATTTGAGAAACTCCTTAGTCGTAAACGTTCCCGACTCTCCTCTGCATTCGATGTTGAAGTCGCTACCGGAAGAACCGTCGCTGTAAACTCTGTTATTCGTGATTGCACTCTCGAGCTCAACAATCACATCTTCTCAATCGATCTCATTCCAATGCAACTAGGAAGCTTTGATGTCATAGTAGGCATGGACTTTCTTCGCGAAAACCATGCCGAAGTTGTGTGTTTCGATAAAATGATTCGTTTTTCGCTCGCAAACGGTGATTCATTGTGTGTTTATGGTGATACAACTTCGAAGGGTCTCAAGCTTATGTCATGCCTCCAAGCTAGCAAGTATCTCCGCAAGGAATACAGAGCTTTCTTGGCTAACGTTGTAGCAGCGGAGAAGGAAAAGAAAGAGAAGAAGGAAGTGAAAGACGTTCATGTGGTTTGAGAATTTCCTAACGTTTTTCCAGAGGATCTTCCCGGACTACCTCCTAAGCGTGATATTGACTTTCGCATTGATCTCATTCCTGGAGCTAATCCTATTGCCAGAGCTCCTTATCGACTCGCGCCGTCCGAAATGCGCGAACTCTCAACCCAACTCCAGGAATTGCTTGAGAAAGGCTTTATTCGCCCAAGCACCTCTCCTTGGGGCGCACCAGTCCTTTTCGTCAAAAAGAAGGACGGGTCGTTCCGGATGTGCATCGACTACCGGGAATTGAATAAGTTGACTATCAAGAACCGCTATCCTCTGCCTCGAATCGACGATTTGTTTGATCAGCTACAAGGCGCTACGTGTTTTTCGAAGATCGATTTACGTTCAGGATATCATCAGCTGCGTATACAAGAGGAGGATATACCCAAAACCGCGTTTCGCACTCGTTACGGCCATTACGAATTCGTTGTCATGCCTTTTGGCCTATCAAACGCACCAGCAGTTTTCATGGATCTGATGAATCGAGTGTGTAAACCATATCTCGACCGTTTCGTCATCGTGTTCATCGACGATGTCCTGATCTATTCCAAAACGAGAGCCGAACACGCGCAACATCTACGTTTAGTTCTCGAGTTGCTCCAGGGGAACCAACTCTACGCCAAATTCTCCAAGTGCGAGTTTTGGTTGGGGGAGGTTCAGTTTCTGGGTCACATCGTAAATAGTCAGGGTATTCACGTCGATCCTGCGAAGATTGAAGCTGTTAAGAGCTGGGTTACGCCTAAGAACCCGTCTGAAGTCCACTCTTTCCTCGGGCTAGCGGGCTATTATCGACGATTTATCGAAGGATTCTCGAAGATTGTTGTACCACTTACCTCTCTCACTCATAAGGACCAGCCTTTTGTCTGGGGAACCAAACAAGAGTCTGCCTTTCGAACCCTCAAATACATGCTTTGCAATGCTCCTGTTCTCACACTACCCGACGGAAACGATGATTTCATTGTCTACTGTGATGCTTCCAACCTCGGTCTCGGTGGTGTCCTAATGCAACAAGACAAGGTCATAGCTTACGCATCTCGTCAGCTCTAAATCCATGAGAAGAACTATACAACCCACGATCTCGAGCTAGGCGCAGTTGTTTTTGCATTAAAGATTTGGCGACACTACCTGTATGGTACAAGGTGTACGATCTTCACCGATCATAAGAGCTTACAACACATCTTTAATCAAAAGGAACTAAATATGCGTCAACGCCGGTGGGTAGAACTTCTCAACGATTACGACTGTAAGATTCGTTATCACCCAGGAAAGGCAAATGTTGTTGCCGACGCACTTAGCAGACGGAGCTATCTGCTTAGCACTCGAAATGTTCAAGCCCAGCACAACCTCGAAGCTCTTATTCGCGACGCCCAACATGCATGTTTCAACGAACGCACTTTGAAGAAAGAAAGAATCTACCACGATGGAGCCCAGCTTGTGAGCAAATCAAATGGGATATTCCACTACTTAGACCGAATTTGGATTCCCAAGCGAACCAACCTGCGACAGATTATCATGGATGAAGCCCACAAATCCCGATACTCTATTCATCCCGGTGCTGACAAAATGTACCACGATCTTCGCTATAGGTACTGGTGGCCGGGTATGAAACGAGATATCGCACTCTACGTCGGAAATGCCTAACCTGTGCAAGAATCAAGGCTGAACATCAAAGACCCTCTGGCTTGCTTGAACAACCACCAATTCCCATGTGGAAGTGGGAGAGCATAGCTATGGATTTCGTAACCAAGCTTCCAACCACGTCATCAGGTCACGACAGCATTTGGGTTGTTATTGACCGTTTGACTAAATCAGCTCATTTCCTGCCAATACGAGAAGACTACAAGGTAGAACGATTAGCCCGAATCTACACCAACGAGATCATTTGTCGACATGGGACGCCTCGTGACATCATCTCTGATCGTGATGCTCGGTTCACTTCACGATTGTGGGAAACGTTTCAAACGGCACTCGGTACAACGCTTAATCTAAGTACTGCGTTCCACCCACAAACCGACGGTCAGACTGAAAGAACGATTCGTACGCTTGAAGACATGCTCCGATCGTGTGTTCTAGACTTCGTTGGTAATTGGGATAGACACCTTCCGTTAGTCGAATTCTCGTATAACAACAGCTACCAGGCTAGCATTCAGATGGCACATTTCGAGGCCCTATACGGAAGAAGATGTCGATCTCCTATTGTGTGGCACGAGATCGGTCACTCGCAACTAACCGGTCCGGAGCTGCTACAAGAAACGACAGACAAAATTTTCCAAATTCGAGACAACCTAGCGAAAGCTCGGGATAGACAGAAAGTTCTCGCCGATAAAAAGCGCAAGCACCGTGATATATGGCGTTGGTGACTACGTACTCCTAAAGGTATCACCATGGAAGGGTGTAGTCCGATTCGGCAAGAATGGAAAACTCGCGCCTCGATATGTGGGACCTTTTAAGATTCTGGAAAGGATCGGAAAAGTCGCCTACAGACTCGAATTACCGGAGAAACTTAGCAATGTCCACCCGACTTTCCACGTGTCAAACCTCCGGAAGTGCATCGCCGACCACGATCTACACGTTCCTCTAGACGATCTACAAGTGAACGAAACATTACACATCGTGGAAAAGCCTGTCGAAATCATGGACCGCCAAACCAAAGAACTCAGGCGCTCACGCATTCCTATTGTGAAAGTCCGATGGTGTCACGACCCCGACCCACCCTGGACGGAATCGGGAGTCGTGAACAGCCCAGTGGTACCGGTGATTTAATTTGAAAACGTTGCAGCGGAAATTTCATCAGGACCGTGAGTTAGGAAAAATATCAGAGTTTAGAAAACACCGGATTTTATTTATTTAATAGATGGGATAAACCCATGTTTTACAATGGTAGCTTTAATAAAGATAAATTTTGAATACATAAAATAATATTTCTTAATTTGATTTAATTAATAAAATAAGCCACTTCTTGATGCCTTTCAGTGTCGTATCCATCTCTAAATCCAATCTACTGTAATTACCTGAAACATGTTTGAAAAAGGTTTTGTCAGCGGGAAATACTGAGTGAATCATTCTATTTACTAAAATGACACATTTGTTATAATTTACAGTATTAAGAGCGATTACAATGTTTCTGATATCAAACCAACTACCCACGGTATTTGTCACTCGACCGAATCTGTGACTATGGTCATATCCCCCAATTGGCTGCCCCAATGGTGACGATTATCAAGTAATGTATACAAAACCCCACATACCGGCTGTAACTTGGTGATTACAAAGACTTAATCCCCGTAATTATAACTTTCAAATAAACATGATTTTGTAAACAGATTTGATAAAAAGAGAGAATGACTCACTTTATAAACATGCAGATTCATACAGGCAAAGTTAAATCTTCAGATAAGCCTTGATATATTGTAGATTTATACAGGCAGAGCTTGGCCTATTGATTTAGCCTTGTACCCTAGTGCATACGAACTAAGTAGGTAACTTAATACAGCATTTACGATAACTCACGAGATCAAATTCTCACAACGAACGACAAAGTGCGATACTTAAACATCCATCGAATTAACGACGAACGACAAAGTATGATACTTAAACATCCATCGAATTAACGACGAACGACAAAGTATAACCCTAATGTGGGCGGCACTTAAACATCCAGGGCCGGTTTTGGGCCTGTGCAAGAGGTGCCATTGCACAGGGCCCAAAACATTTAGGGGCCCAAAATTGTTTAAAAGTTAATATATATTTTATTTATAAATTTGCTGTTTGGAGAGCTATACGTATTAGTCATTTGGCTCAATTGGTACAACAATTACTTTTAAAGCTGCAGATACGAGGTTCGAATCCCCTGTTGGTTTTTTACATTTTTAATTTATTTTTTGTTTTTCATTTCTAATTGATGTTTTTTTTCCATTTTTAATTCTTTTTTTTTTTTCATTTCTAATTGATGTTTTGTTTTTGTTTGGCACTTAAGTGGCTGATTTCAGCATGTTTTATCAGTAGGGGAAAAAGTGTCATGTGCTCACACCAATTGCAATTTTGTAAGCTTATTTTTTAGTTTTAATTTTGATTTATGCTCACACCAATTGCAACTTTGCAAGCTTATTTTTTAGTTTTAATTTTGATTTTTCACATCTAAATTTGGGCCTCCACAAATTTGCAAGTTCATTCATTTTTTCTTCTCATTTAATCATTTACGTAACAAACTTTACATACTTTCTTGTAGGTTTTTTTATTTCTCATTTAACCATTTACAATATAAACTTAAAAGAACTCTGTATCTAGTTCTATTTTTTTATATGAAAAGGTTTGTATAGCCAAACTAATTTGGGTATGTTTACATATATTCAGTTCTTTTTGCTACGCTACTTTTGTTTTGTTTATTTTATAACAAATATAGTCGTATTGTGTTTTTTTGATATATGATTGATGAGTTTATATTATAGGGAGGGGCCTATTTTTTTTGTTTCGCACGGGGCCCAAAAGTATTTTATCATTCTCGGGGACGGCCCTGTAAACATCCATTGGATATATTGATCAGTCGGAAAATGAATCGTAATAGCGATCGAGTTAATACCCTGTATTGTAGCAGAATTCGAGCTAGTGTGTGTTTGGTAGTAATAAAAATATATATTTGTAATTGTGTTAAGTATAGTACCCCTAATTCAACCTTATTCGATGTCCCGAGACAGAACCCCAACGAACTTAGTCGGGCAGAGCCCTGACATGCGCTATGGGTTCAGATCAATCGAAAAGGATAGCGGTGATCTGGAGTAAAAACACTTAAAACGAGACAGAACCTTATTATTATTATATAATATATAAAAGAAAATTGAAGTTGGAGACTGAAAAGGGAAAAGCTTGGTCGAGAGAGAAAAGAATGTTTTAGCAGTTTGTGAGAGCACACACTCTTTCTATGTATACTGATTTCTATGAATTGTAGAGTTAGTTAAAAAAAATTCCTATTTCATGAAAATGTTACACGTATCATTATACTTTAAACAAATGAGGGACACGTAGAAAACTTCATTAAATGCTTTATGTGATGTCTATCTTTAGAATTTCTAGTTATTATTTTATTTTGATTTAATTCTTTATGTCTATCTCCTGACACGTTCATATTGGATATGACAATTCAAGTTGTAGTTTCTTTTTATTTATTATTATATATATATGTAGATAAATAGGACATGAAAATGTAATAGGACATGACAGGTTTCTTTATTGTAGGATTTCCTTTATTATATTGTTATTATGATTATTATTTATTGAAAATATGGGACCCGAAATATGGACTGGGACATGAAATTAGATTTCGTCAAATTGTAGGATTTCAATTGTTGGGTTTTATTATTATTATATTTTAATTATTATTATTAATTCAACTTCTTCACTTAACGTGTATAACTTTTCTAAAATATGACGTTATAGAAAATAATAAATATGTTTTTAGAACGAAAATATTTTTGTCTACATTTGGGTCCAAGTTTCTTTAAAAATAGAGTAGGTTCAAAATACAATGTATTTTTTATAATTTAATTAGTAAACGGTTCCTGGGCCCGTCTAAATACTTCATATTTCTAATTTTCAACTTACCCGTAATCTACCCGTCTAATAATATAAATTCTTAGATACTTTTATTTTATTTAGAAAAGGTCACCCATACACAAGCCAATTAATTAATATAATATTTCAACCAACTATATAAAATAGTGTTTAAAACTATTTGGGTTGAATATTTATATTAAAAATAAACTAGTTACTAGTGGTTAATAAATTTAATCAAACCTATAATTCTTATATAAAAATAGGGATGTTACATTCTCCCCATCTTGTTTTAAATCTCGTCCTCGAGATTTGGGTTACGGTATTTATTTTAGACTTTTGTCATCTTTTTTAAAAATAATATTAGGGTAAATGATACAGATTTAAAATATCGAATTTTGTGAATACGAGTTGTATAGAACTTAGGATTCAATTGTTCAACTGAATTAGTTCAAGAAATTGATGACAAACGAATGAGATGAAATGATATAATTTTCCAAGATGATTGGGTTCAAGCCAAAAGATATATGATCAATAGATATTTAAAATGAATGTGAAGGACTTTTGGAATTAATAAAAATTCTTTGTTAAAAGAAAGCTTACTTTGATTGGCAACCGAGGAAGACTTAGAATTAACAGGTTCAAAAAGCATGAAAAATGATTTGTCAAATATATAAGAAAATCAAAGTGTTGAAATAAGTGAATTGCAAAGATAAACTAAAAGACAATAAAGTTAGTGTATCATTTATTTTAGAGTTCCAAGTTGTTTTAATCATGAAACAATGTGATAGTATACTATTAGTGACCATATTTTTTTTTACTATGTTCTAGAGATCGAAATATAATAAGAACAAGTTGTTTTGACATGACCAACTATTATATTATATTTGTATATCAAATGTAATATATATTATTTGTTACGTATTTTTACTATATGTAGATGGTCACTACTTTTTAATAAAATATTATTTTAGTATTTTACTATACTATGTAAAATAACTTATAGTTACTATATATTACAAAATACTGCAATGAAGTTATTATATTACAAAATATTTTAGTATTATTATTTTGTAAAAGAAATCAATATTATTTATAACGTTAAAGGAAAATTTAAAGATGTAAAAATATTTATTGTACAAAAGTATTTGTAAAATAATTTGTAAATATATATCACTTAATAAATCGATGCTATGTGATTACTTATTTTCATTTTGAAACTATATAACGTTGTGAAAATATTGAAAACGGAGACTATTATAATGTTCTTCTAACCCAACGTAGTTGATGACTACCATGTTATTCTCATATGGTCATTTTCTTGCCAGAGCGTTACGGTACATAGTTACCACAAAACATGTGATAGACAATTATTTATATAATTTTATTAGTCCCTCTAATTCTTGTATTGTTTTATGAAAATATGTCTTCTCCTTATAGTACAAAGTAAAATATTTTTATATATAATTAAAATTTACTAAATAAGTATGATGACTTAATTTATATATATTAACTAGTCATTATCATGGTTGGATATTGGTTAGTGCTGCCTTGTTTAAGCATAGGTGGCCAGTCCATGCCTAACTAAGGCTAGACTATTCAATACTTGCCCTTGACAATAATCCTAGTATCTGAAAATAATACTAACACTTACACTACAAGAAATTTGGGTCTTCACCCACACATAGTATGTGTGGATAAAAGCATATTATATGTTGGTAGTTGTCTTTACCTACACATAAACTAAGTGTTATGATGTGTAGGCTCGTGACTGTGGATATAGGCCATTACCCACACATAAGTTATGTGTAGGTATATAGCAAGCTATACCTACACATATATGTGTGGCTAAAAGACATTTATATGTGTGGCTAAAAGTACAACAATTTATTTAGAATGCAGGTGACGTGGCATCTAATGTGGCAGGTGATGTGGCATCCGACGTGGCAGGTGATGTGGCAAGTGATGTGGCATCCGACGTGGCAGGTGACATGGCATCTAGCGTGACGGATGACATGGCATGAATATATGTGTAGGTAAAAGTAATATTATGTGCAGGTAAAAGTAATCTTATATGTAGGTAAAAATAATATTATGTGTAGGTAAATGTTGAAGATGTGTTGGTGTTGATCTTTATATGTGTTGAAACAAATGTAAACTAAAAGGCAGTAAAATCATACATAATGTCACAAACGTCACCATTGATTAATACATGAAACAAAGTGCCAATTTGATTAATACATGAAACAAATGTAAACTACAATGAAGTAAAATCATAAATAATCAAAAGGCATGTCAACTTAACAAGGTAATCAAGAGTTGGATCTTGACCATTGATATTAACTTGTAAATAGCACAACCATAGCTGACACCGAATCCTAGTAGAGCCCTAGCCGCTACCCTGCATCACCTGAGCACCACTCCCGACAGGTCAGCAGCTATCCCCACTGACTGTATGTTTTGCATAAACAGATCCTACCAAAATGGAAGATTAATATCTAAAAAGAAGAATATGGTTTATATACATAAACAATAAAGAGTGAGTTCACCTTTGATCTGAACTGAAGGGCTGGATCAGTAGTTCACAAAACAAGCCTGGCAATTTCTGCACAGTTACCAACCTGGTTACTTTTTATGTATATGTATATGTAGCTTAAAAACAAAACATGAATGGGTAACATATAGCAAGAAGTTGAAAGAAAGTATCATGTTTGCTACTAACAACGTAACCGCTCCATCTAGCAGCCATGTCTAGAGCTTCTCCCAACACCACCGCTGAATTTCGGATGCAGCAGAGATAAGATTCCATGACCTCTTCTTTTCTCAAAATTAATTTGGACTTCTACCTGCAACAAATCAGGAATAAACAAAGATAGTATGACAAGCAAGTAATACAGTTTATTTTTACGTGTTCGCTGATTTTCAACTACGTTAGCTAGTTTAAAATGCAAAAAAAAAAAAAATGTCTACGGGTGCATGCCATGAAAATTAACAGAAACGAGCTTACCCTTTGTAAGATTCCTCTAAGTAAAGCCAGCTCCAGTTCATCAAGTGGTTGTAAGCAATCCTCGGATCTGACATTCTAGAGTTCGGTTTCCTTTGCAGTGATTGACACAGCATTTTGTCGAATGATGTTCATAAACTTCAGTGTTGAACGCCTTTTTATCATAAAATCCACCTTTTTTGCTAACTTGATCACCTGTAAAGATGAAGAATAAACTTGACAGAAACAAAGGCACGGAAAAAAAGAATATTTACAAAACACAAATGCAAGGAAACCTTCAAAAGTAATGCAGTCTGAACCATCAGTACGCGTAACACGTGTAACAACATCCAAATCTCGGCAAATCACTGTTCTAGCAAAAACCTAAGGGGTAGAATGGGCAACATCCATATATATATAGTGAGATTTAGTAAGTATATTTGCATCCCTGTATGAGGCGTAGGTAGAAAAAGGGTTCAATTGACTTGAGTTAACAGTTAGTTCATGTGAATTATAGTAAATATGACAAATTTAATAGGGCTATTACAATGAAGGAGTTTATAAAGACTGGTTGCAGGTTTAATATGACAAAATAAAGGATTTTGTGATAGAGCAAATAGAAATACTTGCAATAGTTAGTTCCGGCTTTAACTTTTCCAAAGGGCACAGTGCTTACATAACTAATAGTTACCAACATTCTAGTAAAGAGGCTCATATTCACAGTAATCAACAAACAAACTTTGTTTAATTATCATCATAATGGGTGAATCCAAGCACTTTAAATCAACTTTGTATCCAACGAGTTGACGCTAACCCGCACTTTGCCGCGGGATGTTGATGGTTAAGATAAAGCATATATATCAATAATTTGAAGTAATATTTTTTAACCAGTAATCATATTCTCCAAAAATCCTAAAAACTTGAAGTAATAACCAACATATAGTTTGATAAAAGTGTTAAAAACAGCAGAGAAAAACTAACCTGTTCAAGAGGCATGTGCGACAATACTTGATGTTACATGGCTTACCCTTTGCTTGGTTCTTGCAGTTAACATATACAACATAGGTCTTCTGTCGGCACTACAAAAAGAATGCAACAAATTACAGATTAATAATAGAAATAACACAACACTGAATGCAAACTGAACTGATCATTTATCAATTAGAACCAAGCGCTTGAAGAACATATATATAAGTTTGAAAAATTACATATAAATTTCCAATCCAAATAATCATTAATTCTGATTAATAGCTAGTCGGTACTCGGTAGCGCTAGTGATTTTTACAACCATGACAATTAGTACTAACAAATTCTTTTGCTCTGTGATTAATAAAGTTTGACTCTAAAAGTCAACACAACTCCCATCTAGAACATAGTACAAACACATATCTCATATTCATTTCAAATCACTTCAAATTCGCCTACACGTCCTAACAAAACTTCAAACATTAATCTAAACCTAAAAACACAGCTTAAACAATCTCAATCTCAATCACAAATCATAAAAAACGTTAAACACCTACCTCATATCAAATAAAATCATGAAAACCCTAAAACACAGTATATAATCCCAAAACATAAACACTGTCACAGTAATTACACTACACAATCAAATGAAATCAAATCAAACATACTTGATGACAAGTAGTCCCGTTCTGAGAGTCGTAAATCTTGCCGTGAATAACACGAACACCTGGATTATTATTCCTCTTCTGCGGTTTAGAGCTCTGATTGTTAGAGCTCTGATTGACAAACGTGTTCAAACGAGTGTTTACCCAGAAAGTAAAGAAACTCTCACCGGAATCACTTCCAACAGTCGCTGATACCCACGTTTCCGGTTGCCGGTGTGACTGCTGCCGCTGTGACGTTCCACCGCCACCGTCGCTGTTTCTCTCTCTCTGCTCTCTCTCTCCTCTTCTCGTCTCTCTCTCTTCTTAGTCTCTCCCTTTCTCTCTTTGCTTCGTCATCGCACCACCGCCAAACATGGTGGTGGCGGTCGGTTACACACAACGAAGAAGGGGTGGGGTGCTTGTCCGGTGGGTATCGTTGTCTTGTCGTAGATCTGCTAGAGAAGACGAGAGGCACCGGAGACACGGCTCTGGTCACCGGAATCCGCAGGGAAAAGAGGAGAAAAGGGGATGCGGCTGGTGTTGTCGGAGTAGCTTGCTGGAAGACGGCCGATAGTGGTGGCTCGTCGCTGGTGTGGTTTAATCAGAGGGAGAGATCGAGAGAGTTGAGAGGGTGTCTGGTGTGTGCTTCTGAATATTAGGTTGTCTCAAAAAGGAATAAAGGAGATGAGAGGAACAAGATCTGATCGGTTGCCTGTGTTTGTGAGTAAAAAAGAGAGGGAGATCTAAAATTTTGGGGAAAGTAAAAGAGGGGGGAGATCTAAAATTTTGGGAGTAAACTAGGGGGGAGAACCTGATCCAAAATAACCAATAAGTTTATCTCCAAAAATATATTTTTATTTAATATAATTAATAAATTTATAATAGTTTAAATATATAATCATTCATTTAAATAAAAAAGAAAACTAAATTTTTAAAAAATATAAAATAATATATTTACCTAATGTATCATAACTAGGTGATGCCCCGCCCGCGTTGCGGGGCGATAACCGAATAATTCTCAACCAATTAAAAAAACAGTACTATAGTGATGAAACAATGGTTAACCGAGTGGGGTTAATTTACTAGTCTCGTCAAGTAAGGTTAATCCCTTCTTTCCGAGGGTCCCTGGCTGGATCGTCTATTGGTTAATTCCTGCACAAGTCAAACAAACCGTGACTCGTAACAAGGAGAATGGGGGGGGGGGGTGCTCCTTGTTACCACTCTCCGGCGTGGGAATCAGTAATGTGCTTGGGAAGCAAAGTGTGATTGTAGTGAATAGTGAAAGTTGAGAGTGGAGATACCTCAAACCTGGTTTGGGGTATGCTTTTATAGCCGAGGAGTGGAGGAGGGTAATTTAGTAGTTAGTCCGACATCGTACAGCTTTTTGCACGTGTGTCAGACTTGTTAGTGCGGTGGTAATGCCACGTGACTTGCTGTGGTGTCAGACTGTTGCACACACGTGGATTGATAGGGGAATGTCCCCCATACCACGTGGACTGACAGGGGAATGTCCCCCATACCACTTGTACTGTAGTGTTAGATCTTGTCTTGTAGGCAGGATGCGGTGCGAGGCCGCATCGCTGCTTGCGGTCACTGATGTTGTTCCCGCGTTGGTTGATTCATCCATGATATGTGCGGGATGCGTTGCTATGCCGCATTGTTGCTTGTGTCTGTTACAATTGTCTAGATCCCTTGTCGTGACGGAAATGTTCAAAGGATGCGGTGCTAGGCCGCATCGCTATGTGTAACATCTGTCTTCGTACTTAAGGTGTCTTTTTATCACTAGACAGATTGGACTGCTGTACATGTGTTTGCACACGTCCGTGCGGTTGCAGGTAAGTTCTTAGTGTTGGGGGTTTTTGATAGGGTTAATGGTCACTCGCAGTCATGCTGACGCGAGATTTGGTACCATACCTCCTCATATAGTTTTGCTAGAAAGAAAAAGTAAAAAGAGTGTTAGGCAGCTCATTCACACGATGTTGAGTTGAGGGCAAAGTCATATTTTCATTTTTACTTGAGAGAAAAATCAAAAAAAAATTTCCCGAGGGTAAAATCATATTTTTTAGCTAGGGGAAAACCATCTTTTTATTTTGCACTAGGGGCAAAAACATAATTTTGAATTGAGGGTGATATCGTAATTTTTAACCGAGGTGAAAATTGTAAATTTTAGCTGGGGGTAAAAGCATAATTTTATTTAGAACTGAATTTCAGTAACCAATAAGTTTCCCCCCAAAATTTATTTAGGACTGAATTTTAGCTGGGTGACCACTTAGCTTGGGGCTTGGGTTTTAGCAGGGTGACCACTTAGCTTGGGGCTTGGGTTTGAAGCCGGGCGTGGGGCGGGCTAGCGATCCGATGTGGCGGCCTCCTATTCGCTTTGTTGGCCATGTCATAGCGGGGTGTTTGAATTTTAAATTGTAACCGTTTAGCCAAACCAAGTGGTCACCCCAACCCCCAACAGTCAACATCCCCTATATATATAACCCCAACCCTACCGGCCAAACACGATATTGGCCGGAAGCCTTCGCAAGCTACCGACATAATATTAAATGAATAATATTTTGTTTAAAAGAAATTTTGTGATAATTATATAATTAATTATCAAAAATAATTATATTAAATCTGAATAATTAAAAATACCATTTTTAATTATTGAACTTTAGTATTACTGAATTAAAATAATTCTGGATAAAAAGTATATAGTTACATAATTAATTTAAACTATATTTATAAGTGTAAAATTGATTTAATTAAACTCATTATATATATAATGCATTCTGAAACTTAACACATGTGGTGAAGTGGTTCAAGTGGTTTGGGCGCTTGGTTGTGTCCGGATATGCCCGGGTTCGAGTCCCGCTTGGGGCGGTTCAATTTGGGATTAAATCCCTTTATTTTCAGAATATAATTAATATAAATATAAAAATCCTAATTAGTATATATAGGAAATAAGAATCAAGATATAAACGGATGTGGCATGCCCGGCCGAGTGGTTACGATGTCGTTTGTTAAGAAAAAGGTCGCGAGTTCGAATCTTGAAGGGGCCGGTTCTCATGCGTAGGAGACCCCCTTTTTATTCAGTATTTTGAAAATTTACACTTTGCCCCCCCCCCCTCAAGTTTTAGTTTTGACGGTTTGATCCCTGTGCTTTGAAAAGTGACACAAAAGGTCCCTGTTTAGTTCAGTTAATAAGACTAACTAAGTTAAGTTATGTTGAAGGAATCCTTTATTAAAACACTAACTCAGTTAGTGTTTTTAGTTAATTATAGTTTAAAAATAGCGCTAATGGCCCTTAAAGTTTAACTTTAGAAAATGACTATATGAACCCTAGACTTTAAAATAAAATAAGCTATATTTATTTCCTTTATAAATAAGTTTTAAAAATGTTATAAAGGACCCTAGACTTGTAGTTTGCAAGAATAGTACTTTTAACCCCCGTATTTATATAGTTTCAATAATGACAATTTAGTCCCTAAACTTTAAAAGCAAACTTATTAAGCAAGTTTCAAAGAATGACAAATAGGTCCCTCAACTTGTAGTTTCACAAAATGTCATAATAAGCCCCTATAGTTTATGTAACCTTGTTTAATAGAAACTAACTTGTTTGTATCTATCCAATATCTACATATAGTGTACATTTTTAATATGTGTAGGTGTTTATTTTCCATGTCATTTTCAAATTATATAATAGGATTTTACTTACATAATATATCTACATATTTATTTACAAATATTATGTGTTGGTAAACATAATCAATTACCAACACATATTTGGTGTTTTTACATATATGTAGATAATATACCTACACATAAGGAAAATTTGTTACATGTGTGGGTAATTACCATCGCCAAGTGTGGCTAAAACATACTACCTACATATATTGTGAAAAGATATCATTAACCACTACCCACACATATACAAACATGTGTAGGTAGTTACCCACACATTTACATATGTAGGTAGTTACCCACACATTTACATATGTAGGTAAATTATTACATATGTTATAATTTACAGTATTAAGAGCGATTACAATGTTTCTGATATCAAACCAACTACCCACGGTATTTGTCACTCGACCGAATCTGTGACTATGGTCATATCCCCCAATTGGCTGCCCCAATGGTGACGATTATCAAGTAATGTATACAAAACCCCACATACCGGCTGTAACTTGGTGATTACAAAGTATAACCCTAATGTGGGCGGCGCTTAAACATCCATTGGATATATTGATCAGTCGGAAAATGAATCGTAATAGCGATCGAGTTAATACCCTGTATCGTAGCAGAATTCGAGCTAGTGTGTGTTTGGTAGTAATAAAAATATATATTTGTAATTGTGTTAAGTATAGTACCCCTAATTCAACCTTATCCGATGTCCCGAGACAGAACCCCAACGAACTTAGTCGGGCAGAGCCCTGACATGCGCTATGGGTTCAGATCAATCGAAAAGGATAGCGGTGATCTGGAGTAAAAACACTTAAAACGAGACAGAACCTTATTATTATTATATAATATATAAAAGAAAATTGAAGTTGGAGACTGAAAAGGGAAAAGCTTGGTCGAGAGAGAAAAGAATGTTTTAGCAGTTTGTGAGAGCACACACTCTTTCTATGTATACTGATTTCTATGAATTGTAGAGTTAGTTAAAAAAAATTCCTATTTCATGAAAATGTTACACGTATCATTATACTTTAAACAAATGAGGGACACGTAGAAAACTTCATTAAATGCTTTATGTGATGTCTATCTTTAGAATTTCTAGTTATTATTTTATTTTGATTTAATTCTTTATGTCTATCTCCTGACACGTTCATATTGGATATGACAATTCAAGTTGTAGTTTCTTTTTATTTATTATTATATATATATGTAGATAAATAGGACATGAAAATGTAATAGGACATGACAGGTTTCTTTATTGTAGGATTTCCTTTATTATATTGTTATTATGATTATTATTTATTGAAAATATGGGACCCGAAATATGGACTGGGACATGAAATTAGATTTCGTCAAATTGTAGGATTTCAATTGTTGGGTTTTATTATTATTATATTTTAATTATTATTATTAATTCAACTTCTTCACTTAACGTGTATAACTTTTCTAAAATAAGACGTTATAGAAAATAATAAATATGTTTTTAGAACGAAAATATTTTTGTCTACATTTGGGTCCAAGTTTCTTTAAAAATAGAGTAGGTTCAAAATTCAATGTATTTTTTATAATTTAATTAGTAAACGGTTCCTGGGCCCGTCTAAATACTTCATATTTCTAATTTTCAACTTACCCGTAATCTACCCGTCTAATAATATAAATTCTTAGAGCACTCACATTCAATCCATCAAATAATGAGAGGAGAGGTTTTTATATTATAAAGGGTATAAAAAGTGGTTGTGAGTGGAGGAGAGAGAAAATGTTACTGTTCATCTGTATATTTGGGGGGACACTGTTCATCCAGTATAATTTTTTTAATATATATTAAAAGTGGTTGTGAGTGAAGGAGAGAGAAAAATGTAATGATAATATTATTTAATTGAAAGGAGAGAGAAAAAATATTTGTTTTTAGTGGAAATATATTGATATAGGAGTTGTTTTTTAGTGAAATGTATGTATAATTTGATGGATTGAATGTGAATGCTCTTAGATACTTTTATTTTATTTAGAAAAGGTCACCCATACACAAGCCAATTAATTAATATAATATTTCAACCAACTATATAAAATAGTGTTTAAAACTATTTGGGTTGAATATTTATATTAAAAATAAACTAGTTACTAGTTACTAGTGGTTAATAAATTTAATCAAACCTATAATTCTTATATAAAAATAGGGATGTTACAGATGGGAAGGCAAACGAGGCGCGGAGTTCACTTGGGAACTCGAAAGCGACATGAAGGCAAAGTATCCACAGCTGTTTAACGAATGAGTAAGGTCCGATTAAGAAAGGCAAGGTGGCATACTTGTAAATAAGGGCTAGAGAGAGAAAGTAGAGAGAAAAAGGCAAAATGTGATTCTCGGCTTTGTACACGTTATCATAATCAATAGAATCACGGTTATCGTATGCGTTTAATTTAGCGATTTTCAGAAAAACGTGACAGAGTTGAAAGATGAAGAACTTGATCAAATCTGAGTGCGTTTGATCCTCGCAACCGATCCCCTGCTCAGATACCACTTGTAGAATCGGTTTTGACTCCGTTACGATCACGTTTAGTCACACACGTACACGGATTTTCGCACGACGAACGTGTTGTTACGTAATCGAATGGGAGAATAATCCGGACCTACAATAATCAAGGTTTTGAAAGAAAAAGAAAAAGGTTGAAAATGAAAAATTGGAAATTGAAAAAAAAAAAATTCTCTCAAACGGCTTCGAATTGAAATCTAAAACTTAATAGGCTTTTAGATTAGATGTTTTCGCACATCATATCCAAAACTCAGCAATTTTTAACCGTAAAATCCCGGTTAATTTGACGATTTTCAATGGTCCGAACGAAGGACTCTCACATGTGATCCACGGTTAGTTTCGGCTTCCAGCTTAATTTCGGGACGAAATTCCCTAAACAAAGGGAGGCTGTAACACCCCGTGTTTTCACGAGTGAAAGTCAAAGTCAAGGTCAAAGTCAACAACCGATTTCGCGCGACTTGACTCGTAGAAATGTTTCTATTTTAATTATATTATGTGGAGTAAATGTCGTACATTACAGTAATCGAATCGTGTTTACCATATTTCAATCGACCTACGACTGTGAAGGATAGGAAGTAACAATGCGATAAAGTTAATCAAGCTATGCTAATCAAATCGACGTCGAACCGTAACTCGAATTGTGTATTTTACTTGTTGATTAATACGCGTGTGTGTGCCTTACGTGTTACCTGTGCATGCTTATTTTATGTTATGTTATGTTGTGGTAATCAAGCGAACTCAATCGAACTCGAAGTCTAACTCGAACCTAAACGAACCCGAATTCCGAGTCGAATCCTATAAGAAGTAGTTGGGACTGAAAGTAATTTGACTAGGAAACCCTATCGAATCGCTCGCAAATCGAAACCCAAGCAACATCGCGCCGAACCCACCAAGGCAGGCGGCATCCGCACGGATGGCCAATCCGCACGGATTGCCAATCCGCACGGATGACCAGTCCGCGCGGATAGCCTACCCGGGTACGTGCCATGCGCACGGCTCACTCTTTCCCTTTTTGGCATCCTATAAATACACGGGTCACTCTCCACTTTTTCCACTTTTGGCAAGTGACGTCCGAACCGCACGCATTCTTCACTTTTTCTCAGATTTCTCCCAAACCAGGTAAGATCTTGCACTAATTCTTGTACATCTTTGATCACTACACAATTCTACACATTTCCATCTTTCAAATCTTCACTTTTAACCATGAAATCATCCGGATTTGAGGTATTCTCGGGTGACGTCATCGTGAGGTTCTTATGAACTTCAAGCTTGACCTCATTCCACCAAGAATAACTCAGAGCTAAACGATTTCTACAAGATTTCACAATAACCTCACCTAGATCTAAACTTTTCCTAAGGATAAAAGAGTTGAAAGAAATAAACCTAAGTTCTCTCCTTCTTTTTCCCTTAGAATCGGTACGAATCTGATCGGTTCTAGTCTCTACTCGTTAATAGTGATGCACTAGTTCCAGATCTGGAATTCTACCGCAAGACACCTGATTTCGGGGTCAACCGGAACTACCGTTCTGAGTCGCCGACAGGCCGAGTTAGGGTGGTTCCTGACCGGTTTAGTCACGCGGGTGAGAATACCGTTCCCAATGGTTGCCACGTAATCAGAACGTCTCGATAAACGACAACAGAAACCAAGTGTAGACGAACGGAACAACCAGACCAGTCGTCCGCACGGACCGACTGTCCGCAAGGACACGCTGTCCGCACGGACGGGCTGTGCGCACGGATTACCATCCGCACGCACAGGTCATCCGGACGAGTTGTCACCCGGACGAGCTACCCTTGGGACCCACTTTCCAAACGAGGTTTGAGTATCGACGAATGAGCAATCCGGACGGACGACCTCTGAATGGATTACTCTTCGGATCATGAGATACTAAGGCCTTAAAAGGAAAATCAAACAATGTTCATCCGCACGGCCAAGCCGTACGCACGGACAGGCTATCCGGACGGATTGTCTCTGCCCGCGCGCACGGGCTGTCCGCACGGACTACCATACGCACGGATCGTCGTCCGCGCGACCGGCTTGAAAGGTAGAAACACTTATGTGGTTTCTAAATGCTACAACGAAAACTCCAAAGTACAAACCATCATACACAAACACATCTTAGGAAGAAACAATCCACTTGAACGTTTATCCCCACAAACAACCTAACCGTACGGATAAGTCATCCGCACGCACAACTCGTCCGCACGGATTACCATCCGCCCGGACAGTCGTACGCACGGATAGCTTATCCGGATGGATCACCATCCGCACGCATCACCATCCGCACAGACAGGTCATGCGCACGGATGACTTCCTCACACGGATAGCTGATCCTCACGAACAGCCATCCTAACCACTCTCACTTTGTACTGTTTTACGCAACACTTATCGTTACGTTATCAAATCTATTCAGGCTAACCGTACTCGCTGTAAGGCGCTCCCTTCAATCCACAATCGCTGTGAGTATACTCGAACCCTTTTTGCTTTAGCACTTTTGGGTGTTACATACGTTACAACTATTCAAACTACAACTATCACACTACTCAAGCTATTTTAACGCTAAACCAATAATGCATGTTATACGTGGCTTATGAATGCTTGTTGTTATGTTTACACATGGAATGCTGTCTACCTACCTTAGCAACGATAGTACTATAGTTTGGACTCAGCACCCGTTCACACGGGGGTTGTTAAGGATCTTTTACTTGCATGGATTACAGTGGTAATCGTGTATTTCGAACTGCCTCGGGCAGTCAACCCGCAGTCATTGGTATCGATTGATCTATGTCGATAACTAACGTGCTTCATTTCACTATGTGTACGTGCTGGTTATGCGTAAACGAATTTGAACTCTATATGCTATTATCAAACTTGTATGCTCACCTTTACATTATATGTATTGACTTTATTTAAACGTATATGACAGGTGCCTAGGTTGTTTATATGCTTCTCGGGCTGTGATGAAATCGAAGCTAGGAACTGGAGTCCTAGAAACCAACGAATAAATTGTTATGTTTAAATCTGAGTTGTCGGAACAGAATATTTGTTTAGTCTTTGTCTGTAATAACTTGTTTGCTATTTGAGACATGGTATGGGACATGTTAACTTAAATTGAATGGTAATGATAGTTGTTATGGAAACTTCTGGACAATTTGTTTCGCTCAGTGCCGCGCCCCGATGATTCCGCCATCGGTTGGGGTGTGACACAACTGCTGTAGGAACAGTTGTTATGGGTGCAACAATTCCTTCCCAAATGTCGTTGTAAGACGGGAAAGTGTTTGTGGAGGCAGCTGTTGTGGATTCCATAATTTCGAGTGAACAGAATTAACAAAGTGAATTGCGTGAATTCGAGGGGATGGCGCCACTGAAGACTCAAAACCAGTTGTTTCGACCTGGTCTGAGCAGAACTTCAGATGACCTGGCAAGAACCTGCAAGATCACAAGGAAGAAACACACCGTTAGCCTCGTCACAGGGAGGGGGCCTCTCTGTGACCAAGCTCGGGCGTGAGAATAAGTATTTGTGAGGAGAGAATAGGTCAGGAAGAGAGAGAAAGTAGTCATTACCCTTAGTGAGGAGGTTTGGCGGGGTATTTATACTTTTGGGGGATGCTGAAGTGGCGAGTTAGTTAGGGTCGGACCAGTCGCTATCATGGCAGTTAAAGCCGCGGGTCCCAGTTAGTTACAATGGATCAAAGTGTCTAACCATCCCGTCTATGGCATTAGATACGATACGATCCGATCCTTTGGTCTTTTGGTTCGGCTCTATATTTGTTGGGTGTTCGGTCCGACTGAGGACGTATCCTCATCAATATTGTTGATGTGCGGTGGTGAGAGGCGTGAGAATGGACATACGGAAGAGCCTGAAGTTGTAGAGTAAAAAAGCAGGGATGAGTAATGGCAAATTGTTTTACTATTTTCCCATGTTTTTTGTTACAAGTTTAGATGAGTTGAATGATTTTTGTAGGATTAAATGCATATTTATGTTAGTTATTTGTTATGTGTTGATCTGTGAAATCGCATCAGATTTGTTATCCTAAAAAGTTTGCATGTTGGGGATGCTGAGCACGTGGAACATGTAAGTTATTGCTTAGTTTCTTACAAACTTTTGATAGGAGTTATGACATATAGTGTGTAAGCGTCGATGTTTGTTGATACACCAATTGTGTTTTGGTGCAATTTTTGAAGGCCAAAACCCCATGGATGGAAGGGTTTCGAATCATGGTTATCTGAGTTTTAGCATCATTGCTGATCATGCAACTTCAAGTAATCAAATTTATTTTTGGGGGAGTTGTCATGTGTAAAATTGTAAGCCTTGTCTCCTTGTATCTTTTTGTTTTTTTTTTTTTTAAGAAAAAGAGGGATCGGATGAGATATAGAGAAAGAGAGACTTGAACAGGGAGAGACCGTAAAGGAGATGGAGCCCGACAGCGGTGGTTTAGGGCGGCGTTGCGACAGCGACATCGCCGCTACTTGGCATGCTTTTACGCCCCCTGCTGCAACGCGTGCGGGTTACAACGTACAGGTAATTTCACTACTTTTGGCACAGTTTTACGCCTCCTTCTGCAATGCGCGCGGGTCAAATTAATGTTGTAGCCCAGCCACCTAAAGCATCTTGCTTTAGAGCGTACGGGTGTTGGTGATGTTTCTGCCTTCGTAGCCCGCGGCGCAACGCGCGCGGGGTAAATATCTAGTTGTACACTTTTATGTAACTTTTTGGGCCTTTAGAGTTTAGTATACTTTCTATTAATTATTTTGGTTGGGCCTCCAACCCATTTACAACCAGGCTCTCAAGAAAATCAATTTGTGGATTAGGCTCACAATAGTTAAATGGTGAATCTTAGCAATTTGTCATGTTAATCGTTAGTGACTTTTTTTTCTTTTTGTATCTAGTTGATGTTCTAATGTTTATCTATAGAATTGATGTTAATTATTAGTTTTTGTTTTTTTGGTTATTAAGTTGGTCTTTGACGTTTATTGCACACATAAATACCTAAATACACACATACATATACATCTTCGTACTAACATTTACACATTTATGTATTTGTGTATACGCGGGGGGTATACGCGATCCACTTATATGTGCTTCGAAGTACCAAAAGCATTTCCATGAAATAGCGCTTTCGTACTATATTGATTTTGTAACCAAAGTACCAAACGTCTTTTGTTGAACAAATCAGCCAGGATTTTGTATTTTGTACTAAAACATGTCGTAAAGATAAATGGGTTGAACATGTGAAGAATACTAAAACCAGATATTTTTAAAGTATCTCCAATGCATCCACTTTCAAACGTGTCACATCAAATTTCCACCATATTTCAAACGCATCAGTTTCAACCAATGTTTTAAAAACCGGTATTTTAATCGTACCGGTCTAGACCAAAAAATGGTTTAACCGGTTGAACCGGGTTGTACCGGGTCGTTCAACCGTGTTGACTAATTAACTCTATAAATCCATAAAATATAATTTCAACTCAAAAAATAATCCAAAACTACATTATTTTATAATAAAAAATATCCAAAAGTTCATGATTAAATACACATTATATAGCAATTAGCAAACAATATAACAATTAACAACATGAATGATTGAACAAAAGTCAAAAGAAGGTAAACCTGGATGATCGGTTGAAGAACTTAATTTGAAAAACTCAATGATTTTCTATCTTTGAGTAAGGAAAACGTTTGATTGATGTGGATTGTCAATTGTGGGCGCTAAGTTTTACACTTTAACTAAGAAGGTAAAATAGTCACCTTTTTTAGGCATCTAAAAATTAAAAGTTCAAAATTTTGACATTTGGTCCGGTATGAACCGGTACCGGTATGCCGGTTTAAACCGGTATAACCCAATTTACCGGCGGTACAACTTCTTTGCCGTTTCCTTAGTTTACCGGTATGATTCGTGCAGGCCAAGCATCCGGCATCCGGTTTAACCGGTTCAACCAGCCGGTTTAAACGGGTTTTTAAAACATTGGTTTCAACTGCGATGCTATGTCCACTTTCAAACATATATTTTTGAGCAGATATGTAAACTCAAACATGTTTATATAAAAATCAAGCACAATCTTTAACTATGCAAGTACTATTTGACCACAACAAGCTGTTAGTAAAGATTGATTCAAAGTGAACCTCATGTCATTTGGGAGACTCGGTGACCATATGGGAAGAACCATCAAAGACTCTATCCACTACGTAACGCGCACCACAACTTGATACATGACCCATTTTAGCACGAACACGCCTGCGGGTCCCATCCACTGGCTCTCTCCTGTTCATTATTGGGTTCATGAATCCGTTCTCAAGAGCTTCCAATGCTTTTGTGGTCAATGCACGGTTTCTTCTACTTTGTCGTTGACCATTAGCAAGAGTCAACGGGTCAGTCTGGTTGGACTTTGTGGTTGTTACAGACACAACTGAAGGTTTAGCAGAAGATGATTTGTTATCATCATCTGAACATGGACCCACTCGAGGGTTGTTCAAGTCGATCACTATCCTAGTACGCTTCTTATCAAAACATGCAGCATCTTCCACGTCTTCATCTTCACCACAAGTGTTGTCATTTTTAATATTAACAACAGTCTGATGTTTTGTTTTTCGTTTGTATACCAACTTCTGTTTGTTTGCTGGTTGCCCATCTGTACAGATATCCATTTTGGTATTTTCGGCTTTCTTAAGACTCACATCTTCATTTTGAGATTCTTCTGTTGTGTCATGTGTGGTTTCTCCAGATACATTAGCTGACGCTTGCATATCTGCAGGTTTAAAATCAGTCAAACTTGTGAGCTCTCTGACTTTAACAAGCCCAACCAAACTGGTATCCACAACCGTGCATTTCATTGAATCTTGTTCATCATCTGACCCGTTTGTTTCATGTGGCTCGACCAACCGGCCCTTGTCAGGTTCGTGTTCAAGAAGGTGCGGTTCAGATGCAACTTTATTCAGCACTTCAGTCAACGAGTCAAAATATTGACTTCCTTTGACCAGACTCCTCCTTGAAAACTTTGTCACACCAGGTGCAAGAAACACTAAATTCTTCGAGTTTTCGAACGCGTAGTTTCTAGCCTGTTCATAGTGCCATCCTCTAGCCAAAAGTCGAGGCCACACAGAGGCCCAGAAGAACTCATTTAACCGCGTTTTGCTTAATCCAATTCGCTCTTTCAAAATACCAACAATTTCTTCTGTTTTAAGAGACGAGCAAGTAGATTCAACTTTTTTGCTTCTTAATCGCGTTCTGGTCTTGATAGTAAGGTCTTGTTTTCCTTTGCCAATGGCTACGGCTTGTACAAGATGATCGAGGCCCATTGTATCCCTTAAAGTGAACACATACTTCTCAAACGAAAGTTTACCCTCCTCAAACGTTTTAATTACCTGCAAGAAACCATACATTAATAACCGATAGTTCTAACTGTAGAAAAGTCAACAATAACAAAGTACCTGAGTCAAACTAGCTTTACACTCGTCGGTCACATTAGAAAGCAATCGAGACAAAAGCTCTTGCAGCCTCCACCCTCTGAAAATCTTTTTTCCAGGAAGAGACTTTTTAATTCTTTTTTTCCGATACATTGACCATTTTTGATGTTCACTGCTTCTATAAAACTTCCCATAGTAATACGATATTACATTTGGCATACCTTTATTCCCCATGAATTTGTTCACAACGCGAAGATTCTTGCCAAATATATATAAACCAAGAATAAAACTGTCATGTTCAATCGCGCTCCAACATTCTTCACTTGATAAACAAGGAAACGGAACCAAATCACTGTCTGTTTCACAACACTCACCCTTTGCATTTGCTTCAATATCCATGGTTTCTTCCTCTTTCATATGTTGACTATGAACCCAAGTGACAGGAATTGACAGACCAAATTCACAGACGGGTACGTTTATGAGTTTGACTCGCTCATTTTCTGTCATCAAAGGTGGGATTTGTGCCTGGTATTCATTCCCGACCCGTGTGGTCTTTTGGGGCTGTCCAAATATGTTACCAGCAGCAGAATACTGTTCCGAATGGAGCCACTCGACTCGTTTATCAACATCTTTATCCATCTATTTGCAGCCAAACATATAAACAGACAACGTTGTTAGCTTCATGTTTCAATTCCAAACACAGTTATCGATTGTAGGATTATAACACATTTTTGTCCCTAAAAACAGAAAATAAATGGAACCTAATTTTCCCCTACGCGATTTATGACTATTCCATATTTTTTACCCCAAAACAGAAACTGTCACATTTATGTTGGCAAATTTCAGTCAATACAACAAATCAAGTTAAGTTCTTACATAATATAAACAAGGAATATTGGATTTTAATAATCCAAACTATTCGCCGTTGGCCGTCAACAGTCCCAACTTAAAAAAATAACCACCGGCAGTCCCAACTATTAACATATTGGCCTTCAATGGACCCTGACTAACAGATCCTTAACGCCATTAGTCTCCGGTCGGCGGAAAAACGTTTTTGGCCGGAAAACTCAATATTTTCGTTCCAAACCTCTTTGTAACCTTATTACGGACCTTTACAAACCTTTTTCTAGTAAAAACCTCAATTATTGAAGCGGAAAACTCCTTTTTCGCCGAAAAACTTCTTTTTGGCCAGAAAACTCAACATTTTCGTCCCAAACTTCTTTGTGACCTTAGATCGGACCTTTAGAAACCCTTTTCTGGCCAAAAACGGTTTTCCGGTTACCGGAGACTAACGGTGTTAGGGTTTTGTTATTCAGAGTCCATTAGTGGCCAATATGTCAATAGTTGGGACTGTCAGTGGTTATTTTTGAAGTTGGGACTGTTGGCGGCAAGGGCGTAGCTTAAGAGGGGCCGGGGGGGGGGGGGGGGCGCCCGACCCCCCAAACTTTTCGCTCAGTAGTGTTATATATGTAGTTTTCGTATAGAAATTTTTGGGTATATACGTTTTCGACCCCCCCGTTTTATGGTCAAGCTTCGCCACTAGTTGGCGGCCAACGTCGAATAGTTGAGATTATTAAAATCCAATATTCCTATAAACAAATTAATTTAGATGTTTAGCTCCTACAGAAAATCACACTCAGATCCATATTAAATCCAAGAATCATAACAATTTGGTAACTACTTGAACACATACAATAATCCCAAATTGAACAGAAATTAACATAAAAAAAAACAGTCAATGCCATGAACACACTAAAGTTCAAACATTAAGAACACAAGCATTCACAATGAACACAGAAACAATTAGATCAAATCTATACACAGGTTTATAACTACAGCAACAAAGAAAAATATTAAATAAACAAGAGTAAGAAAGTTTGATAAACTTGAATGTAATGGTACCCACGTTAAGAAGCAAAGATAACCAGATGGGGTATTCATGTCTTGCATCAAATTGAAACCTTTATAATCATTGCTTTAAAGATTAACAGATGGGTGTTGCTGAACACAAACAACTGATGAAAAATGCAAGAAACAAAGACATAAAACAGTAGTTGATGATCAAGAAACAAAGAATTCACCTTTGAAGATATGTATTCAAGTGAACAAGTTGTTGTTGCAGCCTGAGAGAGTGTTCCTGAGGACTTTGTGATTGCAGAAAGAAGAGAGAACCCAAAGCAACAAAGTGTCCGGTTTTCAAAATTAAAAAAAGACGACCAATCTGCTTTTGTTCGGGTTGTTTTTAAGAATTGTGTGTGTTTTGTGGTAGTCATAACACCAACTTTGATAACTTATCAAAGTTGGTCGAGCCGAGCCCGACCAGGCTCGAGCTCGATTAACTTACAGCTCGAGATCGGCTCGTTGTTATTTTCTCAAGCTCGAGCTCGGGTCGGGCTCGGGCTCGGCTCATTTATTATCTATTAATTGATATATTAAATAAAAATAATATAAATAATAGACTTTTTAGGCTCGTGAGCTCGATAAGTGAAGCTCGGTCTCGTTTACTAAATAAGCTTATTTTTAGGTTCGAGGTCGGCTTGTAAACAAGTATAAATAAGCTCGGCTCGACTTAGCTTGTTTACAATAAGGCTCGATAAGGCTCGACGAGTCTAACGAGCTTCACATTTGAGGCTCGAGCTCGGGCTCGATAAACAAACGAGCTTTATATTAGGCTCAAGCTCGGCTCGGGCTCAATAAGGCTCGACTCGTTTCGAGCTTTTTCTCGAGCTGATCTCGAGTAGCTCACGAGCCGCTCGGCTCGTTTGCATCCCTATTGACAAGTTAGTATTTAACAACTTCAGAACAATATTTATTATAGTATATAGATGAAGATAAAACAATACGTAGTAATGACAATAGGGCGAGCTTAGGATGTGGATTGGTAATACTAGTCCTACACCTGGTAGTGAAACCGTGTTGCACTCCCGGTCGGTCAATGTTGTAGAAGGCGCTAGGCGCTAGTCGGGCGGTGAGGTACCGCCTAGGGATTAATCGGGATTAATAGGGATTAATCGGATTGGACTTTTTAAGTATAATTTTACAAATTTTTATATATATATAGATAACTTTATACTTTTTATTAATAAATTTACAAGTTTAGGAGATAACTTTATACTTTTTATTAATAAATTTAAAAGTTTCGGAACCATATGTAAACTAGTAAAAGATAGAGGGGGTTAAATGTTAAAATACCTAAAATTAAATGTTAAAATAGGTTTATAAGTAATATTTGGGCTGTAAAACAATGGGCCAGATTCAAAAATGGGTCAAATTTTGTGTTTAATGGGCTGTAAAACATGGACCGATTAGTCCGATTTTGACCGCCTGGGACCGATTTTGACCGCCTAAGACCAATTTTGACCGTATCCGCCTAATTGGACCGACTAGCTAAAAATTAGTCAGTAACTCACCGCCTAGCGCCTAGGCGCCGATTAATCGGCCGCCTAGGCCGATTTCTGCAACATTGCTCCCAGCCTACTAATTATCAGGTAATTGTCGGATAATTACCGTCATGTATCGGGTATACCCGTTAGTTTGTAAAAAATGATCCGTTTGGATTTCCGAATATAGTTCTTACTATTTAAATTATTATATAATTTTATTACCAAAAGAAAATTATAAGTATAAAAACAAAAGGTTAGAAACTAGTAGATTATTCTATTACATTAGGATAAAGGAAAATTGAATTAGAAAGAAAATGTTTACAAGTATGGTTCTAGGAAATAAGTATGCAAGTTTTTGTAATCAGGCCTGGTATCATTCATCGACCTATACCTGTAAAATTATTTAAAACTAATCTCACACCGGAATATTCGTTATGAATTTTTTCTAGTCTTAGATTTGTCATGTTCGTTTTCATTTGCTATCATCTTATCGAAATGAGATAAACTTTTGATAATAGAGTAGTTGTCACTTATTGAGATATGTATTTAAATCCACATAAAATTTTATAACTAATAACGTACATGGACTTCTACTAGAACACTTATTTAATGTTGCTCGATTACCTGCGATATTGATGTAACTCGGCCAGTTGTTTATATATAAATAAAATATTCCTTAATTTTCAAAAAAAAAAAAAAAAAATTAAGATTTTCCTATCAAGTTCATAGTTTTCCACCATCCCTTATTTTACACTTGAACAATTGAAGCTAAACATAATACTAACCAAGTTTTCTACTTGTATCACTAAAGTCATTGTCTATTTTATTTGTCTCTCTAAAGTCACTCATATTTGTTTGATGGTGTGTCAAGTCATATAATCCTTTATAATTTCTAATGTTTTTGTGACAATTACATGGTAATTATATGCTCTTTTACAATATAAATTAAATAATAAAAAATCTATTAGTTAAAAATCAAAAGTCCATTAATCACTAAGCTTGATCCTAAAAACCTTAACCAGTTCAATGATAAGAATATCCGTAATAGTTAATATTCCTTAAGGGACATTTTTCGCATGGAGAATTGTGAACCGAGAGAACCACCATCAACCAAGTATTTTTTTAATATTTTTATTTTATTTATATGTTACTAATCTTTACATAAATATTAAATTTTGAAAAAATATATGTAGATCGACGGGTTACATACACATAGATCGTAAACTGCATATATATATCTACATATGTTTACATTTGCATGCTACAACATGTATATCGCCAATCTACATTTTTTTTTATTTTCTTAACTTTAAAATAATAACCTTTCAATAAAAAAAAAATTATTTTTTTTAATTAACTTGGTTCATAGTGGTTCTCTCAAGTTCTCAAATAGCTTGTAGTTCTCTCAAGATTCTTACCATATATATATGCCAAGTATAGAAATAAATCCCTATTAAGTCACACTTTTTGTGTAAGGAGAGAGGAGAGATAATATATTACATTTTTCACCAGTTTACATTATATGTAACTTCACATGTTACACTTTTTTTAGGTTTTCAACAACAAATTTTTCGGATTCTATAAAGTGTAACATTGTAGAACTTAATATTTACGAGTTTTTTTTAATTGGTAGTGCATGTAAAAAATATATTACATGTCTTTATAGAAAGATTTTAGTGTGACAAATCCAGGTGTTACACTTTTTATGTCAAACATGAGAGAGAAGCTGTAAAAAGTTGTTACACCTTTTAACGGACTGTAACACGTGTGTGGAAAGCAACTTTTGTAACAATCCAATCTCCACCATAGATTATTTAGATGGAGGGTGGAGATAAGGTTCTTTTTTTTTTAATGGCAAGGTTACATAATCTCTACTTCTAAGTTACACCAAATTTACCCTATGTCAGGAATTGAACCCTCTTCTCTCCCCAAGAGGCACAAAGCCTCTACCACCCCACCAAAGTGGTGATGGCGAGATGAGGTTTCTTTAACTCAATCAGTTTTTCTTTATATTTTTGCCCTCTTTCTTTCTCTCTACACACACACACATATATATATATATATATATATATATATATATATATATATATATATATATATATTGTAGGGGAGACATGGGTGAAGCTTTTAAGGGGCGGGAGCCGGGAGGGGGCGGCCGACCCCCCGAACTTTTCACTCAGTAGTGGAACGTATATAGTTTTAGTATAGAAATTTCTGGGTATATACGTTTTTGACCCCCCGGTTTTATAGAAATTTTAAGGTCCGATGACTTTCGCCCCCAAGTCGGAAATCTCAAGCTTCGCCACTGAGAGGAGGGATAGAAAGAAAACTCATATTAGTTAAGAAAACTAAGAAACCCAAATGAATGGACCTTCTTTTGCCATGTGTTACATCTTTTTGCAGAATGTGTTACGTGTAACAACCAGAGGCTGCCACGTGTTACGTGTAACAACTTTTGCATACTTTCAGCTTTTTCGAAAAAAGTAAAAGATGTTACGTAACACGTGTCAGCTTCTGGTTGTTACACGTAACACGTCTGCAAAAAAGGTGTAACACGTGGCAAAAGGAGGTTCATTTATTTTGGGTTTCTTAGTTTTCTTAACTATTATGGGTTTTCTACATATAATTGCCCATATATTGGAACTATAAATAGGAAACCCACTGAAGCTAAGGAAACAACGGAAATTTATTTTATGAAAAAATTAAAATGTAATATACATGTTTTAAGCGTTCTAAACCAGAAATAAAATAAAAAAGCGATTGGTACTTTTTTAAAATAAATAAACTTTGTTGTTACGCATGTAAACACACTTGTTGTTTATGTAATTATATATGTAACATGTGTATTTATATTTTTTCCTTTTTAAGCACTTGGAGCTTTTTTTTTCTCAAAACGCTTAAAAATTCATGTTATTTGTATCCTCTCTATCTCTCTCTCTCTCTCTCTCTATATATATATATATATATATATAGGGTAAATTACACTTTTCGTCCTTTATGTTTGTACCAGATTGCAACGGATAACCTTTAACTTCAATAATTACAATCACAGTCCTTTATTTGCAAAACCCGTTACACTCTACGTCCTATAGTACTAACCAGGTTAAAATTTTCAGTTAAGTTTATTCAATTAAGGGTACTTTGGTCAGTTCATATCTTTATTTAAATGTTTAATAAATAAAACCAAAAACATTGCATATACACCTCATCTTCCCCAATTTCCTAACCCTAAAACCATAATCACCACATCTTGCCACCACCACCACCACCACATCTTGCCGCCATAATACATGTTGAGCCACAAACTGATCGATCTCGAGTTGTTGCTGCTGCTGCTGCCGGATCTGAGGAGTATGTAGCTTTAGTAACATTAATTACGATTTTGGTATGAGGTGATGTTTCAGAACCCAGATCTGTATTATTCCAATGTGAATGCACTATTGGTCAGTGAAACAAGTGGCTATCGCTTGGATTGTTTGTCAATGGAGTCGATAATTATCACTTGATTGCGAAGGAGAAAATGAGGAGGGTAAGGAGGAAGATGAGGTGCTTTAATGGCCATATGGATAGAAAGGTAGAATTAGAGGAGATAAAAGGGTTGGGGACACCCGATTTTTGTTTGGTGGCGGTGGCAAGATGTGGCAGTTAGGGTTTTTGTATAACAACCCTAAAAAATATTCCCGACAGGAACCCGCAATCAAAACCAGAAGTGCGCACGACGTAACTGTGTAGCCAACTTGACGGTTAATGAACCAAACTACACAAAAGTAACCTTATTAGATTCACAAGTAAAAACCGAACCAATTGGGATCAAGACCCGAGCATATCGGCATGAAAATCGAGAAAAACGCGTTATTGGTCGAAAAAGGCGGCCGAGGACACGTGTCACGACACTGCGCAACGTGTCAGACCTACGTGGGACACGTGGCAGTCGAAGCCAGGCCGACCATCCCCACGCCACGCGAGGGAATGCTTGTAACCTGGCGCGGCGCGCGGGAGATGCCCAATTGGGCTATATAAGCAGCAGCGTGGGACTGAAGTTTATGCACCAGTTCGACGTAATTTTAACAAACTATCTCTCTCGTTCTCCGTTTTCTTTGCACTAAACCCTTAAACCCTGAAACTCTGCCTCGTTATCAGGGTAATAACTCTAATCATTGACACGGTACTATATTCGATCGATTGAAACCAATCCAATGGATGTTTAGGTGATGCTGGTACTCGGCTATACTTTATCATTCGTTGTGGGTTTCGATCTCTTGATTATTGTTAAAGTTGAATTGAGTTAATACGCTAATACGAGTTCCATTGTATCCAGAAATTGGAACTCATAACCAAAGAAAAAAGTAAACTTCCAAAATGGTCCCTGAGGTTTAGTCATTTTTGCCACTTTAGTCCAAAACTCAAACCTTTTGAATCTGGGTCCCTGTGGTTTCAATTTTGTTGCCATTTTCATCCAAAAGCAAATTATGGTCAGATTTTTCAGTTAACATTCAGTTTTTTTTGTCTTTTCCCTCCGTTTTAATAAAGGACGAAATGGTCATATTTTTTTAAATTGTTATAATAAAACGTTAGAAGACCATTTTGACCTTTATTAAAAGGGAGAAAAAAAGACCAAAAAGCTGGATGTTAACTGAAAAATCTGACTAGATTTTGATTTTGGATGAAAATGCAACAAAATTGAAACCACAGGGACCCAGATTCAAAATGTTCGAGTTTTGGACTAAAGTGGCAAAAGTGGCTAAATCTCGGGGACTATTTAGGCAGTTTACTCTTTTTGAGCTGCTAAACCAGAATACTTAATGGTTAAGTAAACTTAATGGTTAAGTAAACTTAATGGTTAAGTAAACTTAATGGTTAAGCAAACTTAATGGTTAAGAAAACTTAATAGGTAAGAAAATATAACAACCCTCCTAGAACCCTTAACGTGACCCTAAACGTTCCTAATATACCCCGTACGCGAGAAACAAACCCGGTATACCTCTGTACTTGTGAAAAACAAGAAAAACAAATTTTAGGTATCGCTCGCGAGCCGCGACCTAGACCTGCTTGGTCTCTCGCGGGGCGCGACGGCTTAGACTTGTCGGACACACAATGCCGACAGGTGTCGAAGCTAGATTCGTTGACCCACCAAGCCTATAGCCTACCCTACTTCTCTCGCGGGCCGCGAAGGCTGACCCTAAGTTAGTCGCGGGGCGCGAGCCGCCCTACGATCAGCCTATAAAAGGGGTGGTCAGGCTCATTTCCAAATCGTTCAAACTTCTGAAAACTCTCTCAACTTCTAATAGCTATTACTATACTCGGGCATAATACCCACTATAAAGCGAAGCTCTGCCTCGTTGTAAGTACTATAACCCTGCTATTACCCTACACGATCGATTTAGGATTCCGTAACGCATGTCGGCTCTGCTCGACTCAGTCGTTGGAATTCGGTCTCATGTTACACTCTATTGATCTAGGATTCTGTAATGCATGTCGGATCTGCTCGACTCAGTCATTGGAATTCTGTCTCGAGTTGTACGGTTAATGTGATTTGGGTTATTTTACTAACATGTGTGCATTGTTTAATTTTAATAGATAATAACCAGGAGATACACCAGGAAGCTATAATAGTATCAGCTAAATCTACAATGTGAGTACATCTGCTTTTTGCCACCTTTTTGTAAATTACTTCATGAGTCAAAATGTTTTACTAAAATCTCAAATGTTTTAAATTACACTTAACAGTAATTGAGTATTTGTGATTCTACGATTACTGCCGGTATGTTGGGTTTTTGTATACAAAATATGAATGACGTTACCATTGGACAAAGAGTTAGCCAATGGGTAATATGACCCACAGGTCAGGTGTTGACAGTACTGAATGAGTAATTAAGTAGATATAAACAAATGTAATTGCGGATGCCCTCAATACTATAAAGTGATAAAAATTGTTTTGATAAAACTGGGATGCACTCGCCAGTATTTCTTGCTGATAAAATGTTTTTAAAACGCGTTCCAGGTAACACAGTGCGAAAGCCAATAGAAGCCAACTAGAGAGCACTAAAGGTTTGGAAAAGTGGCTATAAAAGTTACCTAAATAAAAAGGAGTTTTTGTTTTTAATAATTAGGGTTTATCCCTACAAATGTATTGTCAAATGAACTTGGGTTTTATCCCCATGATTTATTATTATAAAAAATCTGGTGTTTTACTCAGATAAAAATAATTCCTAACTATGGTCCTGATGTATTCCGCTGCTAAATTAATAAACACCAATACCACTTATACTGCCCTTGCGGCGCCCGCTCCCGGGGTAGGGGTCGGGGGCTGCGACAGAGAGTGGTATCAGAGCTACAGCCACTGGTTTAAACCAAAGAAGTGTTCTGTTGACACTTAAATTTTAAATTATGTGTTAGGAAATAACTTATGTGAATATGTGTTATTTGACTATTTGTTAGTTTACAGTATGAGTGAGCAAGGAACGTCGGGAGCTTATCGTCATTTAGATAGTTCACCAAAAGATGAGGGAACATCATCTCAACCTAATCCCTCAGGATACTCAGCCGATACTGAGGAAGGGATATTTATATTTAAGGCATAGTCTGAGGAACCCTTTACTACTAAAAAGAGAGGTTGGTTTAATAGAGGAGCACATGAGAGAAAAAAGAGAATGAAGAAGTTACAACAGTAGAGGGCGATAGTCAGGGCTAATAGGAAGCAAATGCACAGATTCAGGGGACAATTATTAGGCCACCTTGGGAGGAGGAACTAGATAGACAGCTGGCCAATTTCCATATGTTAGCCACTAGAGCAGTAGACACTAACCTAAACCAAATAGCCAAACCGCCACTGTTACCTTTATTCCCAGATCAACAGATGCTAGAACCCGACCAGGAAGATCCGTTTCTAATTCCTGATGTAGATCCATATGAGATTCCTAGAATTCCCCCACCAAACCCCATAGCTCAGTACACTGACCTTAACCCTTTAGATCCCTTTTGGAGCAGCGAATGGTGGACGCAAAGTGTGATAAGAAACCCATACCCTTATGGACAACCTATCCCTTAACACCCGGATCCAGTACCAGCACCCATGCCACCTATGACCAGGAAAATTTTGAGGAACTTCGCTCATGGGGTGACGAATTAGTAGAGGAAGGAGATAGGATTCGATTAATAAGAGAAAAGCTTATGTGGAAGCACGTCGAGCGTGATATACATGATTGGATACATGACACTTAGAATAATGCCTAATTATATATGTAATTTTGTATTTTGAAAAAAAAAATCTATAGATAGACTAAAATAGATACGGATGCATAACTACTAGTATATTTGAATTCCAGTTGTAGTATGTAACTGATGCATATATGTATATATAGAAAAAGAGTAAAAGTCGCAATGATCGACGTTTTTGTTCAAATTGCTTGTGTGATTATGTATAAGTAATTGTATTAAATTTTTTCTATGATAATTAATACTTGATAAAATGTTCACAATTCAGATGGACAACGGAGTAAATCAGGAAAACCAGAATAATGAGAATAATGGAAACCAAATAGATAACAGTGCTATCCAACATATAGTAGCGCAAGGAATTATAGATGATACGCCTTATATTATCAAGACTGCTAAATAAGCAGAAAATAATGGAAGTAAATGTCAACACACTGAACCAAGTCACAGTGTGAACGATAATGGACCTATAATCCAAGCTCCAATTCCTAAAAGAAGAAGAACCGTTTCTTACGGTTGTTCTTATAAAGAATTATTGGCCTGCAAACCAATAGAATTCTTAGGCAATGAAGGAGCCATTGCAGCCTTACATTGGATAGAAAAGACAGCAACAGTCATAAAAATAAGTAAATGTGCAGATGAAAATAAGGTTATGTTTGCTTTTAATATTTTAAAAAATGCAACCTTAGAATGGTGGAATACTATTCTCCAGTCTAGGGGAAGTGACAGAGTTTATAATATGGAATGGATCAACTTTAAGAAAATTGTTGAAAGAAAATTATGTCCTCCTAATGAGTTTATAATAATATATAGCTTTTTATTTTTTTTTTTCTATTTGATATATTATAATAGTTTATTATTATATTTACTTTTAATTTTTTTTCCTTTTTTAAAACCATATATTTCCTTTGCCATTTTCTTTAATAATTCTTTTTTTCTTTTTTTTAGAACATACATTAATTTATTGATTAGTTGATACTTCTTTAATAATTTACGTTTATAACTTTTTTTTTTCTAAAAACTTAAGCAAGTAGTTGTGCTTGATTTTTCCCTGACATTCCGTTATAAATTTTGTTAAAAACAAAGTTGTACTCAAAATAAAGTATTTACTTGGTATCATAAAACGATTTGATGATAAACTAAACCACTCTAATGGTTTGACTTTCTGAACAACATCTTTATTTTCAAATCACGTTTGTTTTACATTATCATTTGCTAGGCTCAAGAAAAGAAAGAATGAATCTGAATGTAGGAGAGGCTCAAGAAAAAGAACAAAATGTATTCCTTTCAGTCCGAGTGAATTTGAATGAACTCCTATTTTAGTTTTTATGTAAGTCGTATGCAATCAAATATGAACTCCTGTTTTGGTTTTTGAACTCCTGCTTTGGTTTTTTACCTTTGTAACTGTTATGGAATCAACTTGTAAGAATTCCTATTTTGGTTTTTGACCTTTGTGGTTTTTGACTTTTAGAACCAATGAATTAGAAATTAATAAGTCACCTAAGAATCAGTTATCAGAGACCAAGGGTTCTCTCAGAGGAGCATAGTACCATTTTTGGCTTCAATGTTACAAAAATGACTCATTTTATCAATTTGCATACATAATAAATATATGCATGCAATAAGAGTTCACATACAACCAAAAATTCTGAGAAAATTAAAGGATGATCACGTGAAATTTGACTAATTCAAGGGGTGAAATCGGAGTAGCGGCCTTATAACAGTTCACATTTCAAAATCCAAAATTGCAACGAACAAACCTTCTGTTCAAATCATTACTCATGAAATGAAACCTAACCCCCCACCAAAAACCAAACAAAAAAGCCTAAAACAACATACAGATGAAGAGTGGGAGCAATTTTGGGCAAAGTAGAAAGCAATTTGGGCAAAGTAGAAAACACCAAAATACAGTTTAGCAATTAACTTGGAATTCATAATTCAGGATTATTTCTAAATTAGTTACAGAACCTTTTCACTAGCATGACTTACCTAGTATTTATGAAATGATGTTTCTGCAGAACTATCTAGCCTCAGCCAACTTCCACAGCCATATGACTAGCTACATACATACATACATACATACATACATACATACATACATACATACATACATACATACATACATACATATTTAGATAAATGTGCATGCATCCGCAATCACAATCTATGTCACAGCAACATGTCAAAGAGTTCTGCCAGATGTTAGCTCCATAAAGGAAGGCAGGAAGCTCGTAGATGATGGACCGTTCAGCGGATTGGATCATCTATCTGGGTGAATCAGTAACTAATAACTAGTGACTAAAGTTGCAACCCTATTGTTAGCTAGGCCATGTGTGTATACATACCCGAGGAAACCATGTCTGACTAATAGTTTTATTTTTCTATTTTTAGTGTTGTTTCATATGGTTTAAGAATGTACAAAATCATACATTAGTATGATGTTTTAAATTGATGCTCTAAGGATTACACATAACATATGTGTTAATAGCTACAAACTTCTTACGATGATTCATCATCGTCATTATGTGTAAATTAACTAATAACGTACAATATTTTTATATATTTAGTAATCGAATGTATTAAATTTTATAAAACCCTATTTTTATGGCTTATTAGTGTTTCCTAGGGTGTGTATGACGTTTACCCGAGGAAACCAAGTTTGACAATAAATGTTTGATTTCCATGTTAGGGGTTGCGTTTCCTAGGGTGTGTATTATGTTTACCCGAGGAAACCAAGTCTGACTAATAGTTTGATTTTCCTGTTAGGGGTTGTGCTTCCTAGGGTGTGTATTATGTTTACCCGAGGAAACTAAGTCTGAATAATAGTTTGGTTTTCTATCTTTAGGGCGGTTTTAAAAACTAATAACGTATAGTATTTTTATATATTTAGTAATCGAATGTATTAAATATTATAAAACCCTATTTTTATGGCTTATTTGTGTTTCCTATGGTGTGTATTATGTTTACCCGAGGAAACCAACTTTGACAATAATGGTTTGATTTTCCTATTTTTAGGGTTTGTGTTTCCAAGGGTGTATATTTTGTTTACCCGAGGAAACCATGTCTGACTAATAGTTTTATTTTTCTATTCTTAGTGTTGTTTCATATGGTTTAAGAATGTACAAAATCATACATTAGTAAGATGTTTTAAATTGATGCTCTAAGGATTACATATAACATATGTGTTAATAGCTACTAACTTCTTACGATGATTCATCATATCATCATTATGTGTTAATAACTAATAACATATAGTATTTTTATATATTTAGTAATCGAATGTATTAAATTTTATAAAACCCTATTTTTATGGCTTATTAGTGTTTCCTAGGGTGTGTATGACGTTTACCCGAGGAAACTAAGTTTGACAATAAAAGTTTCATTTTCTGTTAGGGGTTGTGTTTCCTAGGGTGTGTATTATGTTTAGCCGAGGAAACCAAGTCTGACTAATAGTTTGATTTTCCTGTTAGGGGTTGTGTTTCCTAGGGTGTGTATTATGTTTACCTGAGGGAACTAAGTATGAATAATAGTTTTGTTTTCTATCTTTAGGGCGGTTTTAAAAACTAATAACGTATAGTATTTTTATATATTTAGTAATCGAATGTATTAAATATTATAAAACCCTATTTTTATGGCATATCAGTGTTTCCTAGGGTGTGTATTATGAATACCCGAGGAAACCAACTTTGACAATAATAGTTTGATTTTCCTATTTTTAGGGTTTGTGTTCCCTAGGGTGTATATTTTGTTTACCCGAGGAAACCATGTCTGATTAATAATTTTATTTTTTTATTTTTAGTGTTGTTTCATATGGTTTAAGAACGTACAAAATCATACATTAGTATGATGCTTTAAATTGATGCTCTAAGGAGTACACATAACATTTGTATTAATAGATACTAACTTCTTACGATGATTCATCATATCATCATTATGTGTTAATAACTAATAACGTATAGTATTTTTATATATTTAGTAATCGAATGTATTAAATTTTATAAAACCCTATTTTTATGGCTTATTAGTGTTTCCGAGGGTGTGCATGACGTTTACCCGAGGAAACCAAGTTTGATAATAAAAGTTTCATTTTCCTGTTAGGGGTTGTGTTTCCTAGGGTGTGTATTATGTTTACCCAAGGAAACCAAATCTGACTAATAATTTGATTTTCCTGTTAGGGGTTGTGTTTCCTAGGGTGTGTATTATGTTTACCCGAGGAAACTAAGTCTGAATAATAGTTTGGTTTTCTATCTTTAGGGCGGTTTTAAAAACTAATAACGCATGGTATTTTTATATATTTAGTAATCGAATGTATTAAATATTATAAAACCCTATTTTTATGGCTTATTAGTGTTTCCTAGGGTGGGTATTATGTTTACCCGAGGAAACCAACTTTGACAATAAAAGTTTGATTTCCTATTTTTAGGGTTTATGTTTCCTAGGGTGTGTATTTGTTTACCCGAGGAAGCCATGTCTGACTAATAGTTTTATTTTTCTATTTTTAGTGTTGTTGGTTATGGTTTAAGAATGTACAAAATCATACATTAGTATGATGTTTTAAATTGATGCTCTAAGGATTACACATAAGATATGTGTTAATAGCTACTAACTTCTTACGATGATTCATCATCATCATTATGTGTAAATTAACTAATAACGTATAGTATTTTTATATATTTAGTAATCGAATAGATTAAATTTTATAAAAACCCTATTTTTATTGCTTATTAGTGTTTCCAGGGTGTGTGTGACGTTTACCCGAGGAAACCAAGTTTGACAATAAAAGTTTGATTTTCCTTTTAGGGGTTGTGTTTCCTAGGGTGTGTATTATGTTTACCCGAGGAAACCAAGTCTGACTAATTGTTTGATTTTCCTGTTAGGGGTTGTGTTTCCTAGGGTGTGTATTATGTTTACCCGAGGAAACTAAGTCTGAATAATAGTTTGGTTTACTATCTTTAGGGCGGTTTTAAAAACTTATAACGTATAGTATTTTTATATATTAATATTATAAAACCCTATTTTTATGGCTTATTAGTGTTTCCTAGGGTGTGTATTATGTTTACCCGAGAAATCCAACTTTGACAATAATAGTTTGATTTTCCTATTTTTAAGGTTTGTGTTTCCTAGGGTGTATATTTTGTTTACCCGAGGAAATCATGCCTGACCAATAGTTTTATTTTTCTATTTTTAGTGTTGTTTCATATGGTTTAAGAATGTACAAAATCATACATTAGTATGATGTTTTAAATTGATTTTCTAAGGATTACACATAACATATGTGTTAATAGCTACTAACTTCTTATGATGATTCATCCTCATCATTATGTGTTAATAACTAATAACGTATACTATTTTTATATATTTATTAATCAAATGTATTGAATTTTATAAAACCCTATATTTATGGCTTATTAGTGTTTCATAGGGTGTGTATGACGTTTACCCGAGGAAACTAAGTTTGACAATAAAAGTTTGATTTTCCTATTAGGGGTTGTGTTTCCTAGGGTGTATATTATGTTTACCCGAGGAAACCAAGTCTGACTAATTGTTTGATTTTTCTGTTAGGGGTTGTGTTTCCTAGGGTGTGTAATATGTTTACCCGAGGAAACCAAGTCTGAATAATAGTTTGGTTTTTCTGTCTTTAGGGCGGTTTTAAAAACTAATAACGTATAGTATTTTTATATATTTAGTAATCGAATGTATTAAATATTATAAAACCCTATTTTTATGGCTTATTAGTGTTTCCTAGGGTGTGTATTGTGTTTACCCGAGGAAACCAACTTTGACAATAAAAGTTTGATTTCCTATTTTTAGGGTTTATGTTTCCTAGGGTGTGTATTTTTTTACCTGAGGAAACCATGTCTGACTAATAGTTTTATTTTTCTATTTTTAGTGTTGTTTGATATGGTTTAAGAATGTACAAAATCATACATTAGTATGATGTTTTAAATTGATGCTCTAAGGATTGCACATAAGATATGTGTTAATAGCTACTAACTTCTTACGATGATTCATCGTCATCATTATGTGTTAATTAACTAATAATGTATAGTATTTTTATATATTTATTAATCGAATGTCTTAAATTTTATAAAACCCTATTTTATTGCTTATTAGTGTTTCCTAGGGTATGTATGACGTTTACCCGAGGAAACCAAGTTTGAGAATAAAAGTTTGATTTTCCTGTTAGGGGTTGTGTTTCTTAGGGTGTGTATTATGTTTACCCGAGGAAACTAAGTCTGAATAATAGTTTGGTTTACTATCTTTAGGGCGGTTTTAAAAACTAATAACGTATAGTATTTTTATATATTTAGTAATCGAATGTTTTAAATATTATAAAACCTTATTTTTATGGCTTATTAGTGTTTCCTATGGTGTGTATTATGTTTACCCGAGAAAACCAACTTTGACAATAATAGTTTGATTTTCCTATTTTTAAGGTTTGTGTTTCCTAGGGTGTATATTTTGTTTACCCGAGGAAATCGTGCCTGACCAATAGTTTTATTTTTCTATTTTTAGTGTTGTTTCATATGGTTTAAGAATGTACAAAATCATACATTAGTATGATGTTTTAAATTGATGCTCTAAGGATTACACATAACATATGTGTTAATAGCTACTAACTTCTTACGATGATTCATCCTCATCATTATGTATTAATAACTAATAACGTATACTATATTTATATATTTAGTAATCAAATGTATTGAATTTTATAAAACCCTATTTTTATGGCTTATTAGTGTTTCCTAGGGTGTGTATGACGTTTACCTGAGGAAACTAAGTTTGACAATAACAGTTTGATTTTCCTGTTAGGGGTTGTGTTTCCTAAGGTGTGTATTATGTTTACCCGAGGAAACCAAGTCTGACGAATAGTTTGATTTTTCTGTTAGGGGTTGTGTTTCCTAGGGTGTGTAATATGTTTACCTGAGGAAACCAAGTCTGAATAATAGTTTGGTTTTCTATCTTTAGGGCGGTTTTAAAAACTAATAACGTATAGTATTTTTATATATTTAGTAATCGAATGTATTAAATATTATAAAACCCTATTTTTATGTCTTATTAGTGTTTCCTAGGGTGTGTATTATGTTTACCCGAGGAAACCAACTTTGACAATAAAAGTTTGATTTCCTATTTTTAGGGTTTATGTTTCCTAGGGTGTGTATTTTTTTACCCGAGGAAACCATGTCTGACTAATAGTTTTATTTTTCTATTTTTAGTGTTGTTTGATATGGTTTAAGAATGTACAAAATCATACATTAGTATGATGTTTTAAATTGATGCTCTAAGGATTACACACAAGATATGTGTTAATAGCTACTAACTTCTTACGATGATTCATCATCATCATTATGTGTTAATTAACTAATAACGTATAGTATTTTTATATATTTAGTAATTGAATGTATTAAATTTTATAAAACCCTATTTTTATTGCCTATTAGTGTTTCCTAGGGTGTGTATGACGTTTACCCGAGGAAACCAAGTTTGACGATAAAAGTTTGATTTTCATGTTAGGGGTTGTGTTTCCTAGGGTGTGTAATATGTTTACCCGAGGAAACCAAGTCTGACTAATAGTTTGATTTTCCTGTTAGGGGTTGTGTTTCCTAGGGTGTGTATTATGTTTACCCGAGGAAACTAAGTCTGAATAATAGTTTGGTTTACTATCTTTAGGGCGGTTTTAAAAACTAACAACGTATAGTATTTTTATATATTTAGTAATCGAATGTATTAAATATTATAAAACCTTATTTTTATGGCTTATTAGTGTTTCCTAGGGTGTGTATTATGTTTACCCGAGAAAACCAACTTTGACAATAATAGTTTGATTTTCCTATTTTTAAGGTTTGTGTTTCCTAGAGTGTATATTTTGTTTACCCGAGGAAATCATGCCTGACCAATATTTTTATTTTTCTATTTTTAGTGTTGTTTCATATGGGTTAAGAATGTACAAAATCATACATTAGTATGATGTTTTAAATTGATGCTCTAAGGATTACACATAACATATATGTTAATAGCTACTAACTTCTTACGATGATTCATCCTCATCATTATGTGTTAATAACTAATAACGTATACTATCTATATCTCTAATAAAGCAAACCATTGGGGGACACATGTCACCCAATGGAGCAAGCCACCTAAGCATCCACATAAGCAATGACATGGCTAAAGGCTAATAATGTGACAAGTGGCATACCTCACGGATTGGGATTCAATTGGACGCGGGATCCGTTTGATTTCGGGTCATCCTATACGTTGAATTCGGATCTATATAAAAGGCTCTCTCATCTCTCTCTCTCATTATCCCAAACCGTTTCAAAAAAACCCTAATCGGCGATTCTGGTTCTTGCGCTCTCAATCGATCCTGTGAACCGAGGTTTAATCAATCTTCAAATATTCAACAGTGATCATCATCGACGGTAATGATTCCGATAATTTCTTCATCATCTTATTGATCGATTCTGTTTGAATGGTTTGTTTTACTTTGATTTGTGATGTATTGTCTGTTATGTGATGATGTATGAATTTATTGTACATGATTTGAAGATCGATTAGATTATTCATTTTTTCTTAGGGTTTTAAAACCCGATATCATGTTGTTTGTTTATGTGATTTTAATATCGATTTCTTAAATAAGTTTTGTGGGTTAGTTAGGGTTTAGAAACCCCGATTTTTAAGTTGGTGTATATATGTTTTGTGTATTAGGGTTTTTCATTTAAATATGTTGATTTGTTCAATTCTGTTCCTCAGATTTACCTTGATGATAAATTGTACGTTTTAAGTTTTTGGTGTATTAGGGTTCTAATTACAGTTTTCATCTACTGTTATATGTTGGAAAGTGACAAGAACTAAAGATTGAAACTTTATAAAATGGATCTAACAAATTACAAACCTGCTGTTACTTCTATTTCCAATCTTCAATACCTTCTTTAACCATATAAGCAAGCTCTGTAAAGGACAGAACAGCAGTCACAAAAAAAAAAAAAGAAATTTGCAACTCTTCTAAACTGTTCAAACAATGAGTAAATACGTTTTGGGTTTTCATATCGGATTGTTAAATACGTGATTTGATTATTTTAGTGCACATTCTATTGCAAGCCTCTTATTTGAACTCTATAGTTATTACATGTACCTGTTATGATATACAATTTGGGGTTGTGAAAGACAACAAATTTGGAAGCGATATGGTGTACGGATTCGCAGCGCATGTGCGGAAGTGCGACAGAAAATCGTTGGTGAGTGTTGAAGTTATAATCATTTAAAGAAAAAAAATTAAGATGTTTTAATATAACACATTGTGATAACTGTTATTATAAATGCATTTAACGATACTTATATTTTCCTTTGTAGAAACTTCCTGCTGAGTATGGTGACTGGATTACGAAGTTTGGTTATCCAGAGAAAAATGCAATCATCAGGACCCTTGATGGGAGTACCTTTCAAGTCAAAGTGTTTAAACTTGCAGGCGACTTTTTTTTTACAATGGCTGGTTTGATGTTATCACATCATTGAAATTACCGGATGATTCGTGGGTTGTTTGTCAGTATGACAAAACTTTATCTTTGTTCCGCCTATTCCACTTTTATCAAGACATTTCTCTAGCACCATCTAAGTACTTCTACTACAAACCTAAAAATGATTTTAGTGACCGAGACGACTGCATGGTAATTGAAGTTATACGTTTTTAAATTATTTTATCCTTGCGTTCGTTCATTTTTTTCTATTTCGGCTATACCATTGATCCTGATACTGTTTTATTCTTTGTGTAGTATGTGAACAGGTTGTTTGTTCATCACTCTATGCTGAATATCTGTCCTTCAAATCCGGTTTTGATTCGTTCTGCTGGAAATCGTAAATGGGTTGTTCGGATGGAAATTTTAGACCATAACATTTACATTACCACAGGTTGGAGTCGGATCAAGGAGGATATGTCGATAACTGATGATCATTTGTTGGTATTTGAAATGATTGATCGTAATACGTTTGATTTGAGTGTTTTTTGTTGTAAGCCTGCCCTTCTAACTTACCCGCCTGAAGTTTCTGTTATCAAAAAACAACCAAGTGATGCCTTTATTGAAGTGTCTGATGATGAGGTGCCTGATGCGGTTGCTGCACCTGTATTTGAAGAGAGTGTTGATGACGAAGTACCGGTTACTTTTGTTGTTGACAATCATTACGTAAGTTTGTATTATTTACTTCTTCATACCATTAAACTATGTTAAGTGAATCCAGTTTAAATCATTAGTTGTAGGAAAAGCAGTTTTTTTAGGTATGTATTATTAACATTTATATTATCATCTGTAGCGTTTGAAGAAGAAGTGGGCTCAAACTCATGGTTTAGATCGAAAGATGGCTTTGATCATCAGGGACAGCGCTGGTCGAACTTGGGATGTATCTATTGGTAAGGAGTTCTCGCAAGGCTGTCCGCGATTCAATGTGACCGGTATGAGGGAGTTTGTTAGAGACAAACGGTTGGTATACGGTTCTTCGTTTCATATGGTATTTGTTAAAAGTAAAGGTATGTTGCTTTATAACTAACTTGGTTAAGGTACATGGTATGTTTTGGTAGTTTTTACAAGGTGTGGTGTTAGTATACATTGAATGGTAGTTTTTTGTTGTGGTTGTTACGTTAAACATATGTGATGGTATATGTTGCTGACACTTTTTTTGGGCCGTTTATATGTGTGGCCGATGATTGCTTAGTCTTTGAACATATTTGAATATATATTGGTAGACGTTAATGTTATTGGTATTGCTACATGTTTGTGGTAAATAATTAGTGCTTCATAATTGTATGTATCTTAATATAGGAATCAATTTAAGTATTCATCATATTAAACATCATTTAAGTACATTGTTTGATTAGTGCCAAATCTATTATTTTAACATTAAATATTATTATAATAAACCGTCCGTTTTCTAAAGATTTACGTAAAACAAAAATTTAATATGCTTTTGTTTCCTTTTTTAAATTGTATAACTGACTATAATTAATTTTTTAATAAAACCGTTCCATTTTAATCAATTTAGAGTTTTCTTAATCTTCATTGAATATCTACACATGGAAATTTTATTCTAAATATGGTACTATCTTCATTGAATAAACTAAAGTTTGTTCACTGAAATAATTGAAATCTTTTTTAACATACATTTTAATTAATTATTTATATCAAATTGGTTTTTTTTTATTATAATCAACATTATTAACGTTTTTTTATTTAAATTTGGAAATTAAAAACAAATTTTCAATCTTATATATATAAATTTTATAAAATCGTTGCTGACATATAATATTTTGTATTTAAACAATTAAGTTTAGTAAAAGAAAATCGTAAATTAACTACATATATATTACCATTAAAACTAAACAACCGTATGCTAAATTATATGGCATTTTTTTATTACCTTGGGTTGGTCAAAAACCTGAATTTTCTTTGTTTTACGGTTTCAGTTTACCTTTTTAATATGTGTAACATATGGTAATTTACTTAGGGTTGTATTTCATTTTGTGTTGTTTTTTATGCATTCCTTTTAAATATACGAAAAAGTTGGTGCCTAATCTTTTTGACATTTGTATTTTTTTTAGAAATGTCAATCCATTTCTAAAAATAGTTATTTCTTAACTTAGGTAACATATTTTTATATTACTCAACTGATATTTCAACTTGAAAAAAATAATTAAACGAAATTTGTAAATATATTCACTTAATCCATTCAATTTATTCACTTATAAATCATTTTTTTCCTTCAATCATCTATAGTTGGTTATGAAGATTTTGAATAACTGATATCTTTAATTAGGACTGAATGTGGCTATTTAGTGCCTTTTTGCCTTGATATGTTTTATATAATTTTACTACATTTTTGTAATAATTTGCTTAATTTTATAAATTAGAGATCTAATTCGTGTATTTTCATTACATGTAGTGTTTTCAGAATCTATACTATCTATTAAGGGAGATTACAGGATCACCTCTATTTGCCTACGTGTCATGTTTTTAGCTATTAATGAAGAGAGGAAGACACAAAGGATGTGTCAAAGACAGTTTAGATGATACATGTTCAAGGTAATAAGGAGAAACCCTCTGTTGAAGAAGCAACCAGTGAGAGTGTTTTGCCTGAAACATGGAGGGGTCGGTGATGTTGTCGAGGAGTGTCAGGAAATGCTAAGTGATAGCATTTTCTTACACTCCTCGACAATGTCACCGACCCCTCTTAAAAATTCCATCAAAACTCTATCACTGGTTGCTTCTACAACAGAGGGTTTCTTTTTGTTACCTGAACCTGTATCATCACAACTGTGTTGACTGACCCTGTATGTGTTGTTACATGATTATTCAATTAGGATTTACACATCTGAGACTAAAACTATGATTAAGCAGACGTCTGTCCGAATAAGTGAGGTTTGACATTGAGAAATCATTTGAAATACTTGAGCAAATCATTTAGTGTTGACTGTGAAGGTGAATAAAAATGAATTGAAAGTGCTTTGGACATATCCTTTGAACATAAGGCTATGATGATTTTGTATATTTGATTGAAAATTGAATGAAGATAGCATTATGGTATGGCAAGGTTGTAGGATGGCAGTTGTTCATGCAACCTCTCTTGCAGCCATGGTGTTGTCATCTTTTTTTCATAATCTGAGCCTGACAGTCTGAAAATATAAATGTTTTGCAACTTCAACATGAATATACAAGAAATACATAGTTGGATCTTTGTGATATTTAATAGAGAAGAAAGAGAGAGTTGGATGGATATATGAATACTTATGGATGGAGATATGATTTTTGTTTGAAACAAAATAAAGTTTTTGATTTTTATTGATTTTTGTAGATCCGACCATATTTATCTCAGTTACTAATTTTTGTTGCTTTTTTTTTTCATGTGAATCCCTAACTCCGTCATAACGAGCGGAATCCCACCATTCGTCAAGCAACAGAGGTTAGTTAAATCTTATACTTTTATTTATTTTTTTAATGTTTGTCATATATAATTTTATTTATGCTTTTTGTTCATTTTTTTACTTAATAATATATTCTGAATGTTTTTTTTCAAACAAAATAAAGTTTTTGATTTTTATTGATTTTTGTAGTTACGACCATATTTATTGCAGTTTACTTAATTTATGAAATTTAATTTATTTTTAAAAACGTTTTTTTCTATAAAAAGAGTAATGTTTTTATGCTTAATTTATCAATTTGATATTATAAGTATGTTTCTGTAATTATACATTTTTTCTATAATTAGATTGCCGTTATATTTTTAAAAAAATTTAGTTACTTCTTTGTAGTTGTGGTTCAAAACTTTGAATTCAACTTCACTCCAATCTTCTTCCAAGAATACCTTGGGTTTCCATATAAGAATAAACTTATTCAGTAGATCTACATATATAGATTTTTTTACATTCTTTACTGTGTTCATCTACATCTACTTTTTCTTGAATCGATTTCTGAATTTCACATATCCCTCTACAAATCTGTAAGTTGTTTTTCTTAATTTCCTTCTTTAATCATTATTCATGTGTTTCTCCTTTTATTTAATGTGTTTAATTTTTTTTTATTTAACCCTAAATCCAATTGGTATTTAAAAATATGTTCATTTTTTGGGTTTTAAGATTATGGTTTTCTTAACGAATAATTAATTCTGCAAAACCAAAAACCGATTTTCATTCAGAATACTTTTTATTTGTAATGTATATTTATTCTACAATGTTTACCCGCAACCCATGATCCGATTGTTATTAATATGTTTCATAAGTTCTATTTGAAGTTATGTAAAATAACTTTTATTGGATTGGAATTGTTAATAAGTTTGTGAATGTCATTGAAAACCCTGATTCGTATTGTTATTGAATATTTTTTGTTTATGATTTTTTATATGATTCCGTTTATATGATTTTTTTAGTCTGATTTATTGATTAAAATTTATGTTATACAAAGCCTGATTCTGATCGTCATGGAAATTATTATGATTTTGTTTTTATATCAGATGTTTAGGTAATATATTAACTTTTGAGGTCACTGTATCTATTTTTTATTATAGGGTAATAGTTATATATATTTTAAGGGGTTTTAAATTTTCTTAATTGTCAGTGTAAATTATTTGGCTACACGTTTTTTTATTATGATGTATCATAATGGGTATATCATCGGTTGCCTCCATTGATTATAGATTTTGGAACAACAGATACTTTTGATGAGGTTTGTTATATATGGATTGTTATTATAACATGTCGTTCACATTGTTTTTTATGTTATTTATAATTTTGTTAATAATTGATCTGATGTGGTTTGTTTATGTAACCAGTTTGTGTAGGTATTTCATATGGCAGAAAGTTCATCAAGGTATTTTTTGTTCATTTTGTTAGTATATTTTACATTTCATATGTAGTATCTGTGTTTTTTTTTTCATGTTTTTGTTTTTTTTTCTCACACTAACATTAACATTTTACACTTTATTAATATCGAAATTTTTAAATCAGGTTCAGAGGACCCTGGTTCTGTAGGCTAATGAATGTAGCAGATGAAGTTATTCTGGTAAATGATAAATTATTACATAAGTTATTTTTTGTTCTTTTATTTTCTTAGTATTAAATACAGTTTTTTATTATTGCATACTTTATATATTTTCACTGTAATTATAATAAATTTTGCAATTGTTTGTTTTATTAGTCCATTCCAGATGACGCTGCGGTCAAACTATGGGGTGTAGATAAAGGCCCTACAAATGTTATTATACACATTGAAGATGGCCGACAATTTGATGTTTCTTTAAGCGCTGATAAAGGAAAGTTATTCTTTTTTCATGGTTGGTCCAATGTTGTAGAACATTTGCAACTAACCAAAGGCTTTTTGGTAGTATTTAATCCTGTAGATTCTACTACGTTTAAATTAACATATTTCGTTGATGGGGTTAGTCGTGGCTCTTTCTGGACGTATCTGCTCCCTCCATCATCTCATTTTTATGTAAGATAAATTCTATTTTTTTTTCTTAATGTGTTGATGTATTAGTCTACTTATATTAAAACTAATTTGTTTTTTTTTTTCCTTTTTTGATCATTACCACAGGTCATTCCTGAATGTATCCTGCCAAAAGTTTATGATTATTCATCAAATGATGTAATCTGTACTGTACTTATAGATAACAAAACTTTTAATGTTGCCATTGAAACCTCTGACGGTAAAGTCGGTTTTACCGTTGGTATTGACGTAATTGTCAGTAAGTTGCAGTTGAAGGCTGGTTGTTTTTTGTTATTTACAAAAGCTTTTGGTAATTTTTTCCATTTAAAATTTTTTGAAAAAAACGGTGTTGAAATCAATTTTCCTGATGAAGATGTCGATGAGGTAAGTTACATTTTGGTACTTAAATATATATTTTATATATGTTAATGGAATACATTTTATATATTTATTTTGCAGTCTGACGTTGCACCTATCGATGCTGAAAATGAAGTTGATGAACAAATAACTGGTGGTGTTCGTCGTTTTGTTCGTATGGCTTGTGAACGTTATTTTGTAAGTTGAATATCATTTTACAAACCGCTAAAAAACATGTGTTACAATTTTTTGTTACTTAATAAACATTCTTCTTTTAGTTTCATATGTATTATTAATTGTATTTTTACAACAATACAGAGGATTCCTAATCCTGTATCACGGATGGCTAGACTTGATGAAGGTTTAAAAGATATCACCGTTAGGCTTATGCATCTCGATCCCCCTCGACAATTTACTAACGGTACCAGACGTGAAAAAAAAAGCGACGGAGGTTTTCGATACGCGTTAACCAGGTGGAAGAAGTTTATGAAAGCAGCTCGAATTAACGACCGTGACAGGGTTCATTATTCTTTTGATGAGAATGACCAGGTGTTGAGTGTTTAACTGGTTGTACCTTACGTTAGGCGTAGTCATTAGTTATATTACATTTAGGTCATGTTTTTTGTCTTTCATATGGCAGATATTAACTTTTTATATGGTTTTGTTGGTTTTTGACATTCGTTATGGTTTTCAATTTCAAGTTATTACATTTTTTTGCATTATATGACGTTATTTCCGGCATTTGATAAGTTGTCTGTTTTTCCTTCCAATGTATGTATTTGTACACAACATTTGTATTCAAAGTAAATAATATGGTTTTGGTGGAAGCCCGCGTATTACGCGGGCATTAACCTAGTTTTTATATATTTAGTAATCAAATGTATTGAATTTTATAAAACCCTATTTTTATGGCTTATTAGTGTTTCCTAGGGTGTGTATGACGTTTACCCGAGGAAACTAAGTTTGACAATAAAAGTTTGATTTTCCTGTTAGGGGTTGTGTTTCCTAGGGTGTGTATTATGTTTACCCGAGGAAACCAAGTCTGACTAATAGTTTGATTTTTCTGTTAGGGGTTGTGTTTCCTAGGGTGTGTAATATGTTTACCCGAGGAAACCAAGTCTGAATAATAGTTTGGTTTTCTATCTTTAGGGCGGTTTTAAAAACTAATAACGTATATTATTTTTATATATTTAGTAATCAAATGTATTAAATATTATAAAACCCTATTTTTATGGCTTATTAGTGTTTCCTTGGGTGTGTATTATGTTTACCCGAGGAAACCAACTTTGACAATAAAAGTTTGATTTTCCTATTTTTAGGGTTTGTGTTTCCTAGGGTGTGTATTTTTTTTTACCCGAGAAAACCATGCCTGACCAATATTTTTATTTTTCTATTTTTAGTGTTGTTTCATATGGGTTAAGAATGTACAAAATCATACATTAGTATGATGTTTTAAATTGATGCTCTAAGGATTACACATAACATATATGTTAATAGCTACTAACTTCTTACGATGATTCATCCTCATCATTATGTGTTAATAACTAATAACGTATACTATCTATATCTCTAATAAAGCAAACCATTGGGGGACACATGTCACCCAATGGAGCAAGCCACCTAAGCATCCACATAAGCAATGACATGGCTAAAGGCTAATAATGTGACAAGTGGCATACCTCACGGATTGGGATTCAATTGGACGCGGGATCCGTTTGATTTCGGGTCATCCTATACGTTGAATTCGGATCTATATAAAAGGCTCTCTCATCTCTCTCTCTCATTATCCCAAACCGTTTCAAAAAAACCCTAATCGGCGATTCTGGTTCTTGCGCTCTCAATCGATCCTGTGAACCGAGGTTTAATCAATCTTCAAATATTCAACAGTGATCATCATCGACGGTAATGATTCCGATAATTTCTTCATCATCTTATTGATCGATTCTGTTTGAATGGTTTGTTTTACTTTGATTTGTGATGTATTGTCTGTTATGTGATGATGTATGAATTTATTGTACATGATTTGAAGATCGATTAGATTATTCATTTTTTCTTAGGGTTTTAAAACCCGATATCATGTTGTTTGTTTATGTGATTTTAATATCGATTTCTTAAATAAGTTTTGTGGGTTAGTTAGGGTTTAGAATCCCCGATTTTTAAGTTGGTGTATATATGTTTTGTGTATTAGGGTTTTTCATTTGAATATGTTGATTTGTTCAATTCTGTTCCTCAGATTTACCTTGATGATAAATTGTACGTTTTAAGTTTTTGGTGTATTAGGGTTCTAATTACAGTTTTCATCTACTGTTATATGTTGGAAAGTGACAAGAACTAAAGATTGAAACTTTATAAAATGGATCTAACAAATTACAAACCTGCTGTTACTTCTATTTCCAATCTTCAATACCTTCTTTAACCATATAAGCAAGCTCTGTAAAGGACAGAACAGCAGTCACAAAAAAAAAAGAAATTTGCAACTCTTCTAAACTGTTCAAACAATGAGTAAATACGTTTTGGGTTTTCATATCGGATTGTTAAATACGTGATTTGATTATTTTAGTGCACATTCTATTACAAGCCTCTTATTTGAACTCTATATTTGTTACATGTACCTGTTATGATATACAATTTGGGGTTGTGAAAGACAACAAATTTGGAAGCGATATGGTGTACGGATTCGCAGCGCATGTGCGGAAGTGCGACAGAAAATCGTTGGTGAGTGTTGAAGTTATAATCATTTAAAGAAAAAAAATTAAGATGTTTTAATATAACACATTGTGATAACTGTTATTATAAATGCATTTAACGATACTTATATTTTCCTTTGCAGAAACTTCCTGCTGAGTATGGTGACTGGATTACGAAGTTTGGTTATCCAGAGAAAAATGCAATCATCAGGACCCTTGATGGGAGTACCTTTCAAGTCAAAGTGTTTAAACTTGCAGGCGACTTTTTTTTTTTACAATGGCTGGTTTGATGTTATCACATCATTGAAATTACCGGATGATTCGTGGGTTGTTTGTCAGTATGACGAAACTTTATCTTTGTTCCGCCTATTCCACTTTTATCAAGACATTTCTCTAGCACCATCTAAGTACTTCTACTACAAACCTAAAAATGATTTTAGTGACCGAGACGACTGCATGGTAATTGAAGTTATACGTTTTTAAATTATTTTATCCTTGCGTTCGTTCATTTTTTTCTATTTCGGCTATACCATTGATCCTGATACTGTTTTATTCTTTGTGTAGTATGTGAACAGGTTGTTTGTTCATCACTCTATGCTGAATATCTGTCCTTCAAATCCGGTTTTGATTCGTTCTGCTGGAAATCGTAAATGGGTTGTTCGGATGGAAATTTTAGACCATAACATTTACATTACCACAGGTTGGAGTCGGATCAAGGAGGATATGTCGATAACTGATGATCATTTGTTGGTATTTGAAATGATTGATCGTAATACGTTTGATTTGAGTGTTTTTTGTTGTAAGCCTGCCCTTCTAACTTACCCGCCTGAAGTTTCTGTTATCAAAAAACAACCAAGTGATGCCTTTATTGAAGTGTCTGATGATGAGGTGCCTGATGCGGTTGCTGCACCTGTATTTGAAGAGAGTGTTGATGACGAAGTACCGGTTACTTTTGTTGTTGACAATCATTACGTAAGTTTGTATTATTTACTTCTTCATACCATTAAACTATGTTAAGTGAATCCAGTTTAAATCATTAGTTGTAGGAAAAGCAGTTTTTTTAGGTATGTATTATTAACATTTATATTATCATCTGTAGCGTTTGAAGAAGAAGTGGGCTCAAACTCATGGTTTAGATCGAAAGATGGCTTTAATCATCAGGGACAGCGCTGGTCGAACTTGGGATGTATCTATTGGTAAGGAGTTCTCGCAAGGCTGTCCGCGATTCAATGTGACCGGTATGAGGGAGTTTGTTAGAGACAAACGGTTGGTATACGGTTCTTCGTTTCATATGGTATTTGTTAAAAGTAAAGGTATGTTGCTTTATAACTAACTTGGTTAAGGTACATGGTATGTTTTGGTAGTTTTTACAAGGTGTGGTGTTAGTATACATTGAATGGTAGTTTTTTGTTGTGGTTGTTACGTTAAACATATGTGATGGTATATGTTGCTGACACTTTTTTTGGGCCGTTTATATGTGTGGCCGATGATTGCTTAGTCTTTGAACATATTTGAATATATATTGGTAGACGTTAATGTTATTGGTATTGCTACATGTTTGTGGTAAATAATTAGTGCTTCATAATTGTATGTATCTTAATATAGGAATCAATTTAAGTATTCATCATATTAAACATCATTTAAGTACATTGTTTGATTAGTGCCAAATCTATTATTTTAACATTAAATATTATTATAATAAACCGTCCGTTTTCTAAAGATTTACGTAAAACAAAAATTTAATATGCTTTTGTTTCCTTTTTTAAATTGTATAACTGACTATAATTAATTTTTTAATAAAACCGTTCCATTTTAATCAATTTAGAGTTTTCTTAATCTTCATTGAATATCTACACATGGAAATTTTATTCTAAATATGGTACTATCTTCATTGAATAAACTAAAGTTTGTTCACTGAAATAATTGAAATCTTTTTTAACATACATTTTAATTAATTATTTATATCAAATTGGTTTTTTTTATTATAATCAACATTATTAACGTTTTTTTATTTAAATTTGGAAATTAAAAACAAATTTTCAATCTTATATATATAAATTTTATAAAATCGTTGCTGACATATAATATTTTGTATTTAAACAATTAAGTTTAGTAAAAGAAAATCGTAAATTAACTACATATATATTACCATTAAAACTAAACAACCGTATGCTAAATTATATGGCATTTTTTTATTACCTTGGGTTGGTCAAAAACCTGAATTTTCTTTGTTTTACGGTTTCAGTTTACCTTTTTAATATGTGTAACATATGGTAATTTACTTAGGGTTGTATTTCATTTTGTGTTGTTTTTTATGCATTCCTTTTAAATATACGAAAAAGTTGGTGCCTAATCTTTTTGACATTTGTATTTTTTTTAGAAATGTCAATCCATTTCTAAAAATAGTTATTTCTTAACTTAGGTAACATATTTTTATATTACTCAACTGATATTTCAACTTGAAAAAAATAATTAAACGAAATTTGTAAATATATTCACTTAATCCATTCAATTTATTCACTTATAAATCATTTTTTTCCTTCAATCATCTATAGTTGGTTATGAAGATTTTGAATAACTGATATCTTTAATTAGGACTGAATGTGGCTATTTAGTGCCTTTTTGCCTTGATATGTTTTATATAATTTTACTACATTTTTGTAATAATTTGCTTAATTTTATAAATTAGAGATCTAATTCGTGTATTTTCATTACATGTAGTGTTTTCAGAATCTATACTATCTATTAAGGGAGATTACAGGATCACCTCTATTTGCCTACGTGTCATGTTTTTAGCTATTAATGAAGAGAGGAAGACACAAAGGATGTGTCAAAGACAGTTTAGATGATACATGTTCAAGGTAATAAGGAGAAACCCTCTGTTGAAGAAGCAACCAGTGAGAGTGTTTTGCCTGAAACATGGAGGGGTCGGTGATGTTGTCGAGGAGTGTCAGGAAATGCTAAGTGATAGCATTTTCTTACACTCCTCGACAATGTCACCGACCCCTCTTAAAAATTCCATCAAAACTCTATCACTGGTTGCTTCTACAACAGAGGGTTTCTTTTTGTTACCTGAACCTGTATCATCACAACTGTGTTGACTGACCCTGTATGTGTTGTTACATGATTATTCAATTAGGATTTACACATCTGAGACTAAAACTATGATTAAGCAGACGTCTGTCCGAATAAGTGAGGTTTGACATTGAGAAATCATTTGAAATACTTGAGCAAATCATTTAGTGTTGACTGTGAAGGTGAATAAAAATGAATTGAAAGTGCTTTGGACATATCCTTTGAACATAAGGCTATGATGATTTTGTATATTTGATTGAAAATTGAATGAAGATAGCATTATGGTATGGCAAGGTTGTAGGATGGCAGTTGTTCATGCAACCTCTCTTGCAGCCATGGTGTTGTCATCTTTTTTTCATAATCTGAGCCTGACAGTCTGAAAATATAAATGTTTTGCAACTTCAACATGAATATACAAGAAATACATAGTTGGATCTTTGTGATATTTAATAGAGAAGAAAGAGAGAGTTGGATGGATATATGAATACTTATGGATGGAGATATGATTTTTGTTTGAAACAAAATAAAGTTTTTGATTTTTATTGATTTTTGTAGATCCGACCATATTTATCTCAGTTACTAATTTTTGTTGCTTTTTTTTTCATGTGAATCCCTAACTCCGTCATAACGAGCGGAATCCCACCATTCGTCAAGCAACAGAGGTTAGTTAAATCTTATACTTTTATTTATTTTTTTAATGTTTGTCATATATAATTTTATTTATGCTTTTTGTTCATTTTTTTACTTAATAATATATTCTGAATGTTTTTTTTCAAACAAAATAAAGTTTTTGATTTTTATTGATTTTTGTAGTTACGACCATATTTATTGCAGTTTACTTAATTTATGAAATTTAATTTATTTTTAAAAACGTTTTTTTCTATAAAAAGAGTAATGTTTTTATGCTTAATTTATCAATTTGATATTATAAGTATGTTTCTGTAATTATACATTTTTTCTATAATTAGATTGCCGTTATATTTTTAAAAAAATTTAGTTACTTCTTTGTAGTTGTGGTTCAAAACTTTGAATTCAACTTCACTCCAATCTTCTTCCAAGAATACCTTGGGTTTCCATATAAGAATAAACTTATTCAGTAGATCTACATATATAGATTTTTTTACATTCTTTACTGTGTTCATCTACATCTACTTTTTCTTGAATCGATTTCTGAATTTCACATATCCCTCTACAAATCTGTAAGTTGTTTTTCTTAATTTCCTTCTTTAATCATTATTCATGTGTTTCTCCTTTTATTTAATGTGTTTAATTTTTTTTTATTTAACCCTAAATCCAATTGGTATTTAAAAATATGTTCATTTTTTGGGTTTTAAGATTATGGTTTTCTTAACGAATAATTAATTCTGCAAAACCAAAAACCGATTTTCATTCAGAATACTTTTTATTTGTAATGTATATTTATTCTACAATGTTTACCCGCAACCCATGATCCGATTGTTATTAATATGTTTCATAAGTTCTATTTGAAGTTATGTAAAATAACTTTTATTGGATTGGAATTGTTAATAAGTTTGTGAATGTCATTGAAAACCCTGATTCGTATTGTTATTGAATATTTTTTGTTTATGATTTTTTATATGATTCCGTTTATATGATTTTTTTAGTCTGATTTATTGATTAAAATTTATGTTATACAAAGCCTGATTCTGATCGTCATGGAAATTATTATGATTTTGTTTTTATATCAGATGTTTAGGTAATATATTAACTTTTGAGGTCACTGTATCTATTTTTTATTATAGGGTAATAGTTATATATATTTTAAGGGGTTTTAAATTTTCTTAATTGTCAGTGTAAATTATTTGGCTACACGTTTTTTTATTATGATGTATCATAATGGGTATATCATCGGTTGCCTCCATTGATTATAGATTTTGGAACAACAGATACTTTTGATGAGGTTTGTTATATATGGATTGTTATTATAACATGTCGTTCACATTGTTTTTTATGTTATTTATAATTTTGTTAATAATTGATCTGATGTGGTTTGTTTATGTAACCAGTTTGTGTAGGTATTTCATATGGCAGAAAGTTCATCAAGGTATTTTTTGTTCATTTTGTTAGTATATTTTACATTTCATATGTAGTATTTGTGTTTTTTTTTTCATGTTTTTGTTTTTTTTTTCTCACACTAACATTAACATTTTACACTTTATTAATATCGAAATTTTTAAATCAGGTTCAGAGGACCCTGGTTCTGTAGGCTAATGAATGTAGCAGATGAAGTTATTCTGGTAAATGATAAATTATTACATAAGTTATTTTTTGTTCTTTTATTTTCTTAGTATTAAATACAGTTTTTTATTATTGCATACTTTATATATTTTCACTGTAATTATAATAAATTTTGCAATTGTTTGTTTTATTAGTCCATTCCAGATGACGCTGCGGTCAAACTATGGGGTGTAGATAAAGGCCCTACAAATGTTATTATACACATTGAAGATGGCCGACAATTTGATGTTTCTTTAAGCGCTGATAAAGGAAAGTTATTCTTTTTTCATGGTTGGTCCAATGTTGTAGAACATTTGCAACTAACCAAAGGCTTTTTGGTAGTATTTAATCCTGTAGATTCTACTACGTTTAAATTAACATATTTCGTTGATGGGGTTAGTCGTGGCTCTTTCTGGACGTATCTGCTCCCTCCATCATCTCATTTTTATGTAAGATAAATTCTATTTTTTTTTTCTTAATGTGTTGATGTATTAGTCTACTTATATTAAAACTAATTTGTTTTTTTTTTCCTTTTTTGATCATTACCACAGGTCATTCCTGAATGTATCCTGCCAAAAGTTTATGATTATTCATCAAATGATGTAATCTGTACTGTACTTATAGATAACAAAACTTTTAATGTTGCCATTGAAACCTCTGACGGTAAAGTCGGTTTTACCGTTGGTATTGACGTAATTGTCAGTAAGTTGCAGTTGAAGGCTGGTTGTTTTTTGTTATTTACAAAAGCTTTTGGTAATTTTTTCCATTTAAAATTTTTTGAAAAAAACGGTGTTGAAATCAATTTTCCTGATGAAGATGTCGATGAGGTAAGTTACATTTTGGCACTTAAATATATATTTTATATATGTTAATGGAATACATTTTATATATTTATTTTGCAGTCTGACGTTGCACCTATCGATGCTGAAAATGAAGTTGATGAACAAATAACTGGTGGTGTTCGTCGTTTTGTTCGTATGGCTTGTGAACGTTATTTTGTAAGTTGAATATCATTTTACAAACCGCTAAAAAACATGTGTTACAATTTTTTGTTACTTAATAAACATTCTTCTTTTAGTTTCATATGTATTATTAATTGTATTTTTACAACAATACAGAGGATTCCTAATCCTGTATCACGGATGGCTAGACTTGATGAAGGTTTAAAAGATATCACCGTTAGGCTTATGCATCTCGATCCCCCTCGACAATTTACTAACGGTACCAGACGTGAAAAAAAAAGCGACGGAGGTTTTCGATACGCGTTAACCAGGTGGAAGAAGTTTATGAAAGCAGCTCGAATTAACGACCGTGACAGGGTTCATTATTCTTTTGATGAGAATGACCAGGTGTTGAGTGTTGAACTGGTTGTACCTTACGTTAGGCGTAGTCATTAGTTATATTACATTTAGGTCATGTTTTTTGTCTTTCATATGGCAGATATTAACTTTTTATATGGTTTTGTTGGTTTTTGACATTCGTTATGGTTTTCAATTTCAAGTTATTACATTTTTTTGCATTATATGACGTTATTTCCGGCATTTGATAAGTTGTCTGTTTTTCCTTCCAATGTATGTATTTGTACACAACATTTGTATTCAAAGTAAATAATATGGTTTTGGTGGAAGCCCGCGTATTACGCGGGCATTAACCTAGTTTTTATATATTTAGTAATCAAATGTATTGAATTTTATAAAACCCTATTTTTATGGCTTATTAGTGTTTCCTAGGGTGTGTATGACGTTTACCCGAGGAAACTAAGTTTGACAATAAAAGTTTGATTTTCCTGTTAGGGGTTGTGTTTCCTAGGGTGTGTATTATGTTTACCCGAGGAAACCAAGTCTGACTAATAGTTTGATTTTTCTGTTAGGGGTTGTGTTTCCTAGGGTGTGTAATATGTTTACCCGAGGAAACCAAGTCTGAATAATAGTTTGGTTTTCTATCTTTAGGGCGGTTTTAAAAACTAATAACGTATATTATTTTTATATATTTAGTAATCAAATGTATTAAATATTATAAAACCCTATTTTTATGGCTTATTAGTGTTTCCTTGGGTGTGTATTATGTTTACCCGAGGAAACCAACTTTGACAATAAAAGTTTGATTTTCCTATTTTTAGGGTTTGTGTTTCCTAGGGTGTGTATTTTTTTTTACCCGAGAAAACCATGCCTGACCAATATTTTTATTTTTCTATTTTTAGTGTTGTTTCATATGGGTTAAGAATGTACAAAATCATACATTAGTATGATGTTTTAAATTGATGCTCTAAGGATTACACATAACATATATGTTAATAGCTACTAACTTCTTACGATGATTCATCCTCATCATTATGTGTTAATAACTAATAACGTATACTATCTATATCTCTAATAAAGCAAACCATTGGGGGACACATGTCACCCAATGGAGCAAGCCACCTAAGCATCCACATAAGCAATGACATGGCTAAAGGCTAATAATGTGACAAGTGGCATACCTCACGGATTGGGATTCAATTGGACGCGGGATCCGTTTGATTTCGGGTCATCCTATACGTTGAATTCGGATCTATATAAAAGGCTCTCTCATCTTTCTCTCTCATTATCCCAAACCGTTTCAAAAAAACCCTAATCGGCGATTCTGGTTCTTGCGCTCTCAATCGATCCTGTGAACCGAGGTTTAATCAATCTTCAAATATTCAACAGTGATCATCATCGACGGTAATGATTCCGATAATTTCTTCATCATCTTATTGATCGATTCTGTTTGAATGGTTTGTTTTACTTTGATTTGTGATGTATTGTCTGTTATGTGATGATGTATGAATTTATTGTACATGATTTGAAGATCGATTAGATTATTCATTTTTTCTTAGGGTTTTAAAACCCGATATCATGTTGTTTGTTTATGTGATTTTAATATCGATTTCTTAAATAAGTTTTGTGGGTTAGTTAGGGTTTAGAATCCCCGATTTTTAAGTTGGTGTATATATGTTTTGTGTATTAGGGTTTTTCATTTGAATATGTTGATTTGTTCAATTCTGTTCCTCAGATTTACCTTGATGATAAATTGTACGTTTTAAGTTTTTGGTGTATTAGGGTTCTAATTACAGTTTTCATCTACTGTTATATGTTGGAAAGTGACAAGAACTAAAGATTGAAACTTTATAAAATGGATCTAACAAATTACAAACCTGCTGTTACTTCTATTTCCAATCTTCAATACCTTCTTTAACCATATAAGCAAGCTCTGTAAAGGACAGAACAGCAGTCACAAAAAAAAAAGAAATTTGCAACTCTTCTAAACTGTTCAAACAATGAGTAAATACGTTTTGGGTTTTCATATCGGATTGTTAAATACGTGATTTGATTATTTTAGTGCACATTCTATTACAAGCCTCTTATTTGAACTCTATATTTGTTACATGTACCTGTTATGATATACAATTTGGGGTTGTGAAAGACAACAAATTTGGAAGCGATATGGTGTACGGATTCGCAGCGCATGTGCGGAAGTGCGACAGAAAATCGTTGGTGAGTGTTGAAGTTATAATCATTTAAAGAAAAAAAATTAAGATGTTTTAATATAACACATTGTGATAACTGTTATTATAAATGCATTTAACGATACTTATATTTTCCTTTGCAGAAACTTCCTGCTGAGTATGGTGACTGGATTACGAAGTTTGGTTATCCAGAGAAAAATGCAATCATCAGGACCCTTGATGGGAGTACCTTTCAAGTCAAAGTGTTTAAACTTGCAGGCGACTTTTTTTTTTACAATGGCTGGTTTGATGTTATCACATCATTGAAATTACCGGATGATTCGTGGGTTGTTTGTCAGTATGACGAAACTTTATCTTTGTTCCGCCTATTCCACTTTTATCAAGACATTTCTCTAGCACCATCTAAGTACTTCTACTACAAACCTAAAAATGATTTTAGTGACCGAGACGACTGCATGGTAATTGAAGTTATACGTTTTTAAATTATTTTATCCTTGCGTTCGTTCATTTTTTTCTATTTCGGCTATACCATTGATCCTGATACTGTTTTATTCTTTGTGTAGTATGTGAACAGGTTGTTTGTTCATCACTCTATGCTGAATATCTGTCCTTCAAATCCGGTTTGATTCGTTCTGCTGGAAATCGTAAATGGGTTGTTCGGATGGAAATTTTAGACCATAACATTTACATTACCACAGGTTGGAGTCGGATCAAGGAGGATATGTCGATAACTGATGATCATTTGTTGGTATTTGAAATGATTGATCGTAATACGTTTGATTTGAGTGTTTTTTGTTGTAAGCCTGCCCTTCTAACTTACCCGCCTGAAGTTTCTGTTATCAAAAAACAACCAAGTGATGCCTTTATTGAAGTGTCTGATGATGAGGTGCCTGATGCGGTTGCTGCACCTGTATTTGAAGAGAGTGTTGATGACGAAGTACCGGTTACTTTTGTTGTTGACAATCATTACGTAAGTTTGTATTATTTACTTCTTCATACCATTAAACTATGTTAAGTGAATCCAGTTTAAATCATTAGTTGTAGGAAAAGCAGTTTTTTTAGGTATGTATTATTAACATTTATATTATCATCTGTAGCGTTTGAAGAAGAAGTGGGCTCAAACTCATGGTTTAGATCGAAAGATGGCTTTGATCATCAGGGACAGCGCTGGTCGAACTTGGGATGTATCTATTGGTAAGGAGTTCTCGCAAGGCTGTCCGCGATTCAATGTGACCGGTATGAGGGAGTTTGTTAGAGACAAACGGTTGGTATACGGTTCTTCGTTTCATATGGTATTTGTTAAAAGTAAAGGTATGTTGCTTTATAACTAACTTGGTTAAGGTACATGGTATGTTTTGGTAGTTTTTACAAGGTGTGGTGTTAGTATACATTGAATGGTAGTTTTTTGTTGTGGTTGTTACGTTAAACATATGTGATGGTATATGTTGCTGACACTTTTTTTGGGCCGTTTATATGTGTGGCCGATGATTGCTTAGTCTTTGAACATATTTGAATATATATTGGTAGACGTTAATGTTATTGGTATTGCTACATGTTTGTGGTAAATAATTAGTGCTTCATAATTGTATGTATCTTAATATAGGAATCAATTTAAGTATTCATCATATTAAACATCATTTAAGTACATTGTTTGATTAGTGCCAAATCTATTATTTTAACATTAAATATTATTATAATAAACCGTCCGTTTTCTAAAGATTTACGTAAAACAAAAATTTAATATGCTTTTGTTTCCTTTTTTAAATTGTATAACTGACTATAATTAATTTTTTAATAAAACCGTTCCATTTTAATCAATTTAGAGTTTTCTTAATCTTCATTGAATATCTACACATGGAAATTTTATTCTAAATATGGTACTATCTTCATTGAATAAACTAAAGTTTGTTCACTGAAATAATTGAAATCTTTTTTAACATACATTTTAATTAATTATTTATATCAAATTGGTTTTTTTTATTATAATCAACATTATTAACGTTTTTTTATTTAAATTTGGAAATTAAAAACAAATTTTCAATCTTATATATATAAATTTTATAAAATCGTTGCTGACATATAATATTTTGTATTTAAACAATTAAGTTTAGTAAAAGAAAATCGTAAATTAACTACATATATATTACCATTAAAACTAAACAACCGTATGCTAAATTATATGGCATTTTTTTATTACCTTGGGTTGGTCAAAAACCTGAATTTTCTTTGTTTTACGGTTTCAGTTTACCTTTTTAATATGTGTAACATATGGTAATTTACTTAGGGTTGTATTTCATTTTGTGTTGTTTTTTATGCATTCCTTTTAAATATACGAAAAAGTTGGTGCCTAATCTTTTTGACATTTGTATTTTTTTTAGAAATGTCAATCCATTTCTAAAAATAGTTATTTCTTAACTTAGGTAACATATTTTTATATTACTCAACTGATATTTCAACTTGAAAAAAATAATTAAACGAAATTTGTAAATATATTCACTTAATCCATTCAATTTATTCACTTATAAATCATTTTTTTCCTTCAATCATCTATAGTTGGTTATGAAGATTTTGAATAACTGATATCTTTAATTAGGACTGAATGTGGCTATTTAGTGCCTTTTTGCCTTGATATGTTTTATATAATTTTACTACATTTTTGTAATAATTTGCTTAATTTTATAAATTAGAGATCTAATTCGTGTATTTTCATTACATGTAGTGTTTTCAGAATCTATACTATCTATTAAGGGAGATTACAGGATCACCTCTATTTGCCTACGTGTCATGTTTTTAGCTATTAATGAAGAGAGGAAGACACAAAGGATGTGTCAAAGACAGTTTAGATGATACATGTTCAAGGTAATAAGGAGAAACCCTCTGTTGAAGAAGCAACCAGTGAGAGTGTTTTGCCTGAAACATGGAGGGGTCGGTGATGTTGTCGAGGAGTGTCAGGAAATGCTAAGTGATAGCATTTTCTTACACTCCTCGACAATGTCACCGACCCCTCTTAAAAATTCCATCAAAACTCTATCACTGGTTGCTTCTACAACAGAGGGTTTCTTTTTGTTACCTGAACCTGTATCATCACAACTGTGTTGACTGACCCTGTATGTGTTGTTACATGATTATTCAATTAGGATTTACACATCTGAGACTAAAACTATGATTAAGCAGACGTCTGTCCGAATAAGTGAGGTTTGACATTGAGAAATCATTTGAAATACTTGAGCAAATCATTTAGTGTTGACTGTGAAGGTGAATAAAAATGAATTGAAAGTGCTTTGGACATATCCTTTGAACATAAGGCTATGATGATTTTGTATATTTGATTGAAAATTGAATGAAGATAGCATTATGGTATGGCAAGGTTGTAGGATGGCAGTTGTTCATGCAACCTCTCTTGCAGCCATGGTGTTGTCATCTTTTTTTCATAATCTGAGCCTGACAGTCTGAAAATATAAATGTTTTGCAACTTCAACATGAATATACAAGAAATACATAGTTGGATCTTTGTGATATTTAATAGAGAAGAAAGAGAGAGTTGGATGGATATATGAATACTTATGGATGGAGATATGATTTTTGTTTGAAACAAAATAAAGTTTTTGATTTTTATTGATTTTTGTAGATCCGACCATATTTATCTCAGTTACTAATTTTTGTTGCTTTTTTTTTCATGTGAATCCCTAACTCCGTCATAACGAGCGGAATCCCACCATCCGTCAAGCAACAGAGGTTAGTTAAATCTTATACTTTTATTTATTTTTTTAATGTTTGTCATATATAATTTTATTTATGCTTTTTGTTCATTTTTTTACTTAATAATATATTCTGAATGTTTTTTTTCAAACAAAATAAAGTTTTTGATTTTTATTGATTTTTGTAGTTACGACCATATTTATTGCAGTTTACTTAATTTATGAAATTTAATTTATTTTTAAAAACGTTTTTTTCTATAAAAAGAGTAATGTTTTTATGCTTAATTTATCAATTTGATATTATAAGTATGTTTCTGTAATTATACATTTTTTCTATAATTAGATTGCCGTTATATTTTTAAAAAAATTTAGTTACTTCTTTGTAGTTGTGGTTCAAAACTTTGAATTCAACTTCACTCCAATCTTCTTCCAAGAATACCTTGGGTTTCCATATAAGAATAAACTTATTCAGTAGATCTACATATATAGATTTTTTTACATTCTTTACTGTGTTCATCTACATCTACTTTTTCTTGAATCGATTTCTGAATTTCACATATCCCTCTACAAATCTGTAAGTTGTTTTTCTTAATTTCCTTCTTTAATCATTATTCATGTGTTTCTCCTTTTATTTAATGTGTTTAATTTTTTTTTATTTAACCCTAAATCCAATTGGTATTTAAAAATATGTTCATTTTTTGGGTTTTAAGATTATGGTTTTCTTAACGAATAATTAATTCTGCAAAACCAAAAACCGATTTTCATTCAGAATACTTTTTATTTGTAATGTATATTTATTCTACAATGTTTACCCGCAACCCATGATCCGATTGTTATTAATATGTTTCATAAGTTCTATTTGAAGTTATGTAAAATAACTTTTATTGGATTGGAATTGTTAATAAGTTTGTGAATGTCATTGAAAACCCTGATTCGTATTGTTATTGAATATTTTTTGTTTATGATTTTTTATATGATTCCGTTTATATGATTTTTTTAGTCTGATTTATTGATTAAAATTTATGTTATACAAAGCCTGATTCTGATCGTCATGGAAATTATTATGATTTTGTTTTTATATCAGATGTTTAGGTAATATATTAACTTTTGAGGTCACTGTATCTATTTTTTATTATAGGGTAATAGTTATATATATTTTAAGGGGTTTTAAATTTTCTTAATTGTCAGTGTAAATTATTTGGCTACACGTTTTTTTATTATGATGTATCATAATGGGTATATCATCGGTTGCCTCCATTGATTATAGATTTTGGAACAACAGATACTTTTGATGAGGTTTGTTATATATGGATTGTTATTATAACATGTCGTTCACATTGTTTTTTATGTTATTTATAATTTTGTTAATAATTGATCTGATGTGGTTTGTTTATGTAACCAGTTTGTGTAGGTATTTCATATGGCAGAAAGTTCATCAAGGTATTTTTTGTTCATTTTGTTAGTATATTTTACATTTCATATGTAGTATCTGTGTTTTTTTTTTTCATGTTTTTGTTTTTTTTTCTCACACTAACATTAACATTTTACACTTTATTAATATCGAAATTTTTAAATCAGGTTCAGAGGACCCTGGTTCTGTAGGCTAATGAATGTAGCAGATGAAGTTATTCTGGTAAATGATAAATTATTACATAAGTTATTTTTTGTTCTTTTATTTTCTTAGTATTAAATACAGTTTTTTATTATTGCATACTTTATATATTTTCACTGTAATTATAATAAATTTTGCAATTGTTTGTTTTATTAGTCCATTCCAGATGACGCTGCGGTCAAACTATGGGGTGTAGATAAAGGCCCTACAAATGTTATTATACACATTGAAGATGGCCGACAATTTGATGTTTCTTTAAGCGCTGATAAAGGAAAGTTATTCTTTTTTCATGGTTGGTCCAATGTTGTAGAACATTTGCAACTAACCAAAGGCTTTTTGGTAGTATTTAATCCTGTAGATTCTACTACGTTTAAATTAACATATTTCGTTGATGGGGTTAGTCGTGGCTCTTTCTGGACGTATCTGCTCCCTCCATCATCTCATTTTTATGTAAGATAAATTCTATTTTTTTTTTCTTAATGTGTTGATGTATTAGTCTACTTATATTAAAACTAATTTGTTTTTTTTTTCCTTTTTTGATCATTACCACAGGTCATTCCTGAATGTATCCTGCCAAAAGTTTATGATTATTCATCAAATGATGTAATCTGTACTGTACTTATAGATAACAAAACTTTTAATGTTGCCATTGAAACCTCTGACGGTAAAGTCGGTTTTACCGTTGGTATTGACGTAATTGTCAGTAAGTTGCAGTTGAAGGCTGGTTGTTTTTTGTTATTTACAAAAGCTTTTGGTAATTTTTTCCATTTAAAATTTTTTGAAAAAAACGGTGTTGAAATCAATTTTCCTGATGAAGATGTCGATGAGGTAAGTTACATTTTGGTACTTAAATATATATTTTATATATGTTAATGGAATACATTTTATATATTTATTTTGCAGTCTGACGTTGCACCTATCGATGCTGAAAATGAAGTTGATGAACAAATAACTGGTGGTGTTCGTCGTTTTGTTCGTATGGCTTGTGAACGTTATTTTGTAAGTTGAATATCATTTTACAAACCGCTAAAAAACATGTGTTACAATTTTTTGTTACTTAATAAACATTCTTCTTTTAGTTTCATATGTATTATTAATTGTATTTTTACAACAATACAGAGGATTCCTAATCCTGTATCACGGATGGCTAGACTTGATGAAGGTTTAAAAGATATCACCGTTAGGCTTATGCATCTCGATCCCCCTCGACAATTTACTAACGGTACCAGACGTGAAAAAAAAAGCGACGGAGGTTTTCGATACGCGTTAACCAGGTGGAAGAAGTTTATGAAAGCAGCTCGAATTAACGACCGTGACAGGGTTCATTATTCTTTTGATGAGAATGACCAGGTGTTGAGTGTTGAACTGGTTGTACCTTACGTTAGGCGTAGTCATTAGTTATATTACATTTAGGTCATGTTTTTTGTCTTTCATATGGCAGATATTAACTTTTTATATGGTTTTGTTGGTTTTTGACATTCGTTATGGTTTTCAATTTCAAGTTATTACATTTTTTTGCATTATATGACGTTATTTCCGGCATTTGATAAGTTGTCTGTTTTTCCTTCCAATGTATGTATTTGTACACAACATTTGTATTCAAAGTAAATAATATGGTTTTGGTGGAAGCCCGCGTATTACGCGGGCATTAACCTAGTTTTTATATATTTAGTAATCAAATGTATTGAATTTTATAAAACCCTATTTTTATGGCTTATTAGTGTTTCCTAGGGTGTGTATGACGTTTACCCGAGGAAACTAAGTTTGACAATAAAAGTTTGATTTTCCTGTTAGGGGTTGTGTTTCCTAGGGTGTGTATTATGTTTACCCGAGGAAACCAAGTCTGACTAATAGTTTGATTTTTCTGTTAGGGGTTGTGTTTCCTAGGGTGTGTAATATGTTTACCCGAGGAAACCAAGTCTGAATAATAGTTTGGTTTTCTATCTTTAGGGCGGTTTTAAAAACTAATAACGTATATTATTTTTATATATTTAGTAATCAAATGTATTAAATATTATAAAACCCTATTTTTATGGCTTATTAGTGTTTCCTTGGGTGTGTATTATGTTTACCCGAGGAAACCAACTTTGACAATAAAAGTTTGATTTTCCTATTTTTAGGGTTTGTGTTTCCTAGGGTGTGTATTTTTTTTTACCCGAGAAAACCATGTCTGACTAATAGTTTTATTTTTCTATTTTTAGTGTTGTTTCATATGGTTTAAGAATGTACAAAATCATACATTAGTATGATGTTTTAAATTGATGCTCTAAGGATTACACATAGCATATGTTTTAATAGCTACTAACTTCTTACGATGATTCATTATCATCATTAAGTGTTAATTAACTAATAATGTATAGTATTTTTATATATTTAGTAATCGAATGTATTGAATTTTATAAAACCCTATTTTTATGGCTTATTAGTGTTTCCTAGGGTGTGTATGACGTTTACCTGAGGAAACCAAGTTTGACAATAAAAGTTTGATTTTCCTGTTAGGGGTTGTGTTTCCTAGGGTGTGTATTATGTTTACCCGAGGAAACCAAGTCTGACTAATAGTTTGATTTTCCTGTTAGGGGTTGTGTTTTCTAGGGTGTGTATTATGTTTACCCGAGGAAACTAAGTCTGAGTAATAGTTTGGTGTTCTATCTTTAGGGCGGTTTTAATTAAGAGCCCCGGTAGAAGTTATTTGCACATGCTTGAGTAGATTATACGGCTGAGAATAACTAAACTTCATTTTAAGCTTAGGTAAATACTTTTAACTTATTTTCCCTTATACGGGCTTGGGATACGGTAAATTATTACCGCTTGGTCGGGTGTAGAAACCTTTTAATCGAATATGGTTAAATTGTATAATCCCGCTTTAATCAGTGTTGCTTGATAACAAATAACATTGGGGGTTAACGACCGTGTCCTGGATATCCTTGGCTCATTTAAAAAGCATAAATGGCCACGAATTAAGCACGGGGTGTAGGCATACACCTGTCCGTTGCATATGTAAAAGATATACTCATTTGCTGGGATGACCCGCTGTGAGTTTATATTTGTGGTGTGTCGATTAATCTTGTTCGGCTTTTATACCGGCCCTAAATGTTGGACAAACATGTAAATCTGATACAAGATTGTTATTAATATAATTGTCCCAAGTTATAAAATGTTTGTGCCTTGTGCATTTAAACCAATTTTTATAAATGTTTTCTAAAGTGTCGGTTAATTGTATTTACCAGTGTAAACTGACGTATTTTTCCAAAAAGACTAAGTAACAGGTACTGTACGTAATTGGCTGGGAGCTCAGGGCGTTAATAAAGAATCTTACAAGTTCTGAACATTTAAAGTCTGTTGAACAATATCTTATATTTCTGTTTTAAGATCCGCCTGTGGATCCTCTTACAACCGTTTGTATAATATTTATTTATACTTTGAATTTCGGTTTGTAATATTATTTCCATCCAAGACTTCCGCTGTGCATTAAACTGTGAATATTTGACTATGATGATATCAACTACGTCACGATACTCCCCACCGGGCCCACCGGTAATACATGGAAATATCGGGGTGTGACAGGTTGGTATCATAGCAAACATTGAGTGAATTAAACACTAGCCTTTTATTTTTAATCTCAATGACACCGTTGCACATTCCTTGACTTCTGAGTCTAGGCAAACGACCTAGGATTAATCCTAATCTTATTTGGTTTAACTTTTGTTTGTCTTTGTTTTTGAAAGGTTCACTTTTAAATCATGCCGCCAAGAGTTCGTGGCAAGGCACCAATGGGAACAAGGAATGACCATGAAGCGGGGCCCTCACATAGGCAGACCCCATCAGCAAATTTTAGCTCCGATTCGCATCCGGATTGGAGAAACTATATTGAACCTGCTAGGCGATCTGTCTCGCTTGGCTCCTCGCCCTCATACCACCACTCATTCGGGCCACAACAGGAGGACGAGCCCAATGACTCACATCACTTCTACATCCCTTTGCAGCGTTTGGGTTCTCACCATTTATTTCAGAACCCCACACCCTACTTCCAGAGCAGGTTTATCCCAATGAACCAAGTTGATGAACCAGAGGGTTAAAACCCTTTGGGGCCAGCAGACCATTTTCCTGAATACCAAGACATGGAGATGGACGATGATCCAGATCCCGAGATGCCGCCATCAGGGACGCCGACGCATCCCATCGAGATTTCAAGCGGATCATCTTTTCATGGTTCGCCATACAGGGGCCCTGATATCTGGGCCGAAAGGTGGAGCGCATATAAGTGGGAGTATACTCCCCCTCACCACAACTCACCTCCACATCAGCGAGCCCCCTCAGAGGACCCACATTTTCAGGCGGCCCACATTTTCAGGCGGTCACGCCACCACCACCACCAGCGCCAGAGCAGCCACCGCCGCCAGAACCATCCAGGCGGAGAAGAACTACACGGATGTCCGTGCGTGGTGGTTTTCATTTCAGCACCCCCCAACACTCCAGCAACTACCCGCCGCTGTATAAAGACCCGCAAATGGGTGGGCCTTCAAATGCCGTTTCTGAAGTCGACTCTGCACCAGTCGCATCTGCACCACCCATGGGTTATGAAAACCCAATTCCATCCTACCCAGATGCAGCTGGATACAACCCGTTTGAGCAATAAGCTTATTCGGGTTATAACTACAACAATGCACCTACCGTCGACCCATACATCGAGGCAGCAAACTTCAATGCTCTCTACCCCTCGCCCTTTCCACCTGCGTACCCAACTGGGTACCCTGCATATGGGTATCAATACCCACCACCTCCACAACCTCAGCAGCAGCAGTCGCCGCAGCCACCACTTCAACAGTCTCAACAACAAGAAATTCTCCAGAGGTTGCATGAGGTGGAACAAAGGGTAGACGAAGAGCGTAGAAGTCGTCGCGGTCTTCTAAAGGGATTGTCTGGTAGAGACAGCAAACTTCAACAAGATTGTTTGGTAGAGACAGCAAACGGAGAATACATTAAGATAAGTGAAATCTTGCAGGGAGCAAGAATAGAAATCCTGAACCATCAATTCTTTGCTAACCTTTATCCAATGAATCTAGTTGGATTCGATGTTGTATTAGGAATGGATTGGTTGGTAGCCAATCGTGCTAGTATACTATGTGATCAAAAGACAGTACAAGTAAGTACACCAAGTGGTGAAAAGATCACAATCAAAAGAGATAAGCCAACTAGATCGACAAAATTCATCTCTGTGATGAAAGCTGCAAGTTATGAAAGGAAAGGAGGATTAGTATATATGATTTCTGTAATCATTGATACTAAAGGAAAAGAATTAAAAGATATTCCTGTAATATCTAAATTCTCAGACGTTTTTCTAGAAGAGTTACCTGGATTACCGCCTGATAGAGAGGTTGAATTTAGAATTCACCTAATACCAGGGACGGCACCGATTGCCAAAGTACCATATCGATTAGCACCAATGGAAATGCAGGAGCTGAAGAAACAATTTGACGAACTTCTTGACAAAGGTTTTATACAACCAAGTTCATCACCGTGGGGAGCACCGATGTTATTTGGTAAGAAGAAAGACGGATCGATGCGTATGTGCGTTGATTATCGAGACTTGAACAAGGTTACGATTAAGAAACGGTACCCACTGCCGTGAATCGATGATCTGTTCGATCAACTTCAAGGATCTCGATTTTTTTCGAAGATCGATTTACGCTCAGGATATCATCAACTGAAAGTACAGGAAGAGGTCATTCTTAAAATTGCTTTCAGAACGAGATACGGTCTTTATGAATTTACCGTCATGCTATTTGGTTTAACCTAGGGGTGTGCAAAATTCGTTTTGAATTCGAAAAATTCGAAATTCGTTTAAATTCGATTCGATTATCAAGAATTCGTTTCGATTATAAGAATTCGAATTCGATTCAATTCGAGTCAAACAAATCGAATACGAATCGAATATGAATTTATAATTTCAAATTAGATTCGATTCGAAATTCGAATAAAAATTATACATTTTTATTTATTATTTTTTATATATAATACATATATAACTTTTATTAGGCTATGCTATAAATTATTTTCTAATTTTTTTCCAAGTATTAAAATTACCCATTGCCAAACCCACTACATGGCCCATAACTAAAACCTAAGTAACAAATATATTAATAGATTTCTAAGCGTAAAAATATTAACTTGTAATATGGAGTGGTTATTCCCAACATCTCGTTTTGAATTTTACACTTGTGGTACTTTATTTGGAATTTTTTTTCATGTGATATCGTGCTTTATGCCTGCTTTAAAATGTATGTTTCATTTTGAAAGTTTTTTACAAGTTTGTAAAGAATCTGAATTAAAGGAAAAATAAAAATTATTCGAACAATTCGAAAATTCGATATTCGGTTCAATGAACACCCCTAGTTTAACCAATTCCCCAACCGCATTTATGGACATGATGAATAGGATATGTAAACCATACCTGGATAAATTCATAATTGTCTTTATAGATGATATTCTAATTTACTCTAAGAGTAAAGAGGAACATGCAGCGTATCTGCGTGCACTTCTGACATTATTGAGAAAAGAGAAGCTTTATGCTAAATTCTCAAAATGTGAATATTGGTTACAAGAAGTGCAATTCCTTGGACATCTGGTTAATCATGAAGGAATTCATGTGGATCCCACAAAGATCGAGGCGATTACTAAATGGAAAGTCCCTGAATCACCAACGAAAGTACGAAGTTTTCTTGGATTGGCAGGATATTATAGACGGTTTATCCGAGATTTCTCTAGAATATCCATTCCTTTAACCAAACTGACCTGCAAATCAGTTAAGTTTGAATGGGGATCGAAACACGAAGAAGCTTTTAAGATTCTTAAGCAAAGGTTGACCAATGCACCCATACTCGCAATACCAGAAGAAACTGAAGATTTTATAGTCTATTGTGATGCATCTAAGTTAGGATATGGATGTGTGTTGATGCAACGTCAAAAGGTTATAGCTTATGCCTCTAGACAACTTAAGAAACATGAAGAGAATTATACAACCCATGATCTAGATTTAGGAGACATAGTTTTTTCCCTTAAGATTTGGAGACACTATTTATATGGAAATAAATTTATTGTCTTCACCGATCATAAGAGTTTAAGGTATATTCTTGGGCACAAAGAATTAAATATGAGACAGAGACGTTGGATGGAAATTCTTAGTGATTATGATTGTGATATCCAGTATCATGCTGGAAAAGCTAATGTAGTAGCTGATGCTTTAAGTCGAAAGTATCATGAGAAGCCGAAATGAGTACGTTCTCTCATATTAAATCTACAAGTAGTTTTAAATGAGAAAATTAGAGAGGTACAGGAAACAACAATCAAGGACAATGCTAAAAAATTAAAAGGAATGATTAAGGAGTTAGAACAAGGAACAGATGGAATTTGGAAGTTCCATAAGAAAAGGATGTGGATACCTAAACAAGGAAACATACGCCATAGAATTCTAGAAGAAGCTCATAAGTCTAAGTATACGATACATTCTGGAAGTGATAAGATGTATCAAGATCTAAGATAGAATTTCTGGTGGATAGGAATGAAAAAGGATATAGCAAACTATGTTGCTAAATGTTTAACTTGTTCACAAGTTAAAGCTGAGCATCAGAAACCCTTAGGATTATTGCAACAATTAGAGATGCCAATATGGAAATGGGAATTGATAACAATGGACTTTATTACCAAATTACCCAAGACAAGGAAAGGAAATGATACAATTTGGGTGATTGTAGACAGATTGACCAAATTTGCTCATTTCTTACCAATGACGGAAACTTTCAGTATGGAACAGTTGGCCAAGTTATATGTAAATGAAATAGTTTCATTACATAGAATTCCTTTATCTATCGTATCTGATAGAGATAGCCGTTTTACTTCTCATTTTTGGACAAGTTTCCAAAAAGCAATGGGAACCAGGTTAAATCTAAGCACAACTTATCATCCACAGACGGGCGGACAAATCGAAAGGACAATTCAGACGATGGAAGATATGCTTAGAGCCTGTGTAATTGATTTCGGAATAAATTGGGACGACCATTTACCATTAATAGAATTTTCCTATAATAACAGTTATCATACTAGCATTAATGCTGCACCATTTGAAGCACTTTATGGATGAAAGTGCAGAACTCCAGTCTGTTGGGCAGAAATTGGAGAAAAGCAATTATCTGGACCAGAGATAGTGCAAGAAACGACAGATAAGATAACTCAAGTCAAGGAAAGACTAAAAATAGCACGAGATCGTCAAAAGAGTTATGCAGATAACAGATGAAAACCTTTAGAATTTCAAGTAGGAGATAGGGTATTATTAAAGGTTTCTCCACGGAAAGGAGTAGTCAGATTCGTTAAAAGAGGAAAGCTAAGCCCAGGTATGTTGGATATTTTGAGATTATTAGAAGAATAGGACCTGTAGCCTATCAGCTACAACTGCCAGAGGAAATGGCAGGAGTACATGATGTGTTTCATGTATGTAACCTAGCAGACGAATCGTTAGTGATACCTCTTAAGGACATAGAGGTGAATGAGAAACTTAAGTTTATCGAGAAACCCGTTCATATTGAAGATAGAAATATCAAGAACCTCAAACACAAGAGACTAGTTCTGGTCAAAGTAAAATGGGATTCCAAGAGAGGACCAGAATACACTTGGGAAATCGAGTCAGAGATGCAAAGGAAATACCCACACCTGTTCCAGAAGATCTCGAGGACGAGATCAAAAACAAGGTGGGGAGGATATAACAACCCTCCTAGAACCCTTAACGTGACCCTAAACGTTCCTAATATACCCCGTACGCGAGAAACGGACCCGATATACCTCTGTATATCTCTTAAATGTCAACATATACACGTGTGATTTAGTTTACGATGATTTTCCAATGCCGAGAACCTCGATCAGAGAGTAAAAAAGGCGAAAGGTTCACAATGGTGTAAAACTAAAATGGGATACACCGGGCTAGGATTTGAGTTACAGGAACAAGGGCCAAAGCAACCACCCAAGAATGGAATCGTCGAGCGAAAACACATGACAACCTCCTGGAAGCAGCTTTTCTTACCACCAGAACTTTCTCCATCAATTAGGAATCTAATGCCGTCACTAAACACATTCCTTAAATTGTAGCCATTTTTTGAGTGTTTATTTTTTGGTGTCTAATCCGCATATATATCACCATTGCTCTTGATTTTCTTGACTGTATATCTCTTAAATGTCAACATATACACATGTGATTTAGTTTACGAAGATTTTTCAATGCCGAGAACCTCGATCAGAAGGGGGTAAGCTTCACAATGGTGTAAAACTAAAATGAGATATACCGGGCTAGGATTCGAGTTACAGTAACAAGGGCCAAACCAGCCACCCAAGAATGGAATCGTCGAGCGAAAACAGTTGAGAACCTCCTGGAAGCAGCTTTTCTTGCCACCAGACCTTTCTCCATCAATTAGGAATCTGATGCCGTCACTAAACACATTCCTTAAATTATAGCAATTTTATGAGTGTTTATTTAATGGTGTCTAATCCGCATATATATCACCATTGTTGTTGATTTTCTTGACTGTATATCTCTTAAATGTCAACATATACACGTGTGTTTTAGTTTATGAAGATTTTTCAATGCCGAGAACCTCTACCAGAGAGTAAAAAAGGCGTAAGGTTCACAATGGTGTAAAACTAAAATGGGATATACCGGGTTAGGATTCGAGTTACAGGAACAAGGGCCAAACCAACCACCCAAGAATGGAATCGTGAGCGAAAACACTTGACAACCTCCTGGAAGCACCTTTTCTTGCCACCAGACCTTTCTCCGTCAATTAGGAATCTATTGGCGTCACTAAACACATTTCTTAAATTGTAGCCATTTTTTGAGTGTTTATTTTTTGGTGACTAATCCGCATATATATCACCATTTCTCTTGATTTCTTGACAGTATATCTCTTAAATGTCAACATATACACGTGTGATTTAGTTTACTAAGATTTTTCAATGTCGAGAACCTCGACCAGAGAGTAAAAAAGGAGTAAGGTTCACAATGGTGTAAAACTAAAATGGGATACACCGAGGTAGGATTCGAGTTACGGGAACAAGGGCCAAACCAACCACCCAAGAATGGAATCTCGAGTGAAAACACTTGACAACCTCTTGGAAGCAGCTTTTCTTGCCACCAGAGTGTTTACTCTTTGGTGTCTAATCTGCATATATATCACCATTGCTCTTGATTTTCTTGACTGTATATCTCTTAAATGTCAACATATACACGTGTGATTTAGTTTACGAAGATTTTTCAATGCCAAGAAACTCGATCAGAGAGTAAAAAATGCGTAAGGTTCACAATAAAGTAAAACTAAAATGGGATATACCGGGCTAGAATTCGAGTTACAGGAACAAGGGCCAAACCAACCACCCAGGAATGGAATTGTCAAGCGAAAACACTTGACAACCTCCTGGAAGCAGCTTTTCTTGCCACCAGACCTTTCTCCATCAATTAGAAATCTGATGCCATCACTAAACACATTCCTAAAATTGTAGCCATTTTTTGAGTGTTTATTTTTTGGTGTCCAATCCGCATATATATCACCATTACTCATGATTTTCTTGACTGTATATCTCTTAAATGTCAACATATACACGTGTGATTTAGTTTACGAAGTTTTTTCAATGCCGAGAAACTCGATCAGAGAGCAAAAAAGGCGTAAGGTTCACAATGGTGTAAAACTAAAATGGGATATACCAGGCTAGGATTCGAGTTACAGGAACAAGGGCCAAACCAACCTCCCAAGAATGGAATCGTCGAGCGAAAACACTTGACAACCTCCTGGAAGCACATTTTCTTGCCACCAGACCTTTCTCCGTCAATTAGGAATCTGTTGGCGTCACTAAACACATTTCTTAAATTGTAGCCATTTTTTGAGTGTTTTTTTGGTGTCTAATCCGCATATATATCACCATTGCTCTTGATTTTCTTGACTGTATATCTCTTAAATGTCAACATATACACGTGTGATTTAGTTTACTAAGATTTTTCAATGTCGAGAAACTTGATTAGAGAGTAAAAAAGGAGTAAGGTTCACAATGGGGTAAAACTAAAATGGGATACACCGGGGTAGGATTCAAGTTACGGGAACAAGGGCCAAACCAACCACCCAAGAATGGAATCGTCGAGAGAAAACCCTTGACAACCTCCTGGAAGCAGCTTTTCTTGCCACCAGACCTTTTTCCATCAATTAGGAATCTGCTGTCGTCACTAAACACATTCCTTAAGTTGTAGCCATTTTTTGAGTGTTTATTTTTTGGTGTCTAATCCGCATATATATCACCATTGCTCTTGATTTTCTTGACTGTATATCTCTTAAATGTCAACATATACACGTGTGATTTGGTTTACGAAGATTTTTCAATGCCGAGAAACTTGATTAGAGAGTAAAAAAGGCGTAAGGTTCACAATGGTGTAAAACTAAATGGGATATACCGGGCTAGGATTCGAGTTACAGGAATAAGTGGCAAACCAACCACCCAAGAATGGAATCGTCGAGTGAAAACACTTAACAACCTCCTGGAAGCAACTTTTCTTGCCACCAAACCTTTCTCCATCAATTAGGAATCTGATGCCTTTACTAAACACATTCCTTAAATTGTAGCCATTTTTTTATTTGTTGGTGTCTAATCCGCATATATATCACCATTGCACTTGATTTTCTTGACTGGATATCTCTTAAATGTTAACATATACACGTGTGATTTTGTTTACCAAGATTTTTCAATGCCGAGAACCTCAATCAGAGAGTAAAAAGGCGTAAGGTTCACAATGGTGTAAAACTAAAATGGGATATACCGGGGTAGGATTCGAGTTACCGGAACAAGGGCCATACCAACCACCCAAGAATGGAATCGTCGAGCGAAAACACTTGACAACCTCCTGGAAGCAGCTTTTCTTGCCACCAGACCTTTCTCCATCAATTAGGAATCTGATGCCGTCACCAAACACATTCCTTAAATTGTAGCCATTTTTTGAGTGTTTATTTTTTGGTGTCTAATCCACATATAAGTCACCATTGCTCTTAATTTTCTTAACTGTATATCTCTTAAATGTTAACATATACACGTGTGATTTAGTTTATGAAGATTTTTCAATGCCGAGAACCTCGATCAGAGAGTAAAAAAGGCGTAAGGTTCACAATGATGTAAAACTAAAATGGGATATACCGGGCTAGGATTCGAGTTACAGGAAACCAACCACCCAAGAATGGAATCGTCGAGCGAAAACACTTGATAACCTCCTGGAAGCAGCTTTTCTTGCCACCAGACCTTTCTCCATCAATTAGGAATCTGATGCCGCACCAAACACATTCCTTAAATTGTAAACATTTTTTGAGTGTTTATTTTTTGGTGTCTAATCCGCATATATATCACCATTGCTCTTGATTTTCTTGACTGTATATCTATTAAATGTCAACATATACACGTCTGATTTAGTTTACGAAGATTTTTCAATGCCGAGAACCTCGATCAGAGAGTAAAAAAGGCGTAAGGTTCACAATGGTGTAAAACTAAAATGGGATATAACGGGCTAGGATTCGAGTTACAGGAAACCAACCACCCAAGAATGGAATCGTCGAGCGAAAACACTTGACAACCTCCTGGAAGCAGATTTTCTTGCCACCAGACCTTTCTCTATCAATTAGGAACCTGATGTCGTCACTAAACACATTCCTTAAGTTGTAGCCATTTTTTGAGTGTTTATTTTTTGGTGTCTAATCCGCATATATATCACCACTGCTCTTGATTGTCTTGACTGTATATCTCTTAAATGTCAACATTTACACGTATGATTTAGTTTACGAAGATTTTTCAATGCCGAGAACCTCGATCAGAGAGTAAAAAATGCGTAAGGTTCCCAGTGGTGTAAAACTAAAATGTGATATACTGGGCTAGGATTCGAGTTACATGAACAAGGGCCAAACCAACCACCCAAGAATGGAATCGTCGAACGAAAACACTTGACAACCTCCTAGAAGCAGCTTTTCTTGCGACCAGAGCTTTCTCCATCAATTAGGAATCTGATGCCGTCACTAAACACATTCCTTAATTTGAAGCCATTTTTTGAGTGTTTATTTTTTGGTCTCTAATCCGCATATATATCACCATTTCTCTTGATTTTCTTGACTGTATATCTCTTAAATGTCAACATATACACGTGTGATTTAGTTTACGAAGATTTTTCAATGCCGCGAACCTCGATCAGAGAGTAAAAAAGGCGTAAGGTTCACAATGGTGTAAAACTAAAATGAGATATACCGGGCTAGGATTCGAGTTAAAGAAACAAGGGCCAAACCAACCACCCAAGAATGGAACCGTCGAGTGAAAACACTTGACAACCTCCAGGAATTCTTGCCACCAGACCTTTCTCAATCAATTAGAAATCTGATGCCGTCACGAAACACATTTTCCTTAAATTGTAGCCATTTTTGAGTGTTTATTTTTTGATGTCTAATCCGCATATGTATCACCATTGCATTTGATTTTCTTGTCTGTATATCTCTTAAATATCAACATATACACGTGTGATTTAGTTTACGAAGATTTTTCAATGCCGAGAACTTCGATCAGAGAGTAAAAAAGGCGTAAGGTTGACAATGGTGTAAAACTAAAATGGGATATACCGGGCGAGGATTCGAGTTACAGGAACAAGGGCCAAACCAACCGCCCAAGAATGGAATCGTCGAGCGAAAACACTTGACAAACTCCTGGAAGCAGCTTTTCTTGCCACCAGAAGTTTCTCCATCAATTAGAAATCTGATGCCGTCACTAAACACATTCCTTAAATTGTAGCGATTTTTTTTGTGTTTATTTTTTGGTGTCTAAAAAAGGCATCAGTTTCACAATGGTGTAAAACTAAAATGGGATATACCAGGCTAGGATTCGAGTTACAGGAACAAGGGCCAAACCAACCACCCAAGAATGGAATCGTCGAGCAAAAACACTTGACAACCTCCTGGAAGCAGCTTTTCTTGCCACCAGACCTTTCTCCGTCAATTAGGAATCTGATGCCGCACTAAACACATTCCTTAAAATGTAGCCATTTTTTGAGTGTTTATTTTTTGGTGTCTAATCTGCATATATATCACCATTGCTCTTTATTTTCTTGACTGTATATCTCTTAAATGTCAACATATACAGGTGTGATTTAGTTTACGAAGATTTTTCAATGCCGAGAACCTCGATCAGAGAGTAAAAAAGGCGTAAGGTGCACGATTGTGTAAAACTAAAATGGGATATACCGGGCTAGGATTCGAGTTACAGGAACAGGGGCAAACCAACCACCCAAGAATGGAATCGTCGAGCGAAAACATTTGACAACCTCCTAGAAGCAGCTCTTCTTGCCACCAGACCTTTCACCATCAATTAGGAATCTGATACCGTCACTAAACACATTCCTTAAATTGTAGCCATTTTTTTAGTGTTTATTTTTTGGTGTCTAATCCGCATATATATCACCATTGCTCTTGATTTTCTTGACTGTATATCTCTTAAATGTCAACATATACACGTGTGATTTAGTTTACGGAGATTTTTCAATGCCGAGAACCTCGATCAGAGAGTAAAAAAGGCGTAAGGTTCACAATGGTGTAAAACTAAAATGGGATATGTCGGGCTAGGATTCGAGTTACAGGAACAAGGGCCAAACCAACCACCCAAGAATGGAACCGTCGAGCGAAAACACTTGACAACCTCCTGAAAAAGCTTTTCTTGCCACCAGACATTTTTCCATCAATTAGGATTCTGATGCCGTCACTAAACCTATTCCTTAAATTGTAGCCATTTTTGAGTGTTTATTTTTTGGTGTCTAATCCGCATATGTATCACCATTGCACTTGATTTTCTTGTCTGTATATCTCTTAAATATCAACATATACACGTGTGATTTAGTTTACGAAGATTTTTCAATGCCGAGAACCTCGATCAGAGAGTAAAAAAGGCGTAAGGTTGACAATGGTGTAAAACTAAAATGGGATATAACGGGCTAGGATTCGAGTTACAGGAACAAGGGCCAAACCAACCGCCCAAGAATGGAATCGTCGAGCGAAAACACTTGACAAACTACTGGAAGCAGCTTTTCTTGCCACCAGAAGTTTCTCATCAATTAGAAATCTGATGCCGTCACTAAACACATTCCTTAAAATGTAGCCATTTTTTTAGTGTTTATTTTTTGGTGTCTAAAAAAGGCATCAGTTTCACAATGGTGTAAAACTAAAATGGGATATACCAGGCTAGGATTCGAGTTACAGGAACAAGGGCCAAACCAACCACCCAAGAATGGAATCGTCGAGCAAAAACACATGACAACCTCCTAGAAGCAGCTTTTCTTGCCACCAGACTTTTCTCCGTCAATTAGGAATCTGATGCTGCACTAAACACATTCCTTAAAATGTAGCCATTTTTTGAGTATATTTTTTGGTGTCTAATCTCCATATATATCACCATTGCTCTTTATTTTCTTGACTGTATATCTCTTAAATATCAACATATACAGGTGTGATTTAGTTTACGAAGATTTTTCAATGCCGAGAACCTCGATCAGAGAGTAAAAAAGGCGTAAGGTTCACGATGGTGTAAAACTAAAATGGGATATACCGGGCTAGGATTCGAGTTACAGGAACAGGGGCAAACCAACCACCCAAGAATGGAATTGTCGAGCGAAAACATTTGACAACCTGCTAGAAGCAGCTTTTCTTGCCACCATACCTTTCTCCATCAATTAGGAATCTGATACCGTTACTAAACACATTCCTTGAATTGTAGCCATTTTTTTAGTGTTTATTTTTTGGTGTCTAATCCGCATATATATCACCATTTCTCTTGATTTTCTTGACTGTGTATCTCTTAAATGTCAACATATACACGTGTGATTTAGTTTACGGAGATTTTTCAATGCCGAGAACCTCGATCAGAGAGTAAAAAAGGCGTAAGGTTCACAATGGTGTAAAACTAAAATGGGATATGTCGGGCTAGGATTCGAGTTACAGGAACAAGGGCCAAACCAACCACCCAAGAATGGAACCGTCGAGCGAAAACACTTGACAACCTCCTGAAAAAGCTTTTCTTGCCACCAGACATTTTTCCATCAATTAGGATTCTGATGCCGTCACTAAACCTATTCCTTAAATTGTAGCCATTTTTGAGTGTTTATTTTTTGGTGTCTAATCCGCATATGTATCACCATTGCACTTGATTTTCTTGTCTGTATATCTCTTAAATATCAACATATACACGTGTGATTTAGTTTACGAAGATTTTTCAATGCCGAGAACCTCGATTAGAGAGTAAAAAAGGCGTAAGGTTGACAATGGTGTAAAACTAAAATGGGATATACCGGGCTAGGATTCGAGTTACAGGAACAAGGGCCAAACCAACCGCCCAAGAATGGAATCGTCGAGCGAAAACACTTGACAAACTACTGGAAGCAGCTTTTCTTGCCACCAGAAGTTTCTCATCAATTAGAAATCTGATGCCGTCACTAAACACATTCCTTAAAATGTAGCCATTTTTTTAGTGTTTATTTTTTGGTGTCTAAAAAAGGTATCAGTTTCACAATGGTGTAAAACTAAAATGGGATATACCAGGCTAGGATTCGAGTTACAGGAACAAGGGCCAAACCAACCACCCAAGAATGGAATCGTCGAGCAAAAACACATGACAACCTCCTAGAAGCAGCTTTTCTTGCCACCAGACTTTTCTCCGTCAATTAGGAATCTGATGCTGCACTAAACACATTCCTTAAAATGTAGCCATTTTTTGAGTATATTTTTTGGTGTCTAATCTCCATATATATCACCATTGCTCTTTATTTTCTTGACTGTATATCTCTTAAATGTCAACATATACAGGTGTGATTTAGTTTACGAAGATTTTTCAATGCCGAGAACCTCGATCAGAGAGTAAAAAAGGCGTAAGGTTCACGATGGTGTAAAACTAAAATGGGATATACCGGGCTAGGATTCGAGTTACAGGAACAAGGGCAAACCAACCACCCAAGAATGGAATCGTCGAGCGAAAACATTTGACAACCTGCTAGAAGCAGCTTTTCTTGCCACCATATCTTTCTCCATCAATTAGGAATCTGATACCGTCACTAAACACATTCCTTAAATTGTAGCCATTTTTTAGTGTTTATTTTTTGGTGTCTAATCCGCATATATATCACCATTTCTCTTGATTTTCTTGACTGTGTATCTCTTAAATGTCAACATATACACGTGTGATTTAGTTTACGAATATTTTTCAATGCCGAGAACCTCGATCAGAGAGTAAAAAAGGCGTAAGGTTCACAATGGTGTAAAACTAAAATGGGATATGTCGGGCTAGGATTCGAGTTACAGGAACAAGGGCCAAACCAACCACCCAAGAATGGAACCGTCGAGCGAAAACACTTGACAACCTCCTGAAAAAGCTTTTCTTTCCACCAGACCTTTCTCCATCAATTAGGATTCTGATGCCGTCACTAAACACATTCCTTAAATTGTAGCCATTTTTTGAGTGTTTATTTTTTGGTGTCTAATCCACATATATATCATCATTGTTCTTGATTTTCTTGACTGTATATCTCTTAATTGTCAACATATGCACTTGTGATTTAGTTTACGGAGATTTTTCAATGCCGAAAACCTCAATCAGAGAGTAAGAAAGGCTTAAGGTTCACAATGGTGTAAAACTAAAATCGTATATACCGGGCTAGGATTCGAGTTACAGAAACAAGGGCCAAACCAACCACCCAAGAATGGAATCGTCGAGCGAAAATACTTGACAACCTCCTAGAAGCAGCTTTTCTTGCCACCAGGCGTTTCTCCATCAATTAGGAATCTGATGCCGTCATTAAACACATTCCTTCAATTGTAGCCATTTTTTGAGTGTTTATTTTTTGGTGTTTAATCTGCATATATATCACCATTGCTCTTCATTTTCTTGACTGTATATTTCTTAAATGTCAACATATACATGTGTGATTTAGTTTACGAAGATTTTTCAATGCCGAGAACCTCGATCAGAGAGTAAAAAAGGTGTAAGATTCACAATGATGTAAAACTAAAATGGGATATACCGGGCTAGGATTCGAGTTAGAAGAACAAGGGCCAAACCAACCACTCGAGAATGGAATCGTCGAGCGAAAACACTTGACAACCTCCTGGAAGTAACTTTTCTTGCCACCCGACCTTTCTCCATCAATTAGGAAGCTGATGCCGTCACTAAACCCATTCCTTAAATTGTTGCCATTTTTTGAGTATTTATTTTTTGGTGTCTAATCCGCATATATATCACCATTGCTCTTGATTTTTTTGAGTGTATATCTCTTAAATGTCAACATATACACGTGTGATTTAGTTTACAAAGATTTTTCAATGCCGAGAACCTCGATCAGAGAGTAAAAAAGGCGTAAGGTTCACAATGGTGTAAACCTATAATGGTATATACCGGGCTAGGATTCGAGTTACAGGAACAAGGGCCAAGCCAACCACCCAAGAATGGAATCGTCGAGAGAAAAAACTTGACAAACCCCTGGAAGCAGCTTTTCTTGCCACCAGACCTTTCTCCATCAATTAGGAATCTGATGCCGTTACTAAACACATTCCTTAAATTGTAGCCATTTTTTAAGTGTTTATTTTTTGGTGTCTAATCCGCATATATATCACCAGTGCTCTTGATTTTCTTGACTGTATATCTCTTAAATGTCAACATATACACGTGTGATTTAGTTTACGAAGATTTTTCAATGCCGAGAACCTCGATCCGAGAGTAAAAAAGGCGTAAGGTTCACAATAGTGTAAAACAAAAATGGGATATACCGGGCTAGGATTCGAGTTACAGGAACAAGGGCCAAACCAACCACTCAAGAATGGAATCGTCGAGCGCAAACACTTGACAACTTGATATACGTTAAATTATACATGTTTTTATCCCACAAAACACTCCCGTTTTAAGCGTTTTTTTACCGAAACTGCGATGTTTAGGTACCAAAACATGTACTTTTCTTTTTTCATGTCTTATACAAAGGGCAAAAGACAAATCTGATGAAAACGGGGTAATTCTGATGCAATTATGATGAAATTGGCAAAATTCTGTGAACTGCCAGATATTTCACGGTCGTGCGATCCAACCGCACTACCGTGCGTAACCTACGACCCCGGAAGCACTGCCGGTGCAGGAGCGTGTGCCACTGATTACTCGGTATGCACGGCCGTACATCTCAACCGCACCCCCGTGCAAGCCAACGACCCTCCCGTGCGAGCCAAGCGCATCCTCGTGGACCACCTGGACCATACTTTCTAATCTCGATTCTGATGACCTCGCACTACCGTGCGACCATTGGCATGACCGTGCCAATTTGGTGACCGAGACAACTTGTCCACTAGTCCACTTGTCTGACCCCGAATCGGAGAAATGACATCACCCGACAATGTGCCAGTGCACGTCCGTGTGATCCAATGGCACGGTCGTGCTAAAGTGAAAATTGCCTATAAATAGCAGCATTCGCTACTGATCAAAATGTTGGGTTTTTCTCTATGTTTCTAGGCAATTTCTGGGTTCCGAAGCAGTCCTGATCAGAACCATTTGAAGCACCAAGATCGAGTGGAAGCATAACCGATCCAACCCATCAATTCCTTGCTTGTTTATGGTTCGATTTCTTGTTCTTATACATGTATTCTGATCATTATTCAAGTATTGAGCTGATGTTAGTTTATGTAATAGTAGTAATGAACTTGTTTCTTGAATAATCTTTATTTTGTAATCTTGTTTATATGAATCTTTAGTACTTTTTCATGTGAGGAGAAATACTTACGAAATAGCCTTGAATCGCGAGTAAAAGTGACTGAGAGCGTTTCGAGTGCGTGTGGTCAGATGAGAGTGTCAAATTAGTGAAAGGGAGGTGTACGGGTAGTATTTATAGGGTGAGAGGAGAGTTAAGTCGGTGCGTGAATTGGCAGTGGTCGGATGGCCTTTCGGTCGGATGGCCATCCGGTCGGATGGTCATCCGAGCGGATGTCCATTCGATCGGTTGCCCATTCGATCAGCCGAGTTGTGTGAGTTAGTTTTCCAACTTTCGTTTCGTGCGTTAAGCGTTGCGTTGCGTTTAATCGTGTTGCGAGTAAGCATTTGAGCATGTAAGCGTTGCGTTGAGATAACCACATAACATTAAACAAGTAATCACACAATTAACACATATAATAACTAAGATGCATAAAAGTAAATCCGCGTTTCGAGTTTGCGTTTGCGTTGAGATTGCGTTGCAATAGCGTTTAGTCTAAACAAGCAATGTAATATGCGATAAAATGCGTTTAAAATAGTAAGCGTTAAATGCGATAACTACGTTTTGAATAAGCGTTGTAATAAGCATTGTAATAAGCGTTTAATAATGCGTGTTGAAAACATAGTTTAAACCCTTTGCGATAATCGAAATATCGGGAGTACAAGCGGTTAACGAATGAAATGATACTGACAAGTAATGACCCGAAAAGTCGGGTTGTTACAGATTAGTTCGCTCAGTTCGCAAATACAGTAGTGTTCACTCTTGAACCTAATCCTACATATATTAGAAGGCTCAATTGAGAATAATTTTTTTTAAGAATAGAAAAAATATGTTGTTAACCAATAGAAATACTTCATTAATATGTTTATTTAATGTTATTTTTAGGGCATATAGGTAAATTTAAAAAACTAATAAATTTATTGTATTCCCTTAAATTAGCTAATTAAATTAAACTTATTACTCATTTTTAAAATATACTCTTTCAAGACAACCTAATTTATGGTGAAGGACAATTTTTTATGTGTAGGATAAAGTGTACAATTTTTTATACGTCCTCTTCGGAAGTCCAATCCACCCACTCGGCTCGGTTAGCGAATTTCCATTTTTCTTGCCTTTAACTTCAACCACATCCTCCTCTACAACCTTATCACTTGCCACGTCCATTTCTTGCAAGTTAGCTTCGAATTGCGTTTCTTGGGCGTATTCCTCCTCCTCCTCATCATCAACGTCTTGATGATGAAGTGGTGGTTATCGTTCAACATTTTCTTCTTCATAATGATGAGATGGGTTCCTATACGTCTAGAAAGAAATCGAGCCGAACCGGTGGAACATACATATAGGGTGTTGGAAGAGGTTGCGTGGGTAGGCGTGGTCTATACGCGTCACCACCAAAAATCCCACCTCGGCTTGAACCGACGCCTCGTTTGGTCGAACCAACGTCTTGTTTGCTAGAACCGGTGCCCCGTTTGCTCGAACTGGCACCTCGGGATTTTTTTTTTTTTTTTTGTCAATCCGTTGAAGTTAGAGTGAATTGGAGTGCAATGGTTTTGGTTTGAATTGGGAGTGAGAATGAGAATGTGTGTGATTTAAAATGGGAGTTGAAGATATATTTATAATGGTTTTAAAATTGATTTTTTTAAATCAACCAACGGCCACATTTATGACCGCTCAACAGTCATAATCTCGATCAACAACAACAAACATCGCGCGGCTTCATCTACCCGGAGAACTAACCCACCCAGCCTACCCGTCGGCGGTGTTCTAGTGCGGGATCAAACCAGGGCATGGTACCCGCAAGGGTGTCCCGTCCCACCTTATAAAACAAATTTTCTTCCAAAATTAGTATTTAGAAAGTTTGTTTAAGGACAGTAGTAAAACATTTTCAATTGACAAATTTAAATTCTAATGTTTCGATGCAAAACACTTGATACAAGAGCCGTTTTAGTATGAACACGCTTCCACCTTGTCTTTCCTGGGTTCATAAATCCATTCTCAAGAGCTTCCAATGCTTTTGTCGTCATTGCACGGTTTCTTCGACTCTGTCGTTGACCATTAACAATAGTCAACGAGTCAGTTACAACAGATGATTTAGCAGAAGATGATTTGTTATCATCATCTGAACCTGGACCCACTCGAGGGTTGTTCAAGTCGTTCACTATCTTTGTACGCTTGTTCTTAGAACATGCAGCATCTTCCACGTCTTCATCTTCACCACGAGTGTTGTCAATTTTAATATTGTCAACAGTTTGACGTTTTGTTTTTCGTTTGAATACCAACTTCAGTTTTCTTGTTGGCTGCACATCTGTAGAGAGATCCATTTTGGTATTTTCGGCTTTCTTAAGATTCACATCTTCACTTTGAGGTTCTTCTGTTGTGTCATGTTCGCTTTCTCCAGAAACACTAGCCGACACTTGCAAGTCTGCAGGTTTAAAATCAGTCAAACTCGCGAGCTCTCTGACTTTGATTAGCCCAACGAAACTGGTATCCACAACCGTGCATTTCATCGAATCTTGTTCATCATCTGACCCGTGTGCTTCATGTGGGTCGACCAACCGGTCCTTGTCGGGTTCGTGTTCAAGAAGATGCGGTTCAGATGCAACTTTATTCAGCACTTCAGTCAATGAGTCAAAATATTGACTTCCTTTGACCAGACTCCTCCTTGAAAACTTTGTCACGCCAGGTGCAAGAAACACTAAATTCTTCGAGTTTTCGAACGCATAGTTTCTACCCTGTTCATAGTGCCATCCTCTAGCCAAAAGCCGAGGCCACACAGTGGCCCAGAAGAACTCATTTAACCGCGTTTTGCTTAATCCAATTCGATCTTTCAAAATATCAACAATTTCTTCTGTTTTAAGAGACGAGCAAGTAGATACAACTTTTTTGCTTCTTAATCGCGTTCGGGTCTTGATAGTAAGGTCTTGTTTTCCTTTGCCAATGGCTACGGCTTGTACAAGAAGATCGGGGCCCATCGTATCCCTTAAAGTGAACACATACTTCTCAAACGAAAGTTTTCCCTCCTCAAACGTTTTAATTACCTGCAAGAAACCATACATTAATAACCGATTGTTCTAACTGTAGAAAAGTCAACAATAAACAAAGTACCTGAGTCAAACTAGCTTTACACTCGTCGGTCACATTAGAAAGCAATCGAGACAAAAGCTCTTGCAGCCTCCACCCTCTGAAAATCTTTTTTCCAGGAAGAGACTTTTTAATTCTTTTTTTCCGATACATTGACCATTTTTGGTGTTCACCGCTTCTATAAAACTTCCCATAGTAATACGATATAACATTTGGCATACCTTTATCCCCCATGAACTTGTTCACAACACGAAGATTCTTGCCGAATATATATAAACCAAGAATAAAACTATCATGTTCAATCGCGCTCCAACATTCTTCCCTTGATGAACAAGGAACCGGAACCAAACCATTGTCGGTTTCACAACCTACAACACAAAACTCACCCTTCGCATTTATGAGTTGGAATCGCTCGTTTTCTGTCATTAAATCTGGGATTTGTGCCTGGTACTCATCCCCGACCCGCGTGGTCTTCTGTGGCTTTCCAAAAATGTTACCAGCAGCAGAATACCGTTCAGAATGGAGCCACTCGACACGTTTATCAACATCATCGATATCTTTATCCATCTATCCACAACCAAAGTACCAAACACGAAAACTGACAACATTAGTACGTTACGAGTTAACTTCATGTTTCAATCAATATACAAGTACTTGATTGTATGCGTATGACTAAACACATTTTTCTTCCCGGAAACAGAAACTAATTTTCCCCTCGAATTTGACGCGATTTACGTCTATTCTATATCTTCGCCCCCAAAAGAGAAACTTTGCCATATTTATGTTGAGAAATTCCAATAAATCCAGCAAAATCACATTAAAAAATTAACTCAGATCCATAATGAACCCAAGAATCATAACAATCTGGTAACTACTTGAACAAATACAACAAAAACAATGAAAGCAATGAACACATCAAACATGAATAACTAAAAGCACTCACAATGAACACAGAAGCAATTAGATCAAACCTATATCTTGCTCATATAAGATAGCCCCAAATTATGAACACACTGAATAATATAAGTGTAAGACTACAAACTGAAGAAAAAGATCAAAAAACAAGAGTAAAAAAGCTTGATAAACTTGAATGTAATGAATCCCACGTTAAGAAACAAAGATTAAACATATGGGTATTGATGTTTGAAGGCTAAAATGCAACATGATGATGTAGAATGCAAGAAACAAAGACATAATACAGTGGGCGAAGATGATCAAGAAACAAAGAGTTTACCTCTGAAGAAGATGCGTGTATTGCAAGTGAACAAGTTGTTGTTGTTGTTGCAGCGTGACTTGAGAGCGTTTGAGGAAACTGCGATTGCAGAATGTGTTGGGGTACTTATTATTGTTTTAAAAGGAGACGACTAATCGGCTTTTGTTCGGGTTGATTTTTACAAAGTGTGTGTTTTGTGGCAGTCACAAGACCAAACACGTCGTCTGACCAACAATTTTTTTATAAACATTTTTATTTGGGACGAAGATTGGTAATACTAGTCGCAAGGAAAACCGTGTTGCATTCCCGGCTTACCAACTATCGGTTAATTACGGTCAGTGGCGAAGCTTGAGATTTCCGAACGGGGGGTCGAAAATGTATATACCTTAAAAAAATTATAAAACCGGAGGGTCGAAAACGTATATGCCTAGAAAATTATGTACGAAAACTACATACCCGGCACCACTGAGCGAAAAGTTTGGGGGGTCGGGCGCCCCTCCCGGCCCCCACAAAGCTGCGCCCCTGATTACGGTGAAAGAGTCGAGATCATGTACAAACAGTGCTAATTGTAATAATCGTAAGAATAGATCTTAGCCATTAATAGTTTAATCAAGTGTTGATATTGATTACAAATAAAACACCTATAATTAATAATTAATATTATCAAGTTAGGGGTATTTTAGTCATTTAGCAATTTCTCATTAAATACTAATTCCACCAAGTTTTTTAAACTAAAATTACTTTATAAACTTCATTATTTTTGAAAAAAATTATACCATAAAATCAAGTATTGTTTTATCAAGAGTAAATTGCCAAAATCGTCTATGGGGTTTGGGCGCGTTTGTCAGTTTCATCCAAAACAAGTTTTTTGTACCATATTGCTCTTCACTTTTGGGCTAATTTGTCATTTTCATCCGAATGTCTAACTTTTTTTTGTCAAAATTGTCCTTGAGTTTAGGATTTTTTTGCCATTTCATCCATAAATATGCCAAAAATACCCATATTAGACATTTGGATGAAAATGACAAAAAATCACAAAAATGGACAATATGGTACAAAAATAAGTTGTTTTGGATGAAACTGGCAAACATGCCAAACCTCAGGGATGATTTTGGCAATTTACTCTTTTATCTTTAATATGAGTACCGTATTGCTATATTTTTTTATTTATAAAAGTGACTAGTTACAAAAATGTGTTTTATAATTGTGCTAGTTATGTAGTTGGAATGTGCTAATATGAAAAATGTATTGTGTTAATTTTAAATCTATACGTAAGTTCTTATTTTGTTGTTTAATTCTTATGTGTTGGTATTTTTTTTTCTTTTTGTGTTGTTATTGAGAGCCTATTTGAAATAAATTTGTTTTCTACTAGTTATGTAATAGTATGTGCTATTTACAAAATTTAAAAAAAAAACACGAACTTGTGCTAGTCATGTAATAGTATCTGTTGTTTACAAAATTAAAAAAAAATGAAATTGTGCTGATTATGGTGCTGATTAATGTGTTGATTATCGTGTTATGCTGATTACGTGATGTGCTAACAGTGGTGGTGTGGGATGTTACCGTTGGATGTGCTGACGGTGGTGTTACCGTGTTGATTGAGGTGCTTGTAACACCCCGTGTTTTCACAAGTCAAAGTCAAACCAAGGTCAAAGTCAACGACCGATTTCGCGCAACTCGACTCGTAGAGATTTCTTTATTTAATTCGTATTATGTGGAGTAAGTGTTGTTAATGACAATAATCGATGTATGTTAATCGTTAATCAATCGACTTACGACTGTGAATCATAGGAAGTAACAATGCGATAAAGTTAACTAATCAACAATCAAGCTAGGCTAATCAAATCGACTTCTAATCGCAACTCGAGCTACGAACTTTTACTTGTTATTATACGTGTGTGTGTGTGCGCCTTACGTGTTACCTGTGCATGTTTATTTATGTTGTGTGGTGATAATCAAGCAAACCCAATCGAAACTCGAAATGCAATCGAACTCGAATCGTGAACGAACTATGATAAATGGTGGAAAATAGATTATGCGAGAAATGAGTGTTTGGGACTGAAAGTAATTTGACTAGGAAACCCTATCGTATCGTACCGCTGGCAATCGAAATCGAAATATCAAAAATCGGCGCGCGAAACACTCGAACGGTGCGACTGATCGATTAGGCTCCCAACCAATCGAACAGCCAGCCGAACGGACTGCTGTCCGATCGGACAGGCTGTCCGATCGAGCTGCCTGGCCGATCGGCCAGCACTTACCCCTTTTGGCATCCTATAAATACCCCTGTCATTGTCATTCGTTCCACTTTTGGAAACCTCTGACCGACCAGCACGCTCAGCTCATCTTTTCGCAGATTTCTCTCGATTCCGGTAAGTTTTCGTCCTAAATCTTGTATTTTCCTGATCTATACGCACTTCTACACCTTTCTATCTTTCAAATCTTAACTTTTAACCGTGAAATCATCAAGATTCAAGTGTTCTAGGATGATGTCATCATGGGTTCTTGAAGAACTTCATGTTTTGGCCTCAATCCACCAAGAATAGCTTGGATCTAGCCGGTTTTCACAAAAACAAACAAAGATCTTTAGTAGATCTAAACTTATACACGGTGAAAAAGAATTGAAAGATGGTTTTCCAACTTTCTTTCAACTCTTTTACACTCAATGCCTTCAACCGGTAGAAACGGAGCTTGTGCCGATTTACAAATCACTTCGGAGATTTTATGGCTTAAGGTCCGGATTCTACCCACGAGGTTAACCGGTTTCGGGTTAAACGTTAAACTCCGTTCCGAACGGTTCACCGGCCGGATTTGGGTGATTCCTGTCCAAGCAGGGGAAACAAATAAGAACGAGAGTTCTATGGTTCGACTCGTTGTCAAAATACCTCGATATAACGACGAACAAACCTGAACAACCAAGTGTTAGACGAACAGGCCGACCAGGTCAGGAGGCTGACCGATCGGACTGCTGTCCGAACGGACAGCCAGTCGATCGAACAGTCAGCCGATCGACCAGGCCAGCCGATCGGCTAGCACATGGTCCCACGCTTGAACAATTCATTGAAGAGAGTATTGAACGAACTGTTGTTCGATCGGACTACTGTCCGATTGGATTACTCTTCGGATCATGAGATATTTTGCTTCAATACTTAATCGATTTTTCAACATGTTCAATGCACCAGAAGTGCCACCCGATCGAACAGCCATCCGATCAGGTGACACCCTGTTGGCCGATCGAACAGCAATTGTGTTATTCGATCGATCAACCGTCCGATTCACTGCACCATACTTTACATTTCATTTAAAGTCTTTGACTAGTTGACCTCTCCGATCGAACACCTGTCCGATCGAGCACCTGTCCGACCCAAAGACTAAACATTGCAATTCATTTGAATGCCTAACCGATCGGGTTGCCGACCAATCGAACAGCCGTCCGATCGACCGACCAGAAAGGTAAAGGTACTTCAATGTTTTCAAATGCTACAACGAAAACTTCAAACGTCAAGTCATCATACACAAACACATACTTCTTATAAGAAGAAACAATCCACTCGAACAGCCATCCGATCGGCCTACCGACCGACCGGACAGCGGACCGAACGAACTGTCAACCAAACGGTCAGCCGTTTGATCGAACTACCGTCCGATCGACCAGCTGTCCAACACTTGTTTTCCGTTTTACCTTTCACTTATCGTTATGCTACCGAATCTATTCAGGCTAACCGTACTCGCTAAGCGCTCCCTTCAATCCATAAATCGCTGTGAGTATACTCGATCCATTTTTGCTTTACGCACTTTTGGGTGTTACATACGTTACGAATATTCAAACTACAACAATCACGCTACTTAATACTATTTGAAAGCTAACCGTTAATGCATGTTATACGTGGCTTATGAATGCTTGTTTGTTATGTTTACACATGGAATGCTGTCTACCTGCCTTAGCAACGATAGTACTATAGTTTGGACTCAGCACCCGTTCACACGGGGGTTGTTAAGGATCTTTTACTTGCATGGATTACGGTGGTAATCATGTATTGCGAACTGCCTCGGGCAGTCAACCCGCAGTAATTGGTATCGATGGATCTATGTCGATAACTAACGTGCTTCATTTCACTATGTGTACGTGCTGGTTATGCGTAAACGAATTCGAACTCTATATGCTATTATCAAACTTGTATGCTCACCTTTACATTTTATGTATTGACTTTATTTTAACGTATGTGACAGGTGCTTAGGACGCACACTTGGTAGGAAGTTGAAGCTAGAATAAAGCTTTAGAGCCCAACAAATAGTTGTCTGTAGTGGTTAAACTAAGGGTCTCTAGAAGCAGATAAACAAATTCTCTATTTTTGAAATCTGAGTTGTCAGAACAGAATATTTGCCTAGTTTTTGTCTGTAATAATTATTTTGCTGTTTAAGATACGGTATGGGACGTATTATTTAAATTGAATAGTATTGATAATTGTTATGGAAACTTCTGGACAATCTGTTTCGCTCAGTGCCATGCCCCGATGATTCTGCCATCGGTTGGGGTGTGACAGATTGGTATCAGAGCCATAACTATAGGGAATTAGGCAAGACTCGACCTAGTCCGGGTCGAAGTCTTAGATACCTAGACTATAGTTAAGAACCAACAGACCGACTCGAGTACGTCTAGTAGGAATTTTGTGCGTACTTATTCCTCACTATCCTTGCCTATACTACACTCTCACTGCACTCGAATTTTCAACCATGAAAGGGCGATAAGGTCGAGATTAGGTGTGAAAACCACAAACTCCTGACTGAATTGCCTAAGTTAATGTTGTTTTACCAACATATCCTTGATTTCTTCTTTCTTTTCAATAACGAACGGGGGAAATTATACCGAATCAGGAGTGAAATCCATATTTTGATGAATAATTTCCTCTATTTTATCAAAAACAGGGACGAAGTTGTTGAGCCAGGGGTGAAACCCTAACCTTGACGACTTGTTCCGCACCTTTTACAAAACTCCCACCAAAGCCTCGACGGACTCCAACGACCGAAGTCACAATATGACCAATGGGATGTGAGTCAAACGCCCAAGAATCGAGGCAGAAGCATAGTCCTGAAGGCCAAATGTGCACAACGGGTCCTTGTGAATAGTTGAATCGCTTTGGTTAGTCGAAGTCTGCTAGCCACAGACAGCCTATCTCTCGATTTTTATGTATTTCAAGCCCTGAACAAGCAAGTGTTGACTTTGATAATTCGTCTATTTTATGAGTTTATATGTGTTTCACCTGTCTATGTGTTTAAATTTTTGAAGATATACTCGATTTTGCTTTCACTTCGATCGACACATACGACTCGCGTTGCTTTCCATCTCAAATCGCTAACAAATCGTTGAATTGTGGACAACTTTAGGCTACGGTACGCTATTCGATATACTAAAACGCGATCGCTATTGTCAAACGATCACAAGCTTTGAATGATAGGTTTATGTATTCTGACTGCCTCCTGTGTGAAAATGCCTCTGTGCTCTACGTGCTTATGTGTTAACATGATTATGTGCTCTACGTGCTTATGTGATTATATGATTTTGTGTTCTACGTGGTTATGTGTCTATGTGTATAAGAATATGCGTATTCCTGAGCCTTAGTAAGTAGTAGACGTGTGAGGTGAGATTCGAATATAGTGTGTTGAGTCCTGTGACAATGTCTATTGCAGACAATGTCGTCTGGATACCGTCATGCACTTTCTCGTCAGGAAAAGAGAGACAAACGTCTTGCTGCTATCATTGCAAAAAGTGTGGCAAAGGCCGTGAATGATGTTTATGAGAATGCCAGCAAATCGTCTGAGGAATCGAGAACTGAAGCTCCTAAAGCTGCCGCAAGACCCTTCAGTTTCAAGCAATTCAAGTCTTGTGGGCCAAAAGAATTCACTGGCGAAGGAGGTCCAACTGCATTATTTCACTGGTTTGACTCCATTGAGGTTACTCTGTGACAGAGTGGTTGCCCTGATGACCTCCGTACTCTGAATGCTACCGGCGTTTTCCAGTCCCGAGCACTAGACTGGTGGACGGCCGAGAGGAACAAGCGAGGGAACGATGCAGCCTACGGTCTGTCGTGGGACGAGCTCAAGGAAGTTATGCTGGAGGAATTCTGCCCTCCTCACGAACGTCAAAAGCTAGAAGATGAATTTTGGCACATAGAGCAAAAGGATGGTGACAATGCTGGTCTTACTGCTCGTTTCAAACAGCTCAGCATTATCTGTCCTGACCAAGTCAAGACTCCCAACATGACAATCAAGAAGTACATCCGGGCCCTGCCCGACTACGTTGCTGATTTCGTGCAAGCGGCTAAGACTACGACGATCGAGGAAACTTATCTGCTAGCCGCTGAAATCAACGACAAGCGGGTTAAGGCTGGTGTCTGGGATAAGACTTCGAAACATCTGCATCAAGCTACCGCTACCGCACCAACTGCTGAACCCACCTCCTCAAGCAACAAGAGGAAGAACAAGAGAAAGAACAGCTCCAGCAACAAGAACTGTGCGATCACTGCAGCACCGATTCAAGCTGTACCTGCCCAACAGCGTCAAGTAGCGGCGCCTGTGGCCAATGCACCACCTGCAAAGCGTGCATACACTGGACCACACCCGCTCTGCCCTACTTGTACCTACCACCACCCGACTGCAATTCCTTGCCGCTTTTGTGCTCATTGCAATGTATACGGCCATTTTACTGCCAACTGCCGTATTCGTCAAGCTCCTGCCAATCAAGCTCTACTCACTGCCCCACAGGGTCAACAATCTCCTCCGGCACCCGCAGTCAAAGCCAGAGCCTGCTTCGCATGTGGCGACCCGAACCATTTCGCCAACATGTGCCCAAACAGGGTTGTGAAACAAGAGCCTCAGCAACAGCAGCCACAACAGCAACAACAACAACAGCAGCAGCAACAACAGGCCGCACGCGCCAGAACTTTCAACCTCAACGTGCGTCAAGCCCAGGCCGACAACAACGTGGTCAATGGTATGTTCCTTGTGAATGGTATTTATGCTTCATGTTTGTTTGATACTAGAGCCGATAACTGCTTTGTGTCGTTCGAATTTGAGAAACTCCTTAGTCATAAACGTTCCCAACTCTCCTCGGCATTCGATGTTGAAGTCGCCACCGGAAGAACCGTTGCCGTCAATTCCGTTATCCGCGATTGTACTCTTGAGCTCAACAATCACATCTTCCCAATTGACCTTATTCCGATGCAACTCGGAAGTTTTGACGTCATAGTAGGCATGGACTTTCTTCGAGAAAAGCATGCTGAAGTTGTGTGCTTCGACAAGATGATTCGTTTTTCGCTCGCAAATGGTGACTTATTGTGCGTTTATGGCGATACTACTTCAAAGGGGCTCAAGCTTATGTCATGCGTGCAAGCCAGCAAGTATCTCCGTAAGGAATACAGGGCTTTCTTAGCTAACATTGTAGTAGCGGAGAAGGAGAAGAAAAAGAAGAAGGAAGTGAAAGACGTTCCTGTGGTTCGAGAATTTCCTAATGTTTTTCCAGAGGATCTTCCCGCATTACCTCCAAGTCGTGATATCGACTTTCGTATCGACCTCATTCCTGGAGCCAATCCTATTGCCAAAGCTCCCTACCGACTCGCGCCGTCCGAAATGCGCGAACTCTCAACTCAACTCCAGGAATTACTTGAGAAAGGCTTCATTCACCCGAGCACCTCTCCTTGGGGCGCGCCGGTCCTTTTAGTCAAAAAGAAGGACGGGACGTTCAGGATGTGCATCGACTACCGGGAATTGAATAAGTTCACTATCAAGAACCGCTATCCCCTACCTCGCATCGGCGATTTGTTTGATCAACTACAAGGCGCTACGTGTTTCTCCAAGATCGACCTACGCTCAGGATATCATCAGCTACGTATTCAAGAGGAGGACATACCCAAAACCGCGTTTCGTACTCGTTACGGCCACTACGAATTCGTTGTCATGCCTTTTGGTTTAACCAACGCACCAGCGGTTTTCATGGATCTGATGAATCGCGTGTGTAAACCATATCTCGACCGTTTCGTCATTATGTTCATCGATGATGTCTTGATTTATTCCAAATCGAAGACCGAACACACGCAACATTTACGTTTGGTTCTTGAGTTACTCCAGGGGAACCAACTCTATGCCAAGTTCTCCAAGTGCGAATTTTGGTTAGAGAAAGTTCAGTTTCTGGGTCACATCGTGAATAGTCAAGGTATTCACGTCGATCCTGCGAAGATTGAAGCTGTCAAGAGCTAGGTTACACCTAAGAATCCGTCTG